>OX104060.1:11251972-11471817 GCA_944474145.2 Dicrocoelium dendriticum | reverse complement strand
CGCCATCAACACCTAGTTTGGTACGGTCGTCTAAAAGTCTGTGGCGACCAGCATCAACAAGCAACTCAAACTGTCGGAGGAAATCGTTACCGATAAGTGCATAGTGTACAAACGCAACCATGAAGACCCGCTGAAAAGCTCGGCGAAGATTGCGGTCCACGTTCATCATGCGCTGACCGAATGGATCTATCAGAGAACCGTTGGCCGCACGCAGGTTGAACGTAGGCTTTGAGTGCTTGTCGTTCGCGTTCACAGGGATGACGCTGACTTCCGCTCCTGGGTCGATGAGGAAGGTGATGGAAGAACGTCGATTCTTAACATAAAACAAGCGATTTGTTTGGTTATTGACGTATACGTTGGTCATGCTAGTATGCGGACCATCAGCTTTCCCTGAAGCAGCCGGGTCGTGCATAGTGCAGGGAGCCCGACAACGCCTAGCTCTTCCACCACATTGGCGGTGGTACCAACATACTTCTTCGATGGGTTTGGTATTATCTGACTGAGAACGTGAAGGGGAAACGTTGCGCTTACGTGTCGAACGAGACGTACTCGGTATAGGCACAGATGAGTCGTAATGAATGGTAGCAAAACGTGGTCAGCATCTGAACGTGGAACAGCCTACTTCGAAGCCTTCATTGCTGCTATCCTGTTGCGAAGTAACGCAAGTTGCTCGTATTTAGGGTCATAACAGCCTGACGACTTGGAGCAATTATGTAACTCGGCTTTCATCAGTGAGAATACGTCACCAGAGCTACTAGTCATCTACTGTGGAAGACGTTCGAACGCAGCGTCTGCCATGGTAGCTAATTCTTTCAGGGGTGTATCTATAAACATGGACAGCGATACGGGCAATGGCTCTGGGAGACGTGCAAACGATAGCTCCTTTATCCCTTCTTCGCTCAAAAATAAGGGACTAGCGACGCACTGTATTTCACGAAGCAACGCCGACGGCTTGCAATCTCCCAGCTTGAGACCATTGAGCTGTTAAAATCGAGCTCATGCGCTGAACTGTAACTTATTTTAACTCGCTTGCTTCATCGTTTCATACTTTACCTCATTCGGTGAGCAGAATAGAATATCCTCAACCAGCGCCACAACCGACGAAGAAAGGCGTGGGCGAGCTGATTGTACCTCGGACGTTCCCTCGTAAGGCCCTTATTTTTCAGTTCGATCTCGAATATCATAAACCAAACCTCTAGTGTGTGTTCCACATAGCTTGGAACAGCCAAGGCAAGCATGTTTACGTTGCGAAACGACTCAGATGACACTTTCGAAATCTGAATCGAAATGTGAACAAAAACACAATGAAAGTACTTATATTACGCGAGAAACAAATGAATACACGGATAACATCGAAAATTGGACGAAGTCACCAAAAAATAGAAACAACGAAAAAAGTTTAATTTCGTGCATGCAAATCGGGGTCACCAATTTGTAGGAATAGTAAATACTAGTCCGAGACGGTATGTGAAAGTAAGCGCGGATATCAGAAGGCAATTGGAGTCGGACACAGTGGACTGTATTCGACGGGCTGCAAGAAGACGCGGACGGATGAAGCGAGACAAGAGCGAACACTTGAGCGCAAGACCTTACAAGGCGGTTGGGTGTCGAGCCAGTTGAATGGAAGATTAAAACAGGAAAATATAATGTACAATTGATTAACAATTAACTAGTACATGAGAGATAGCAGTTATCTTTTTGGGTCCTACAGAACTAAGTAATCTGCAGATCAATGGTAAACTTCATTCATCGGCCCTCGCTAAAAGGGTGGCGCAAAACAGGAGATTGACAATCACAGGCCACACAAAAACCATCTTATAATAGCTGGATTATTCGTAAAATTGGTAAATAAGTGTGAGGAAGTTCATCAACTCATTGGAGCCGATAGAAAGGTTTTTAAATCGTTTCCTTGAGTAACGATCGTACACATTCTGGTAGCTGAATTACCTGAACTACATACCGGACTCCATTGACTCAAAGTATGTCATATTAATTCACTGCTTGCACATGCAGAAAATATTCGATCGTGTGACTCACAAACGGTTACCGAATTGGAATGATTTCACATTGATGGGTTGGCTATCATGATACATGAATGGTCCTGCTAAAATAGTCACCTTACGCGTCTATTGCTCTTCCCCGCGTCCAATTACCAGCGGGACTCACCAAGGATATTCGCTTGGTACATTAATTTCCCTTCTTTGTGTCAATGCTAGAGATTCAGTTAACAAAATGTCGGGCCGTTTTGACTTTTTGCTGATATAAAATTTGTCCACGAGTACAAACGAGTTGAGCTTCCGAATATACTAGCACGCATTCAACAATACATTCATTCAATAGTTCAATAGTTCAATAGTGTATGATGGGATAAAAAGCATTGGCTTTACAAGACCCATAGGATGGTAAATGCAAAATAAGTACGAATCATTAGATTCCGACATGGAACTGAAATGCCAATAGTCTAAACCTGGTACATTACACCACAATGTGTTGTTTGTCACTCAGATGAATGTCTAACAATTGTTTGAAGGCTGTAATGTTCGGAGCGTTTATCACATGCGTTGGCAAGTCATTCCATTGTGAACAGATTCTAAGAGAGTAAAAATATTTTCTACAGTCTAATCGGGAGTGTTGGATTATCAGCTTGAGGTTATGACCTCTCGATCGCTTATATGAGGCTAGGGTGAGCAGCGATTTGCACGGGTGATCGCTTTCCGTTAATATCCGGTATGCGAGAATGAGATCTCCGCGTAGTCGTCGGTATTCGGAGGAAAACATTCCGAGTAAACTGAGACGCACTTCATAATTGAGACCAGATAATCCGCGTGTTGCCTTGGTAGCTCTTCGTTGGGGCTGCTCTAAGAGATGAATGTCTCGTTTTAACCATGGGCACCAAGCCTGGACGGCATATTCGATGTGGGGACGGATATAGGAGTTGACAAGCATGGGTACCAGCCGTCGTTCAAAAACACCACAAGCTCGCCTCAAAAGTCTCAGGTTCATGTTCGCCACGTTCGCTGCTTTGGAACATTGGAGCGAATTCCCCAGACTTTCTTGCACAATGCTACCTAAGTCTTTTTCTGTGGTCACGCGCCGTAAAGCGTACTGCCCCAAGAGGTACGTGTTGGCTAGATTGCTGCGCAATGACAGTAGGTGACACTTGGCAGGATTCAGTGGGAGATGATTTATATCTGCCCATTTGTTGATTCTATCCAAATCATTCTGGAGGAGGGCACAGTCTGATGTTGAGCGAATAACTCTCCAGATTTTTGCGTCATCTGCAAAAATTTGCATCGAGGATTGAATATTATCCGGGAGGTCGTTAATGTAGACCAGAAAAAGGAGGGGACCAAGGACGGATCCTTGAGGAACACCGCTGGAGATGCAGAGGCTTTCCGAGAGGGCATCGGCGACTCTGACCTTGATCGTTCTGTCATGCAAATATGCTGCTAGCCAGGTGAGTAGGGAACCATGGATACCGTAGGCACGAAGCTTATGAAGCAGAGCTAAGTGATTGACTCTGTCGAATGCCTTCGAAAAGTCTAGGTAAATCACATCAAGGGGGATCCTTCATCAAGCGCTTTGGTCCATGAATCCCGAGCAAGAAGCAGATTTGTGAGGCAAGATCGTTTGCGCCTAAAGCCGTGTTGGTGGTGAGAAATTAGCTTGAGACTCTCAAAATATCGTGTAATTTCATCTGCAACTAACGATTCCATTACTTTTGATAAAACAGGGAGGAGAGTAATGGGTCGGTAGTTGGCAGGATCCGATCGCTTACCTCCTTTGTACATCAGAGTGACTATCCCGCTTTTCCACTCAGACGGAAGTGTTTGGGAATTGAGTAGACTTTGGAAAAAGCTTGCGAGGTGTGATGCTATGGTGGGAGCAAGAGTTTTAAGAACTTTGGGTCTGATCTTGTCGACTCCCGGAGCGCTATTTTCTCTTAGAGACCGTAGTTTGCTAGCGACAGCTGCTGAGGTAAAAGTGACAGTTGATATGCCGACCACGTGGGGTGAATGCTGGTTTGGCAAAGGTTCTATGGCGTTTGCAGTCACTGTGCCAAACTGCAGAAGTAATGCGTTCGCAGCATCCACAGCAGTAGTCGTTAGGCCACCATCCGTCTTGAGTGGTGGTATTCCTGTTTTAACTTTTCTTCTGCTGTTCACGTACCTGTACAGCAGTTTTGTATTGTTCGTGAATTTAACTACCATGTTTTTTTGCCATTCGTACTTATCGGCTCTAATCAGTGATGTGCAATAGTTCCTCACTATTTTGTAATTCTCCCAGGTGGCGTCGCAATTGTTCAGCGCGTATTGTCTCCAGATCTCGTCTCTGGTGCTAATCCATTTACGCGTTCTGCTTCGGATCCAGGTGTTGGTCCGGCGCGGCACTCGTAATGGTATGACTTTTGACGCTGCTTGCGTGACATCGCTAATTTTGTCTTTTAGTTCGTTCCACGCGTCGTCTGCCGTGCTCTCTAGATTGAGGTCCCAGTTGACGGTTGTCGCTAGGCTGTGCAGCACGGAATAGTTGGTTATAGTTCGTCGGTTTTCATGTCTGATTTCAGTAGTATTGGCGTAACACACATAGGCAAAATTCAACACTGAGTGGTCACTGTTGCCTAATGGTGGATCGTATGAAATTGTCTCAATCATCAACTCTTCGTTGGTTAGGATTAAATCTAGAAGCGATGGCTTATTTGAACCGCGGTGTCTAGTTGGTCGGTGCACGTGGTTGTACAGAGCTGCTGTATCCATAAACTCGAGAATCTTTGATTTGAAGTAAGGACCGCTAGAAGTCGCTGAGACAATTGAGGGTACGTTAAAATCGCCCATGATTAGACAATGTGAGTACTTTTGAGAAACTGCATAATGAAGCGCGTTTAACAGGATGTCATCTTGGTCTGCGGTGGAGTTCGGTGGCCTGTAGACAACTGCCAACAGACAAGCATCCCATGTCTTCTTCGAAGGTTCACCACCTCGGCCATTTAGCTGCATTCGGCAAAACAAAGCGTCGGAGACAGCAAGGTGACGTTCGTTAATAGCCTCACATCTCAGACAATTCCGATAGTACAGAGCAACGCCGCCACCGCGAGATGGACGATCATTGCGAATAACTGACATATCACTGATTTCGATTTCCGTGTCGAGCATGTCATTGGAGAGCCAGGTTTCAGTTACAGCTATGATATCCCAATTGATTGTGTTATGTCGATGGCGCAATTCAGGTAGCTTAGAGTTGAGCCTCTGAGCGTTTGTGTAGCAGCACTGTATCTGTTGACACATTAGGAGCTCGGTTCGTTGTGGTTGACCGGCACAGCTTGTGTCGGTCTGCGTACGTTTTTTGTCACAGGCGTTTGCACATTTGTCTGACCTGATTTAGGAACAACCGAGTCCGGTTCGTCTGTATCTGTAGCGCGTACTTTGTTTAGGAACGGTCTTAAACGTATTTCAGGTGGCCCACGTTTTCTGTTGTCGTGCCACGCTTGGACGGCCGTTGATACCATCTCAGGTGTAGCCACGGTGACTTTCAAAATTTTTGGCTCGTTACCCTGATAGTTTAAGGAGGCCGCTAGACGGGTGACATCGAAAGTCACGATATTTTGTATGTTGTAGAGCTCCGTTATGTACCTCCACTCTTCGATATCGTGCTTCTGATGTTCATTTATATCGCCATGGTTAAGTTCTGGAACACCGTGGACCAGCACTACTTTCTTCGTCGCATCATGTCGTGAAGCGACTGGGTCGGATTTCCATTTTTGCCTTTCTAGCCATGGTTTATCTGGGAAAATGCGGGCGCTGAGAGAGGAATTCGTTAGCTTGTGGCCTGTCAGGAGCACATCCTCCAGGTCGCGTGTGTTACCAAATGTTACTCGTAATAACCGAGGTTGTCCTAAATGCGGCGAGGATGGATTTCGGGAAATGCGCGTAAGACTAGTTGCAGGAACGTTAATTTCGAGAGCACAGCATATCTCTGCCCAGCGGTTTTGTTCTTCCACTTGCCTACCTTTTAGTGACTCGCTCGTGGGCTCTGGTACATTTGAACACATAATTGTCAGAGCGTTTTTGTTGTACACTAACTGCTTATCCTGAGAGTTGTTACTGGTGGACATTTGTCTAGGTTGACCACTCATCTTGTCCCTTGTGCAGGGAGAGCCTGCGCTGCTACATGGCTGCATACGCGGAACGCCGTTTATTGTGCTGTTTGTGGGGGTCAAATGTTGCTGTCCAACCCGTGACAGGGTTGAGCGTGCAGTTTGTGCATAGCTGTTTAAGCCTTGAGACACTTCACAAAACTTGGGAGGTCGTTCGACAGGCCTGTCTTCGCTGGCGTCCATCAACAATGGTGTGCTATTTTTACCGTACTGTGTGGCTTCTTTACTAAATGGCTCTCGCCTTTTGACAGGTCTGGGATTCGGGCTACTTAATACACTAATCTGCGACTCAAGTTCAGTGGGTTTTTTTTACCAAGCTAGTAGTCAATTCCTTTAGTTCTGTGACCGTTAGGGCTAAACTTTCACATTTCGCCATAAGCACTTGAATGACCCTAGCCAACGGTTTAGTTGAACATGCGTCACACACACACAAGCCGTCGATCGACATACAGTGTTTTGTAACCCCATCGAAGGAATTGGAACAAAGCGAGCATGTGGTGACCGACGTGTCTGGACCACTATTGACCTTGGATTTCTTGTTCATTGGCGTAGCTTTGAGACTGCGTCGGCCCGTCATGTGCACGCGAGGAACAGTGGACATTGGAATATCACAAAGGCTTTGCGTGGCAAAACGCGCTAAGTGTGTTACAGCGGTAATTGCGTGATCACAAAATAGCTTCTATTTGTGGTATCTAGAGGTGCACTACAATAAGTAAGGTGTTGTCTAGTAGCCTTAAAAAAGCTCCGTCGAATGGTATCCCAATGTAGTGGGAAAAATAAAAAACAACGCAGTTTCACAAGCAGGTCTTACCGAATGATCTGTCAAAGACGGTGTTCAGGATTTGCCAGTGTGTCGTTAGTAGTACTGCAGAAAGACTGAATCCGTTGGATAGGTCTCGACAATCCGAGACGATTGAGTGTAATTCCGAAGATGTGGCACAAAATGGAAGGCGAATAGAGAGAAATAACACAAATTATCCAGGAGCGCGCGTCACGCGGTCACGTTGTGTCACGTTTCAGACTTAGTGCGATAGGTGGATGATGACGTTCTAAGCACAACAGTCAAGTATCATATGTTACAGTCGCTTGAAACCCGAAGTATCCGTCACACGTAACAGCGAACGCATCTGTGTACAATGGTCTACCTGTGACCTCGGAATCAGATATCCTTGTACCTTAAACTTCTCTGAACAGACTGAGTACCAGATAGCACGAGCCAGACAATCCTTCGCTAACATCTCTGAAAACATGCATACAATCACAGCCACAATTGAACTATGTAAAATCCTTAATCATCCCATCTTAGAGTATCGCAGCATAATCTGAGGCAATGTGAAGAAATCAGACAGAACACTGATAGAAAGTCTTCAATGGTCGTTTAGTAAGCAAGTATTGGAAAACATTTTATCTTAAACTTTTGGGAGCGATGCCAGCAACTTCATTTCCATCCACTTTGGCTACGAAGACCACAACATAACTGGTGACTGTTGCACAACCTGCTTTATGACAATACCCATTGCAATCGATTCATCCATTGCATCGCAGCACAATTACCCGCGAGACCTAGGTAAAAAAGACGTTACCCTGATGATACCACGAGGCAAGACAAATTCGCGGTCTAACTTTCGTCTCACTGTGTATTCTTCTCTATGGGATCCGCTGCCATTCAGCACCAGGTCGTGTGATATTGTGCAATCCTCTCGCAGTAACTGGGGAAGCTATCTCTACCTGGACACCATTATGTCGCTTTTTTCGTTGGTGATATCATTTGGACATCATTTCAATGAAGGCCCAGATAATATCTAATGGGTACAATATCACTAATTCAAGCAATGTAATTAGTCCTCGGTGTCTACAACTATACACAAACTGCAAATGTGCCTCCTACCTTCGCATAAGAGAAATGTATAGGGCAACTACCTTGCTAGAAATACAGACAAATATAAGAAGATAACGTAACATGGCTCTTGCAAGAGCACTTGTGCGTGTACATTCTGTGACAAATATTGACACAGATTTTCACTTGGAGAGAAACATGCTCATAACAATAATTTTTAGTATTAGTATTTTTCTTATTATCATTGTTAGCTTCATACGGTATATTGGTTCGACCAGAGGCAATACTCACCTGGAGCCTAAATGTGCCATTGAAACTGTGCATCTTGGACTGAGCGCAAATTGTGCGCTCGATACGTTTCGGCTGCTAGGAGAGCGTTGAAAATTTGGCACAGGGACACCGACTACCGGCCAGGTTAGAATACGAACCAATGGTAACTCTTTCCGACAAAAGATCTGTTAAAGTGGTGTAGACTGAGAAGGTGCCCACCTCATCCTAGGTTGACCAGCTACAGTCAGTAGTATTGTTGGTGACCCCTAGTGTTGGCACTCACATCCCTGCATAACAGCAATGTGTCAACCTATTCGGGAGCATACCTGTCTTGGATAGACGCAAACGTCTAGCCCTGTGCATACATTCAAGGTTTCCGATTGGTTTATATGCCATTATTAATGTGAGTGTCACTGATTGTGCGTGCATGTAACCCCTCAGGGAGAGAATGAACTGATGCCCGTGTGAACTTGAATGCACAACACTTGGGTTGCATTGTGTAACACGACAACCTATTTACACTATGCGTGAAGTTGCCTGTAAAATGGTATAGCGTTTGTCACACAATGCACTGCTGACGTACGTCATGTCTCAGGTGTCGTCAACCATGTCGCTGATGTTCTCTCTCGCGTCAACCTCACGCTTCAATCTTTGCCTACTGTCGATCTTGCTGCCGCGGCATCGGCCCAGGCCCAAGACAAAGACGTGCAATTCACCCCGCCGTCTACTTACTGCATGTGCAACCAGTCTCTATCCAAACTACGGACGGAACTAAACCTTGCGACCTTGCCAATGGTTGTCCAAGGCCCATTGTGCCTGTCTCTTTCAGGCGCCGAATCATTGACGCCACTTATTCACTATAACACCCTGGTATCCGCGCATCTTCGACATTGTTCGCCAAGCGTACTCTTTGGCCAAGCATGAACAAAGATAATCGTAACTGGGCTGGAAATTTTGTCTACTGCGAGCGCTCGAATGTACACCGACACACTTGTAGTCCTTTAGATTTATTCCCTGTTTCGTATTTGCGGTTTTCACACATACACTTAGACTTGGTAGGACCCTTCCCTCTTTCTCACGGTTTCGTATACATACTGACGTGTATCCACTGCTTCACCAGTTGTCCAGAAGCCATCCCTGTACCCGACTGCTTGGCCAGAACTGTTGTGCGTGCTTTCTTTTATCATTGGATATCCCATTACCGATGCCCATCCACCAACATAATGAAACGTGGGACGCCTTTCGAATCCTCATAATCCGATGCATTCTGTAAATCCCTAGGGGGCCGCCGCATTCACACCACGGCATGTCACCCGGCAGCTAATGGCTAAGTAGAGGGCTTTCACCGACAGCTTAAGGCCTCTCTGTGCCACACCTGACCCTGACTGGAGCAAAAACACTTCGCTTGTGCTTTTAAGTCTTTATAGTGGCATCAAAGCTTATCTGTAATGCACACCGGTCCACTTTCGATTTCCCCCGGGAGTTGTGCGGTTCATCGCTTCGTGCTCTGCTAGCTGACTTTTACTTCCTTGTAGCTCGTACATTACACGTTGGGTTCGGCAACGTTTCATTTCTGTGTACTCGTTATCCGTGGTTGGCATTACTGGTACTTGTCGCTACCAGTAACTGAGTTTGGCTCCACATGGCTAAGCTTCAGGAAGTGGCGGCTGGCGTGACCGGGGTTTTTCAACATCTGGAACACTAGAATAAGGTTAACCCGTAGATAGCGATATCTTCCGCTGTACACTCCCGGGACTCTTAGTCGCCCATGGCATTGCAAGTTAAGATAATTTATGACACATTGGATAACTCCGGGACCTATCAAGCCCTCGTCCTTTTGCTCATTAGAAATCATTCTTCATGGTCCACCTCATCCACTCGGTTTACGCAGCTGTTAGTTTAGGCAATTTCTAGTGCTTCAGTAGTCAGCTTTTGTGTCTTGAACCGCAACCCACTCCTAATGATTTCGACATTAGCTAAAATGATCCCCTGCCGAATCGCTCAAAAGAGCCATGTAGCTAAGCTCGTCACTCACTGACAATACCGCTCTCGTTCGTAGTTCTCTCGCCGTTTGAAGTACGCACACGGGTGCCCAATCATTATAACCACTTTTGTAGACGCAGTTGGCCATACTCTGCGAGGCGTGAGTCATTCCAATGCGTTTGACTCTCACAGCTATGTTTTCCTTGTTACTATCTTCCGGATGGGCTTTGAAGTTCCCTCATTATAAAACTTCTCCACCGTCCCAATCTACTCCTCGGTTCGCTGTGGATGTGAATTTTGAACCTACTGAAAATGGGGTTTCACCAGTGGTCACGGGCATCCAAAACTTGAATAGCACATGCGGAGGTTTGTGCCTCAGTCGAATCGGTTTTCTCCGTTCTAAGCGTGGCCATGAAGGGCCAATATCGGAGAGAAGATGCGTTGGTTCAATTGATACGTGTCAGCAACTGGTAAGCTGCTTCTGGTTCCATTTGCTAATCAAAGCCAATATTGCGGCAGGTGTGGTACTTGTGCTACTGCTGTTGGTCTTTACGTGTGCCTGTGTATTTATTTTCTCGCTGACTGCGCTTAATTTGAATGTTGGTAAGGTGCAAACCTGTGGAAAACCGCTCGCTTGATTATACTGGTCCCAGTAAACAGTTGACTGTTGTTTGGGGAGACTGGGTACAAACCTCAGTGTGGAACGGGCTACGGCATAACCACCGCCTTGGCTACGTCTAGTACCTATGACTCCCCACGTAGATAAACTGGTATGCTACTGCTGTGCATGTTGAAGGAGCGTGAGTCGGCTCCAGTGATAAACCATGGCACACATCCACTTGCCTCTTGGTCTTATTCCTGGGGGTTTACACTGGATATGGGGTGGGTAGATGGAGCTATGGGTGGTGCATCACAAGTCACCCATGATCCATCTGAATTGCTCAGGCGTCCTACGGCTGTTCGTGATCACAGTGATAGGCATATCCAGAAACGGATGTCAAGAATCATATTTAGGACATTGCATTTAGATTCTCATTGTTTTATCTGTACTGGATAAGTTGAATGACTGCCAGACAGCGTGGAACACAACCATGTTTAGCGAAGCATGACGCCGGCAGTCTGTCTGCTGCTTCTTGTCCGGTTGTTTGTTGTGCCAACGGTCCAGCAACTCGTTTCGAAACATGCTCTCAAATCCGCTTACTTGACAGTGATCTCTTCTGCCAATGTCACTGTCGCAGCAGCTGCGGACGAATTCGTAAATGCAACCACGTTTGTATTAAGTTTGCCCTCTCCACACTACCCCCTGAAGTGTTCGTGCTGTTTGCTGCGCGTCTTACTCCACTGCGCTCAGTCGCCGAGCATTCCCACCATATCCTTGGTTCCGCTTTCTCCTTGAGTCTGATGCTACTTGTTGCGGTTCGCTACTGTCCTCCAGCGCCGCCGTAAAGAACTCCATGTCAAATAGACTGCAGGCATTTTTTCAAGGGTTGTACTTTAGACTGATACCAAGGAGCGCTGCGTCAGCCAACTGGATGAGCAGAGCTCATAATGTACTTATATGGATGATTGCTGTATTCTATGTGTGCGGAGTCTCGCATCACATTAACGGACCGATCAAACAAACAAACAAACAAAAACCGTGGGAGATGGGCGTAACGGATTCGAACACTGAACACGGATTGGTTGATGTTCGCGTGAGCTATTTACAGTTAATTTACTTGGCATATAAGAGTCCTCAGTTATGGAAGTGAACGGACATAGTATATCGAAGAGTTTGGCTTGTCACATTTTCTGCGATTTTCACTGAACTGATTTTGTCACACAAACACTTGTCCCTGAAATACTGAGTTCTGCTATGGGTAGTGATGTACTCATATGTAACGTAGTGGTAGCGCAAGTACCACGTGCGCTCCCCGACTGAGTGAAATAGCTACCCCAGTTGAGCGATGCATTTCCTTTGGAGCGATTATTCAAGAGTAGCAATTAGGTAGGGAGAATTTCTTTGGTTAGACTATGATGCCGGTCAATCTGTGCATGTGATGAGATTAGCGGTTAGTGCGTCTCCGTCATCCACGATTGCTCTGTAAGGGGTCTAACGCTAATGTTGAGGAACAGCGTGGTTGCGTTGGTTTTTCCATTTGATATTTGTTATTGAGCTGCTTCTGCATTACTAAGTAAATGTTGCTCAGGCTTTCCTTATTTAGTGAATTTGCAACAGGCCGCGAGGCGACAGTTGCTATTCTATGTGGTCGGACGAAGATAGTTTCTTGACTGGTCTGTGGATGGCAATTCATGATTGCTTGCTTTAGTGTGCATTACTCGTTGTGACGCTATCATCTCCCCTGCTCACTGCGCTGCCAACCCAGCCGGGCAAGAAACAAAACACCGAGGCCTGCTATGCCGAAGTGTATTAGGAACAGAACAAGGTTCATGGGCCACATGCTCTCACTTCGTCGGTCCGTCATTGAGGTTATTCACGTCTCTTGTCTGGGCTGATTCAACCCTGGTAGCAGCCTTCACTATCTGGCTGCAGTTACGAGCACCTTTCCACCATTTCAACCCTTGCGGCGATGATGAACTAGCTCCGTCAACTGCTCTACATTGCGGAGCAACCTGTCGTGAATTGCGAACCGTGAGTCATCTTCTTGCGTGATCTACCTCATTCCCTGCAAGAGCCCCGAAAGTTTGTCACATTCTCAGGTTGGGGTCTTCAAATGCCTGCCTTTTCTAACTGCATCTGCTTTTGTACCGTTCGAACTCTACTTTGTTCATAGATATTCGCTCTGGGGTCAGCTTGTAGCTATTGGGGTTGTCTCCGCTTTCGAGGCGGCCTGCGTTGTAAGTCATTTGTTAGTTGTAGCTCCTGTTGTGAACAAAGTAGTTGCTCAGCTTCAGCTCTCAAACAAAACGTATCAAGCAGGATGTCTCACGGTAAGGATGGCAGTTCCGAGAGGCTTTGAGTATTGCCGTAATTCGGTATCAGCTATTTGGTGTGCTTGGTCCATTTCTCATTTCTTCCCATTACCTCGTAGATGACTCGACCAATTCTGCGGATCACTCTTTGGTCGACCACCTCCTCGGTCCTCGGAACTCTCTCGCGTACATTATGTCCCCAATTCTGAAATGACAGAGGCTGCTTGTCAGATTTTTCTCCACTTGAATACTGCAATGCTTTTCTTTCATGCTTGGCACAAGGTTATCAAATAATGTCCGGATCTATGGACCAAACAAAATTGCGGCAGCGTCTTTTCCATCTGGGGCGTTTGGGTTTGGCGCAGTTCGACACATGCACAGGAAAGACTGGATTGCGTTCTTTGAGACTATGTTTTGTTGCGCTTTACAAGGAGCACGTTTGAAGGTATACAGGAACCGTTCCGCCTGTCCGTTTGATTGCGGATGATAGAGTGGTGAGAACATCTGTTGAATTCCTTTCTCCTTGTACCCACTCGCGAAAGGAAGTTGGAGCGAATTGTGTACCGTTATCTGTTATTATCATCTCTACAGGTCTAAATCCTGAAACAGCCCATCCAGCTTCTTGGCAGTGTGCTGGGCAGTTTAACTTTGCATCAGGATCACATAAGGCCACTTGGAGAAAGAGTTCACCAAAACAAGATGGGATAGACCGGCGATTGGTCCTACATAATCTAAGTGGATTCGTTGCCGTGGCTTCTATGCTTTAGATCAAGATTGACAGGGGAATTTCGGAAGCGCGTTCGCCGCCAGTTGACAGGATTCACATTTTTGACAGCATTGTTCAATTTATGAATCCATCCAATAAACAAAACTTCACGCCAAGTCTTTCTTGCGATTGCTACCTGGATGCCCGGTATGAAACCGCTGGATTCTTGTCTGTTTAATTTCTTTGGCGCCACTACTCGGGCTCCAAACATCGAATAATTGTCCACAACGGCCAGTGACCCACGTTGGTTGAAGAAACGCCGCAAGTAGGCAGGAAGTCCACCTTTTGGCCAACCATTTTACACGTAAAGCATCCCTTTCTTTAGGGTTCTGTCTAGGGAAGTCTCTGCGCGAATAGTGTCAGCTGTTACATTATCGGTCAGGATTCGCTGGACGTCTGACTCGAATGTGATGGCTGCAATCACACAATCATCGTTCTTCTTGGGTGTGAACTGATGAGACGAAACAGGACATCCGCTTGGCCAGTTTGTTGCATAGGTCAGTACTGTATACTGAAATCGTACGCCAACAGCATAGGCGCACATCTTTGTAACCAATTCGCGGTAACAACGAAAATTCCTTTCTTTGAGCCGAATATCGACAGCAATGGCTTATGATCAATCATGACGGTGAAATGCCTACCATGGAGCATCTTGTGTACTCGCTTTATGGCAAATACAGTCGCGTGTGCTTCATTTTCAATCTGACTATAGTTCTTCTCAGCCGACGTTACAGACCATGCCGGGTGCCCAATAGCCTTCTGTCCTCTGTGTGAAATAACGGTGTTGATACCGTAATTGGAAGCGTCCGAGGCAACGATGCTTTCCAAGTTCGGATTGGAATAAGGCAAGAGTAGATCAGAAGTGAGTGCTGCTTTAACTGCGTCAAAGAACTTCTGGCATTCGCTTGTCCATTGCCAAACGTGGTCTTTCCTCAACAACTGGTTCAATGGACCTCTGGTTTGATATAGTCTTGGTAGGAAAACACAGTAATGACTCATGCGAGCGAGAAAGGAGCGAATCTCTACGATGTCTTTCGGTGGTTCCATCTGTTTGATAGTTTCGATGTTGGCGGGATCTGGGCGTAGGCCATGTTGGTCTATGATAAACCCGAGGAATTTAACACTATCTAACATGTTTACGTTTCTCAGCCCCCAACCGTGATCCATCTTTTCCAAAACATGAAAGTACGCTCTCCAGTGTGTGTATCAAGTGTTGAGAGTCCGCGCCCATAATCAAAACACCATTAAGTTAGACTGCTGTATTGGGGATATCGTTCAGCAGAGTATCCATAGTTGGTTGGCAAATGGTCGGTGAGATTTCCCCACCCCACCTCCCGAATGACAGCCGGTTGTACTGAAAAAGTCCGGGGTGTATAGTAACCGTTAATAATGTTGGACACTTCCGGCAACTTGAACTTGCAAGTAAGTGTCAGCTAGATCAGGTTTTGCGAGGCACTTGCGACCGTTGAGTTTAGGGAATAAGTCTTCTGGTACAGGCAATAGGTACTGATGCGTCTCCAGCGCAGAATTCAGTCCTGTTGAAAAATCAGCACAAATACGGATCTTACCGTGTACTTTCTTTACCACCACAATCGGTGTCGCGCATTCTGAATAGTGGACCCGTTCGATTATACCTCCGGATTGCAAACGATTTAGCACGGCTTCCACTAGAGGTTAAAGTGGCGTATGGCACCGGGCGTCTTGGGCTGAAGATAGGTTTGCATCTGATTTCTGGTTCAACTCCACTCTGGCTATGCGACAGCATCCGAGACTGAGTCTGAACAACGTTTCATGGCGTCTCTTCAGTTCTGCAATTTGATTGCGCCATTCAAGGTTCATCGTTGGTATCTGCGTAGCTTGCTTGACTTGCAACTGCTGGCACATACTGTTTGCCGACTGGTCGAGCAAGTTCAACTCGTCCACCCATTCGCGTCCCAACAGGTCTAACCCCGGTTGGCCTGTCACAAAGCAAGTTGTGTCAATTTGTTGGCCTCGGAGATTGCCTTGACAATTCAATTCACTAAGCAGTTTTAATGTACCACCTGAAGCATTCCGTGCCGTGTGGGTGGTTTGTGCGAGTGTCGGCCGCCCCAGATTGCGCCACTTGTCTAGAGAGCAGAGTGATATCTGAAGCAGCATCAAATTGTAACTTGACGCCTGCCATTGATTTCCACCAGTGTGTACCTGCGCTTGTTGACGCCATCAACCTTGAAAGTCGAGGTGAGCGTTCTGATCCCATCGGACCGTCTGCAAGGTGTGGCATTTTTGCGCTTCTTCCTGGGTAAAGTAGGAGCACTGGCCAAATCACACAACTCTTTATGATCTTTTCTGCTGCATAGGTTGCAAAAGTGATTTTTAAATGGACAGTGTCGAGCAAAATGCCCGTCTCTGCAAAACCAACATAAAGTGGGAGGGTCGGAATGGGAAGAACTCACTTGAGTTGGGGCTTTTCGGGTAGTCCGGCTGACTTCACAAATGAGGTCATGCTCCTTCGTACTGGACAACTGTTAAATCACTGAGGTATCATGCTTCAGGTTGGTCATACTTTGGCACTCACCGGTCACTTGCTGTAATGTGATGTCAGGGTTCCGTTCAATTCTGTTCAATCTTCTTGTCCGTATCTCTGCATCTTTGGCCGCTTGTAGACCGAAAACGTAAATGAGGCACCTCTACTGGTCGCCGGTCATTTGTGAAACTATGAACGTTCGCAATCGTGATTTACATGGCTGGAGTAGGTGACCGAATCTTTGTTTTCGTCAATGATGACTGGTCGATCGTGATTAGGTAGTTAGTTACGTGTCTTGATAGATAGGATTTGTTTTTTTAATTTGTTTGGGAACATATTGTTGACTCTATCCTCCTACTTATATTTACCCCAGGTAAAATTCCATTTTACCCCCTTGGGGGATATTACCCACAGGTTGAGAACCACTGAGATTTTCGCGTGCGCTGACGGGCGGGACAAACACGCACATACACATGCACACAGAGAACACGTTGTATCCTCACTGATTTGGGGGTCAGAAGTCCACACGTTGCAGTCCTGCTGCACACCGTGTTATGGGAACAAACGAGCCATTCGAGAACCTTTGATTGGAAGCCCTCAAATGGTCAACTTTTGGAGGTTGAATTCTTACTGACTGTCAACATACAACTTACAGAGGTGAGCAACGTTCAGTGGTCTGGTTCCATAGAGTTTACAGAATGACCGTACAAGCCATGCAAAGGTGGTCAACTTTGAAGTTATCTCCGTACTTACAGCATGCAAATTAAAAGAATTTATGCTCTGCACTTATTCAGCAGTTTTTTTGTACCCTAATGAGATACTGTTCAATGGTGTATAGAAGCACAAACAAAGGAGATCGTATTGTATTTAAAAAAGTAATTTGGACATTTACAAAAAGCCTATTTGTTATCGCATCAAAATCAGAACATTTCGAACTTGATACCCTCTGCTTCAAGTGCATAAAGCACAGCCTAACGATATGCTTTAATATCATGCACAAGCAAATGTATGTTTCCAACCTTAACATGACAACAATAGAATTACCAATATACAAATGTAGAGTACTCTACTCAAGAGAGTAACATACTGTTCATCATCATCATCATCATCAACATCAGATACTCAGAGCAACAGCAGTACATCAGCCATTTGAACTGATGCTTCGCTACCATACAACCATGAGGACCTATGAAATAAAGAATAAGAAGAGAGAGAGAAGGGGGACTTACCTGAAAACCTTAATGTCCTAACCAAACATTCAGGGTCAAGGCGTCTACACCTTGTGTAGTCAACATACCGTCACAAACAGCTGGCTATCGTGCAAAGATAAGGCGGCATCGGCGAGACAGCTTTCTTGCGGCTTTCACTGCCACGCGTCATAATCAGCCATTACCCCGCAGATAACTCAGCAGCAAACACACTTTAAACAGGCAATCCGATTAGAAGACGGCAGCACACGCGCCACATACTGATCGCTTCTTCTTAACTCAGACTCGGACATTTTGGAACAACAGCGAATGACTAAAGCGCGATGATAAGTTTCTTATTCTCGGAATATCTAATCAATTAGACATCACATCGTTTTCTACAGGCCTGCTCAGGTGCGGCTTTCCAATTAAGTGTTCTTAAATACACAACAGTGGCTGCTGATGCTGAAAAGTCCGTGGTAAGTATATATCTCGATATGCATAAACCATTTATCCAAATTCCAAACGTTAGATTGATAAACGTGTAACCTTTTGTTGGCAGCACGTAATTGATGATATCCACCGAGCAACCCATCATAAAACCTAGCAGTTCATAGATGCTATCAACACAGTTTCTAGCACTACCTACAAGCACAAACTTATGTACGAAGATTTCAATGCGCTACAAGTTAACTGGATATTGTCTGGACCTACGGTCTAAACGAGACTAGACAAAATAGTGAACTCTATCCACTTCAATGGCTGCATCACATAAATAAATAAATAAATAAATTGTATATTCCTCGACGATGCGAGAAACTGTTCGCTAAAAGAAATAGATCAAATAATGGTGCAACCTTTCCATGACATTTCGTTAATACATTTTCAGAAATAAACATGGGCGCAATTGCGAATTATGTAACACACAGTAATCAGAATCGTTGTGCTATTTTTTCCCGTCATTGAATCAGGATTATTGATAATCAAATGACAAATACTTGGGCCGAGAAAAAAATATAATGAAAGGGGCTGTTGTCCGAAATATTGTGTGTCGAAAATTTATTCAGGCACCATGGATACCGTTTTTGAATGCGTTGTCTGGGGACTGTGACGTCCCACACATATTACTCAAATTTTGGACGGTTAAATGCTTAATAATGGCAATATTAAAATTGCAAATTGTATAGCATGTTCTGATAGCACTTGGAAGTTTGTCCCAACTCTTTTAGTATTGGGTTAGAAAGAAACGTTCTCTGATTCTCGTAATAAATTTTGGAATCATGACCTTTACCTCTTTGTTACGTATTGGATATCTGCTGTTTCCATATATGTTAACACCGTTTTCAAGACCGCGAATTTCACAATTTATGATTCGGTAAAAAAACAAAGGTTCAGTTTCATTATGCGAGGCCAAACTGGGTCAAATTCAAGTTTATTACTCTCTGTATGTCAACTTTGAGGAATATCCACATAGCTTTTTCGTGAGCGTCTCTGGACCCTCTCAAGAGCGTACTGGTCAGATTTCCGCAGATTAGACTGTACCATTGAGCAGTATTCTATCCACCGTAATACATATGTTTTGTAAAGGGATATGCGAGATTCCGTGAGGTACAAATGATGGCAGATGTAACCGATGCTCTTCATGGGTTTCAAAACTTGAAAGTCACAGTGTTCAGAAAAGTTAAACGTGACTGAATATCGCAAACCCAAGTCGCGAACTGCCCTGCATTGCGAGATATATGCGCCTTATAGTAATAAACTGTCTGGTAGTACTTGGCATTTGTGCGACAAATTATTACACTTGTCCACGGCAAATGATATCTCCCAAAATTGGCACCAGGAGTCAAGGGCGGATAGGTCATTCTGAATGAGACTTACGGCTTCCTGAGTATTTGCACGTGGTTGTGAGTAGACAACTTTAATGTCATCAGCAAAGAGAAATGCAACACCACTTCTTATTTACTGGAATATATCGTTAGTATAAATTAGAAAAAGAAGAGGGCCAAGAACACTCCCTTGAATCACACCACTGGTGATTGCTTTCGGTTTAGAGAAATGGTGACCTATGTGCACAACCTGCCGTCTACCAATTAGATATGAAGACAGCCAAGAGAACATCGGTTCTTCAATACCTATAGCCTTCAGTTTTTTAGTAACCTTCTGTGAGGCACTCTATCGAAGGCTTTTTGCATATCCAGGCACAGGATTACGACACTGTTTCCGTTGTCAATGGCAGTCGTTGTGTGATTTAAAAAGTCAATCTGGCATGTTGCGCAGGATCGACTTTGCATGAAACCGTGTTGCGAATTGCTGATAATGTTAGCGTTGTTCAAAATATAAATAGTTCATCTTTCACTATCCTTTCCATTATTCTAGACAAGATGGGTGTGTGATTGATGGGACGAAAGTTTTTGACCTCATGGGCAGCGCCATTTTTATGTCGCGGGATGACAACAGGCGTTTTCCATTGAGTAGGGTCTACTCCGTTGTTAAAAGAGAGTGTAAAAAGGTTGAGCAAAAGCAGAGAGAAATCACTAGCACTGCTTTTTATTAAACAAGGGAGATCCCATCAAGAACTGCACACGTTGAGGAGTATGAGCGAGAGACCTGATCAGTGCTTTTCGTCATAGTGAATTCCACTGTGCATAGACTTTCATTATTGTGCGGCATGATAAGTGTTGGTGTATCGGCTGATTCATTGAGCATCGATTCGGCCAAATAAGCACTGTAAGCTTCGCAGATATCACTTGGTGCATCATAGTATGTTCCGTCAGGCGTGGTGATAAAATTGAGATTGTCGCTGCAACACGAGCCCCAGGCATGAAATAGTTCGGCTAGCTCAGCTGTTTTGCTAGGGACGTTTAGAGCTTTATGCTCTTCTAGAATGAGAGTTTTGTCACGCTGATGTCTCTGTGCTTCGACGAGCTTCGACTGCTGTGATAATAGCGCAAAGTCATAAGTTAATTTGAATTTCTGCCGACTTTTATGAAGCTTTCGTGCTGCCTTCAACGCTTTGCGATCGGATTTATGTTTAGTTTGGTAAGCACATTTTAGTGGTGTTGTTGAATCAATGCAGAAGCCAATTATACTATAATACAGGTCCGTCGCATGTTGAGGGCACGAAGAGAGTAAGAAGTTATCCCAATTCATCGAACGGACCAGGTAGTTGAAAGAGTCCCAGTTGACCGCACTGAACAGACGGTAATGTATTGTTTGCTGTATATCGGCCATGCGTAGTCTTAGGCGGCATTTGACCACGAGATGCTCGCTCCCCGGAAATTCATCAAGAACGTTAACACTGATTGTAGGTATGCCCAATGAAAAAATGAGACCCAGAGTACTTTCACCTCTGGTAGGTTGGGAGACTTGTTGCTGCAAACCATTCATTTGGATACAGAAGATAAGTTTTTGGTATTTCAAATGAGCGGTTCCTATGGGCCATGAAATCGAAAGCAGATTGAAATCACGTCCAATAACCCTATGTAAAACTGGTAGGCCAGCCGCGCATAGAAATGGAAGCGTCGAAAGTTCTAGGTCTTCTTGTCTGCCGTTTGGCGCGCTCTAAATACATCCCATAAGCATCTGTTGCTGATTAACAGATATCGTAAGCCACAGTGATTCCTGAACATTGTTTATCGAATGTTGCTGCTGCGAGCGACTTTTTCAGATAAATTACACAGCCACCACCTCGACGATTTCTCATAAACTTGTTATATTCGAAAATAGTTAACTGAGTGTCAGACATGCCATCGTGGCACCAAGATCCAGTTATAAATAATATATCAGGATTATTCACCAAAACAAACGAGCGTAGTGTGTGGACCTTAGAGTAAAGAGAGCGAATGTCTATCAAAAATACCCAGATAGATGCGAGATATGAGGAAGATTCTTTAGGTTTTGTAATAAACATTGGGGTTTCAAACCGTGTGCCTTGACCCAGGTTAGAAATTGTTGAAAAAGTGAGCGTATTGCCAGCGGTGGGAAATGATTTGGAGGTGGCCACAGCGGAGGGGGTTGAGACTGAGTATGGCCCTCTAGAAAATGGTTCGAGGGAAAGAATCCATGATTACCGCAGTAGCCTGTGGGAGCTGGAGAGTTGGGTAGTGTTCTCTGCATCATATTGCTAATAGGCTGTTGATTACGTAACGCATTGATATGAGTCAGTTTGTTGCTGCCATTTCCATCTATGGGTAATATCCGCTTAATTCCGCTCGATATGCAAGGCCTCACTATACGCGTTGGAGGCACAATGGTGTCAATCCATACACCAACATCAGCATAATCCATGTGGTTTGTTGATGGAATCGGGAAGTCATGATACCCAATTACACCGGGTGTAAGTTGCAAAGATGGCGGCATGTGTCCCATAACTGTATGACCAATGGATGTACGTCTAGCTAAACAAAATGACGATACAGAGTCGCCCAATGATGCTTGTGATAAATCTAGGTCAACGGTCATTTTACTGTCGATCAATTTAACCGGATCCATCGATATTCTTGATGAGTTTGGACACTGGCCAGAGCATACTTTAGGTGGGACATGACAGTTCGAGGCTTGAGGTAACGGTTTTACATGCAGTTGAGATTTAGCAGGTAATGCAGTTGTTATTCGCTGACCCCCATTGTTGTCACTTCGCATACAGGAAATAGCATTAGGAAACCCTATATGACTGCCAAGAGGAGGTACCATGTACATCATTAGTTTTGTAGATTGTAATGGTTTTGGGCTTGGTCAGCTTATCATACTTAGTGGTGAAACTGCGGCCTAGTGGAGGTCCTTCAGTAACCAATTTTGCATCTGACGTTGATCTTAACTCCGAGGTGCGAGAATTAGGTTTTCTACCAGACACATCATCTAACGCAATAGAGTGGTCCGCATATTCATGTGATTCCTTGTTAATTTCAAATAGCTCTTGATCATTCGTCACTTCGTCCCTATTTGCAGCAAGCGGGGTATCATCCTCACATTTGTGTTGGCCACTAAGCGGAGGCGTTTCAACCGGATGCGGGGCGCCATATGGTTGTTGGGTATTCTGATTTACCTCAGACCTTCTCCTCCTTATCTCTCCTTGTAGCGGGGTATTGTCCTCCATAATTTTTAAGCGTTTGAAAGTCATATTAAGCACAATGAGATTGCGCTTTTAAGTGAATTGTTTAGCAATAAGTTCATTTTGAAACTGGAAAAGTATGGGACACGCGTACCGCAGTACATTTTTTCGTAGTCTGATGCAGTTGGACCAACAAGATTGCATACCGCGTACAGTAAGCAGCAATTTCTGAACAGTTTTTAATGGTAAATTGTCTGGCACATTAAAAACCATCGCATTGCGGGAACAGCGTACTCGATTGTGTGCTTCGGACGAAATGGAGTCTATCAGTATACTGAACTTCATGAGGTTCATTTGATCAACATTTGGAGACGATTCACATTAGACACCTAGACTCTGCAAATATTGCAATATCGACGTGATGTAAGTTGATGTAAGTTCAGCGTATGCACTTTCAGCTATTGGTGGACATTTTTCAGGTGTCTTTCTCAAGTCAGCTTGTAGTCCAAGGGAATATCCTACAGCGCCTACACTGCTTTGGGTATTTTCTTTACTACTGTCAGAAGGCCCACCGGAATTGCCAATCCCGTATATTTAGCATTCACCATGTGGATCCATTCCACTGGTGCACTCATTGATAGTCCACTAGCGGGTTGCGAACACAACACCGCGTTTGGTATCGTGAACATTGAACGAACTAAGCCACTCTAGTACAAAGTTGCGGCCCACTCATAACCTGCACTGAATTGATTGAAATGCATTCAAAGAACTTATCTGCACAATGAATTGGGAGCCATCATTCTGAACCAGCAACCCGACTGTGGCTGCCGGTGAATTTGTCAATAACGTTGCTACCCGCTGTGGTAATGAGCCGCACATTTAAGCAATGCGATAAACATACACAACTGAATAAGGCCGAATGCAAACTGAAGGAACTTGGGGCATCTTATCACATGGCCAACATTTTCGCTACGCTACCATATCTAAATTAAGCGATTTTATGAATAAAAGCACTGCGCAAGAGGTACTTTTGATTCGCTACCTGCCTTAGAACAATGCGCGCAATCACAACCGATGCCAACGCCACGAATTTGATAGGGTAACAAACGATTTCGCTTCGTGGTTAAACAAATTTAATTTAAATATTCACGAATATAGGTGGGAAATCGTATAGAGTGCCTTTGCTAATTATGCCTAAAATGGTATCAGTGGCACTCCAAGCATGGTATGGCAACAGGAAACTTGGACCACCAGAAATACGGTTAAGACCTTTCCTTCAATTAGTAAAGACCTCAGATACAGATGAGCCAGCCTCAATTGTACCTATCTCAAATCGGCCAGCCGTGCAAACAACCGTGTCAAAAAACGTCAGCAGACCGGAACTATTTGTGCCGGTTACCGACAGGGAACCGAGCTTCTGAGGCGTGAACAAATATAATGCTGATACACCAACACACAGGGTTGTATTCTAAACTCTTGGAACTGCGCCATCGACATGAAATAACAACTTGGGACCTCATAGCAGTTACAGGAACTTGGCTCACAAACGACATACCTGATCCAAAGATTGTACCCAGTGAGGTGTCAGTCATTCGAAATGATCGTCCATCTCGCGGTGGCGGTGTTGCTCTCTACTATCGAGATTAGTTGAAATGTGAGGTTCTTGCCGAAAATTCCCTTGTGATTCCCGACGTATTATTTCGCCGACTGCACCTAGCAGGTCGTGATGTTGGTTCACAGAAGACGAGTGATGCTTGCCTCTTAGCAGTTAGCTATAGGTCTCCGAACTCATCAGCAGACAGCGATAACATTCTGTTAAACGTCGTCCGATATACTGTTTCACAAAAGTACTCTCACTATCTTATAATGGATGACTTTAACGTTCCTTCAATAGCATCAATGTCCCCTAATGGGCCATCATTTAAATCGAAGCTCCTTGAATTCATGGATATGGCAGTTTTGTATAACCATGTGCATCGACCAATCAGACACCGCGGTTCAAACAAGCCATCACTCCTGGACTTATTCCTGACTAATGAAGAGTTGATGGTTGAGTCAGTAGCATACGATCCTCCACTGGGCCGTAGCGACCATTCAGTCCTAACATTTTGTTCTGTGTGATATGCCCGTATTTTTGCTAAAGAAAGTGAGACTCAACGAACTATTACGGACTAGTTTAAGCTGCACAACTTAGCAGCAACCGTTGACTGGGACCTACAGACGCACAGCTCAGCGAATAACGCATGGAATGAACTGAAAGACAAAACTAACTGGATCATACACTCAGCATCGAAGGTTGTCCCATTACGAGCACCACGTCGGACCAATACGTGGATCCGAAGCAGAGCACGTTTACTGAATCAACAGAAGAGATATAATCTGGAGGCAACATTTGCTAAGCCCATGTGATGTCACATGGCAACATTATAAAGTCGTCAGAAACTACTGCAAGTTGCTCGTTAGAGTCGATAAGTACGAATGGTAGGAGAGCATGGTGCTGAAATTTACGACTAACACCGAACTACTATACAGATTTGTGAATGGCAAAAGAAAGGTTAAGCCCGGAATACCGCCACTCAACTCGGCCAGTGGCCTAGTAAATAATTCTATGGATGCCGCGAACACCCACTCCTACAGTTTGGCTCGGTAGCTACAAATACCATAGAACTTTTGCCCTATCAACTCCCAAAAGAGGTCGTTAGCTTATCCAGCGTCACCTTTACCCCAGCAGCTGTTGCAAGCAAATTACAGTCTCTCCGGGAGTACAGTGCCTCTGGAATCGACATGACCTGTCCAAAAGTACTGGGAACACTTTCTCCCACCATAGCAGCACCACTTGCGACCTTTTTCCAGAGTCTGCCTAACTCCCATACACTCCTATCTGAGTGGAAAAATGGAATTATCACTCCAATATATAAAGTAGGTAAGCGATCGGATCATGCTAACTACCGACCTATTAATCTCCTTCCTGTTTTATCAAAAGTGATGGAATCGGTACTCGTAGCTGAACTGAGGAGATATTTTGAAAGTCTACAAATAATTTCTAATGCCCAACATGGTTTCGCATGCAGATGATCTTGTCACACCAATTTGCTGCTTACTCGGGACCCATGGATCAGGGTGGCTGACGAAGGAGTCCCCATAAATGTGATTTACTTGAATTTTTCTAATGCGTTCAACAGGGTCAATCACTTCTTTTTCCTCCAAAACCTTGCTGCCTACGGTATCAACGGTTCCATGCTCACCTGGTTAGAAAACGACTCACACGACAGAGCAATCAAGGGGAGAGTAGCCGACACTCACTCTGCAAGCCTATGCGTCTCCAGTGGTGTACCACAAGGATCCGTCCTCTGCCCGCTACTGTTTTTAGTCTACATTAACGAGCTTCCAGCAGACCTTCTACCTCCGAGGCAAATATTTCCAGACCATCCTAAAATATGGAGAGCCATTCGCTCAACATCAGACCGTATCTACTTCCAGGAAGACCTGACTCGGATCAACGAATGGGCAGAAAGGAACCAGCTCCCACTGAAACCTACAAAGTGCCACCTGCTGACGGTGCGCAGCAGCTTCGTCAACACATACCTTTTGGAGCAACACGTCATGTAACACGTGACTGGTGAACGCGACTTAGGTATAATCGTGCAAGAGAGTCTTGGAAATTCGCTCCAATGTTCGAAAGCAGCAAGTGTGGCGAACTTGAACTTGAGACTTTTGAGGCGAGCTCCCGGCACCTTTGAGCGACGGCTAGTGCCATTGCTGATTAACTCTTATATTCGCCTTCACGTTGAATATGCGCTTCAGGCCTGGAGTCCATGGTTAAAACAAGACATTCGAGTATTGGAACAACCCCAAAGAAGAGCCATAAAGGCAACGCTTGGACTATTCGGTCTAAGTTACGAACTGCGTCTTCGTATCCTCGGTGTGTTCTCAGTAGAATACCGACGGCTTCGCGGAGACCTTACTCTCACATACCAGATAGTAAAGGAAAGCGAGCATCCATGTACACCACTGCTGACCCTAGCCCCTTAAAAACAATGCCGAGTCAACCACCTGAAACTAATGACGCAACACTCCCGTTTGAATTGTAGAAAGTATTATTACTCACTTAGAATCTGTTCTCTCTGGAATGCATTACCAGGATATGTGGTGAAAGCACCAGACATGACGACATTCGAAAGAAATGTAAACTTTCATCTCAGTGATAAATGCTACACGACAGTCTGATAAAGTGCAATGGTTTAACCACTGATACTTCTCGGTTCACGTTGGAGCATTGTTATTTTAACTTTCTTCTGCATATCCATCCTGTGGGTCTTTTATAATTATATTTTTTATCCCATCATACACTACTGAACGCTGAACGATCAGGAGGGTTTAGGCCCAAGGAGCAATCAAGTATGTGGCGGGCAATCGAACTGGTAGGTAGCTTGGGACCCTTTGCAACCATGTTAGGGTGTAAGGTGCTCGGTGATTCCCGCTGACAGCCTTCTGTCAGTACGACTTGCTACCGCAAGTACAGTGAAAGAGGTAAATAGGTAAAAGTGAGCAATGTTATATACCAGGCCGCAGTGTGGTAGTTTCCAGGTGTCCTACAATCATATAAACAAAGAGCATACATCGAAGGTGGCCATGTTCCCAGCCAACGTTTAAATTCCGTATTCTATCAACAAATGTGTCTTTAAGGCTGTAGTCGACTATTTCCCTTAGAATAGTTTTGACTATATTAGTCTGACAGCTGTGTAACTTCTGATACGGTGCGCCTACCATTGAAACAATTGGTGGTAAGGGATGCCTCCCTTATAGGTTTTCGGCAGTTCTTACAAATAAGGAAGCCGAGATGCTCCAGTGATCGGCTGTGTCAAAGTTTTTGCATGATTCCATCTCATCGTCGTTAGGGTCTTTAGTTCACGAACTTTTTATTTCATAGTCTGTTTGGTTTTATCACTGCCTGTCACATCACGAATAAATCGACTAGTCTGCGAGAAGTTTTTGCATTTTCTGGATGCAGCTCCATTTTTCAGTTGTGACGACACTTGGTCCCATAAGTTGTCTCAGTATTACAACCTTTTCATTGCGTAGCTATTGAGTTAAGGACTTGCAATGATCCTTCGTCAGGGCAAGTCACTTCTCGGTGTCACTAGCGCAAGGCTGGCAAGGTCTACCCTTGTCGTTGTAAATCAACCGCTTGTCCCTTCATTGGTCTGTGTTCAACTGGACGGATGTTCGTTCAAATGTGCAAACTGAGCCTCGACTGCTATTCTATCACATGGATTTGGTGGAGTAGAGTAACTGTACCGTAGGGACAAGTTTCAAGTTGGGGGCGACCTACGGAAGAACGGATATCCCGAGCTATCTATAACACGACACGCGCACGCGAAACCCTAGGAGTAAATATCAACTGACATTCCTAAGAAAAAGTGAGCATTAGCCAACGCACGCAATTTAGTCGATAAACCATCGCATGATACGTATATTTACAAAGTATCAAGGTAATGCCCAGGGTTGTCAGCGAAGTTGATGTTCGAAGTGCCCGCCGGCGATTTTCGTACAGTGCAGCATTCATCTGATGGTGTTTGCTAAAACTTTCTCCAAAGTAGCAACTGTGCTCCCGCGACATTCGTGTGAAATGCTCTACTTTAATTCCCCAAGCGTTTGACTTCATTCTGTAACCTCGCTGTTTCAAGTAACCCCAGAAGAACAAATCCAATGGGTTCAAATCTGATGACCGAGCAGACCACTCTACAGGTCCTACCCGCCCGATCCAACTGCACGGGAACATCTGGTTAAGAAAATCCCGTACGGTTTGTGCGAAGTGTGCAGGCACACCATCTTGTTGCAATCAAACGGCACTTGGTAACCCAACGACTTCCAGTTGCCTCTGACAAAACTTTACAGTACTTTCTTGTACGTGAATGCTAGAAAGTATAAGGCATTAGTACTGCAAAACAACAACCTACGGGTCACCTTACCAGAAAAGAAAAATGGTCCCACGATTCTTTGGCCAGTTAACCCAGCCCATACCATGAGCTTTGCGTCATGTTGTCTACATGAAGCGCTGCATCGGCGTGAATTACACGTCGCCCAAAATTGTTGCTTCGCCGCACTGTGCAAACGGAAAATAGCCCATTCGGTAAAAAAGGTGAATGGATGTCCATAGCATTCAAAAATCTGCGGCAAATATCAAACCACTTCTCCTAATCACATAGGTTTAAAACCAGCAAATGAAGGGCGCTATAATTCCGAAGTTTCCTTCCCTTCAAAATCCTACGGACAGCATAGCTGGTGGTGTTGCACCGCTGGGCGAGTTTACGAATGCTCAGATCGCAGCTTCTGGATACTTCACGAATAAACACACAAGCAGAAAAGCCATCCGTGATGATGCGAGGCTGCGCTGGCTTTTCGGCGTCGCAAATGCTGCTAGTTTTCTCAAATTTTCTCAGTAGCCCACAAACGTACCGCCCGTTGATGGGCCGCTTGGCACTGTGGATAGTGTTGTATTGTCGAGCAGCTTGTTCAGCGTTACACCCACATTCAACATACGGACGAAAAATAACCACTCGCTGAGTAACAGGCCCGTAACGCAGTTCAGATTGAGTGGAACTGGGTGATGGCGGTGTGTGCTTGTGATCTATCGCCTAGCCAGATCCGAAAAACGAACAGCCCTACACTGGTGTGGTCAGCGCTCGTTGCCCTCACACTGACCTCCCTTTGGTGGCTTGTCTTTCAGTTCGCAGTTGTATCAGAGCCAGGTTATCGTGTAATGAGGTCGGCTGAGTCTTCGCGTCAGAGTGGCCGTCAGCCGGTGCAGTTTTCAGTCGAGTTTCCACTTCACATGCGGCCCGACAAAAGGGACAGAGAGACGACTGTGACAGCTTACGCGCAGTCTTATGGACGTTGGCGCTCCTACACAGCTTGCCCATTGGACGGTTTAGAGAGAACGCATCGGGTTTCCTCCAGCCGTTCATTGATGCAATAAACAGGGATACCACTGGACCTATACTCTCAGATTGACTGTAGTTAACCCCATCTTTCCCTACCGACTACATCACCACCGCAAAACTCGAAGTTGGTATGTTCCAACCTGTCTGAGTTAAATGCGAACTCTACTGAAGAAAACTACTAGACAACTTGTAAAGATGGGACACCATATGCCAGGCATTGGGAATTCAGTCCAAACAGTGTGTTGTATCGTCCGCCACCTAAACTCACTCACTCACTCACTATGGCGAGCCAACGCTATTTCAGGGGACATTTCAGTCGAGTGAATAAGCCAAGACCACCCACTTGTCAGCTAACTGTCTTCGCTATCCCGCATGCGGAGTTCGTTTATCCCCTGACGTCCCTTGGAGTGAGCGTACGCAAAGGAAGCAAAACCTAGGAGAATTCCGCAAGCAAACCGACAGAAGATCGATATGTGTCCATGGTAGCCCCGAAATCCAGTAATCCGACAAGTCGCAGGCCCAAGCTCATGACTTCGAAGGATGGCGGTATATCAGTGTGGCTCTCTCTGCACGATGTGATTGCCAACTCAACGTCAGGTTTGCCCATACCACTCAACTATAAAGGAAGTGGTCCAATGGTGTTGAAAATAAAACTCTACTCCAAACAAATGATTGAAAGAGGGCGCCGAACTTGGCACAAGTTGCGCACCAAACTACCATCAGAGATACGTCTGAAGGTGGTCGAAGCCAGGCCACTATTGGCTGAGGGAACACAAAACCAGCGAGAAGTTGTTGCTAGCACCACTGTCTGCATTGCTGAACCGCAGGGTAGTGCAACACCACAATCGTTTGAAGGGGAAGAAACAGAAAATCCGTCGCAATTCACCCCTGAAAGATTAGACAGTTGGTGCTCTATGCAGCAGATCAAAACTGCCCTTGGGGGTAGATAAGTAATACATCCAAAAAACGATTGTCATCCGGCCCCACAAGGGTTTGTGTAAATACTTGGGAAACGTTTGTGTGTTCAGATACGCTTCTGACATCGGTTGCTCTCAATTGTTTGAATATGAACGCACAAGGTCTTCTCAGTAAATTGACCGAGCTTTGATCACGTCAAACCTCACTGTGCTGGGACCTCATAATGGTAACCGAAACATGGCTAAACGACGTGATTACCGACGCCGTGATCGCGCTACCAGGTATAGCACGTCTGTGCAACGACCGACCCACAAAAAAAGGTTGTGTAATGCACTACTACCGTTCCGACCTTCGTATAAACTGTGCAAAGGACCCTGGGATTTAAACCGTGGATGCCTTATGGTGCTGCCTAAACCTAAGGCAGGGCGATATATGTCTAATGGCCATGGTACACCATTCACCAATGCCCACTTTAGAAATGGACCACACCCTATTTTCCGCTATGAGGAACCTACTGAAACGGTTATACAGCCAGTTCTCTGGGAGGGGACTTCAATCTGCACGGCCTATAAACCCGGATACTCTGGGTGAATAAAGCAAAGCGGATCGGCAACAACTACACGCCCGTTCTCCATATCATTGCTCCAAAGCGTTTCGGGACTGGAAACAAACCGACCAACTTGGACCACATTTTTATCAACGAGGAACTGATTATCGACTTAGTGACAACCTGCACTCCTTTGGGCCGCAGCGATCATGCTACACTAGTGTTCCATTAAATGTGCTACGCGGAGTATCCTAAAGAGCATGTCGCGGAATATCACGTCGTAACAAACTATGATAAACTGTCCGACCTCATTGATGCAACAAGCTTGTCGTTCCTAGCTGAATGGTCCCCTGAGGTGACCTGCGAAGCACTTGTCAGCAGATTCAAAGGGCTCGTAGCAGGCACATATGAAACCAAAATCCACCGACGTAAAAAGGTGAAGTCGTTGGTAAGGAGCACAACGCCTGAATGAATGGCGTTGAGGGACTTGGCATGGCGGGTTTGCATAGCCTCTCTGAGCGAGGAGACCTGGGATGTCTACACGACACAAAGGAACCACTGCGACAAACTCGTCCGGGAATATAAAGCAAAAAACCAACAAGACCTTGGGTTAAAGTTTTGCTCTGACTAAAAGCTTCTATTCAGACACGCACACCAACTTCTCCACATAAAGTGCGGAAATCCTGCTTTGCACACAGCATGTGGGTTCGCACAAACTGCACAAGAGGCGGCCAAATTTCTTGGACAAAAATTTGGTCGTACCCTTCAAAGTGTGCAACCATACTACACCATGCCTGCGCAGCTCATGCCGCCATCAGGTCTTAACAACATATCTTTCACAACTCCAGCTGTATTGAAGCTGCTGATATTCTTGCGCGTATACAGCTAACAGGGACGGATGATATTCGTCAGAAGCCATTGAAAGTTGCCGCCATGAGTTTAGCGGAACGGCTAGCAATTCTCTATCAGCGATGTGTTAACGAGATGCACGTTCCCACAGTGTGGAAGCACGTGATCAGCACTCCAATTTACAAAGTGGTAGCCGTGCAGAACCATCGATTTATCACCGGATAACACTACTTGTGAGGATCTCCAGGATCATGCAGTCCACTGTTGCTGAGACGCTCATAGGCTACCAGGAGAATAACAAAATGCTGGTCCCGAAGTACGGGGGAATTTTGCCAAAACTGGTCCTGCACCACTTATCTGTTGATAGCTTGTGCAAGCTGGACGGAATCAGTAGACACTGGTGTAGAAGTAGACGCAATCTATCTGGATTTCTCAAAGACATTCGACCGCTTGGACCATTGCATTTTACTGCACAAACTCCAGAATTATGGTATCGGCGATCCCTTGCTAGGATGGTTAGGCGACTTTCTGCTTCAACCTCACCTGATTTTGAGGGTTTACAGCTTCCTGTCGGAACCGATCGAAGTGCCATGCGGCGTACCTCAAGGCTCGGTACTCGGGCCATGCCTGTTCTTGGTTCAGAAGTGATCTTGCAAATGTGCTGTCTTTAAACTATCTGCTAGTTGCAGGTGAGCTAAAGATTTGGGTGCTATCACCACAGTGGAGAATCCCAAGGCCGTACAGGATGACCTGAACAAAGCCTATACATACTCCATCGAGAACCTGCTGCAGTTCAACACCACAAAGTGCAAACTTCTGAGCATACGCCATCAGGATACTCATAACTACCGCTTAGGAACAGAAATTCTACAGCGGGCTTTTCATCAGTGCGATCTTGTTGTGCTTGTGCCAGAGGACCTTGGGTGTTTGAGGCAGACTGAAAGGCCTCAAAAAACAAACCAGTACTTCAGCCCTCTTTGTAGAGCATTCGGGAAGTTTGATTACTCAATCCTTCCGAAAATGCTTGGCGGGTGCGTGAAACTGCACACAGAATACGCTATTCAAGCGTTGCAACCCTGAGAGAAGCACCATCTCACCGTACTGGACGCTACACAATGCAGGTTGGTCCCACTTTCTCTACCCGTTTAAGCTGAAAACCCACAAAATATGCAGCAGACGTTATCGGCTTCTAAGAGACGATCTCGTAATAGTGTATCAGATCCTACAATACCCCAACCAAACATGCCATTTGTTTTGAAACTCAGTCAAAACACATCTCTAAGAGATCATCAGTTTAAGCTGGCCACGCAGTACAGACTACTACAACGTCCACGAAACATTTTCTCCTTCCGAGTCACAGCCTTGGAATGCCCTCCTGGCGCATGTGATTAATGCCCCCACCTTATCCCTTCTCAGAAAACGCTTTTACGAGACTCTGATACAATTAAACTATGTGATGTAGCCCATGCCCATCGGCTGATGGCATTAGTGCACAACAAACAGTGGACGGCAACATAATCCCCTATAATCCAGGCAGGAATACTGGCCTTTGTGCTACTCCAAACCGCTCGGTAAGTCACGTGTTTCACACGTTCTTGTACTGGCGCTGTTTTCCTACATTTTTATATTTTCTCCTTGGTGTTAAACTGTCTATGGCGTCCACCAGTCTAACGCCATCGCGACCACACTTTTGTGGTCCACAGGCTTTCTAGGACGTGCTCAAGGGGACCATCACTAGCACGATGAACCAAGATTGCGACTAGAGGTGTTGTGAAAGTCTGCCACCATATCGCACTGATAGCTCAGATTGCGTTTTAAGGTGTCATAATTGCCCCATAAACTACATCATATGCCTTACACTGCTTCATTATTGCCCAAGTTTACGCATTCTTTGTCGCCTTATTCGATTCCCCATAGACTTATTAATATCCCAGTTGTCGCAATTGACCTAGTTCTTATTGCGTAACTTCCCAACACCATTGGTTTATTCTCACACCATGGTTGACCTGTCCAACAACCTCCTCTTGGTGGGTGGTTCGGGTACTTCCCGTTCCGGCGAATGGTTCGGCGGCAGTGTTCCAGGACATGGTGGGTTTACGCCTATCAAGCGTTCTCCCTACAAGAAGCCACATTTGTCCCTTTAACAACACTGTGACGTGGCGGATGTGACTCACTACTAAATAAACTCCCTGTCCCTTGTCTCCTCGGAAACATTGTATCCCGGCAAGCAATACGAGCATTGAATTCTTCCTTTGACTTTGGGAGTGTTTGGCACGTGCTATGGCTTTTGTCATCCGAAAGCCTTATGAACTGAATCTTCGGTCACGGGGTCCCAACGGGTGTGAAACCCTTATTTCGCCCTGCTGCCTTGTGGGCTAGGTCTTTCGGCCAAAGGCTCGTGCCGTCGTCCCATTAGACAACCGCCTATATCGGCCTAAGCAACCGGGTAGTATCTCGCCTACTGATGAACCATGGATACACACAACTACGACCTCCCTCGCTCTCACCATCCACTGTCCTACGACTACGCCAACTTTACAAACACACATCACCAATTTACATACTTTTTTCTTGTATCACTCATCCCCATTGTTATGTGATTCTTCAACTGTGAACAACCCTACCTCCACCGATGAAGTTGTTCTCTCGCCACCCGTCAACTCAACTACACAGTTTTCGACAGGGAGCTACCATCCCTGAAGTTTGTTATCTTCACTACTGCGACCTGGAATGCAGTTCAAACTGGCAACCCTCAACCTGCGCACATTACTGCAGGTCGGACAGCAAGCTGGACTTGCACGCACGCTGGAGACCCTTTAAATTACTGTCTGCTCCGTGAGTGCAGGGTTCCGACACAGTCTACTAGCTGTCATCACCAGTCTAACTACACATCCGCTTTTATCTTCGCTTTTCTGGTGACGCTGAGTCTGCCGCATCTGGGCAAGCTGGTGTTGGGATCGCCCTCAGTGCTATAGCCGAGGCCGCCCTCCTTGATTGGATTCCAGTCAACAGTTGCCTATGCACTGTGAGGCTCCGTGGCTCTTTTGAGGTTATCAGGCATCGAACAGACAAGCGTGTTCTTTTCGTGACCGCCTACTCGCCCATTGACTGCAGCTCGGATGCAGTCAAGTACCAGTTCTATCAACGTCTTCATGAGCTGCTCCTAAGAGCGCCTAAAACAGACATCATTGTTATGGCGGGAGACCTAAACGCACATACTGGTAAGCTGCTGCCATGTAAACGCCACCTCGGTGGACCACGTGGGTATGGTGATGTTCCCTCTGACAACGGAGAGAGACTGCTCAGTCTTTGTGCTGACCACCAACTTTTCCTCTCCAGTACGAGCTTTCGTTACCTGGACTCCACTATGCCACTCGGCGTCCTTCATCGTCAACCCAGTGCTGGTCACAAATTGATCGCATAGCCATAAGTCGCAGGTGGCGCGGCAGCTTACGCGATTGCCGATCATTTTGGTCAACTTGTGTTAACACCGATTACGCATTGGTGTTTGCGGTAATTTGTATACGTTTCGGTGGTTCACCCGGGGTCAAGCAAACCCGACTCAATAATCACAAGTTGGAGGATCCAACGGTGAAAACGCAGTGTCAACAGAGGCTTCGGGAAAATCTTGCTCTACCCCATGCTCTGGATGTTGATCAACATTGATCAAATTCGCAAAAGCAATGTTGTCCGCCGGTATGTCCAGCTGTGGACTCACCAGCTGCACAGCCAGAAGCTGGATTTCGGTAAGATCTTCGGAACTGCTAGATCGACGGACTGTGCCCACCGGTGCGGAGCACAATGAACTTCATCGGTCTGTCTCTCAAGAGCTGAAGTCAAGCCTTTGCTCTGACCGTGAATTCTGGTGGTCAAAAAGAGCTGCTGAGATGGAGGCCGCTGCATCGGCTGGAAAATTCTACAGTTTGTTTTACCTCATCATGGCCACTGGTTGCAACTCACACGCTGTTAGTCAGACGATTTGTGAGTCAGACGGCACGAAAATCACCAGCCTGCAGAAGTGCTTGGGCTGCTGGGCAGAGCGTTTTGCTTTCCAATTTAACGGCTTAGCACAGCCAAGTGTGACACCGTCGTTTCCTACGAATGGTGTTTGACCTACCGCAACTGATGCTGCCACCGAAACAGAGATCCGAAGCGCAATCCAATCTTTGAAGCGTCATAAAGCTCCTGGTCCTGACAGCCTACCCCCGGCTCTATTCAAAGATGGCGGGAATGCACTTGTCAACGAAATGCTATCACTCTTCACGAGAATTTGGACTGACGAGAAAGTCCCAATTGCATGGGGAGAATCGGTCATAGTCCCGATTCACAAGAAAGGCTCCCGCGAGGATTGCACCAATTACCGCGGAATTTCGTTGATCTCTGTTGCCTCCAAGATTTTCGTGTCTGTTCTACTCCGCAGACTCTCAGCGACTAGAGAAGACATTTACCGAGAGGAACAAGCGAGTTTCCATACAGGTCTAGGTTGCATTGACCACATCTTCACACTTCGCCAACTATTTGAACTCCGTCACGTGCACCGACGGCCAACAAGTGGTAGTGTTCTTGGACATCCGAGTGTCTTTGACTCAGTAGATAGATCTGCGTTGTGGAATTGTCTACTAAGCAAAGGGGTGCCTGACAAGTTTGTAACCATCTTGAAGGATCTCTACAGTCACATATCGAGTAAAATCATGACTTACGGCACGCTTTCCACTTTGTTTGCTGTCACTAGCGGCGTGTGCGCAAGGTTGCCCCATCTTACCTTTCCTCTTCAGTTTTGCCATTGAAATATGTCGTCCAACGAGCATTGGAAGGCCCTCAAAACTGCGGTATTTAGCTTCTCCCAAGTGACAGAGTCGCGGAATCGAACTACACCGATGATATCGCTTCGCTCGGGTATGCCCCACATGCCATCCAGAGCGCTCTGAATCGCTTAGCGATGGAGGCCTGTATTTCACGCCAGGCAAATGTAAAGTACTACTCCAGTATTGGCAGATACCTGTGCCTACCCTCACCATTGCTGGTAACGTCCTGGAACACGTCCATTGCTTCATTTATCTAGGGAGTTGCAGCACAGCTGGGGGCTGTATTGGAGATGAGGTCTCATAACCGATCGCAAAGGCCCGCTTTGCATTCATCAGACTAAGAGACTCATAGTGCCGTCGCGACGCCACTCAAACCCGAGGGCTGGATATACATTGCCTCTGTCCGTACGGTCCTCTTGTACGGCTGTGAGAACTGACCAACTCGCTCGGAAGTCATAAAACGATTGTCAATTTTCGACAGTCCTCTGCGTACGCTTGCTCGCGCGTAGTGGCAGCATCATATGAGTAACGCAGAAGTCCGAGAGCGAGTGTTTGGAGCAAAGAGCCCATGTCTCCAAATGGTTATTCTCCGACACCGCATGCGTTGGCTCGGCCACGTCTTGCGCATGCCGGCCTATCGCCTTCCCCGTTGAGCGTTATTGGCGCTCCCCGGAAGCGATTGAAAGTTGCCGCAGTGGACAAGCAATGGCGTGGAGAAGCAACATGAAGAATGCAACCTCAAGCTTTGCATCCGTCGAACTGGTTCCCCTTCCAGGATGTGGACCACGCGATTTGGGCTGCCAGTGGTTAGAAACGTTGGAGGCAATGGCGCGCAACCGGCATCAGTGAAGAGAGTACTGTTCAATCGTGTTATCTAATAGATAACACCTCATAGAAAAAAATTCCTGAACACAAACATCCCAAAACGGCGCCTGTAAGACCGAAAAACTCGTTTCCTTCATGTTGTACTTCCTTTCCCTACAATTTCCTCATGGTTCTGATGATACATCATCTGTAATCAGATTTTGTATATACTACTACTGCTACACCCCAGAGATCACATTGCCTTCATACCAGAGCTTTCTATTGACACATTACACCATTGATATCATCCTTTTTAACTAACTCATGTATCCCGCTATGGGCTGTGCTGTGAACCAATCGGATAGAGCTCCGTTACACAACAGAAGGGTAGTGAGCTCCCCTCGTGCACTCTGGGTTTTATGATACTGTAGTACAGTCATAAGTACTGTGACTATCAATTTCTGTGTGTGCTTGTTTACTGTGTAACCAGGTACTGTTGTGGTACGTCCTCACGGAATATTCATGTTCATTTTTATAGTTCGTCTTGAAGATTCTTAAGAAGGACGAAAAGGCTACTACCAAATCAGCAAACCAAAAGGCATTGACATTTAAGGAAATAATATCAGGGAATCGACAAAGTCAAGAATGACAAAGTTCGCAAACATTGTCGGAAAGTTTTGGAGTAGGAAAGACACAAATCCGCGTTTTTGGATGACTTTGAGAACTACGCACCAAGACTGTAAAGAAAGCATAGTAGAAAACGCGTAACAAAGACATAAACGCGCTTTGCTGGAAATGGTGACAGTCAGCACTGGGAAGAAAAGCTCCATGGTTCAAGAACGAGCTTTGCACTCCGCAAAAGAATTGCAAAACCCAGATTTTAAAGCGTCAAACGCTTGGCTGCAGGCTTTCACCAGTAGACACATCTTTGTGTTTGGTAAGCAATCGGGCGTAAGCGGTGACTGGCGTATGTGTGCTACATCCGGCTGGACAGCAAAATTACCCGAAATATGTTCTGGCTACACAGGTCAAGACATGGTTGATTCAGATGAAACTGGTTTGTTCTTCAAATCGATTTCGGATAAAACGTTTTCTGTCAAAGCCGCGAAATCGCAGGGGGGAAAAGAAGCACGGGACGTATCACAATTATGATATTCACTAACATGTTAATGGAGCGAGAATCGGCTTTAGTAATTTGGGCAACAACCAACTCTCAAACTTTCAGAAACATCAACATGAAAACTAACGGTAGTTTACAAGAATAAGAAAACGGCATGGATGACTGCGGCTATTTTCGAGCATTGGCTTCAATTTTTCGACAGAAAAATGCAGAAAAGCGCAGCATCATACCGCTTGTTGACAATACCACTTGCCTTCCTAAATTCCAGCTACTTAAAGTGAGATTGCAGTTTCTGCCACCCGACACCACAGCGTTAGTTCAACCTCTCGACCAAGGTGTCATTTAGGCGCTTAAATGGAAGTTTAGGAAAAGCGGCTTCTGCATTTTATTACCATCACGGAATCCGACGAAGATATGTCCGAAACTGAACTTATGAAATGAGTAAATTTATTAGACATCCTGTTCTGGATAACCGCCATATGGAAGGAAGTAGAGAACACAACAATCTCTTGGTGTCTTTGTAAAGCGAGGTTTGCTTGTCCTGCAGAAATAGATTCCGCAAGAGCAATGTAAACTGGACCTGAGACATGAGCCAATTGTACCTCCTTCAACCTCCATCGCTTTGGATACTCGTTCAAAGGAATTGTTTGAATGCCAACTGGCCGACGACCATATGGTTGATTCTTATCTCCAAACCCGTAACACAACAGGAAGAAACTAAAACCTGCCTGCCACATCAATTTTAGCAGCTGTGTATGTGAATGGTGAATCAAATGAGTAGCACGAACAGGTTTCTACAGATGTTCAGAAAACATATACATTCATAGACGTACAGTGTGTTGTTGATATTTTACGCTCCTACGCAATACATAGCGGACATACCGACATTCTTGAACTTATCATGAAGGTGAGTGAATAACTAAGTTCACCTTTCATTTCAACTGCCAAGCAATAAACCATTATACTTTATCTTTTTGCATTTGTTCTGAAAAGGTTATGATAATATAAATGTTTGTGTACGATTTTTTCAAATATTGTGGATTTCGATGACTTGCTGGTGAGTTTTTAAATGTTTACTCATAAACTGCAACTTCCTTGTATTCTTATTACGTATATATCCCCCATCATAAACTACTACGGTTGTTGTCTTAATTAGAAGCTAAAACTGATTGTAGAAAGTGTCGGTTTACAAATCTAGTCCACCGTCTGAAGTTTATCACACAGGTGGAGGTGATTATGAGTAGTGACGCTCATGCATGAACCTGTCCACGCCGACCACCTGTCCAAGGCGACCAGTTTTTGTCGGTCTCTGGAGTGGTCACCCTGGACAGCTTTCACTTTAATATAAAATTTGCCTTGGCACACCTGAACCGCGACGTTCGGCTCTCTGAATTGTGTGCACGTTGCGTTTACGACGTAACTGATGGTGGTTATGCTTGATCAGTGATTGTGTACCGAACATATCTTACCAACCTTTAGGTTGTATCCAGTACTTTGCTTTTTCCACACATATAATTGTGTGAGCCTGGAGAGAAATTATTGAAAACATGTTTTCTAATGGGAATAGTGCGTTGTGTTCCCTGACACTTTCTTCAAAAGATGATTTCAAGTGACTGCGTGCAATGCATATATAAGTGAAGTATTGGTGCAAGCCCACGATGAATCGCCATTGTGGTTCTACACACTTCCTGTCGCTCCGCGCACTGAGACAATGACCGTCATAATGATCACTCATATCGCATCCGCTGTCTGGTTAAGTGCGCACTCATTGATCGTGTTTCGGCATGTCACCGTTTTGATGCACAAATCTGTGATGCGCTACAAGGTTCAAAGTACGCGTCTTAAATGTCGGAATCGAACGACACAAAACAGCCACCACGGACAGTAAAACCAATGATGTAGTTCAAATGCTCAAATTTATTTGGTAGAGTGGAACTTGCCATTTCACAGATTGAGTTGTTTGAATTGGTTAGATACCAACTCCAATGTTCAATCAAGATGCTTGAATAGAGCCCGTATGCAGTGGTTTGTATGATGGGAATTGGCTATTTGAGTGCATCCGACTCAGCCAAGTTTTTCAAATATAAACCAAGAGTCATAGTGTGGCAGGACCAGTTACTATAACGCTTTTCCTCATGCTCGTTGGTACTTGCGAGAGACCAGTCAGCTAAAGCTGAGCTAGATTCTGCCTTAATGTTGGACGCATTGACCAGCATTGTTCTCTTTCCGATTTGCTTCAGCGTTACCGCTCTTATCTGCAGCCTATAATGGTGAAGTTCTATGACTTGAAGGGCGACTCCGATTTGGTCGATTGTCTCTATTTGTGGCCATGGTTGGTCTTTACAGTAGCAAACAAACCAAGTTTCTACACGAACCGCATCCACTTGTTCGGTTACGTGTTCAGCGAAACTGCCATCTGACTGCCACGATTTGTGCTGTTTGCTAATATTGTGCCTAGTTCGGTTAAACCGCTGCATAGTAGCTCAGTGACATCTCGAATGAAGTTGAAAAAACTCTCCTGTTTGCTAACTAGGTTTGGTGCTTGCTTCCTTCTTACATGGCGTTTATGGTTGAATATTCAAATTCAAGTTCAGGTTCAAGTGGAACTGGAACGATAGGATGAATCCCGTAAGTATCCCTTCTTGAGCGGGTCGTTGATCCAGGAGTTTATAGTGGTGCTCCGACTTCTTGATGGGTCTAAAAGGAAAACACCCGAAAAAACACCCTGGTCCACTAATTTAATGCCCACCTTCCTTACATTAGCTGTCCCAGCTATGTAAGTTACGTAAAGTAAGTAAGAGAGGAAGAAATAGCGAAGGTAAGAGAGTAGGGGAAATCAGTTAAAAGAAGAGAATAATACCATTGGCGAGGAAAAGTACGGAAAATAGAATCGAAGTATGAAGATGAGAATTAGTCAGGAAAAAGGAAAGGTTTCGTGTTGCTACCCAAGAGCGTCTAGTTGAAGCTCAAACCCCTTAACCGTAGCTTCGTTGACAACAATTTTTGGAAGCAGGTTCCAATGCTCGATGACTCGACGTGATAACCGTGTCTCCGCTCTAACTCGATCGGACCGCGGTTTGTCCAGCTTCATACAATGCCCGCGGCAATGACGCGGTGATGAAGTCAGTGGCGATCTTCCACGTGTACTTTTCTTTCAGCTTATTAACCATTCCAATAAACGGTATGTACACCCCTTAGATTTTTTCTCGAGATAACAATAATCGTAGATTGGAGAGTTATTTTGAGGCACTCGTTGTGTGAATGGATTGCGACGCGCAATCTCTATGTATGCTACGATCCACATGGATCAGTGCGATCATTGGGACCGTGGCCACAGCACATGGAATTTAGGTGATATCCACCTGAAAACTGCACACCACGACGCGTTTCGATCTCCTTTGACCTCATCAAGTGGAGATAGCTGGCAATAATAACAGTAATAATAAACTGCAACTTGCTATCTTTTTATGCGTAGAAACACGCACGTCTGGACTTAGGCACACAGCCATTATAGGCCCGGAAAAGCACAGTACGGCCGTTTCATCCATTCGGGAATCGTCCGCACTGCGCATTTCATCTGACCCTTGTGGGGCTCGAACCTGCCGCTCAACTTTTGCCAGTTTGTGGTTGGGACCACTGACCTACGGGGGATAGTAATGATCGTCATGAGCAAACTACTAGATGTGCTATAGCGCCGCTCACTATTTTTAGTAGCGCGGTCAAGTTGGTTGGATCCATCTGAGGCGGTTCTAGTTGCAAAGTAGCTTAAAATACAAATCGGAACGCATGTCAACAATGTGTGTATTGATCACATTTCCGTACTAACAACTTCCACTTTGTTCCAAAAGCCGGGAATATGGTTTCAAAATGACAGGCGTACAAATTAACGTTGCATTAATACGTAGTGATGATCTAACCAAAGAACACAGCCACTAGTCCGAATGGTGAGGATGAATGGGCTGCCTGTGAGTTCTACAATCACAAAAGTTCCAAGAGGGTTAGTTCACCGCGGACACGATCTTTATTGGTGTCATATGTGACGACCATGGGGTAACACTGATATATGGGTCCAAACATCCTCCAGCAGTTCGGTCAGCAGCGTCATATGCAACAAACCTGAGGCACACTCAAGTCAATATTCAGTGCAAACGGGTGGATAGTTGAAACAATAAAAGTGAAACGGGGAGTGTAATGATGCGAATTAACAAGGTGCATGTACAGTATGTTTCAAAAGAGTGGTCCGATGTCCTTCAGTTGCTTGTTGGAAAACCTCACGCGGTACCTTGACACGGGAGTGCACTATGCCAACTACCAATGGTGGATGTTGGTCTGCCAAAATTTCGCACCCTAGTCGCAGGGTGACTGACATGCTGGTCTGGTATTTCAAACTCGGTGTGCCACCTCATGTCGGATATAGTCTATTTGTCCATCCCTCGTCAGAATCTCAGTACCGAGGACGCAGGCATGCTGGCCTGGCATTCTGCCATAACTGCGACCCGTCATAACCCTGTGACTGGGTGAGCGAAATTTTGGCAGGCCAACCTCTACCATTGGACAGTTGGCAATTTAGTGCGCTCCCGTGTCAGGGTAACACGTGACGGTTGATCACCGAGGAACATTGGACCGCTTTTTGAGACATACTGTAGGCTCGGTACTCATGAACATAGAACGGCATGGACAGTGTAGATAGGTATAATACACACTGCGAAAATAAATAGCTGAAGTCTTGGTTTCGCAGTTCGGGTACTTGTGTATTCTCTGCCTAATGTCAAACAGTAAGATTTAGGACAATGAATATGTTGCTCTCCACCTCTATAAGTTGGATAGGAGTTATACGAACTGCGGTAGAAGATCCTAATCAGGCCACCATCCAAGTATATTCCACCAGTGATTTAATTGTTTAAACCGTGTAATCAGCTGGTCGCTCTGTGGCTTTCTCAAATCACATGGGTTGTTCAAGTACACACTAAACACCGGTGTTGTTCGTTTGTAAATGTTCGAAAGACCTGTCCCAACCAAAATAGGCGGTGAACATCTGCATACCAACAACTTGACGGCTGTGTCAGGTGCAGTTTGTAGAGCCGAACTAAGCTATTAGTAGCGACAATTACCAACAAAACCAAACTACGGATACCGAGTATACAGCAGTGAACGTTACCGGACCCAACCTGTTGTATGGTACGAGCTACAAAGCAGTGAAGTCAATTAGCGAAGCACGGAACGATGAACCGCACCACTTACAGAAGAATCGATAATGAACGCCAAATACCATCAGTGAAACAACTAGACGATCAGAAGCTACAAACAAGAATAAAATCCATTGTCACGAACTAATGAAAAGGTAAATGTTTCACTTTCATTACAGGGTCTCCCCATAGGAGGCTGAAGGACAGAATTCTGCGCTAAATGTCAGATGAGTGGACGATGTGGAGAATGCGGAGTCGGGGACGGATAGAAGGCGCATACATGTAAGAAGGAAGCTCATGGAGTTCGCTGGGTCCGGTATTCTTTTTTATTTATTAGTTATCATTTGGGTGTGGACCGGGGTGTAACATCGGTGGGCCATCTGCAGAATGAGGAATGGCAATGACTTGAAATGAAGATGATGTGTCCTTGGCTTCCGAGGGTCTGGAGCAGGGGCCACGTTGTTTCAGGGGACTTAGTTACTGAAATATCAAACAAGGGGAGGGTGGAAAATGGGCGGCGTGACGCCGTATGGAAAACAACGCAAGAATACGAAGCAAAAAAGTAAACTTTTGGCTTTTCAAAAGTTTTAGTGTCCTTTTTCTCTTTGCAAAACATTGTGAATAAAGCACACGACTGCCCTAAAAGCTGTGCATCGTAAGGAAAATAAAAAGAACCTCAACAAGTTCGGAAAAACGAACGGACGTCAGACATTTCTGTCGTGCCGGTTAGTTGCTGGGGTTGGAGGTGGGTTGGTGGTGGGTTAATACTAACGGGAGGGTCCGGAGTGATTGGGGTGGAGGACGTGGTTGTAAGTAGGTGAGCGTTGGCGGTTGTCTAAAGTAAGCTTGGAGGCGGGTCCTCGAAGAATGCAAGTTTGAGACAATTGATGGACAACGTGGTTCCGTGACCGTTGTGGTCTATGGTAAAATCTTTTTAGGTTCGCTTCAGAACTCTTAAATGATCGGTGTAAGAGGCTGTAGGTGACGACCCATTGCGTCCGTGCGAGCGAATACGTGTGTGTAACTAGAGAGTCCACCGCGCATCTGCAAATCTCTGTTCTGTTTACGTGAATGTACTGAACGCAACATGCGCATGTGTTGAAAGAGGGAAGAGGTGAAGTTTGCCAGTGGCATCCAGGAAGACGAGGAGTTTAAACGGACTATCCTGGCAACTTAACTGTAGTATCCTAAACCAGCACTACTGGTGAGCACTGCAGGTCTGCTTTGATGCTGCTGCGGCTACCCAGAAGCACCAGTGAAATGTCTTCACTTCAGTCAGGGTGAGAAGTCGCACAAACAGAAGGCTTAAGCTGTCGACGAACGCGTTCGACTAGTCTATTAGCTGCAGGGTAGTATGCCGTCGTATGAATGCGCCGGCAGCCAAGAAAGTTGCAGCACGTATCAACTTGTGAAGAGTCGAAAGGCGTTTGACGGTGGGCATCCGTAATGTGATACTCAGCGGTTCAAGAAGGCACGGACTACATTCTTGGCCGTGCAGTCTGGTGCAGGGATAGCTGCTGGCCATCTAGGGAAATGATCGACACATGTTAGTATGTCTACGAATGCGCGAGAAGGAGGCGAGTGTTCTATCATGTCTAAGTGCACGTGTGAGAACCATTAACCCAGGGCAGTTAATGGGCCAGGATGATTGCGGGTGTCGATGTAACTTGGAGCGCTGGTAGTGAAGCAAAGTTCGAGACCAGTTACGTACATAATTTTAAACAACGTTGTGAGAAGACGAAAGCTGCCAGCTTTCGTCTTCACACAACGTTGTTTAAAATGCTCAAGGGAACTACTTGTTTCAAACGTACATAATTGTTTATGCTTGGCCAGTTTTAAAGATGCCCGAATCTCAGGATGAGACTGTGCGTTTAGGATGTCGAAAATCGGGAATTTGAAAGACGGCGACACAACGGGTCTAGTACAACCTGAATGTGTCACATGGGATAGTTCCGTCCGGGTTTCACAAGCAGTGAATTAGACTGCAAGTTATGATGGATGTCTTCGTATTGCTCCTGAGCTGATGCCATGACGACAAGGTCGATGACAGTCAAAGATTGAGGGGTGAGTTTAACACAAGTGAGAGCGTTAACTGCGGATTTGGCGACACCTGAGACATGACGTAGGTCAGCAGGGAATTGCGTGACAAAGTCTAGGTGTCTGGTTTCCCGTGGTGAATAAATGTCAGATGAAGAGTTTAAGGCAAAAATGAGTGGCTTGTGATCAGTGTAGACCTTGAAAGCCCAGCCTTCTAATGTGTGTCGGAAGTGACCTATAGCTAAGTAGATGGCGAACAGTTCTTTAGCAAACTGTTGAATCAGGATTCCGCTGCTTGTAGCCGTTTGGAGATGTAACTGAGAGGACATCACTGCACACTAAAGTGTCGTTGGAGAACAGCTCTTACCGCGAAATTGGAAGCGTGATTTGCAAGTGAAAGAGGAGCAGACGGTTCGGAGTGAGGGAGGAAAGCCATATTGGTGATGGCATCCTTAAGCTCCGTGAAAGACGTGTATGCTGTATCAGGGAAAGCAGATTTACGTTCCTTTCCTCTGAGGTCAGTCAGAGACTGCGGAAGCTGAGCGCAACGGGGGATGAAGCGTCCGTAACACTTGACAAGACCTCGAAATTGACATATGTGCATAAACGAAGTCGAGGCTGAGAAGTGTTTGATGGGTTGCACCTTGTCCTCGAGAACCTCGATGTAGGATGATGAAACGAGGTGGCCTAGGCATTCTACTGCGTACTTGCTAAGATCGCCTTTAGTCGGATTGTCGGTGAAGCCGTGTTGGGTCAACCACTGGAAAATAGCGATGAGTTAGGTTCTCTTTGTCGGATGAAATGGCTCCTAGAATCTCACCGGGGTAAGGATATGCGAAGTCTAGGCCACGGGTCACATCGTGGATGAAGCGCTGAAACGTTTTGTTGGTATTGCACCATCTGAAAGGCATTCTTAAAAATTCGAACAAATCGAAGGAGGTAATAACGGTTGTTTTGGCTATGTCTTTTTCCTTGACAGGTATTTGATGATAGATTCGAACGAATTCCATCTTGCTGAAGACTCTTACCTCTGAGACATGCAGTGATGTCCTGCATATGTGGGATGGGTATCTCTCGGGCACCGCGTGGGCTCCAGTTTCCAGATTTTTTGGACCATCTGGAGTGCAGGGGACCAAGGGCTATCAGAAGGACGGTTTTTTCGAACTTCGAACATATGCGCAAACTCCGCGCTAGCTAGCTTCAGTTTCTCCGGCGAAATTCGGCGCGGGCATGCTAAGATGGGTGGACCGTTGGTATTGACATGGTGCATGACCTGAGATGCCACGGGGAGAGCTTCGTTCATTGGCTGAACGAGCTTAAGGTACTGAGAGAATAGTTGGACATAGTCGGAGAAAGTCTGTGGGCAAACGTGGACTGGGGTGATAGCTGTAATGCCGGCGTTGGTGTTAGCGATGCTGAGTGTCGTTGCGGCGTCGACTATCCTCTGCAGTTTCGCATTGACCAAGATGTCAAAATGTCTGAGGAAGTCTATGCCATTGATAGAAAACGGGACGACGGTGATGATGAACACTCATCTAAAAGTTCTACGAAGACCCAATTTAAACGTTAAGGAGTGCTGGCCGTAAGTAGGGATTAGTATGCCGTTGGCGGCATGAAGACTGAGAGTGGCCCGCTGAGTCGCTTCCCCAGGTGCGGGAGGAATCACGCAAACTTCCGCCTCGGTATCAATCAGGAACGGGGTTCCAGATTGGTAGTACCTAACATAAAGGAGGAGACTGCCGCTGGGAGGGCCACTGACGCCATTCGCTTTTACATCGTGGACAGAGTTTCCCTGCTGACTCGCAGTGAATGTGCAGGGTATGGTACAACGCTTGGCTTGTGCACCAAATCAGTGACGGTGCCGGCAGTACTGGTTAGCACCTGCAGAGTCGTTGCGGTTAGGCGATTTGCTACGTGAGCTAGTTCCACTAGAATAGTCTTACATTCCTGTGAAGATGAGAGAGATGAAGTGGGATGTGAACAAAAAGGAACAGGAACGCTATTATGAGCGTAAGGTAACTGTGGCAAAGGGGAATTGACAAAATTGAGCAGAGGACGAAAAGGATCAAATACTGAGTTAGCTGTGGATTTTGAGTTGTTCTCCGAGCTAAGTGCTTATTTTGCAGAGGTTTCGTTGCCAGATGAGGCGACTGAAGTTGAATCGCGGTAAGTATACCTTGGGCTGTCCCTGGTACACGCTGTAACCAGTTCGCGCAATAGTGACTCGTCCATGAAAGATGTACCGAACACTTAGCCCATCTCGCCCAGTAGCGTTAAGGATTTATTGTCACCGATTTTTAGACCTTGAAATGGCTGCTGAATACGGGCCCGCTCGGATGGTGTGCATTTGTTAATGACAGCCTGTTTAAGAGTGTCGTAACGGTGCTCTGAAACAGGCTACATGAAACGATCCCAGAGATGCAGGGTTACACTGCTGGGTAGGCCATCTAGTAGGTGGCTACACTCTGTTGGATCAGTGGTGATTCTATGGCGGGTGAACTCAGACTCTAACAATACAAACCAAAACTGTGGATCGCTGCCAATAAACGGCGTGACGGGAAAGGTGATAACATTGAAGCCAGGATCAGGAAGTTTAACGTCCGGATCAGACATGATAAGGGATGCTGGACGATGAAAATGGCAAACCAAATATAAACGAGAAGGTTTGGTCTCAACTGGGTGCGAGACACACGATGGCTGCCATGGAGTTCGCAACTGGGATCACTGCTTGGCTACTAGATGGATTGGTCAATATGTCGGAACCATTTTAAGACAGTGTATCACTTCCCCATCGCTTTAGAATGTTTGAGCTCCGAGGAACTCATTTAGGCGGCAAGCAATTGGAAATCGCATTGCACTAGGCCAAGACCATGATGTGCTGTGACGACGCGATCCAGTACATAACGGCCCTCCATATCCTAGTGACCTTTCAACTTAGTGCGGACTCATCAGTGCAGCCATAAGTAGAAAAACGTTTTGATATTTAGCTGGCACTCACTTTCAGGAGAGTAAATGGTCTGGAAATAATATCGTGTTTGCTGTTTCCAACAAAAGATTAGACATGATTTGCAGTATTGCGACTGCTTGTTTGACGGTTGTCAATGATAAGCTTAACTGCAATGAACATTATGAGGGATGAAAACTATGGGCGGGAATACTCCTTGTCTGAGATCTTCAGTGATGGACGTACGACCATCTTTAAAGCGCTGACAACAAGAACACTTGTTTTCCTGCAAATAATATCTCGGCTCTTCCGATTATCGTATTTGCATCCAAATCACCGGTCTCATAGTCGGGACTATGCTAGACCCTATAAAAGGACTTGTGTCCAATTCTTTGCTACCTTAACTAAAGCGTGCGTGTTTTGGGTTGCGTTCCGTCGTTTGCCTTAGATACGCCGGTGTGACTGGTCGTGTTTACTCATAGATCCCGAAGTGCCCGTACACTAAAGTTTAAGCAAAGGATCTAATTCTCTGCAAGTAGTTGTAGCCAGAGTTCATCATCATAATCATCATCAACAACAGTCACCAGCCATTTGAACTGATGCTTCGCTGCCGTACAATCATAACTACCTACGGTAGAATGAAGAATAGGAGGGAGAGGAAGTTTACTTACCGAAAAACTTTAATGCCCTAAACAACCATACAGGGCCAGGGTGCATGCACCTTGTCAACAACCTACCGTCACAAAAAGATGGCTATCGCGCAAAAGGAAGGCGGCGTCGGCGAGACAGCTTCCTTACGATTGTCACAGCTACACGTCTTAACCAGCCATTACCCCGCAGATAACCCAGCACCAAACACACTTTAAATTGGCAGTCCGACTACGTGACAGCGGCAGACAAGCCACTGGTGTCGACTGTGAGCCATGACCTCTAACGTCTCAAGCTAAGCACACGACAAGTCATGTTGACTCCAGCCCGGAAGGCGAAACGGACCGTCGGCACTGAGTTTGGTCAACAGTGAATTCATTTCCCGATGCCAAGTCAAATTTTGCCCACCTCTGGCTTTGTGCCACCCCCACATCTGGCAGACGAAATAACTTGCTCCTTAGCAAGCGGTGAGAAGGCTGGCGTAGTACGTGCACAAGCAGACGCAAATTATCCATTATTATCTGATGTTCCAAGAAACTAACCTGGTTATCATTGTTAAGTACTCGCTTACACACGTCATTCGTTGCGTACACACCGGTGCCATCCGACACCAGGAATGCATCGTGGACAACCATGCTCAAAGACTTGAAAGCACTGTAGATCCTCAAACCGAAGAAGCCATAGGGTAAGACGGTCCTCCTGTGGCCTTGTAAACACGGCCTTTTAGACAGAGAGGAACCCATTTCTGACGACACCGATGTCGCAGATTCAAAAAAGCAGTTTTGGCTTTTGCGATGTGTGAACTAACTTCAGCGGTTATATGCCAATCATTGGTGACGCAGACGCCAAGGTAAGTGAAGAGATCAACCACCTCGAGTTCCTGCTCTCAAAGATCAAGAGGTCATCAAGGGTGCGAAGTGCATGTCAAATGATGAGACCACTCTAGTGAGGTTATTCAGGCTTGATTGTGCCACCCTAACATTGTTAAAATTCAGCAGACTATCGTCTGCGTACACAAGATTAACTAGCTTTTCACCAGACAGCACCTCAATGCCTGTTTCGTGAGGCTCCGTAAAGGAACACTCCATGATAGAGCCCACCACGAAGCTGAACAAAATGGGGAAATTGAACAATTCTGACGAATGCCAATTGTTGTCGGAAAGGCATGCGATAATTCACCGTAGACTCTGAGGTGGCCTGTCATGTTCGAGCGTAGTGTACGAAACTGTTCACACTTTCACTCACTACCGGCTGCTTTCCAGCTCAATGGAAGCAATCCATTATAATGCCTAAGCACAAGTGTGGTCCGGGAAATAAACTGTCAAGCTACCGCCCAATAAATCACACCTCTGCTGCTTCCAAATTCCTAGAGCGAATAGTCAAGAAGAACATTGTCCAATATCTTACAAGACTGGATCTGATCAACCCCTCACAACATGGCTTTCTCTCAAAACGCTCCTGCGTTACATGCCAGCTACAATTTCTCGATCACGTCACGACTATGATTGACAGAGGAATGGCAATTATTATAATACTGTTGGACATGCAAAAGACGTACGACCGCGTGCCACACCAGCCACTGCTGTCTGCTCTAGAGTTGTATGGAATTGGAAATCCCCTGCTTAACTGGTTCGACTCATTCCTAAACGGTCGAACTCAGGTAGTTAAAATAGGTCAGCAATATTCTACACCGAAACAAATAACCAGCGACGTCTTCCAGGGAAGTGTGCTCGGACCACTACTTTTCTTAATCTACGTAAACAATATATGTGACCCGATCAAACATTGACACCCATTTCTGTTTGCAGATGATGTCAAACTGGTTTACTCATTTCATCCAGGCCAACTACATATGTGTTTGGGGAACATCTGTCTACTGTGCAAACTGTAGTAAACCCACTGAACTTTTCTCAACACACTGCGGCAGTTACCGCACAAAGCATCTATGACACTAATTGTGTTTTCCTAAGAACACTACCACTGTGTGATAACTTATGTGCCGGTCAGTCTTTCTTTCACCTTTGGTCTCAGTGCAGTAGTGTGTTTTGCGTCTCGTCTCAGCTCGCGTGTTCCTCTGGCGGATAGGTCTCGTTAGCTCGCAACGTTCCGAATTCGAGTGGCTACTCTGCTCACTTGGGGTGCTATATTTAAAGAATGTTCATCCGTACCCACTGAGTCAAAAAAATTAGGACGCGTTTTAGTGCTCTTAACATTCAGTTCAGCTGATGTCTTCAAATTAGCGAGCGGTTGCGTCTACTTACCTTATACTTGTGGACATCTGGTTTCTGTGGTGAGCATATATAACTTAATGTTTGTCTAAGGATTCTTCTCATAATAGTTGTATGCCTTGCCAAGACACATTGGGCGCCATGTTTCGCAATATCCGGGGAAGGTTAATAGTTTCATTGTTGACCATCCCATGTAGTTTTCTTGAACTATCCGGCATTTTCTTCTGCACTTGTCTCTTTTATTCTTCACTTGACCTGTTTTTACTGTTTTCAACAACTTTCCAGTAGAGCATGTGTGTCCAGTAAGTAGTATTATTATTTGCTGCGTTCCATTTGTTTTCTTCATAGGCTTTTATCAAGAATTTTTCCTCAGTCATTTTACCTACCAACGGTATTCCCAGTCATTCTCAGAATCCACCTTTGGGTTGTCTTTAACAGCGTTTCTACACTTTTACATTTTAAAATTGTAGTCACCAACAAATGTCTAAAGCACGCTTACCGCATGTCGCTTCTTATAATCTCACGGTCAAGTAAGAATACGTTTAGTGGCACGAAGCATTCGTACAACCTGCGTGTTTCACCTCGTCGAACGATGGTGTTTAATACATTTGATATAACTGTAATAAAAGTAAACAATAGCAAGATTTATTTACCTATAAACTACATAAACTGACGTCTCAGAAACAGGCGCCTTGACAAAGAAGCGTTATCGGCAATAATTCGCGGAATACCTGTCATTTGGATCTATCGCGTTAGCTCTAAACCCCACTCAACCTGTGTTTAATTTGCGAAAAGCTTTCAATTGAAAGTGTTACTAATTGAACAGAAAAATCATTTGGAAAGTGTTTGTAAGGACGAAAACGGAAAGTCCGTGAATCTTTTTCAGAAAGCTGAGGGATAGTTTCGAAAACAGGCCTACGCTAAAAACAGTGGTTTCTGATAGGGTAAAAATGATGGCGAATAGACTTAAGGCATCTTATAAGATCAGTAAGTTGATTTCCAAAAGTTGCAGTCCACATAATCTTGGAGAAAATATTAGCATGCCTTCCGTATTAATAATAATGTCTGACCTGTTACATATTAATCCACAATAAGCGGTTCAAGCCATTCTGCTCAACGAAGAGATGAGATGGCTCAAGACATAAAAACTACCTTAGTTGTCTTACCTCAGACCAGAAAATGCGCGTTAAAATTAGATGCATCTAGTTTAGCTGCCACTGACGCTTTTCTCGTGGCGTATGTCCGAGTCCCTAATTATAATGAATTAGTGGAAGAGATGCCGTTTGCCAGGGGAATTAAAACGCATACACATAGGGCCAGTCTATATTTGAAGTGCTCAATAGCTATCTGACCGGAAACGCCATTCTAATGAAGAACCTATTTGGGCGTGCAACAGTTGGTGATGCCACTACGGTCGGAAGATATAATGGTTTTATTGTCTATCTAAAAAGTATTTTCCCTTCTGTTTATATACTTCACTGTATGATTCATCGAGAGCACCAAGTGGCAAAGAAGTTTGGAGGGTGCTTAAACTATTCACTATCAACCGTTATCATAGTAGTGAAAAATAACAAATCGAACCCACTTCACGTTCCTCGTTGCCAGCAATTATATGAACAATGAAAATTACTTAGGTTCTACTGTTGCATACGGAAGATAGATGCTCTTCATAGGCAAGTGTCATCGCGGCTTCTTTGCACTTAGTCATCAGCATCACGTTCCTTTCTGGCACTGATCATGAAAGAAAACTGTTAGTAGCTAAGCCAGACGTGTTTTATCTGGCTTATGTTTAGGAAAAACTACTTTATTAAATAACATTCATTATGGCAGGTTAAGTGATCTCCTGCGCAGTAAAGAAACCATTACCGTTTTTCTTGAAAAGCTGGAATCGTACGCTCAAAACGTCGGGAATCGAGAATGTTCACAGTTCCCAATTCTCGCTGCAGTCACGAAAGAGCTTAAGGATGAAAACTTGATTTTTATGCCAATCATTTACGATAAACCCGAAAATAAATGAAAATAATTTTCATAACCTGATTGAGATGAAACTCATGCTTTTGATTTTAGATCCATTTAATGTACAGCACTGCAAAGTTGAAGTTAAAATCCAGGGAAGTCTCATAGAGTTTCAAAGTGTCACATTAGCAAGATCCTGATTCACACAATGTAAAAGAGAGTTTCGGATAAAGACTAATGCCTCTAGCAGATGTCACGCCGTGGGAAATAATTTAAATATATTTCCTTGCTTTTGCATCTACGTAATTGTTTGGGTGTGAACTCAGCAAAGTGGTTTCTCGGAAATAAGTAGGAACTGGCTGGCATCACAGGGAGAGAAGATCTTCGACTTTCGCTGTCAAATCTGGAGCCTGACATGACCAAGTTTGCTAGAGGACATTGGGTTCAAAGTCCGCATTAATATCTCGATAAACATATTCTTATGAAGTTACTACACCTCCTAACACATGCCGTGCCTTACATTGAAATGCCAACAGTAAATAAATATAATATTAAATATTAACGCTGTTTTGTGTAAGTACGGAAAAGTTACTTAAGATTGTCGCACAGGAATCCTATCTTGAGGTTATGGAATAAAAAATTATGTGGTTTATAAGGAAAGAGCACTGATAGCAACATTAATAATTCAGCCAGCAAAACAAAAGATGTCATCTTGACCACTGGAGATCACCGCTTTACGTCTGCTAGATGTTGTGGATTGCTGACATTGAGGGGACCAAGGGTAGGGGGCCATGAGAAATGGAAACGTTTAAAAGGGGGCCACGGCTGAATAAAAGTTGAAAATGCCTGCTCTATAGGCTAACTGGCTGTTACGTATGTCGATGACATTGATTCGTTTAGCTTACCCACACGGCATTCTCATTGGTTTGCCTCACATTGACCAATCAATTACTCTTCGTGTCATCCTTAAACTCCTGTGTCATATGATTCAAGTACGTGCGTTTTTTGGCTCATACAATCTGCTTCGTACTGTTGTCTTGACCTGCCTGACTACGGTCTAGAGGCATATTTCGCATGATCACGTGACTACGTATTATTGGCGACGGGATCAGATGAACCCTCTCATTAAACGGCATGCTAACTTTTGCTCCTTCACTGAGGACAAACCTACCTTATTAAACTGTATGAGGTAGAAGAAAGCATTTATTAACTACCTGGAACTACGGCCTGTTTTGAATCCTCTGATTGCACTTTCGGAGTCCCACAAAATACGACTATTCAGACAAGTGCTGGGAGATGAAGGCCAGCGATATTATGTTGCACTACATGTGGGAATTCTTTAAACTTTTAGGACTGCGTTGGTTAAATATACCACACCGTAGGGATGGAAAGAGAACATTTATATGCGAAATGGAGCTTGTAACGTTCGCCCTTTGAATGTCGAATGACGCGTAACCAATGATTCCCAAAACAGAACAAATTTGGACCGCAATTACTACGATACCATTAAATGATATACAGTTAAGTGAATTGGTTATACCACATTTGTTCAGGATCCCGGTGTATCGCCGTCAATAACAAAAACAATTACACAACAGGAAGAAAAGTGCTGTTCAAACTAGACAGCCAGAGGGTAAATGAACACTCGATAGACGTGTGGAAGTATTAGCAAAGGCACTGGCTAATCATTGATGGTCCAATCATAGAGTGATCAAAGGTAGTGCTGCGTAGTAGCGTGTTCATTTCGTGGTAGAAAGCGTCCATTGCAGCATCAGAGTTGCAGTCGGTAGGGGCATAAACGGAAAATACAAACAAACGGCGTCTAGTGCTAGTTCGTAAATCAATCTTACTCGATGTATTAAAACAGTCTGCTCACAAACGGCTGTTCACGGAAATCCAGTCAAGCAACCATTACTCTGGCTGTTTTACTGAGAACAATGACCACTCCAGCTTGTCCAGTGGTTGCCGCATTAGCTTCTCCGGATGCGTGCAACCAATGACGAGAGGACAAGCCGAATGCTGTTAATTCCTCGGCCCCGTAAAGAACATTGCTCCGAGTTTTGCATACGCAACACAGATCAACACCAGGTGTTAACATGCGTGGGGTGCACCCTGTTGACCTTCTTGTTTTAGAGTGCGAACGTTGAACGCAGCCAGGAGAACGAAGCAATGTGACCTTGTAAGAAGCTGTTGGCGCTTAGCGTCCGGTAGTTGGCTCGGAAAAATACCTACAGCTTGTATGACTCCAGTGATATTGTGATTGCTGTAAATTAAATTAGGAATTATAGGAGGAAGCCTGGTAATGGGGACTGGGGGGAGTAAGCGAAACAGTTGAAATGGAAAGAAGGGAGGCGCCAGCAGTAGCATGTTTTCGTTTATCCACCCTGCGGTATACAGCAGTTAAGGCCACCCTTGACAATTTGCGCGAAGGTCGATGCAGGCAGGATATGATTGAAGTTTGAAGAAGAGAATGCGATGGTTCTAAATGAGCTGAGATACTGCCAGGGCGCACAGACCTAGACAGGAGAACGGTTAGAGTTTGTAAACAAAGCCTTTGGCTCAAAAGCCTGTCGGCAAAGCAACGGAAGTTGCAACGATTTGGTTTTACAGAAATTGACGCCATCTCATTCCAACCACAAACCTGGAAGATCAGGAGATTGAGTTCGTCTAACCTCTAACCATTGACTAACCTGATAAGAGTAGCTCTCAAGGGGCCCGAAGGTACCACCCGTATAGCTCAATGGGTCAGGGAGGTATGCAAACCACTGCCTCAAGTCAAGGTCCAGTCTCGTTGGTGAAAATATGTAGAAGAATTCGAAGGCTGATCAACACATTTACCTGCGACTCAGCAAAAATGTTCAGCAAACGCGGTGTTGAATTTAGCACCATGTTTCAGCAAGCTGGTCATAACAGCTAGCACATTGCACCAATCGAAAATCACGTAGTCTGGTCACAACTCTTCAATTACAACCAGTACATATGAACTAAGTCTACGAGAGGCTAAACAAAGATTGTGCAAAACGTAAATAGCTCTTTTCATTGATATAAAATTAATGCGTATCGTGAGCTTATTTTCATCACAATTGCATTGAAGCTCATTTCAAAGTCTGGTCCTTGTTTTCCGTCTCATACCGCTCGGATGATTTCGCTGATCTTGTTCGCTTTCTGTTGGCTTGGTTGATCAAGTTCTCTTTCGCGTGCGACGGCATTGAAGCTTGTTTTAGCATGGCCGAATCAAGTATGCGTTGCCTATCCGGCTGAGGTAATTAAGCGCAGTCGGCGTGGACGGACTGTGCTCATGGACCAACGTCAGTTCGGTTTATCCAACTCGCCAATTACCGTCACAGAATGTGAATGACAAACACACAAAATAATTCCGTGTATCATCTTCGAAAACCCACTGTGTTTTGGGGCTAGGATATTCAACCTCCATTCACACCGTGATCTACTTTGATATATTCCTGACTGAGATTGAGCCTTGAGATGGTAGTTGAAGTAGATCACATTTAGCTATTGCCCTCTGCAGCGCTGTGTTGTACAACCAGCTAGAAACAGTCGGAGCCAGGAGTGGAACCCGGCATGTAGTATTTACCTGAATACTCCTTAAACGTTCGGTCATAGCGTTAGCTGAGTTGAACATTAATATCCGAAATGCCGAAGCAAGTATGACGCCATCCACAGACTGCAGCGTTGATGAGCAGCAATGTCTGAAGTGTAAAACCTCCTCGGGCAGTAATGACATATCAGAGCATGACTGGGATTTGCTGTTAACCATACGCCTCGCGATTTCGCTTTCTATAACAGTGGCTTCTGTTGACGGGCTATCAAACTCATCTGGTACGATGTAGTGGAGCATTTTGCACTTACTGCACTTATTACCTAGCGCCAATAGAAATCCCAGCCTCGTCAATGTGAATCAATAGCAGTGACTCATACAAAATGTTTGAGTTATGTAAGGTAGACGGTGGCTCCGATGCGGAAGTTTATCATCCCTGAATCATACATGTTCTTAGGCTGGCTTTCCGAACAACCTCCTCGTAGTGCCAGCTGGGTGGTTCGGGATTTTCCCGTTTCAGCAAATGCTTCGGCGGCAATGTTCCAGGACGTAGTGGGTTTTCGCCTGGCAAGCCTTCTCCCTATAAAAAGCCACAAAGGTTTGTTCAACAACACTGCGAAGTGGCGCAAGTGACTCGCCAATAACTAAAGTCACTGCACCTTGCTTCATCCTGGCGAAGTATTGTATTCCAGTAACTTTGGGTTGTTATTCTGGGGCGCATTGGGCTCCTGCTTGACAAAGGAACAAACGAAAGGCGTATTAACTGCGCAATCAGTCACCGGCTCCCAACGGGCACGATTTTCTGAATTCGCTCCGCTGCCTTGCGGGCAGGCTATTCAACCAAAGATTCGGGGTGATGTCCCCTAAGTCAACACCCTACTTGGACTTAGGCAACCGGGTTGTATCTCGCGTTCTGACGAAACCATGAAGTTTAATGTTTTGTGTTGTGTTTTCCTTTACAAGTTCTGTACCTTCTTTTATGTTCCGTGGTTTCTGATAGCTCAATGTCTATTCATAGACTGTTGCAATATATATATATATATATATATATATATATATATATATATATATACCTGAGTTGTGTGGAGTGGACGCCGCTTCACGCTGTTTATCGACACGCTTTGATCCGTATTTAGCCCATGCCAGGTAGTGTAAGCCAATGCTGCCCATATTTCCTGTCAACTTGCAACTTTCGGTGAAAAACTAAGTCAAGTACCTGCTGCTATACTATCCACGACTAACCGATCAATGTCCTAACTTCATTCTGCCCACATTCGTTGATCTCGGATTCGTAACAAACGTCGGTCAGCGTGACGCAGAATGAAAGCTCAAAGTTGCGGGCGTGGCCTGCTTATGTCCTTTAAGCACCAGCCCTCAGCTTGGGCACGTACTTGTGTAGTAAACTGCGTGTAACATGTCAGTCGATGGACAAGCACTGGATTTTTCAGTTGAAAAGATTTTGCAGGACACCACTAGGACAAGGTCGAAACAAAGCATGTGGATCCACACCTGGCTAAGTTAACGCCCGCACCGGTCTGTTGTAGAGACGAGCAATCAATCATACTCGGTATGTTGACTAAAAATCGTTAGCTAGGTTGCAGCCTTAACGCTATTATAGGAAGTATATTGGTTATTGTGTGTTTTTATTGAATCATAAGTACTCAGATGTGAACTCCTATGAATCGACTCTTTAAACAGTCGAATCCGTACGAATGTTGCGTGAGTTTCCAAGGCGTTCGCGGGCACACAGTGAGGCCAGACATCGGAATAATAGCCAGGATTAATTACCTAAACATCGAGAAAAGAGAGATTCTTCAGATTGGTATTTAACCATTTTTAGCGCCAGCTTGTCTCTGATATGATATGACATATCGTAGTCCAATTTTTGATACCTAATTCACTTTTGCATCGTCACCAACCCTTCATCCTTGTTCATCTGACCCAGTAGTAAGTCAAAAGCCCAGAATGGACAGAGTTTCAGTAACACTGCTGGCTACTAAATTGTGCTTTATGGCATTAAGCGCCGAGTATTCTTGGGTACATGCACTCGCTTCCTGAGCTGTTTAGGGAAATCGCCGGTTACATGAATCTGGTTAGACTTTTAAGGCATCTGTTTGGTTGTAGAACCGCGTAGGTTGACCACCACTATAAGTTGACCGTTTTATAATGTTGAATATAAACCTTACGGAACAAGACATCCGCATGTTGACCACCTCTGCAAGTTGTCTGTTGACCACTTGGGCCATAGCAGTCACTACTGATTTACCCACTATAAGTTGACTATGCGAGGGTTTACTGTGCATTGGTCATTTATCGTTTATTTCAAGCAACAAGGTGTGTGTAGCGGAATATTGCGATATGCGAAATGCTTCTGATCCACAACCACTGCGCTTGACAGCTTCTCAGAAGTTAAAGGACACACCATATTCCCTATCTGCGAAGGTGCGCAGGTGCTACTGACCCGCCCCACAGTGTTCATGAGCCTCGGTATATATCTCGTACAATATATCCCACGAATGAACTTTGACCGTTTGGTGTGGAATCTTTCCACACACGAGCACGCATCAAACCAGTGTTTCCCAAAGTGAGGTCCGCGTCAGGTTTTCAGGTCGTCCGCGGGACTTCCCGAAATATTATGATTCCGTGAGAAGGTTTTGGACGTAATCACTTTATTTTACAGCTCGATGACACACCTGTAGTGAAAATTTACTGACTAATATCTGACAGTCTACATTAGTCCATTGATTGGCCGATATAAAGCAAACTCCTTCCAGAAAGGAATCTGGGTTTGGCAGAAACTTCAAACGTAAGCGAACGAAGCTGTCAAATGTCAGGAAGATAGTATGGTGATCTCATGTGATGCGATTGGTAGATGCTGGTTGGATCATTCTTCGTCCACTCAGGCTCGCGCAATTCAAAATTTGACCCAGAGAAAAGGTGAAAACTAAATCATATGACCACTTTTCACGATCATTTCGAAAGCCGTTAGCCTCCGAAAGCAGCCGATCGATAAGAGCAGCCCATTGGTGCGATCCCAGTTATGGAAGCTTGTAAAGAAATCATGGGAATTTCGGTGTTTGACGAAGGTGTTACATTACAAAAGATGACTGTTCTCTACAGTGTATAGTTTACTTCCTTTACATTTGATTTAATAATGCAATCAGGTTTGAGATATGTTTTGCAATTATTGTGTCTAATGAGTTATTTTCATTTTATCATTTGCAACTATAACATAAAGATAAGCCATTAGCTGAGGACAAGAACAATGATAAATGTGTCCCGGAAATATTTGCCTTTGAATATTGATTTAGTGGTAGTGGGTATACAATTGTTCTCTTTAGGAGTTTTCGTAAAATGTCGCTGCCTTATTTCTGGCGTAAAAAAGATGTACTCTGACCTAGTGAAGACGTTGGTCCCATGCTTCTCCTATTTGCCAGAATTTATCCATGTAAAAGAGCACTTCACATTTTACACAAAGCAGAGTACATCATTTGACTTGCAAATAAACATGATAGGGGGCTGCCATTTTCTTCAATTACACGAAACATGAAAGAACGCACTGCATATCAGAAATAGTTCCACCCGTCAAATTAAGGATTGATGTACATTGTTTTTAATACTGACATTCCACATCTTTCTTTTTTATTAACTTAAACAAACATAGTGTTTATTCCGTGTACAGTAATGGACGTTTTCAAGACACTTCGCCGTATTCTCAGTTTGTTAAACCCTAGTGCTGTGATTAAGGTATTCTCAGGGAGTCGGCCGTATGCACTTCCGCAAAATAAGGATCCACGGCCCTAAAACTTTGAGAACCACTTCATTAGCCTACATTGGAAGATGTGCCTAAGTAATGAACATGTCGCGATCAGGAGTTTGATGACCTGTCTAACAGCCGATTAAGTGGTTCTAAGCTAAAAAGTTCATCACCTGTTCGTTAGCCTCATGGACCTTAGTGATTACTGATTACATATCACTGCTTGGAAGCAGCAAGAAGACAGTATCAACATTTCGTATTTTCTCTTCAGTGTCAACACAATAACATGAAAATCTATAAAACGACAGTTAAGGTGAGACGGGAACAAGTTAGAACAGGGTGGGGGACATGCGTGATACTCCTATGCCCCGGGCAGCCATAGGCTTATGAACAACTGTTTCTGCACACTGAGTGTGGGTTTGATACGGCTGAGCGCGACTGCCTCTGCGAAACGTAGGAAATGGGCGTTAGTATGTCTTAACACGATTGTAAACATTTTGGCCGGATTAAACTGATGACAGGTGGCCAGTAAATGCTTATCTATGAATGAAACAGATGTCTCACTTGAACAAGTGGTATGAGCAACCGACGATTTGGTGATTTGACGCTGCAACCATTTAGGTACATATTCCCTTATTCTGGAGTTCAACGATCTATTGGTACGGCCGGTGTAGTGTGTCCACAAGTATAAGTAAATTAATAAATATAACGTGAGTTGGCGCCAATAGGTTGTCTTTCCGTCATTGGGGTAACAGGTATTCGATTAGTCCGGTTGATAAGAACAGTTTCTGCGACATAATAAGTCCTCTGGACTACGGAACTTATGCGCTTCCTTGTCCTCTTGAATGGTAAATCGATGAAACCTTCTTTTTAAACACTGTCAAAACCTGCTGTTCCAACACCCTCACCTGACTAAGTTTGTCGATGGATCTTCTTGAATAGCCACTTTTCAACAGCGTATCCTTGCTCGAGTTTGTCTTATCATCTAAACTGTCGGTAGTGCATATATTTCTTACACAGTTCAATAGCGTCCTGACTAAGGTCCGCTTGTACCGCATTGGAGAGAAGCTGGTAAACTGCAGGTACTGCCCTGACCAAGTCGGCTTTTTGTAAAGCTCCCTTCTGATGGACCCATCTGCTTTTCAGCAAATCAACACATCAGATATGGGAGGTAGTGGCTTTTCTCTGTTTCGCTGGTTACTTTCAGATTCGTATGCACGTTATTCAGGCGATCAGCCAGATGCGATGATGATGAGCTAAACACTAAAACATTATCCACATACCGCTTGTATAAGAAAGAAGCGATATTGCTACACTCAATTTCGTTTCAATCATCGGCATGAAAAAATCTTCTAGCACTGACTCCAACGGACTACCCATTGCCACCCCATCTATCTGGCGATAAGGAATGTTTTGGAATTGGAAACCAATGTTCTCAGTGCTAGTAGTAAACAGTCTTTTACTACTCCAACTGGTATTGGAAGAGTTAAATCGGAGCACTATGCCATTTCACACACGTAATCAACTGCTCCATGCAGCGGAACATTGGTGAAAAGCGATTATACATCCAATGTGGCCATGACTTTATCGGATAGATTAAATTCATCTAAAACCTCGGTAAGCTCGAAAGAGTCCTTCAGACGGTGTAGGATAGTCTGCGGCTCTAATGGCGCATGAACTTCCGCCAGCCAACGAGCCAACATATGTTGTGCCGAGTTTACCATTGCCAAGATTGGTCTAAGTGCTATACCGCATTTATGCGTCTTCGGCAACCGTATAGCTACGGTATGTTGGACCCTCCCGGTTTTAGGCTGTTATATATCTCATAATCAATCATACGGTGTAAGAGGAGCAACTTTAGGTGTTCCGTGATGCGTCTTTCCACTTCAGTAACATCCTCTGTTCTTGTAAGTTTAAATTTACTAGCATCACTCAGTAAACCTTGCATTTTCTGTGTGTATTCTTTCTTGCACATAATGATGGCTCCTTAGCCTTTGTCTGGTTTAAGTACAGTCACCCTATTCGTCCTCAGATCTTGTAGTGCACGAAGGTGACGGCTTGTAAACAAACACTTCTCAAGCACTAACATCATTGTGACTAAGTGGGCAAAATCACTTATTTTGTTCCTAAACTTGTGCTTGTGTTATACACTACATCGGCCGCACCAATAGATCGTTGAACTCCAGAATAAGGGAATATGTACCAAAATGGTTACAGTGTCAAATCACCAAATCGTCGGTTGCTCATACCACCTGTTCAGGTGAGCCACCTGCTTCATTCATAGGTAGACATTTTCTGGCTACCTGTCATCAGTTTAATCCGGCCAAAATGTATACAATCGTGTTAAGACATGCTAACGCCCATTTCCTACGTTTCGCAGAGGCAATCGCGATCAGCCGTATCAAACCCACACTCCGTGTGCAGAAACAGTTGTTCATAAGCCAACGGCTGCCCGGGGGATAGGAGTGTCACGCATGTCCCCCACCCTGTTCTAACTTGTTTCCGTCTCACCTTAACTGTCGTTTTATAGATTTTCATGTTATTCTGTTGGCACTGAAGAGACAATACGAAAAGTTGACGTCTGCCTGTGTTCGTGTTTTTACGGCTTTACTCATATTACTAAAGGGATGTTATTGTTTCAAAATAGGTATATCTCTGTGTAGGTGCACCTAATATCACTCAGGTACAAAGACTCGTTATGTTGGAGTACCCTCGATATATTTTATATCGGCAAAGTGTTTGTCCAGGAATTTCTTAACTTCCGACACCGACTTTGCCTCAACTACCTGCTGCGGCAGGTTGTTCCATACATTCACCACTCTACGTTCAGAACAGAGTTGGTGGGTGACCTGCTTCAAATCCGGTATTACAAACTTGTTTCGTTGTCCTCGTGTGCTGGTTGGTGTGCTCAAATGCAACAGCGGCCTCAACGTGGGGTAAGTATCGAGATGTAATAACCGGTGCGCCATGATGAGGTCAACCCGCAATCGACGATAAGCTGGGGTGTAAAGCCCTAGTTTCTTCTACCGGTCATCGTACGGCCCACCTCGTAAAGTGAGGATCAGCCTTGTGGCCAGATGCTGCACTCGCCTAATCCTTTCTAACAAGCCTTCGGTGATAGGACTGTACGCGGGAGAGTCATATTCCAGCCTTGGTCGTATTATTGTAACGAAGGGGCAAGTGACAATCTCTTCGGACCAAGTGCTGAAGCTGCGCCTGAGCATTTAAAGCACATGAACGCCGTTTAGCTCGTAGCTTGAGAGTACGCCGAGGTATCGCACGAAAGACGCAGGATGCAACGGTTGGCAGGTCACAGTGTAGATTCCACTGTGCTCGCACTTATCCAACCTCATAAATGGCGACTTGACCGGGTTAATCGAAAGGTGCACTAATCGTTAAATGCTATTCCTCGCTACTTATTGTCTGTCTGAAAGCGCAAACGATGTTGTTGTTGTAGGTAATTGGCTTTCTGTAAATAGCACTCTAGATCTTGGATCCACTCAGTGCTTTGAACAATTCGAGATCTGCTATTACGCTTATCGAAGCATTATGACTTGGTAGAAAAACCTCAAGGAATTAAAGCTAAAGGAGAATATTAGTCTGCTACATTTTGTGGAAAGCCGTGGTCAAAGAAACACGGCAGCACAGTTTAGTGTTAGCAAAACAACATTTGGGAACAACCAACAGTATAAACATGAGTACTTGAAGTGATACGATGATGAAAGTGGTGATGTACAGCACAAAAGGCGGAAAGCTTCGCGTGATAAAGTCAATGAAGCTAGGCTGTGCTGGTATAAACTAATGTGTGCAAGTAATGCGCGAATCTCCGGACCGATAATACAAGATAGTTCTAAATTATTTTCGCGTGAATCTGGGGTTACAGATTTTCAAACATCCAATGGTTTGCTAGAGAGATTTAAGCTGCGATATAACACTTACCAAAGAGTCTTGTGTGATGAATCCAATGTGGGGTTCCTGAAGAAATGGTTCAAGAATTCACCGGAAAATGTTCCGACTTCATCAATTGCTTCAACCATGGCGCCATTTTTAACGTTGATGGGTGCGGTCTCTCTTACAAATCAATGTCTGACAGGAGCCTTGCCTTAATAGGTGACAAATGTAAGAGCACAAATCATTCTAAAGAACATATTACCATTACGCTGTGCCCTAGATCATATGAAAAGAAGCTAAAACCTTTGGTTAATGGTAAGTCATCTAGACCACGTGTGTTCATATATCTGAGTCTTATCCTTCCAATCATCCTTCCAATCATTTGCAGATCAAACAAATCTACATGGATGAGTGCCGCCATATTTGACGAGTGGATAAGAAAAATCAACCCAGAAATGATGAAGAAGAAAGGATTCATTCTATGGACAGTAACTAGTGGTCCCAATCATATCCATATCGATAATCTCACGAACATTACCAGAAATTTATGCCATCAGATATGACCGCAAGTTCAGCAAAATATACAAAATGCATTATCGGGCCAAATTCATGCAATGGGTTATAGCAGATATGAATCCCAATGGTCTGCATGCGACGAGAACTTCATCTACTGCTTCAGTTAATCTTCTGGATGCTACGTTTTGTATAAATTCCGATTGACATAAATACTAGCCAGAAACAGTACAGAGGTGTTTCAAGAAAGCTGAATTCGTTCAAACTCTCGAGCAGGAGGCTGTTGGTTTAGTAGACCTACTATCTTTCATTAAAGCGTTTTGGGGAAGAAATTTTCAAGAGTTTGTTGAAATGCTTGATGACTGGGGGATCTGCACTGGACTAGACGCTGATGTTATTTCCAAACGGGTACTGACTGCGGTAAATCCCTACGAGAACAAACAAGAAGCGCGTAACGATGCGGAAGGACTAAGTGAAGGTTACCTAGAAATCACGGAAGCTCCAAAAGAGACTGATGTCAGGCATCTATTAATGCAACTGAAATCATTTGCTGTGGACACAGTTCTAAACATGCTGAGTAGTTTAGCTTGTGCTGAGAGCGCATTTTTCAGTTGCCTATGTGATAATCGAAAGAAACAGGAAAAGATTGACACCTTTTCTTTGAAAAATGATTTAACATTTGAAATGTAAAATGAGTTTTGATATATTATAACACTGTATCGTTGAACTGCGTTTGTCGTTACTTGGGACAGCGTCTAATGTGGTTGAAACGGGTTTATGTGAAAATAAATCTTAAACTATATGACTCATAACGGAGCAGAAGCTCAGTAGGTTGACCACTTTGGTCCAGTCCCTTAAGTGGTCAACATACGAAGGCTTTACTGTGTGCCTGTTTCAGAGCTGACTGTTGTACTTTGGGTTGGTCAGCTAAATCTACCGTGGATGCGGCGGCTTAAAGGGGCCTCTGAAATCTGCTACAGAGAGAAGAATTACCGCGATAGTTGGAAGCTGAGAGAACTGGTGCCCCTTAAGCTTTTTTTCCATTAAAACAGTGCGCTCACGCCGTATCAGCAAAGATGCATAACTTTGCAGGTGAAATTTAAGAAAAGGTTTCAATTTCTTATCATTGACTTGCAAAAGTGATGGATTCATTGCAAAAGAAGGATGTAAGGAATTTCCGATGGAGATTCAACACAGTCGCATTCAGTCAAATTCAGTGAATATCAGAAAAAGCACAGTACGGCCATTTCATTTTTTTGGGGGAATAGTTAGCAATGCGCATTCAACCTGTTTCATGTAAAACAATGACCCTCGAACTTACGCATGCGTTCGTGGTTCATCTGTCCAACTGAGTGTATACATGAGGAATATCACCGAAAATTTAATTACTGGAGTGCAGTGGTGTGTGTGTGTGTGTGTGTGTGTGTGTGGGTGGGTGGGTGGGTGGGTGGAGGGGTTTTGCGTTTCGCGAAAACGCGTCGCACCTAGATTCAGCCAAACAGCTCCCACACGTCCAGGAAAGCGCTGGACGCCCGTTTCGTCCTATTGGGAGTCCTCAGTACGGCAGATGAGCCAAATTCGAACCCATGGCCTTAGTCTTATGAATCAGCAGCTTATGACGGTAAACCATGGACGGCGGCGGACCGCCATGACTGCTTTCTAACTGTGTTCTAGCGTGGCTCATCTTTCACTGTCTTGCATGCTATGAATGTGCAGAGAACAGGGCTAGCTGTTAGAGCTACGACTTCCTGATCCCGCCTTTCAGTATACTCTAATATAAAGTAATACCGAACTGCGGAGCCCGTAGGCTAGCGGTGGTAAATGCACCAGTTAACCGGAAACCCCAATTCTCTTATCTCAAGCTCAGACAATATTTGTTTCATGGGTTTAACCAAGCGCGAAGCAAGTGCTAGTGAAAATCTTGGTCTCACACTATTTCAGTAGTCAAAATAAAACACGTTTAATCCAAAATAGATGGTGGGGCGATCCGGGTTCCCGTGCACTAGTTATTAATCAAATATTGCACTGTTCCACCTGAAGTTGAATCGGTTTGCATCGTAAGCATATGAGAAGGCTACGCAAGGTCCCTACCCTCGATTGGGTCACAACTCACCCTTGTGAGTTGGGAGGTGCAACTCCCCTACCAACCGCAAGGGATGACATGCAAGAAGCGTACCGAATACGAGAATACGGAAACGAGTTAGTCTGGGCCCAACGAGCATAGACAAAAGCTGCAACGTATAGATAGCAGAACGGCGATGAGAAGAAACCGAGTAACGCATGACCTATCCGGAAATCTCGAGTGATCAAGATTTGCAACCAACAAAACAGATGGACGGATGGGAAGTGCCATGACTAATAAAACCCGAAGTTGCAACATATAGAACAAGGTTCAGGTTCACCACACGGCTCAGCTGCTCGATTGACCAACGGGAAGTCGGCAGCCTGTTATCACCGGCAGTACAGTAGCATAGTTCGGCTTTGTTGACTCAGTGACCTGACGAGGCGACCGCATGCTTAATTTGTCATTCGCCTAGCAATTTGTTTGTTAGGTATAAGAGTTAATGCTGCCCCTCATTGGTACTAACAAGGACGTCACCGGCCAATCAGCGTTTGGCCTTGACAGACGGAGATTGGTATTCATGGCGACGTCGACATATTATCGCCACAGACATGTCAAAGTCTATGTTTTCGGTAAGCTGACGATATTTCATCTTGTGTCTCAGTTTTCGTCTATACACTATACATGCTGCCTTACTCCGAGTAGCTAGCTTTAATCACTTACTGCCGTTCTAGTTGAAGGGGTATTCATTAATGCAAACAATATTGGTATGATTTCGTAATATAGTTTTTCTCGTTAACTATTTCCAGGTGATCTGATAGCTAAGATTGCATCTACAGTAGTATGATCCCGTGACATTCAAGGCGACTGCAATTACTATCCTTACTTACATAGGTAGCAGCATCTGGATGCGGCTACTGTAAATCTTTTTTGAAAAGTTCACTCCATTTGGCCGCAATTAGCATCTGAGCCGCAGTTTTACGCCCTAAACGGTGGTTTCTTTACCGTTAGTACAGTCAAGCCATCTACATGAACAGTAACAACAAACTTCTTTCAAAAACAAAGGCCCCTCTTCCACTTTGGAGCTGCGTGAAGCCGTTGCGTACAATGGGAGCAGCGACTTGATTCTGTCGTTGACCAGGGAATATTTGCATAGCTGGTTATCAACATTACTGCTGATTCTGACACCATTTGGTTGTTTCAGTCTTTGTACTCCTTGGTTGGTTCCACACAACTTTCGCATCTTTTGTCTGGGAAAAATTAGTTTAATATGGCGGTGAGTTATGAACTAGCCTTACGTCTGATACCGTGCGGATGGTGTTACCTATCCTATTTAAAGAGATCAGTACCCTCAGCATTTCGACGAAAGGCACGGTACAAAGAAACCATGGTACCATACGGGCAAACTATCTAAGGCTTGACAAGTCTCGTAGGATGGCCCGTGTAACACGCACAAGTTCAAAGAGAAAAGAATTTCGACTTTATGGCGAACCATTCATCTGTGGACTGACTATGGTTGACGGCATCCGGATCCGAATTTGCCAGTCAATGCGGACTCCATGGGAAAGCCACAGAACTTCTGCGCCTACAGAGAGATCATGGGTAGCTTGCGCTGCACCGCCCACAGCTCCTTCCACACATATGACACTTCGGTGGTGCCTTTTATCTAGGTTCGCAGACAGACGGCCAACCAAAGACCAGCGTGAGAACACACGAAAATGAGCTTATAAAAGTTTTATTGAAAGGGTGAAGAACTAGTCAAGGCTAAAATATAGGGCACCAGAAGAGAACTAGCTAAGGGAGATGTGCACGGATACTCAGTGTGAAAATAGCGGCTAGTAACAGGTCGCATCCGAGCAAGCGCATACATACGTGTGTCAAACCAACGTGCGCAACATTCAACCAAACAAGCCGCCTAATTCTCTAATATATAAAATGCTATACTTTTGAATATTTTAGAATATTTTACTGGGTAAAATGAGGAGTCTCCAGGTCACTACACACACCCCACGCCCAGTGTAAACCCGAAAGAATAAGACCACGAGGCGTGTGGATGGGAGCCGCGTTCCATCAAAAGGGCCGGCCTACACTCATTCAATATGCACAACATCAGAATCCCTGTCTAACTGGGACAATGAGTAGCAGGCAATGGGATGATGCATTTAGCACGGACAAAAATGCAACACGCTTGACAGTTTCCGTCGGTAAACAGTGGGTCCAAGAATGAATGTATCAATAAAACTTTTACGCGTCACGTTGGACTCACCGAAAATTTTACGTGAATACGTAGTTTGGTCACTTCGTCTCATGTCCCAGCTAATTGGATTAACTACCGTCATGTAACTGGTGCAGTGCATCGTCAAGTCGGTTTATGCATTTCACTAACGTAGGCGCGATGACATAATGTGGAAGTAAGTTCCACAACTGGGATGCACGAACGGGGAATAAGTTCCGGTGGCATTCCAACCGGTTGTGCTGTGTGGCAACTGCAAATGATGGCTTTTCAGTGGGATGTTATGACTGATTTTCAGTAAGGATCGATATGAGTGGTTAGGATCCTTAAGGATCTGATACACCAATATGAGACCACCTTGCGGAAGGTGAAATTGTTCGCCGAAACCTCCTATTGTCTTTTACCTAAACTGGTATGGGGGTGCATCCGTCCCTTAACCGTTTTAGTCGCTCTCCATTGTGCTTCTCAAGAGCATCGATGTCACCTTGGCAGTGGTGTCACACTTATTCACATTTGGGCTCACGTAAGCGTTTAACTTTTATGAGAAAGTGGTGGGATTCAACCATCCAAACGCCCACCACAGAATGTCAACGTTTTTGGCTGTCCTTTTTCACTTCATTCTCAACCTGTCTTGAGCATCCGAGATCGTATTGTATGAGCACCCGAAGATAACTTTCAAGAAAACCGCGTTTCAAGACGTGTTCTCCTAGTCGATATTCGTAGGTGAATTCGTGGCGCATGCCCATTATCTTACATTTGACAGTGTCAACTTCAAGCATGTTCTGAGCTGACCACTCCTAAGGGTTGTTGAGATCGCCTTGTACTGCTATATGCTCGTCTACTCGCTTAACTGCCCACGGAATCCTGGGACCGTTCGCGAAGTAGCAACTTCGACTTCCACAATCGCGCTAGGTCGTTTATGAACACTACGAATAATCGTGATCCTAGTACCAAGCCCTGAGAGAGAGGCTACAGTGAACCACTATCGGATCGCACATAGCGCTACAAACTCGCGTTGGAGAAGGAATGAATGTATCCAGCCCAGGAAAAGACCACTAATTCCGTAGCTCCGAACCTTGTAATGAAAAATGCGGCGATGTAGGTGATCAAGTACCTTCGAGAAATCTAGGTGGTCGGCATCGACCCCATCCCCATAATCGGCGGATTCCATCCAGCTGTCACGGGCTAACAAAATGTTCGTCGTACAATAGTGGGTTTTTCAGAATTCATGCTGCTCCTTCAGGATGATGTTACATCTTTCTAAATATCCAATGACTGCTTCTGCCGCGACAGACTCCATGACTTTACTAAGCACAGCATAAAGAGTAATGGGGTGGTAATTTACGAGTATTACACGGTTGCCCCCTTGTAAATGCGGGTGACTATTCCACTCTTCCACATAGTTGGAACCCGCATCTAGCCCGTGACAGAGTTTGAAAAAATGAGATAACAGTTCAGCTAAGCTGGTGGTAGCTACCTTCAATGACTTGGGTCGTGTGTTATCAAGGCCAAGTGAAGTGTACCCGCCTAGTGACATCAGTCGTTTCAGCACATCCGCGGTTGTGAAGGAGATGTGGCTACATCCTGATAGTGGCGTGGTCTGGGTGAGGATGGCTGAGATGGCAATATCTTCTGGAGAGTACAAGCGAATTGATATCTCAGAGCATTAGATGCTTCTTGAACAGTTCGCGCTTGGCCACTGATGGTGTGTAGATGAGCGGTACCACGCTGTGCTTTGCGAAGCTTGTTCACATACCTGTAAAGCATCTTAGGATTGCAGCGAAACATTTTCGCCAAATCCTGTTGGTGTTTCAGTTTATCCTCGCTGGCCAGTTTGACACAGTGCCTTCGCACAGCTATATAGGCAAGCCAGTTTCCGGTGTTTGGATCGGATTTGAATGCTTTCCAAATTAAATCTCTCAGGGCTATTCGTTTCCTCGTCTCGCTTCCGAGGAAGGACTTTACTTTTTACGCTAAGCGTCTTAGTCTCTGATGCGTTTGTTAATAAACTGTTGAACTGACTGACGAACTTCCCCAAGTGATACCGGTGGGTTGCAACGCTAGAAATGACCAATCTGTGATCGTGATAAGGTCGGACAAAATATTATGAGTGGTTCTATCTCTTAGATTTCTCTGATGAACTGTTCAGCGTAGCACACGTAGTGAGAAAGCAACGTTGCAAATTCACTGTGCACCAATGGGCTACGCACTGTCACTGTGCCAACCATTAGTTCCTCACTGGTGAAGATGAGGTCCAAAATGGCCGGTTTGTCCCCCGTTCTAAATTCCTTAGCGAAAGTAACGTGATTATGAAGTAGTAGGCCAGGCCCCAGTTGCTCCTTAATCTCTCCACCGAGGGAGGTCGAAACCTCTAGAGCATGTAGATTGAAGTACCCCACAAGGAGAACGTGAGTGCTAGGCTGAGCCGGAAGACTTTTCAATGCAGAAGATAAACGGTTGTTCATTTTTCGAGTCGACATGAGAGGACGGTGTACGAGAGCAACCAAACATGTATCACAACGTCTTAGTTTCAGGTAGCACCAATATGAGTCCACAACTTGGATCTCTGGGTTCTTAATGGCTTGAATTATACTCTTGCTCCAGTTCCCAATTTTCGGCATATTCTTTGCCGAATTCCACTTGTGTAACTACATCAAACCGGTTTTTCGGAAAAGGTTTTGGCCTCACTCGGAAGAAGAAGCTGAGGGCTCCCAAAATACGCGGCAACTATCCCTGCAAATTGCAGCATAACAAAGTTACAGCCCTTTTGCTCCGCTCATCAACTGAGCAGCTCTAGGGACGCTTGTTAGCGCTCCACCTGCATCGTCACTTAAGGCAGGCCCATTAACTCACGCTGCCGCTTTGTGTGGGTGTGTGTGTTCAACTGCGAGCCGATTGATGGCTGAACCCTACAGTCTGCGCGTTATGACCTCCATCTGCCTCTACGCCTGACCTTGGTGGGGTTGCACAACTCTCAATTCGTGTGTGTGTTCTGACCTATTCGTGCGTCACCCCTGGAACAGAGAACACTCATCATGGTGAGCGCTTAGATAGGCGTTGCTGTAAACAATAAGAGGACGACTAGCATTCCAATGGTTCAACGTCGCCTATGTTGCGTAGACAACTGCAGTAAAGTCCTTAAGCTCAGTGTTACCTGTTCTAGCCGCATTAGATCGTACTGTCCGCAATGTGTAGGAACATCCGTCCAAGAAGTGAGACAGACAAACAAAGTTGCTGACACAATTTGGTTTTGCCCAACATGTCAAGTCATTCCAGTCGTTAACCGTTTATCTTTGCTCATGAAAAGTACGATAGGATGATTGAGATAATCGCGCATTTTGTAAATACTAAGATCGATCCCACGGAGGTAAATATGATCACGATAATACCTCACCCAGCCAAAGTAAGCTCCGAATCTAAGTCGAAGAAGAGAGCTAGACCCTCCAACCCCACTGCAGCGTCTGTGACTCTAAATCCACTGAATCACCTCACTCCCAAATGTGGACAAGCTTCAAACATGCCTGCTTCCACTTCTCCAAACATATGCGCTTCACTTAGAGATTCAGCCATGACACCGACAGCTCAGAGCCAAATGCGATCCGGTGCAGATAACAAGCAGGTAACGTACGCACCGATTGCCTCGACAAACACACCTGGAGCGACATACATAGGTCCATCTTCAGTACCAAGCACGCGTGGCGCAACGCACCTTTCACCATCAACTCCAGTGGTGCCTTCTAAACAACCCGAATTGCCGGCAAAAATTATAAAGTAAGTAAAGCGGCGCTATACCACATCTAGTAACTTATTCACGATGGTCGTTGCCGTCCCCCGTAGCTCGGTGGTCTCAACCACGGACTGGCAACAGTCGAGTTGCGGTTTCAAGCCCTACCAAGGGTCCGATGGAATGCGCACTGTTGATGATTCCCGAAAGTATGAAACGCGCGTACAGTGCTTTTCCGGGATTGTGGCGGCTGTCTGAGTGAGCCTAGATGTGACGAAGTTCTACCTATACCATTCAACTCCCCCTACTACTCCCCTGTAAAAAAGTATAAAGCCAACACTCGCTAGACAAAAGCACGCTGCGTTAACTCTCGTGTGCACCAATGTTCCCGAATCCAAATCTGGCACAATAAAAGGCAGGTTGCAAGACGATCGCAACCAGTGGAGTTCCATCTGCGATGCGATTAGTATTCGGGTTGAGCCTGCAATGCTGCAACGCGTAGCGCGTCACCCGACCTCAGTGCACTCTGATGCACCTAAAATTCTTCGAGTAACACTAGACTCAGCAGATGAGAGCTGTCCTGCTCTCAGCAGTTCGTCTTCGTAACTCACCGAGAGGAGTACACATATTACCTGATCTCCCTTGGAAAGATCGCCTAAAAGAAGCAGTTGAGCAACGCGGCATTCCTAATAGGGATAGCAAGAAAATCATATTTGTTCATGGTGTTCCCGAGCTTCTGCGTTCTTCTGAGCAGGAAGTGTAAACACATGACCGAGAGCAGTGGTACTATATCCGGGAAGCACTCTCGGTTGACAACGTTATTGCCAAATCCTTGACAAGAGTTCCGTCATCACCTAACTACATGGGCTGCGGTCCAAGGCTAATTAAAGTAATACTACACTCCGAGGGAATGACGCAAGTTCTGTTGGATAGCTGGTTAAAGTTTCGAGCTAGGTTGCCAACAGAGATCCGGCTAAAGGCAGCAAGCGAACGGCCAAGAGTCGTAAGCAATTCGATGGAACTTTCAAATACTGCAAGTTCTTTATTTGCACAGTCCTGCGGAGAGACCGACATAACAGCGCCCACGGCACACAACAGGACAGAGTATAGCACGAGTGAAACGTCCGTTCAGGAACGCTCAACAATGCCATGAAACATGACTGAAATACATAAACCAAAAAATGATTAATGGCCGGCCACCTAACGGCCGGCTTAAAAACTAACACAAAGTTAACATCCGTCAAGGCACTCCTAACAACAAAAGCTCTATCTGGCATGTATACAAACGCCCAAGATTTTCTAAGTAACTTGATCGAACTTAGAGAACTCCATGCCTCACAACCGCGGGACCTCGTCATGATTACAGAGACATGGTTAAACGCTGAGATAACTGATTCTGAGATCAATTTACCCGGTATGTCACTGCTTCGGACGGATAGAACCGGGAGGGGTGACGGCATGATTCTTTACTATAATACAAACCTCCGATGTGAAGTTATCGATCACCCGGAAGTCAGAGCTCCCGATTCGCTTTGGTGTCGCCTTTGGTTGCGAAACAAGGACACATGTCTACTAGCCGTGATTTATCGCCCACCAAATTCAACGTCGGAAATGGACTCCAAACTGAACCACGTTTTTCAGTTTTCTTTGAGCAAGTCCTACACCCACATTCTTATTGCTGCAGACTTTAACGTGCACGACATAGGAACGCAGGCAACCGACGGTACGCAGTTTAAAGCCTGCTTGCAAGAGCTAATTACTAGCCACCCTCTGTAAAACCACGTAACCTCTCCCACCAGATTTCGAACTGCAAACAAGCCGTCGATACTGGATCTTGTGCTCAATAACGAAGAACTCATGGTTGAAGGGATAGTTACAAGCACACCACTGGGTCGTAGTGATTATGTTACTCTACTCTCTGACTATATATGCTATGCGGAGTACCCGGAAATGGAAGATGATAAAGTACATGCTGTCACGGACCACAATGTGTTATCTAAGCTTGTTAAGGATACATCATGGACTTTCTTAACCGAATGTCCCCCAGATGTTGCCTGTGAAACTTTCACAAGGACGTTTAGAACATTGGTTTCACACGCATCGGAACAGAAGTCATTCCAACCCAAAAAGAAGCATAAGTAATTTCTGAGGAGCAGGACACGTAAAAGTATGTCCCGGAGGGGTTTGGCATAGAGAGCTCACAAGGACTGCTCCAATGCCGAAACCTGGACTGCATACGTGACACATCGTAACTTCTGTGTGAAACTGATCCGCGAAGACAAGGTCACGCATCAGCAGGAGTTAATGAAGCGATTCTGCACCAACCGCAAACTTCTGTACAGGCACGTTAACGGCCTTCGAAAGATGAAGCGGGGGATTCCAGCACTAGTCACGGCTGATGGGTGCACGCGGTCAGCAATGGAAGCAGCCGATCTCCTACGGCTCAATTACTTCCAAACTTTCCAGCAGGTAACGAACCCAAACATTCTGTTCATTTCTAATACTCCACCATCTGGCTTAGACAACCTCACCTTCACTGCGGTAGCTATGTTGAAGAAGTTGTTATCCTTGCGTATCCACAGTTCTCCCGGAGCTGACAACATCTGACCAAAGGCTCTGCAAGCGGTAGCTATTGATCTAACAGAACCACTGGCTGTTTTCTATCAGCGATGTCTAGAAGAGAACCGTATTCCCTCAGTATGGAAGCGAGGGGTCATCACTCTTATCCATAAAGGAGGTAGCCGCACTGATCCTACCAACCACTATCCAATAACACTACTTCCCGTACTATCCAAAGTGATGGACTCAATCATCGCAGATGCGTTGATACAGTATCTGGAAAGTCACAACTTCATAGCTCCAGAGCAACATGGCTTTCCTCAAAAGCATTCGTGTGATACTAACCTATTAATTACACCTAATAGCTGGACCGATGCTGTTGATGATGGAGTAGGAGTCGATGTCATCAACCTGGACTTTACAACAGCGTTTGATCGCTTAAACCATGGAATTCTCCTTCAGAAGCTTCGGAACTACGGCATTGGCGACCCAATCCTGAGTTGGAGTAGTAATTTCCTACACGAACGACGGCTAGTGGTGGGAGTCCGAGAATCATTTTCTGATGGAATCAATGTGGCGTGTGGAGTACCACAAGCCTCGGTTCTTGGACCTCATCTATTCTTCGTGTTCACTAACGATTTGGCGAGATCAATTGCTTCTGATTTCCTATTTTTCGCTGATGATATCAAGATATGGCGTAGGATCAGAGGACCGGACGACCATGAACGGCTCCAGTGCGATCTTATCACAGTGTCGAACTGGTCACTTCAAAACGCCCTACCGTTCAACGTAGACAAATATCGCGTTGTACAATTACGCCATAGACATAACTACACCTATTTACTTGGGGCAAACGGATTGCAGACCAGCTCCCAGGAACGTGACCTTGGTGTGATAGTACAGAGCGACCTCAACTGTTCAAAACTGGCTGAGGTAGCTGCCAAAAGATGCAACCAGCACGTCGGCATGCTACGAAGGGCATTCGGGAGATTTGACCTATCAATCTTCCCAATGATGCACAATTCCTACGTGCGCCCGCATGTTGAATACGCTATCCAAGCTTGGCAACCTTGGTTGAAGCGCGACCTAGAAGCGTTAGAGGCACCACAACGAAGAGCAACAAAGAATGTAAAGGGCCTGCGCCATCAATCTTACCACCGAAGGCTGAAGTTGCTGGGAATTTTCATCGGACTCTATCGAAGGCTGCACGGTGATCTCATTTTAGCGTATCAGATACTGAGTAACCCCAACCACGTATGCCGCCATTTGCTGAAAATTGGCCACAACGCACAGCTCAGGTGTAACTGCTTAAATTTGAAGGAACAATATAGCCGTCTGAAGTGTCGACGGAATTACGTTTCCCTTCGTGTTTGCCAACCCTGGAACGCATTCCCAGACTCAGATGTATCCTCTCTTACCTCGGACGTTTTCCAAAATAGGTCAAATGTTGCTCTTAGCATTTCGTTACCTAAACTCCTCTATTGTGGATTACGTCAAGCATGCTTTTCAACAGGATTTATTTATCAAATGGACCCAAGTGAGCGACCATATTTTACTTTCCTCACGCCTTACATCAACGATCACTGCACTCCAGCGTCTTTCTGAACGTATACTCTCGATTTTTACACTGATGCCATTTATCGAAGTATTCATCTAGGCAGATGTTCGCTAGATGACCCAGATATATTTGGATTTCAGCGTATTCACTCCAACCATCCTACTGGACGTGTCAAGCACTTGCTTTTATCCCGTGATAAATCATTGTTCGTTGGAGATGGAGGTGACTGCGATATTACAAAATTATACCACCTTCCCTATTCCGTCGATCTGTAAGTAGAACGGACTTACCTGGTAGAGCGAACTCCGTAGCAGCCATTTCATCGTCCAGGCAAGTCTCATTTATCATTATCAGGTCCGCATACATCGGGGTTTGATGAACTTGAAACTCGGATAACTTGTTGTAGAAGCCATGAGCATTGGCTGTTTACTTTTAGTCTGATAAACTATCCCGCAAGTAGACATCAGACCAAATTTTAGCGAACAAGCTCGTTTTCAGTGGTTCCTCATCAGGCTAATACACTACAAATGAATGACATGAACGTAAACATCAGATAAGGGTACAGGTTCAAAACTCAGATGATTGAGTGACCAAGTTGAGCTCTCCGTTAGGACCATTGTTAGGAGACGTATTTATGAGTAAGTTAGAGAACACTATCTAGACAGAGTTATCAAGAAATTACTACTACGGACGATATGTGGACGATATGTTCTGCATCTCAGATAGTCATCTTTGTACGGAAGAATTAGTGAGGCAATTTAACTCAGCTCAAGCAAACATAAATTCACCATTGAATCTGGCAGCAACAAATCATTGTCGTACTTAGCCTTTCAGATTAGCCGACGATCTGACGGGTCTGTCTAGGGCAGTGTCCATAAAAAGACAACGTGGAACCGGGCAATATACTCACTTTGCCAGCTTCGTTCCGCTCAGCCAGAAACGGAATCTTGTTCGGTGCCTAACGGAGCGAGCAAGAAGAATATGTAGCGAGAACATGCTTTCGGACGAGCCAAATTTTGTACGAAGCCTATTCGATAGAAATGGCTATCCGGAGAGGTTCGTCCAGAGAAACATGGAGGTGCGAGAAGCGAAGGCAAAAGTGGATTCAGTAGGAAAGAAACCGATCTACTTATCCTTACCGTTCAAGGGGGACGGGATGGCTAAATCAACGTCTAGAAGGCTTTCTGCCACAATCGCCCAAACGTACTATACAGCAAGCCTACAGCTAAGCTTCTACTCAGTGCCGGCCCTGAATCAACAACTTAAGGACAGAACTCCAAGGTCAGGTACTTCATTCTGCGTATACTCTTTCTGTTGCTCGTGTCGATCATGATATATCAAAAGAACTACCAAGAGATTGTCCGAGAGAGCCAGGGAACACTGTCCAGCTTCGCTGTATAGCGGAGGGACTAGATCAGTGGCAAACGCAGTGTGTACACACCTGATGGACTCGAGCCACCAAGTCAGAGCGCATTATGCGTTCCAGCCCATCTACCGCGTACGCAGATGCCACACAAGAGCGGTTAGATGTCGTCTACTGGCAGCGGCCGAGGCGATAGCCATCAGGCTTCATGACCCTGACCTGTGTGCGCACAAGAAATTTGTGCGGGCACTAACTCTACCCTGGTCCCCTGGAACACGGACACTTAGTGTGGATAAGGCCACAAACACACTGATGATCGGCGTGGGGGCAATCACCTGACTTTCCCATTCAGACCATCTGGGTTTTGAACCTGTACCCTTATCCGATGTTTACGTTCATGTCATTCATTTGTGGTGTATTAGTCTGATGAGGAACCACTGAAAATGAGCTTGTGCCCTGACATTTGTTCTGGAAGCTAATGTATCTGAGAATGTAAGTGACAAGTGCCGACTTTTGCCGACACTTGTGTGGTCGACAACTAATCGTTTTTCGGTGAATTGCTAACATTGAACTTTTAGCTGCTTCCTATTGGCTAGTAGAGTGATCAAAGGAAGACGTTTTGGTTTAAGTAAGTATTGGGAACGTCGTTGCCCCTTCAAGCGATGGTTGTGCTTTGCAGTGGTCCGTCTGCGACATAAGACTTATTGGACTCACTGCGAGAAACTTTGCACTCTTTCTCCATATTTTGGGTTTGGCGTTAAACGTGTTTACTCGTAACTCTGAGGCGAACTCGTTGTGTCACTTACGCCACATTTCAAGTGCATTTTCCACCACGTCCTTGGACTGGAACTAAATTTTCCTCGCTTTATGATCACACCTTCAGTACTTTGATGATGAGCATATCCCTTGTCATCGATTTGGCGATTCCCTTGTCGAGTGATGGAGCCTGACGAAGGTATCGCCATTCTTTCGAATCACGAGCTTGAACTTCACGTTTATCAGACTTGAAGCTCCCATACACCATGACTAAAGGTCGACTTTTCCTTGTTCCGATGGTGGTAGTCGTCAACTTTATGTTCTCTTTGCTGGCGCTCGCTTCAAGGGACATCGGAGAAAATCCGAACGCTATAACAGCCAGATCGGAAACTGGTGGCTGACAAAAAAATCGCCTCAGCACCTTTTGCTGATTGTTCCGTCACTTGTAGCAGCCATGGTTTCCAGTAGTGAGTATTGTTTGGGTGCCGTATGATGGGCGCCATGCTAACCGGCTTTGCTTGAACGCCTTTTAACAGATATATAGAATCCCACTGTTTTCGGTCATCCAACAGATTCTCTTTTATGGATATCGCGTTAGATTCTAGAACACTGGAATTTACGATCAGCAGTGACTCGTGGGGTTGTATAGGAGTAATTGGATCTGAGTTTTTGCAGGAGTGACCGGCGCATATGTTGCACTTCTGGCGCCCTGTGTAATCGATCCAAGTGTAGCCACTAAATTTGCCGTGGGTTTTTGGGCAAAGGCAACAGACACGTATGTAGTCATGCTCTTACAGGTAGCGCATGTGTTCCCGTGTACCGATATAGCTTGCTCCACAGAGTTGTGCACATGCAGTATAACCTGGGTCATGATGGGAGTTGCCATAGTAAGTGAAATTTGTTTGTTTGCTCGACTTCGGATTGGGACTTTTCCGTGTATCTAATTCCCCGGTCTTACTCCTTCCCCTGGTTCGGGCAATACGTTTTACTGTGGGGCCATTGTCAATGAGCCCTGCTCAGGTTGAATCCGACGAGGAACATTTACTAAGTCTAGATCCCTTGACCATTACCTCTAAGTTATCGCATTTCTTTGCCAAAAAAGTTATGCATCTAACAAGTGGAACAGCTATGCAGTCAATGTAGAGCCGAAGCTTTTTTCATTTCCCTTGCATTTAATAGAACACACTTGGTGTAATAATATTTTTTGCGTCCAGAATACAAATTGCGCAGCTACATGTGCTTTTCGACAACGTCTCATATTGAACCGTATTTATAGCTCCGTCTAGTCTCAGGGATCTACACCATTTCTCGGCCAAGTTGTCGTCTTGGGCAACAGAATTAATCTGAGGGGGCATCCAACATGAGTCTACTCAATTAATTTGAGCCGTGCGTACACCACTTACTTGTGCAGGTGTGTAGGTGTGCGTGTATAGCCCTTCGACATAACTGTCCAAGACCAACTGGACGAGGCAAGTTACGGACTTTGGTATCCGATGGCAACAACCTGCGTTATGCACAGGAGACACTGATAAGTGTCCTGTGCAAGGGTTGCAAGGGTAGTGTGTGACTGATGTAACACGGAACCAGCAAATCCCTCATCCTTGCTACTTGGAGATGTCTGCGTTTTTGGTTGCGCCATCTCGTTACAACGAGATGGCACAGCAGCACGATCCCCAAGTAGCAAGGATGAGGAATTTGCTGGTTCCGTGTTACATCAGTCACACACTACCCTTGAAACCTAGCACAGGATTTCGTGACACTTATCAGTGTCTCCTGTGCATAACGCAGGTTGTTGCCATCGGATACCAAAGTCCGTAACTTGCCTCGTCCAGTTAGTCGTGGACAGTTATGTCGACGGACTATACACGCACACCTACACACCTGCACAAGTAAGTGGTGTACGCACGACTCAAATTAATTGAGTAGACTCAGATTAATTCTGTTGCCGAAGACGACAACTTGGCCGAGAAATGGTATAGTGGGGCAGCTGTCTACACATACACACACACTGACAAGTGCATACGCACATGCGGTGAGTTAAGTGGTTCACTGAACTCGGTAGGTGAGCTACCGCTAGACTTGACGCACACTGGTCTCACAAAACGGGAATAGGCGGTGTCGGTTTCTGAAAAGTGGCGATTGCGCCATACTGCAAAACTCTGCGTTCAACTGGGTTGGATATTGGAAGAACACTTGTGGTGGCTGCATAATATGATGCAGCGACTAACCACAGTGTTGGATGGATACGCGTTTAGGATATTCGCATAACCTGAAACAAACTCTTTCGCACGAGAGTAAACATCCAACTGGGACTTGAAAAGTGATGTAGTTCCACGCGCGAATAATGACAATCGCTCCATCCAAATTCTAAACAATACAATGTGAGGATGGATGTTGCAGATTGACATCTTTTCATGCTTTCAGACCACACGCTGAGAGTAAATGATATGTTGAAGCGGTAAGAGAAATCCGACAGTTTACTATTCATTTTATAGAGCCGATAACTCCGAGTGGAAGAAGTGTATCAAGAGGGTGGGAAGGTACCCGAAAAATATCGCGAGCTCCGAAATGTCGAAATTGCACGTCACAAGATGTTGGACTGCATCTTAGCCTGCTCCACTATAGAACCACTCTTTGAGCGTAGCACCATCCCAAGTACCGTGCACTGTGTACCCCTCTTCTGAAGCAACGACAAACTGTCTCCTGGAGCCAGTATAATCGGAGTAGCGGTTTTTTGACTGGTAGGCACGTTGTCAACATCACATCAAGCGCAGCCGCACTGGGGATTTCAAACGAGCAACACAACATTTAAAGGATAATAAACACGCAAGCTCGATACCTAATATCAAGTAGAATAACACAACTGAACTTATCAAAGAAAGTAGAATAAATTCTATCCAGCTGAGGAACATCTAGTTTAGGTGTAAGTCTGTGTGCTCACCATAATATCCACATTACACATATGTTTATCCGTCTATTCTGATTTCATCGGGGCCGGTATGCACAATGGTTGTCTGCGTTTTGTCAGTACTGCATCATTGGGAGTCGTCACGTGGTGTCCGTGGTGTAATGCCTCGTCGAGTGTTTTAATGGTAACATAGGTACGAGAAGGATAAAACTCGAAAGAACGACACACAGATTACAACTTCGAAAGGAATAACACTCCGCCTGCACTCCAGCCGGATGTATTAGGTTTCCAGTTTCAGCTGCTGGTTCCTCAGTTCAGTGTTGCGGTCAAATCTTAGGTAGCGGCAGACTTGACCACGTTTCTCAAAATGCGGTCGCCCCGTAGATGGCGATATATTCCGCTGTACACTCCTAGGGCTTTCAAATATAGTTGGTGCGGCAGGCGGAACAAGCCCTTGACGTTTTTGGTTGCTTTTCGATATGAGGTTTCGAGGACAGCCAGTTTGCGTTTTAGCCAGGATAACCAAGCCTGAATCGCATATTCCACATGGGGCCTCAGGTACTTATTGAGCAATTGCGGGAAGATTGAATGGTCGAACCTCCTGGACGCTCTTTATAGGGGATTATTATGTTGGTTTCAACTTCACCCTCATGAAATATACCTAACAACCGAGACCATCTTGCATCTCCACCTCTGGGTCGCGCTCCTTTATAGTGCTTATCCAAATGTCGTCTCCCAGCCTATTTGCGCTATTTGGATTGTGACGTACATGCGCTATTTTGCAGTTATTCGCGTTGAACCGAAGTAGATTAGCTTATGAGCATTCAAAAGCACAGGCTAGGTTTCGTTGCGGCCGTTCGTTATCTTCCAGATTAGCGATCGCCCACTATGTTTTGCTGTTCTAGGCAAAACGCAATTGAATTCGATGAAACACGGAAGCAGTGATGTATTACAGGCAGAAAAGCAAATGATTCTCGAGGATTACCAGAGAATGAGAATCACTAGGATGGTGAAAAGAAAACAGTGATGGTAGGAAAAGCATTTCGGGGTTCACACTGAAGCAGGTGTCTAACAGCCGCCCTCAATTGTGTAGGTTAATGCTAATTATGCAACGTTTATCAGATTATATCACCTGCCTATTTACACATGTTATATCTCGTAATGTAGGTGAGTTTTGGGGCAACGTCAGGGCAGTTTTTAAACACAAATAACAAGGGGGTGGAAACAAGGTTATTTGGGTGGGCGTTCCATAGCTGGTACACACGAAGAGGGTAATAGTTTCGACGGCATTGTAACCGACTGTTTTGCTTGGCTAACTTGAACTGGATTCACATTGTGGCTCAGTTGTAGTAGGCTGCGACAGAGGTGCTTGGGGTTTCTTAGAATCTGGTAGGCCATACTAAGGTCGCCACGTAGGCGCCGGTACCAGCCGCTGTATAGTTTTACGTTCATCAATCTAAGTTGGTAAGTAAGATGGAACAACCTTCTGACGTGTTTCGTGGGTCACCGCTATGGAGTCTTGTGCGCTGCAAGGTCTTGCTTGTGCCAGGGCTTCTAGGCCTGCATTGCCTATTCCACATGACGCCGCACGTCTGTTAAGCAAATGCAAACATTGAGACGGATCACTTCACCCGAATGCCTTCTGTAACATGCCAACATGTTGGTTCCTAGTCTTTGACGCCTTCTCAGAGTGTTCTGCGCAGCCCGGATCAGTCTGGATGACTACTCCAAGGTCGCGCTCCTGGGTGAACACTTACAGGACCTGGTCTCCAAGCTTATACCTGTAGTTTGCTAGTGACAAATGTGGACCACCTTACACTTATGCTAATTAAACTGGAGCATATTGTGTAATGATCAATCATACCAGTCTTGTTGAAGTGGGTCGTGATCTTCTTCGCTGTCGAGCGTGTGTCACCACTTCACATTATCAGCGGAAAGCTAAGAATTCGAGGAAATCAGACGTAATCTCAGTAATGAACACAGGAAACAGACGTGGCCACAGTTGTGATCCGTGTGGAACTCCATATTCAACATGAATCGGGTCAGACAACATACTCAGAACTCTGACCTGCAGTTGCCCATTCTTTATAAAATTTCTGATCCACCCCTAATGACTGCATCTACAACCCTACAACTTTCGATTCTGTGAAGAGGAATGCGATGTTCCAGGCAATCGAAGGCTTTGCAGAAATCAAGGTAAATGACCTCGATCCTTCTACATTTATCGGCCACTTCCGTCCAACTACTGCGCACAACTAGCAGGTTGGTTGCGCATGATCCGCGCTGTCGTAAATAATACTGCTCCTGTGCTATGATGTTGCAGCGTTCGAGCTGGTTGTCCAATGCCTCAGCGACGATTGCCTCCATTACCTTTGAGAGTACAGGCAGAAGAACCACTGGGCGACATTTTGCGGGCTCCGAGTGACTACCACCTTTGATAGTTGGCGTGATCAGACCATATTTCTACATGGTGAGCACAATTGGCGTATCCGAGCACGTTTGGAAGAAAAGTGTTAATGGCTTGGCCATCGTTTAGTGCCCTCAGGCGAATGTCGTCAATAACCGGCGAACGGTAGCTACGCAGTGAAAGCAGTTCCTTCAATGCGGATGTAGCAGCCAATGCGAAGTTAGCTAGTGCTGAAATTGTAGTGACGGGTGTGGGTATGTAATTGTGACTAGCGTCTCCTTGGAAGGTTGGGGCATACCTCCTCTGTAGAGCACTGGCTGCTTCTTCAGCGCTCTAGGCCACGCCGAATGTCTCGTTAAATGAGGCATATGGTGCATCACTTTGCGAATACTGTCAACAGTTTCATACAGTGGCTTGTTGTTCTTGGCGAATGTACAAGACAAATGTTGTTGGTGAGCAACTTTATCCTAATGGAAAAGCGTATTGTAATGGTTGTTCTAGGTGACATAGTTGCTCCAGATTTCGAGATCAGAATAGGTTCCGTAGGCATATCAAGCTCCAATCTTTAATGACACAAGTTTTCCAATTCTGCTTCTGATGACTGATAGTGGAGTGGTTGAGCGAAGCCGCTTCGTTTCTGAAGCAGTTACGGCCAGGTTTCTGAAATCTCTAACAAACTGAATCCAGGCACTGTCAGAAGGGTCACCTTTCAAGAATTCCCAGTCGGTCGTCGCAACCAGGCCAGTTACCACGTTGTGGCGTGTGATAGTACACGTTGGTTCAATGTGTCCCTCACGATATTTCGCGTAACACGTTTAGTACCAGTGGTTCGTTATCAGCTCTATAAGTACTACGTGAGTTGATATGATTTACAGTGGAATACTTGCGATATGGTCTTACAATTCGTTCTTGAATGTTTCGCTGGGGAATGCCGAAGCGTCCACCTCGCACATGTTGAAATTGCCTGAGATAGGAACGTGGCTGTATATTGAGAGTATGCTTTTTGACAGTGCCGTTATTAAGCGGGAATCCATCTCCGGATTGAACAGTGGAGGACGATACAAGACTGCCACGCGGCAGTTGTCATTTTATCTGATACGCAAACTGCACCATACCGTATCGGTATCTCGCGTCTCTAGATCATCCAATGTTTCGTATATTACGTTGTTGCAGTGGTATAGGGTTACACCACCTCCCCTGCTAGGATAATCGTTTCCAAACAGTGACATTCCCGGAACTACGAACTCAGGGTATCTAACCTCTGCGTGCAAATAAGTCTCGTTTATGGAGGTAAGTTCCCAATCGCTTGGCGCTTGGCGCAACCGAAGCTGAACAGTTTCGCCGTGGAGGCCTTTAGCATTAGTCTGCATGTCGTAAAGTTTTCGGTCCTCAGCAGTTAAGAAGTTCGCACAAGAGATTGTGCCGACCGTCGTATAGTCATCGCTAACCATTTTTGGCGGTATTATTGGTGAGTCGCTTGGAGTTGGGTTAAGCAGCATCGAAATTAGCCCCCCCTGGTAACTCATTTCGCACAGTAGATGGAGTGTGCTTTTAGGATTGAGAGGAAGCTGCTCACATTTTCAAACCTGTTACCAGGGTGCAATTTGAATGGAGTCCACACTACAATTTCCTGTTGAGGTGGCGCCTTAAATCAGCGATAGTTTTGCTTGCGTCTATGCACCAGAGCCCGGTTGATAGTCTGTTCCTAAGTGACTGCCATTGCTCCAGGAGTCTGTCATGTGCGTAGTTTGAAACACAACCTTCATTATCCTTGAGCCGCACCCTTTGCAAGTTGCTGATCATGACAGTCATATGAATATAGCCTTACGACTCCTGGTCGTGAGCGTTTGCTTCGCATTCAACGTGCTCATGAGACTGGGGAAGTTATGGACAAAAGCGATGCTAACTATAGTCTCTTGGCAGAAAACTTCTCGGCATTGCTTTGTTCGTTGCTATCGTCCCATGGAATGTCTGGAAAGACAGACAGAACAGGTTTAACTTTGGAGACGAGACGTCGAATGTATGACGGCTTCCAACTCGTCGACAGCTTTTAACGTAATCCGAAGTAATCTGGTTTCACCATAGTGCTTGGAATTCAGATATCGGTGATCATGGTCAGATTAGTGGGCTTAGTTGGAACACCGAGTTGGTTACTTATGGTGACCTACTATCTAAGTTTATCCATCTGCTTTCCTCTCAGTAAATTCGATTTTGCATCTGGAACGCTGGTACTTATGATGCATGACGCATCCCATTATTTCTGGATCTCTTTCAGAGGAGTATGGGTCGTAGATGGTAGACCGAGCAATCTGCTGTGAATCACTTCAGCCGTACCTCCCACATTAGTCATGGGTTTTCACCAGAAACTAGCTGCTTGTTTTTTGGAGTGTTCTGGGATGCAATTACTGTCCATCTGCCACTGGTACTGGCTTGCTTTTGTGTTTCGATGAAAGGTGGCGGGAGGAAATCGGTTTGGAGTAAGTTGTTGCAAATGGCGTAGAGATGAAGCGCGTTCGGGAAGGGCTAGCTGATTTGGAGTAGTGGTGAATGGTTGCTTACTGTGTTTTCAGAAGTCACTTTATTACTGGAACACCAGGCGTTGGGAAGTAACTCACGCTACTTTTTGGCCTATGACCTCGGCATGTTGACCACCTCTCTATGTTGAATACTTTTATCCAGCCCTTTGAGTAGTCAACTTACTGAAGTTTTACTTTAGTTGGAATATCTATGGAAAAGAGTTCCGGAGGTTGGGTCCAATATTTGACTTCAGAGCAAGGTAAAACATGTTCTCCTACCCGTTGGCGATTCCTAACAGTCCGCACCCGGCAATTTGATTGTAGTTTCTCAGCCGCTTCTATAACCTACTTCGACAGTAACAATCAACTATTCGGCGGAATAGCTTCTAATTGTGAAGGGATCGCCGATCAGTCTGGTTGAAAAAATTCTGCCAAACCGGATCACCATTTCGTCTGTTACAAACACAAACAGTTCACAAATGTGTGCTTGTCAATTTTCCTTGTTAATAAGGTCACCACATTTTGGATGTTTATCGGTCAACAGTTGCAATTCATGTGCTTCATTGATGAGCTCTACTGACAATCAGTCCACAACACATACCAAATTGTTCACACTAACATACTGTATTCGCATACATGTTTTATTTAGCACATTGCTACAAATGACCTTTATGTCGACTGATGTGATCAGTGGTTTCATTTGTCGGCAACTAAGGTTAGTTGAACTAAATGACATCGTCAAATGAAACGCATCCACCGCTTTTCAGCAGTCACGTTATTCTACGGACCTGACAAACGAATGGTCGCCACTAGTGATTTTCTGAACTCGCTCGGAAACGTTTTATCGAATAGAAACGAATGCAGCAGCCGCGTCAACTTGCAACGCAAGTAAACATGAAAGTAATCCTTATAGGCCGCACCACCATAGTGGTGTTGGGTGGCGCCTGGGACACTAGTCGGTAATCAATGACACGTAAGAGTCGTGTCAAACACGGGACAGCATAGAAGTTGGAGGCGATTGGACCCAATGTATATTGTGCAGGCAACAAAAATAGCGAGCGAATCAGCCAGAGCGAGAAACGGTGCAGCAAGGTACTCACCAAAACGCTTTGTGTCAACGGATGTGCTGTTAGTAAAACAAGTGGACGTTTTGAAGGTTAAAACAACCGCAACATCCAATGTTGCAAAATAGTGAAACAGCTTGTTTTCCGGTACACTACAAGGGTCTCCCCCTAGAAGCCTGAAGGATGGAAGCCTTCGATGGAGCTGTTAGTGTGGGAAAACGGGAGGTGAGGATGGGTGTGAATAATTGCATGGGCTTGAACAAGAGCTTCCAAGATGGGGGTGTGTAGCAGAGTTCGTTGGGTCCAGGCTTTTGTTATTAATTATTTATGATGATCGTGTGGACCACAGTCCATCATCACTGGGCCGTCGGGGTGGGCTGGTCGAACTGCAAAAACTGGTTAGTTCAGAAAAAAGGCCGACAAGACATTCGCTTCGCTGCAGACCCGTCGGTGCGCTTGGGAGGTGCCACCCCCCCCACCACACTCCAGTCCACGGCCCTCGTTCCACTAAGAAATCTGGGGGTCTTCGTCCCACGAAGAAATCAGGCGTCCTCGTCGGCAACGCCTAGCCAGACGTTTGAAGTCCAACCCGTTCATGGCGGTCCACGACCAATGGCGACTGATTGTTCCTTGGGTCAGGAAGAGGGCTTTGGTTCGGCTGGCGAGTCACCCGGGGGTTGCGTTGAGCTGGTGGGCGAGTCACTCGAGGGTTACCTTTGCAGTTCCGGCGGTTGTGATTTTGGAACGTAGAACTCAGAGGGGGTAGGCAAGGGTCGGAGGAAGTGGTTTGACGCCGGAGAGGGAACATGGCATGCAGGAAAAAAGCAAATACGCTTTTTAAGTTTTCAAAATGTTTTGGGTTTTTTGTCGATTTTACAAATCGCTTGTGAACAAGACGCACGATTACCACTAAAGACGAAGATGACGCGTTAATAGAAATAGCAAACGTTTACAAAATCTGTAAAACAGACCGGACATTTGACCTGTCTACTGCGTCGGTAAGTTGCCTGGGGTTGAGGCAAGGTAGGTTGAGAGTCAAGGGGAACGGAGGGTTTCGGGATATTCAGTGCTCGGGAAGTCCCCGCAGGTGCGGGTGCTTGTGTGATAGCATCAGGATGGGTTGCAAGTGGTTCGTCAAGGAAAGCCACTTTGAGGCGGTCGATGGCCACCGTTGTTCGGTGACCATTCTGGTCTAAAGTGAAATGTTTCGGAGTCCGTTGCAGGACTCTGAAAGGGCCAGTGTAGGGAGGCTGGAGAGGGCGTCGCACTGCGTCCCTATGGAGGAAGGCGTGAGTGCAGGTAGTGAGTCCGCAGTGCATTTGCACATCTCAAGTCCGCTCAGCGGGGGCAGTCGGGCGTAGTGAACGCATGCGTTGAGCAAGGGAGAACACAAACTTAGGCGAAGACATACCCGACGATGCGGGAAGCAAAGCGAATTCTCCTGGCAACTTTAACGTTGTGCCATAAACCAGCTCTGCAAGTGTACATTGCAAGTCAACTTTGATGCTGCTGCGAATGCATAAGAATACGAGCGAAACGTTTTGGCTCCAGCTAGGGTCGATGGAGGCGCACAGCGAGGCTTTTAGCTGTCTATAGAAGCGTTCAACCAAACCTTTGGCTGCTTGGTGATACGCTGTAGTATGAATGTGGCGACAGCCTAAAATCTTGCAGAACTTATCGAATTGTGAAGATTCGTAAGTCGTTCCTCGGTCAGTTGTAATGTCGGATGGGCATCCGTAGTGCGAAACCCAACGGTCCAAGAAGGCCCGGATAACAGTCTCAGCTGTGCAGTCTGTTACCGGAATGGCTTCTGGCCATCTGGTGAAGCGGTCGACACATGTAAGAATGTATTCGAATCCGCGTGAAGGAGGCAAGTGACCTACCAGTTCTAACTGTACATACGAGAACTGAGAGTCCGGGGCAGTAAATGAACCAAGAGGACTGTCGGTGTGACGATGTATTTTGGAGCGCTGGCATTGAAGGCAGACGCGAGCCCAGGTACGAACATCTTTGTTTACGCGTGGCCAAACGAAACGTTCGGTGACCAGTTTCAACGATGCACGGATACCGGGATGTGATAGTGAGTGCAGTGCGTCAAAGACTGTTCGTCTGAAGTGGATGGGCACGAGGGGTCTAAGACAACCTACGAAAATGTCACAGAGAATGGTTCCTTCCGTGGTTTGGAGAGGGACAGGTTGCACATGGAACGAAGTGGACTGCAGAGTGCGTTGTATGTCTTCACCTGGAGCCTGAGCCGATGCCCTGGTGACAAAGTCGACGGTAGGCAAAAACTGGAGTGCGAGGTTGACGCGTGAGAGAGCGTCGGCGACGGGATTGTCGACACCTGAGACATGACGTATGTCAGCAGTGAACTGCGTGACAAAGTCTAGGTGTCTTGTTTTCCGTGGGGAATATTTGTCGCAAGCAGAGTTGAAGGCGAAGATGAGGGGCTTGTGGTCATTGTAGACCGTAAAAGCGCGGCCTTCGAGTGTGTGCCGGAAGTGACGTATTGCTAGGTAAATGGCGAGCAGTTCTCTGCCAAACGTGCTGTAGCGGGATTCCGCTGGCTGCAGGCGCTTGGAGAAGAACCCAAGGGGTTGCTATTACTCATCAACGTGTTGTTGGAGGACTGCTGCTAGCGTGACCTCTGAGGCATCAGTCGTAATAGAAAGAAGTGTAGTTTTTTCGGAATAAGCGAAGAGGGCTAGGTTGGAGATAGCATCCGTGAGCTCGGCGAAGGCTGTCTGTGCTGTGTCAGGGAAAGCGAACTTACGTTCATTCCTTCTGAGTAGGTCAGTCAGAGGCTGCATGAGCTGAGCGCAGCGTGGAACGAAGCGTCGATAGTAATTTATCAAACAACAAAATCCACAGAAGTGTTTGAACGAAGTCGGAGCTGGGAAGTCCTTGATTGCTTGGTTCTTATCAGGAAGGACTTCGATACCAGACAATGAAACAAGGTGGCCTGGGAATTCTACCGTTGATTTGCCGAGTTCGCACTTAGTCGGGTTGACTGTGACACCGTGTTAGGTCAAGCGCTAGAAGAGAGTTCGAAGATGCTCGAGGTGCTCTTGTTCCGATGAACTAGCCACTAAAATATCAACGAGGTAGGAATAAGCGAAGTATAGGCCATGAGTGACATCGTGGATAAAGCGTTAGAAGGTTTGTGCGGCCTTGCACAGTCCAAATGGCATTCATAAAAATTCAAACAAGCCGAGAGGAGTGATAACGGTCGATATAGAAATGTCCTTTTCTTCTACCGGTATCTGGTGATAGGCGCGAACCAGATCGATCTTGCTGAAGATCTTCTTACCTGTGAGGCATGCGGTATGATCCTGCATGTGTGGGATGGGATATCTATCTGGGACGGTTAGGCGATTGAGTGCGCGGTACTCACCGCAAGGGCGCCAGTCACCAGATTTCTTGGGGACCATCTGCAGGGGCGAGGACCAAGGGCTGTCGGAAGGGCGGATTATTCCAAGTTCTAGCATGTGCTCAAACGCCGCCCTAGCTACCTTTAGTTTCGCGGGCGATAGTCGGCGTGGACGGCACGACACAGGTGGGCCATTCGTCTGTATGTGGTGCGTGACTTGGGATGCCACGGGCAAAGCTGCGTTCATTGGCTTAAAGAGATTGGATTACTGGGAAAAGAGGCTGGCCTAGTCTGGAGAGGACTGGGGAAAGGCGTAGACTGGTGTTATAGATGCGATATCGGCGGTGATGCCAAGTACACTGAGTTAGGTTGCAGTGTCGATTATCATCTGGCGTTTGGCATCGACCAAGTGGTCGAAATGCCTGAGAGAGTCAATGCCGATGGTGGCAAAGGAGATTGCAGCGACGGTGAATACCCAGCGGAACGTGCGCCCAAGACCTACGTCTAAGGTAAGCGACCGATGGCCGTAGGTGTATATTGGAGTGTCATTCGTGGCATTTAGGCTTGTCGACGAAGAAGCGATAGGTTCACTTGGCATAGGGGGAATGACCCTGACTTCCGCCCCGGTATCAACTAAGAACTGGGTCTCAGAATCATAATCCGTAACGTAGATGAGACGACTTTGCGCTTTGCTGACGTCGTTCGTGGCCATTACAGGCCGGTGTGGCGGATCATCTGTAGCGGAGTAGCAACATGGCTGCACGCACTTACGGGCTTTATTCCCGAAACGCGAGTGGTAAAAACAGTAACCTGGGGCATCAGGTTTTGTGCGACGAGGCAATAATCCAGAGCGGCTGCGGTGATTAAGGTTCAAAGTGAGTTCCTCCATCTGGCTTAGAAACGACGAAATCTGTGATGATACTGCGTCTATTGCCGACAGCTGGCTAGTCGCGGGTGTCGGTGTGGCGCGCCAGCACAAAGCTGTTTAGGTGTTTTGGTTTTAGTCTCTGGCTGGTGCCGTACGATGACGCCGTCTGACAGATCTTCAATCGCTGTGATTGACAAGTCACTTCCAACTGCAAAGCTCGACTGAGTGCTTTCAGGAGGGAGTTGCATCCACATCTTATCCTTACGTCCATGTTGGATGTGCGGTTGAGCTGTTACATTTCGCGCAACAAGGCTGAGGGCGTCCTATCTCCAAGTTGCAGATCACTAAATAGTTGCTGTAGTCAGACCTTGCCAGAGGGCGTGATTCGCTGAATAATAGCCTGTTTAAGAGTCGCGTATTCCATTACAAGAAGGGGGCAAAATATCTTGTCTTGCACCTGCCATTATACACACTGAGGAAGGCGAGATATTAGCTGCTTATACATAGCGAAATCAGAAAAATTCCTACGAATGTAAAAATCGGATTCTAACTGCAAAAACCATAACGAAGGGTCATTCGCCCCAAAATGTGGTTGGGTTAACACAACTCTATTGACCATGACAGCCTCAACGGCGCTAATAGCGTATGGAGATGGCTTATCCTCTAGATAATCCATAAAAGAAGAAAATACAAATGTGGTAGGTGAAAAACAAGCTGATCACAAGTAATAAATCACAAAGTCACTGGAACAAGCTCACCAGAAAGATAACTCAAAATGGCGGATGGCGTGTTCTGGACCGGGGTCACAAATTTTTGGGTGGCGCCTGGGATACTAGTCGGTAATCAATGACACGTAAGACGTATTAAATACGAGACAGGCGACTGAACCCAAAGTATATTGTGCAGGCTACAGAATTAGGAAGCGAATCAACAAGAGCGAGAAACGGTGCAGCAAGATACTCACCAAAACAATTTTGTGTCAACGGAATTATCGTCAGTAAAACATGTGGACATTTTGAAGGTTAAAACAACGGTAAACCCGATGTTGCAAAATAACGTGTTTTCCGGTACAATACATGGGTCCTTGCTGTTTAGATCTACAACTCATTTTCGCTTGTTTATTCGTATAAACAGTGTAGTATTCAGAATGTGATCCGCCACAGCGATGTTACACCTAAGTCTCTTAAATATCTTACTGCGCATTTTTGCATCGTTGCACTAAAACTCTGGGTACAACTGAAATTCCTTTCTTCTATCCAAGGTCATGGAAAACTATTTAAGGAAGCTGATCCTTATTGTTTGCGGCTTACCTTTCCTCATCTGGTACCCCCTCTATTGGCACTATCAGCAACAGTCGTTGGAGCTCAATTCGCTGCTGCCTGAGAGGGAAATAGTCTGCACCACTGTATTATCCGCCCGGGTGAGTCTCATCACACACGGTCTACTGCATTGGAATGGTGTATGTAGCCGTCCGTTATAAATCTTGCTTCTCACTCTGCAATGTGCTCAATGGCTTAAACTTTCTACATACTAGGACTGTATGAGCACACGAAGCGATCAATAATATTGCCTAAATTTCGAACTCTGTTGAACGATTAATGCATCCACACAGCAATACCTAACACAAACCATTTTACTTAACTGTTAAACGCTGTGCATGCCTTCAGTAAGACACGTAAGTGCATTGCATTGAAGTTTATGGATGAAGGTGAGGATTGAGTAATACCACCCCCCGGGCTCCGCTTGCCATCGCATTGCGAGAGACTACACCTGACAGTTGTTTCTTAGGTGCATAAGTTTTGCCGCTGATTAGCCCAAATGACAAGTGAACGCCATGCGCTGGGGTAGCAATTCACAGCTAGCAGCATCCTTAATGCTTTTGCAACCTACAGGCAACACTGTACACAGATTGGCACCTCAATGTTTACTTCAGTGTCGGCAGTCCAAAATATACACGAATATCCTTCTGACTGAGATCCTGCGTAAAGTTCAATACAGCAAAGAACTCAGAATGCGCATCAAAGACCGAGTAACATTTAGACCCAATGGTTCAAGTACAGCAGTCGCAGTGAGAACACATGGCATTTAACTAAAAGCAGTGTGGTGTGTAAAAGAAATGGTTGTTCGATAGAGTGCATATAACCTTGAAAGCGCAACGTTACATGGTAAACGAAGGTTCATTATTCAAGGAAAGTTACCTTCGATTAAATGGTAGGATATCTGGCTTGTTGGTTAGGTGTCATAGCTGCAAACAAATACAAAAGTTTGTTTACCAGAAATGATGCTGAAACCAACAGTCGTTGTCAGTGGGTCAAAAACAGTTAGTACCAGAAGTCTTGTCCCTTTTTACTCTGTTACTCGGGGACCAAGCGTCACGCCTTCGGGTGAGAGGAGAGCGCACTAAATTGCCAACTGTCCAATAGTAGATGTTGGTCTATCTCAAACTGTCTCTCACCCGGTCACATGGGTGTGAACGACCGGAGTGATGGCCGTAGGCAAGTGAACCTGTGTACAGGTGTACTTGCCAGTCTCGTCCATCGTGAAAACACTGGATGGGCGCGGATGGTTGCGTTGAAGTCAACTATGGCACACCACAAGTAAATTTCACCGATCGATACCTACCGTGTTTCGAGCTGGTTGGAACGAATGCGTACATGAACAATCAAGACAGCAATGTGTCATTACCAGGCTACTGCGGTAGAATCGTGGTAGCCCTTGGACAGGCTTAACTGACCTGAGCAAGGAGTGTTCAACAGCTGCTTAGTGTTATCCCAGTTAATGACAAAAGGGTTATTGGCAACGCGTTTTAGACTGATAGTTAGCTTCCAACAACCAACCTTAGCAAAATAAGCATGCTCTACAATTATGCCTTACAAATATGAAATGTGACGTTTTGAGAAAGGAGTCTTGAAAAGCTATGCCGCCTAAACATTACTCGCTGCCGCATAGCCTATTGTCCCGTCACAGTCTTGAGTATTCATTCCAACATATTCACTGATGAGGTAATGTTCCGTTAGCATGGAACTGAGAAGCTGCATTTCTAAGCAATATCTAATCCTCATGGATACTGAGATTCACGTATTCCGCAAAGCGCGAGGCTCGTTGGTTCGCAAAACTGATTGACCAATTATGGGACCACAGCACACGCATGTGGGTTCTCACGCATGACCTAAGGAACGAATAATAATAATAATAAGAGTAAGGGAGAATAATAATAGGAACAAGAGAGAGAGAAGAGGGCTAACCGGAAGACTAGTTCTCTAAGCAAACATTCAGTGTTAAGTCTCCAACGCCCTGTCAATAGCATAAGGTCACAAACAACCACCTATCGTTTAAAGATAAGGCGGTATCGACGAGACAGCTTCCTTGCAGCTTTCACTGTCCCACGCTATAATCAGCAATTACCCCGCAGATAACTCAGCAACAAATACACTGTAAACTGGCAGTCTGACTGCGAGACGACAGTAGACGCACCACTGGTGTCGGCTGCGATTCATGTCCAGTAAACTCTCGAGCCAAACACAAGGCACGTCACGTTAACTCCAGCCTGTAAGGCAAGACGGACAAAGTGCACCTAATTCGGTCGTCAGGGACTTCATTTCACGCTTCTAAGTCAACTTCTGTCCACCTCGAGCTTTGCACCACCCTACATATGACAGACTAAACAAGGCCCTCCTAGGTAAGCAGTGACCAGGCATACGTAGTACGTGCCCGAGCCAACGCAACTTATTCAGTGCTATCTGTTGTTCTAGGGAGCTAGCATGATTATCACTACCTAGTACTCGCCTACACACATCCTCGTTGCGGACACGCTGGTGCAATCCAACAGCAGCAATGCTTTGCAGACAACGATGATCAAAGACTTGAAGGCACCTTCAGACAAGAGGTCAAATCTCACTACAATAGAGCAGAACGGCCTTCAATGTGACCTTGTATACACGGCCTTTCAGACGGAGAGAAACTCCGTTCTGTCTCTAAAAATGCCGCAGCTTCAAGAAGGCAGCTCTGGCTTTTTCAGTGCGTGAGCTGACCTCAGTTTCTATGAGCCCATCGTTGCTGGTGCAGCTGCCAAGTTAAGTGAATGGATTATCCAGCTCGAGTTCCTCCTTTTCAAGAGTCAAGGGTTAATGAAGTGGCTGGTGGTCCTGCAGCAACACCTTGCACTGTAAAGGTGCGAAGCGCATACCAAATAATTGGATCACTCTAGATAGGCTATTCAGGACTGATTGTGCTGCCGCAACATCGTCAAAAACCAAGACGATATCGTCTGCATAATCAAGATCGACTAATCTTTCACCAGGCAGCACTTCAACGCCTACATCGTGAGATTCCGCAAGAGAACACTCCATGATAGAATCCACGACGAAATTGAACAAAAATGGGGAAATCGGACAACCCTGACGAACACCACTTGTACTCGGGAATCTATCAGACAGGTGGCCGTAAACCCTGGCACGGCCTGTAGTGTTCGAGTATAGAGCACGCAAAATGTTCACACGTTTTGTGGGAACACATTTCTGAGCAATTATTTCGAACAGAATGCATCGATCTACTGACTCGAACGCACTGTTTAGGTAGAGGAACACAGCTATTGTCAGTCTGCGGTATGCGTGGCGCTGCTGTAGCACCTGCCGCAAAATGAATATGTGGTCTATACAGCCCCCAACTGGGTGGAAACCTGCCTGCTCTTCCGTAATCCGAGATTCCCGTTCCACTGTGAGGCGACGAATGTTACCAGCGATAACTGCAACCCATATGAATTTTTTGGATGTCTCCTCATTCTCTAGAATTGTACTGCACGAATGATAATGGCCTACACGGCGGGGGCTCCGGTTTGGGAAGATAAAGTATAAAAACTGGTCTACGGACCGATTCAACCTTAGCCCGGATCTCTAGTAAGTAAAAGTGACCCTGCTCAAGTACTTAGTGGGATTTGATTGTGTGCTCCATATTTCTTTGTTTGCAGTGGAACCTATTCTGTAATCCACAGTGATGTGGTTCACCGACTGAGATGCCAATAGTTGATAGATGAATACGATGATACCGATTGGCTATGGCGCATGAAGGACGAGTACCTTACACGAAAAGCCAGGCAATAAAATTACTGCTTCAAGTCTGGGATCCCTGTCGTCACACCATGGAACTGCAACTTTCCGCAGTACACTACCATTCCTTGAATGCCCAGTGCACATAAGCGGTGAAAGTATAAAAACATCAGATTGGGTATACCAGTACAGTTTGGGTCACCCGAAGCACATCTGTGCTACGATCGCAGTATTACTTTTTCCCAGAACTTGGGTTCTGTGTACAGAGGAAGACGATAGCATGGTCACTTGGAATAAGGCGACGAACAGCTTTCTGCATAGCGGATATCTTAGGCTGTTGGTGAAATGCTAGTTGCAGTACGTCATGAGTCCACACTCACGGCTTACCAAGGTTCTAGCTCAGGGTTCTTAGCTCAAAAGCGGACAGTGGAAATATGGTCGTGATCCTGATTGACAGAAATGTGCACCACCCAAACTCCAACCTCCAACTTGGTCGCTGGGAAATTGGATTCGTCTGACTTCTAACCACTGACCAACCTGTTTGAAGTAGATCTCAAAGAGATGGTAGACGTTACCCAATAAGAGTGAATGGAGCGAATAGCTACGTAAGTCGTCACACCAATTAGTACTGTCCAGTCCCATGGTGACGGAGCGTATTTTTCCAATCCTGAATGTTCCGTTTAGTGTACTAACCTCGTGCAACTCTTCAATTTACTGGTTTACCAATTTGATGGACCAATGTCTTGCATGCGCAACTTAAGCACCGACCCGAATGCATCCGACTTATTATAATAATAGACCCCTGCAAAGGGTTCAAGTGGATTATAAGGAGATGCTTAGTAATTTTACATTTCTATGAGCAAGTCCTTGGATGCAAATCCTTTTGGAACGCCGTCTCACTTCTTCGTTCCTTGAATGATGTGCGTTCCAAGAATTTGCTTGCTGTTCTTTACCCCATAACATGAGCATACAACAACAACATCAGTCACTTCAGGTAAAAATCCAAACTGTCAGCGAGGACTGTGGATTTCGTTACGTCTCACAGCTGAACCTCGTGATGATGGAACAATGGTGCATAACCAGTACAAAGGCAATGCCTAAAAACCTCGTGGGATAGCCAACATGGAATCCACGAATGGAATAAGAGAATATAATACCGAAGTGAATAGTATATTGGTGTCCTCACTACATTGTTCACATAGAAGCGTAATTTAACAAACACCATTGATACAATGAATGTGGCATCGAGAAAAATGCAAACGCTTGACAATTTCCGTAGGTAAAAAGTGAAACTAACATGAATGCATCATTTAAGGGAAAAATAACATTGAATGGTGAACGCGTACATATAGTTTGATTATGCTTTTTCGTGTCTCTGCAGCTTAGGTGAAATTATGTTATATAGATGGAATGATGTATCATCAAGTAAAGTTTTGAATCCGGCTAAGGTTGGAGCGGAGATGACAGAATCCAGAAGATCGTTCCACGGCAGGGACACACCAATGAAGAAATCGCTTCGGCGGCATTCCAACCGTCTGTGCCGTGTGGCCAACTTCTAATGGTGGCCTCTAATTGTGGTGTTGGGGCTGTGTTTCCATATAGTTCGGCATGGGTGGTTAGAACCCTTGAGGATCTGATACGCCCATATGTGGTCACCGCGCAGACAACATTGTTCACTGAAACTCCTAGACTGATCACAGAGTCCGAGTCGTATTTGTTATTTTATCTCTAATTTATTGTTGGAATCGATAGACACTTGGTGTATTCTTTTTGATTCGCCCCTAGGTGAGCTCCCGCTGAAGTATGTGGACTATTCAGCTCCTGTTTTGCCCGGTGGTGTTCGTATTTATGGCCCCCTATTTCCACTGCCTGACTCTGACATTGATAGGTGTAGTCGAGCTAATTGTTAAAGGGTTCGTCGTCACAGCCGCATTCCGTCAGACAGCCACCGCACATTTGGAAAAATACTAGGCAGCCGTTTCATCCATTCAAGAAATGCGAGTGGTGTACGTTTCCTTCGTGGATTGAGGTGTTGAAATGTTGCGAACCCGTTTTCCGGATTCTTCAAGGCAGTCGCATCAATGTTTTCTTCCCTATACACACCCATTCATAGAGTTTTTGTTCTGATAAAGCTTTCACCAGCAAACATCTCATGATAGAATAGGAGGCCATGCCGTAGTTGAGCAGACGTCTTTACTCAGAATGGATCGTGCAGTGTGTTGCTGTACGTGATTCTCGTCTTCCAGCACTGATTAAATCGACCTACATTGTTTATTAGCGACCAGTAGACGTCTGTTCTACTTCTCCAGCTCATAAGGGAAAATGAATTCCAAACATCCTCCCTTTGTTGTCCGCACAGAGAGTCAGATTAGTGTTTTGCCCGTCTGTTTGACTGAATAACATGTGCAAAGCGAGTGAAAGGGTGGCCCGCGACCAAAAGCGACTATTGGGTTGACATGGAATGGACAGAGGGCGGACCATTACACTTATAGAAGAAGGCTGACGGTGTCATTTCACGTGAGAGATGGAGGGTCATGAAAATTTTTATATAAAATGCTCCCCAGGATAGTGTCGGAAAAGGAATTTTGTGCTTGGTCTTGCGCTTTGAATGGTATTAATAGTCTATGAGGCCATGACCTTCAGAGCTTCCGTAGACGATAACTGCGCTAATCTATGCGAAAGCGCGATATGATGAGTATGCGTAGGGACAGATACCTAAGAATCCGTTCTGAGTGTCACCGACTAGCATACTGGTCCAATAACACGGTAGGATCACGCGGACAAGTATCAACTGCACATTGGACAGCTCGGAAGACGTGCTCCAGTGTTAGATGATTTCATCCCGACTATTCTTTATTACTTCCAAATATCGTTACTAAAAAACTGTGGGCGACTCGTATGGGGTTGTCCATTCAGCCTAGCATTACACTCGAAACAGCCAGGACTGAATGTAAGATATTGTTGTTCTTTGCAACAATACGTTGCGTTGCCTTGGGCACGTACTAGGTATACTTGGTCACCGCCTACCGAGGACAACCTAGTTTTGTTTGCCAGATGTAGAGTGGTGCAAGACTTGAGGTGATCAACAGCTGACTTGGAATCGGGAAGTAAAATCACTGACGACCGAATTAGGTGCACTTTGTCCGTCTTGCCTTACAGACTGGAGTTCACGAGACATGCCTTGTGCTTGGCTCGAGAGTTTACAGGACATAGCTCGCAGTCGACACCAGTGGCGCGTCTGCTGTCGTCTCGCAGTCAGACTGCCAGTTTACAGTGTATTTGGTGCTGAGTTATTTGCGGCGTCATGGCTGACTATGACATGGGACAGTGAAAGCTGCAAAGAAGCTGTCTCGTCGATATCGCCTTATCTTTACACAATAGGTAGCTGTTCGTGACCTTATGCTATTGACAGGGTGTTGGAGACTTAACACGGAATGTTTGCTTAGAGCACTAACCTTTTCCTGTAAGTCCCTCTTCTCTCCCTCTTGTTCTTATTATTATTCTCCCTTACTCTTATTACTATTATTATTCATTCCGTAGGTCATGCGGCTGTACGACAGTGAAACATCAGTTGAAATGGCCGATGTACTGCTGTCAATGATGATGTGGTTATCGGGCCTTGATCTATTTGGAATGTGTGTTCATTATAACAAGCACAATAGACTCATTGATGGGTCCACGGAATTCAATGGGTATTTTGACCCACGGTTCAGAGGGTCTTTGCCATGGAGATATTGGCATGGACGGTGCGAAAGTATTTATTCGCTTGACAGCTGGCGCACAATCGTACGATTTGTTCTATCCCGTGCTCGACTCCGGGTCATCAGATATAGTTGTGTGCAAATGCCTTCATCTTTATATTCCTTGGTGACGTTTGGGATGATGACTCGAGAGTCTTAAAGCACGTTGCTATCCTCGAGGCTCAGTTCATTTCTTCGGTTGTGAAATTCCCTTAGACCTTCGTCTACCCTATCCGATAAGCAAGTTATCATGTAAACCCCCTCCCTCGACAGTTCAAGATCATTCCGTGTTTCCAACTCTATCACCGTTACTGTTACTGAAGACGAATTATACAACCATGATACCACTTTCAACAGTTCTTTCAATGCTGGCTAGGAATTGCAGATAACGGAAGTCGACTGAGAGTGTTAGCAGGCTTCTACTCCTGACCGGGACGATATTGCAATTGCTTTTGATAACCAGCCAGTAACGGCAACCAGTGAAGCATACGGAGTTATGGTATTTGAAGGATCGCTTTTTATTCACCTAGAATTCGCAGCACTGGTTTACGCTTTGTGTTTATTCCAAACTGCTACACGAATGGGCATGGTGAAAATGGATAACCTCAAATAGGACCGTTAAAGCCTCTTTGTCAATTTGGGCGTAAATTCGCTCGGCCTGAGATAAAGTCCTAGAGGTAAATGCAACGGCTTTTTGCCTTCTCTCCCATTTAACTGTAACACGGTGGCTTCGATTCCGTAGGGCGATGCATCACATTAAATCAGAGTCTTAATAGGCTTTATATATCTGACTGTGAACACGCAGCATTTTGCACTAGCACTGCGGATGTAGTGAAGCGTAATAGTGTTCTTAAATCACAGGCAATAGGTGCGAAATGGAATATACCTGCACGTCACTCAAGTAAACCTTTATACTTGGTATTAATAACTTTCTTAGAGTCCACCGTAAAACGGGATATCTACAGTACTAAGGTTGGTGGTATCCCGTTCCGGAGTTGCCTGTCACTGCGGCCTCCATAAGACAATCGCAAGACACCTGCAAAGGGACCATGGGTAGCTTGCGCAGTACCATCCACAGCTCCATCCACAAATCTCATATCCAGTGCAAACTCGAAGGAACAAGACCGCCAGCTAAATGGATAGGAGTCACATTTCCGCAACGGAGCCGGTATACACTCTTTTAACATGCATAGTAGCAGCATTCCTGTCCATCCAGTCTAAGAATCATGCGGAGCAGACGTATACAAGGCAGTGGCTTAGCCGTGGCCCGTTCCACACTGGATGCATGTAACCACTCTTTGAGCCCAGCACCGTCACGAGAACCGTCAGCTGTACGCCGTAACGGCGCTTCTATGCCACGCGAGCATCGGCAGTCGCGCGCGGGGTAAGTATACCACGAAGGCGCCCACCCCTGCGCTGATTCGAACCGGTGACCTAATGGTTTCAAACTAGGCGCGCAGACCACTCGGCCACCGGCCGGCCATCAGGAGGACTGCGCACTCCGTCATTCCAAAAAACGAACAAATGTCACCTAGAGCCAGGACAGATGAGATGGTGGGTAAGAGACAAGTAGGAACCTTGTCAACATTCACATCAAGCGTATCCACACTTGGGATATCACTCAACAGCTCGTAGCTGAAATGCAACAGTCTCAACACTCAGGCACACGTACAGACCAGTAAGTAAGTAAGTAAGTAAGTAAGTAAGTAAGTAAGTAAGTAAGTAAGTAAGTAAGTAAGTAAGTAAGTAAGTAAGTAAGTAAGTAAGTAAGTAAGTAAGTAAGTAAGTAAGTAAGTAAGTAAGTAAGTAAGTAAATAAGTAAGTAAGTAAGTAAGTAAGTTCAGTAAGTAAGTTAGCAAGTAATTTGTCTGCTGTACGCCGTAACGGCGCTTCGGTGCTGCGCGACCACTACCAGTCGTGTGTGGGCTGAGTATACCGCAAGGACGCTCGCCGGTACCCGGATTCGAACCCGTAACGTTATGACTGCACTTCTGCCGTGCAGACTACTTGGTCACCGGCCGCCACGTACAGACCAACTGCAACTACGAACCATATCTACCGCATGATTGGTCTGGGTTAGTAAAATGGATCGGAAGCAGCGAGGTTATCAAGCGCTGAGCAAATGATAAGATATTTAGCTTACTCGTCTTCTCTTAGATTTTGGCCCAAGGTGACGGCGTTGCATAGTTTACTAAGCCAGTCTGGCTCAGGCGCCCGCGTTCACATGTGCTACAGCACCATGCGCTCGACGTCGATGGGCTATCCACCATCCACGCTTGTCGGTTCCTTAGTCGATGTTTCCTTTTCGCATACAGCGGTGATTTCCCCTACACCTGAGTAATCACCATCCTAATAAGCTCATTCCACTGGCGTCACTTAGTTGCCTTTGATTTCCAGTACTTGAAATCCATATTAGTACATAATAACTTCACCTTTATCACGTTCTGGTATCGTACCGCTTCCCTGTATTTAGTTGTCCACAAGAGCATGCTTCAACCCAGATGGCGCATGTTTCTCGAACTAAACGCGATACACCAAGTGGTGCAGCGCATTTACCAACACGGGTCCATCATGTTTCAACTCTTCCGACGATATCCCGTCAGTGCTGGCACATTTGCCGTTTCACAGCTGCGCATATTCTCTCTACGTCTCAAGCACTGTCGGTTTGTCGGCAAGACGGCACATCCTCATCACTTTCTGTTGCAGCCCGTGCAACATAGTCTATTCAATCTCTAAACGGTTGTTCAAGAGACAATCAAAGTCCCTTCGTCAAATCTGCATTACCTTTGTAGTCTGTGTGCAGACAGCACCTGAATTAGCATTGAGCAGCGTCCTCATTGGCCATACGCCAATTGTAAGGAGTCAAAGAATTCTTTATTTTGGCGGCGTTTAGAATAGAATTCTATCTCATTTACCTTCTCCGTCCACCATGAATTAGTTGAGCAACGGAGCTCTTGTGTTAATTGCTGTCAAATTTTGTAAAAATGACTTTTTCTCGCAGTTAACTGTGTCATCGACATGTACAGCGAACGTTGCCTTCTTCCTCGACATCCACGCACCAGTGGTCGCACGACTGTCATCAAATCAATCGGTCCGCTTACAGTTTGCGTGCCCAATAGTTTTCTCGGTAATAACCGTCACCTATTCACGGAGATGGCATCACAGGTCGCTCAAGGAGGCTATGAGTTCGACAATGCCAAGGCGGGTAGCCATCGTCTCCCCCAATTCTGTCCTCTTTTTTATTAGTACCTATGGAACAAAAGTTAAATTTGCACCAGTTCACGGCAAGTGAGCAATACCTCGATTTGCGAAAATATCTGTACAATTTGGTCCGCACCAACCTGTGATCAGGGGCGCACTTGGCCCCACGCGCTACACACACGCTACGCTCGTTTAAGTTGATATAGTCAAGCAGATGAGTGTGACCACTTCGTGAGTGCAACCTGTGTGTTCGTGATCACCAGGTCGTGAGTGGTGTACAGTGAGAGCAGCTGGTCACTGTTTACTTTGGCTGAGCCAATACCGTACAGCCTGCTGACGTCTGTCCACACTGCTGCGTCACGTCCGACGCACATGTTGAAATCACCTAGTAAGAATAGCCGGTCACTTCTCGGCACAGACCGTATCACGGAGGATAATTGAGTGTAAAGCTAATTCTTTATGGCATCAAGATAACACGTAGTGGGGCCATATGTGCTGACAAGTTGCAAGTTTACCTCTTCCAAATCGCAGGCGAAGAATCATCAGCTGTAGACCGGTGCAAGTCAACTCTGACACCAGCTGGCCATTTAGGTAAAATAGACTTATGATTAGACACTGTGTGCGAACTCAAAGTCTAACGTTGGAGCGCTCAGACTAAGAAATGAGAGCTCTTGCTAAGTCATTGTGCATGGGGTGAACGGGGTCATTTTAAGCTAGTGACGCCTTCTTGTCACATGCACCAAAATGCTTAGTGAAGACGAGGTCAGCCAGAGAGTAGCTTGGCAATCCACTGCACCTGTAGACGAGCTTAATAGAATGCACAGTCAATGTGAAATCTTTTTCGGGTTCAAAATGAGCCAAAACCGGTAGACCGGCCAGCTCACTCTTATCCTGGCGAATAGCCATTTCCTCGGTCTCAGACCAGACCTCCTGAATGCCCTTGCATAACGATCAATATTAATTATGCAGTACTGTGGTCGCTCGTGTAACGAATTTTGAGTAACGATTACACATCCCCACGAACTACTTCACCTCTAGTTGTTTTCTTGATTCTGGCACCTCATCAAGAAGAGGAAATAGCTTCCCAATCGTTTTCAGTCCCTGCACTGATGCCATAAACCTAAAAACCAAGGTAAGGTGCCAAGAATACTCATTTTTCGCCTTTTAGCCTCAAATCATTCCCTTTCAGAAGATCTAGAACAACTCACAATGTTTGTAGTAGTTCGTCAGATTTGCCCCGATAATTTAGATATCGTCTAGGCATATGAAAATCTTAGGTAAGTTAATTTTGATGTTCTCTATTGTTTGCTGAAAATGACCGGAGCCAAGTGGATGCTGTGGATGCCTGTGGATGCCTGTTACACTTGAACAAACCCATATGGGTATTGATTCTCGTAATGGTTTCAGTGTTTTCATGTAGTTCGGGCTGCTAATAAGTGCGCGCAAGGTCTAGAGTGGAAAAATATCTTCTGATGCCAAACTGAGAGTCAACGTCCTCATTTTTTTAAATAGGGTATTTTTGAGCCGGAATACAATAATTGACGGCAAGTTTCTAGCCACCACAGATGCGCATCGATCAATCAGGCTTGAGTATTGAACTAATTGGTGTAGCCCGATCCGAAATCTGTGCTTGCTCCACGACACCGCTCTTCTGCAATCGATCAAATTCCTTTTCTACTTTCGATCGCATCATATACGGTAGCCGCTGCTCCTTGAGTAATCATATTCACGTGCCATGTGGATTGCACATGAATACCTGTTTACCGGTAAACATTTTTTTCCGGTGCCACAAAAACTGGGGTATGCGTTGTTGGAACATCGGTTGAACCTGTAATGGTGAAGAAAATTGCTTTACCTGCAATACCGGAAGCTGGGTGATCCAGTCGTGGCCAAGTAGGTTTGAACCATCTCCGTGTGTGATCCATATGGTTTCTCGGATTGTCTAGCCTTTATATCATACCTCAACGTCCTGCACCCCAGTCGTTTCACTGCGCCACCCATGCATGTACTCAATCGCAGGAGCACCCAACACAGCTTGGTGTGGCCCCTTGGAGGCAAAATTTGCGACAGATTTCATTCCTTGCCAACATTACTTCACTAACCGTGCCAATATCGAAGTTTACTGGAATCGAGTTAGCACAAAACTGGATGCAAATTGATAATTGTGCGTGTAGGGTAGTTGTGTGTAGTATCTATTCCTGGGGTTCAGTAGTAAAAGTTTGTTGCCTACCACTGGGGACCCGCAAACAATGGTCGAATGACCACTACAATTTTTGCGTTTGTTACAAATCGTTTGACCATGATCAATCTCACTTGACTTCAGCCGGGAAATTTTCAGCGAATGTCTTTGAATCCAGCTGCAAATGCTAAAGAACCTGGATATTATTTTCCGCAGCCTCCATGCCCGACCCAGCATCATTGGTACTTTCCAATGTCAATGCATTCTCAGCCAACAGGCAGCACTGAATGCGAACGCTTCTCATCCCGACATCGATCCCATCCTGGATCATGTTGTTTCAGTAATTTCTGTGATTGAAATATTCCCTCAACATCTGCCGCGCAGCAACGAAGAAAGCAACTGACACCCTCTCACCGAGAACGCGGGTATTGATCTTAGACCACTGTAGTGATTAGAGACCAGTGTGGCCAGTTCATAAAATTGTTTGGTACATGCCAAATCCGGAGTCATCAGGCTGCGAATATTTGTGAGTCACGAACCCTCAGTAGGATGTTCACCTTGCGGTTGACATTGACGATAACATTGGACGATAAAAGCGATTCAGATGCTCGAAATAATAGTTCCAAGAACCGGACCCCTCAGTGCATTCTTCCAATTTTCTGATTGGGTTCATTGTGTGTTTGATTAATCCGTCGCCAGTAATGTAGGTAAGAGAACGAAAAGTAGCAATTCATACCTGCAATGTGTACATGTGCTCCCTGCTGATTCTGATGTTGCATTCATGATGCTTCCACACCGCAGTTGGCTAAAGCAGCTTACATTTAAACTAGCTTTATAAGCTGGATACATTTCATTCCACTTTATTTGGTTTGTTCCGCCTACCGGAATAATTTTCTATTAACTGGCCACGTTGTTTACGCTAATTGCGGTTATCTTCCTTAACTTTATCGCATTTGTGGCATTTTCTGTGTAACTTCTGAACATTTTGTACTTATCGCCGATTCTTTGCTAAACAAAACACTGCATATGCTAATTTAGGGATGAGCTATGTCTGCATAGCCGTATTCTTTAACAGATGCATTTTAATTGTGGATGTTTGCGAGTGGTGTAAAGTTCGGAGAAAGTAGAAGTCACGAGTAAAACTCACACACAATAACGTGCCTCGACTGGGAATCGAACCCCGGCCCAACGAATTTCCGGTCCGCTGCTCTATCACTGAGCTACGAGGGCTGACGATTAGGTGCGCAATTTTTAATACATGACTTCTGCTTGGCGCGCGACGTATTGCCAATGAGCTCACAGTATCTGGCCTGTTATTGCAGATTGGCTCACTCACCCGTCACTTCCCAATGAATCGAAGTACGTGTCCTTCAGATGTCCAATGGGCGATGGTAGATTAAGGGTGGATGTTTGTGAGTAGTGTAAAGTTCGTAGAAAGTAGAAGTCACGATTAACATTCACACACCACAATGTGCCTCGACGGGGAATCAAACCCCGGCCCAATGAATTTCCGGTCCGCTGCTCTACCACTGAGCTACCAAGGGCTGACGATTAGGTGAGCAATTTTTAATACATGACTTCTGCTTGGTGCTTGGAACTTTACACCACTCACAAACATCCACAATTAATCTACCACCGCCCTTTGGACATCTGAAGGACAGATACTTGGGTCCATTGGAAAGTGACGGGTGAGTTAGCCAATCCGCAACACCAGGACAGATACTATGAGCTCATTGGCAATACGTCGCGCACCAAGCAGAAGTCATGTATTAAGAATTGCGCACCTAATCGTCAGCCCTCGTAGCTCAGTGATAGAGCAGCGGACCGGAAATTCGTTGGGCCGGGGTTCGATTCTCCGTCGAGGCACATTATTGTGTGTGAATTTTACTCGTCACCTCCTTTCTGCGAGAGGTATTTTATTTGATAATGTCATTTAAAGTGATTGGCTGGTGCTTGATATCCCTGGTGTAGCTGCGCTTGATGTGCATGTTGAAAGGTGCCTACCTGTCTATTACCCATTAACTAGTCTATACTAGCTGTAGGACAGAGTTGGTCGTCGCTGAAGGGGACGGGGTACACGGTCCTTGTGGCCGTGCTAAGCTCGAAGAGTGGGTCCATGCACACGGTTTGTGTATGAAGCGGACAAGGTCTGGCCGGTGCTTTGTGTGCGATTGATTCTTATCTACAGTGTGCCTGTGTTTGCCTGTGAAGGTGTGTGTGCCGGCTTCGTTGATGAAAGGTGGCTCCCATCCACAAGCCTCCCGGTCTTACTCCTTCGGGTTTACACTGGATATGAGGTGTGTGTGTGTGTGTGTATGTGTGTGTGCGTGTGTGCATGGTGCCTTTGTAGGCGCCGGCGTCCTGTAATTAGCCACAGTGACAGGCAAATCCGAAACCGGATGCCGCCAACAATGTGTACGCATGGCTAACAACACTGCTGAACACGAAGAGGATTTCGTTAACCTCGTGGTTATCCTCGAGTTTGAGTAGGAAATTCACATTCCTCATCTCAATCATACTAGAAACTAGTCTAGTTCTAGAAGCATTTAATTCAACTCGAAACATCCGTGTTTATTTCTTGCAGTTTTCCTCTTCTTTGGTTATACACATAACATTGTGTTTCACTAATGTATGCAAGTTTTCCACGAGAAATAGTTGGTCATCACATTTGAATCAATGTAGGGCAACGTGTATCCCTTTTTACCATTGTGTTGAATCTATGTATGTGGAAACCAGTTAACACTAACTCAGGACTGTGTGGGAAGTGAGAATGTGCAATCTTGTAGATACTGAACTTCCTCGTTGCAACGGTCTTTCAATTCATGTGTGACTTCACTCCGTCTGTGCCGGTAGAAAACGGAGTGCGATTCCAGAACGCATGTGGCACTGTCTTTCAACCTTTCGATGTGCACTTATTTTTCATAGGACATCAGTGGATCTTCAGATTCAGTAGAAGTAGAGTAAGAAGCACTGTAAATGCGGACAAAGTCAAAGATAAATCTCATTTCTCCAACTCATCCATGGGCTCATACCCTGATAGTCCATCTCGAGTCATATATCCGAGTAAGATTAAAGTATGTGACAATGTTGTAGAAGGGAATGTAAGATAGAATTAATTTACTTAGCAAACATGAAGAGTACTCAAGATAAATGAACAAGGTTGTATCGAATAGCTTTTCTCCGCTTATTTAGTATTGTGAATCCCGCAAGTGATTAGATGACATCAGACCCGTTCTCATACACATATGATTCTCTTCAACTTGCTCCAAACAGCTCTAGATTTATTGACAGTTAAGTACTCTTTTAGTTACATCCTAAATGTCCCAATCGAAGGTGAGCTTCTGATAGCCATAAAGATAGCATAAAGAGGTTACATCGTAGACGTGTGTGACAACGAGGTAACTTTATCGCATAGTCTGTTCCGTGGATTCGACGTTGAAGATTTTTAGAATACGGGCTGATAGTAACTGGTGTACGTCCATTGATGGACCATTTTTCAACAACACATAGATTTAGCTTTACTCTTCTAAACAATTCGATTGTTAACAGATGACATCCATCTTTCCAAGTGAGAACTGGATGAAACCCACAAGACTTTTCATAAGAGACTGCGCAGCTATATCTGTAGCTGTGTCGCTTCTTCTGATGTTACTATAAGTTACTGAAAGTACTCTTATAATCGCATGGCGTATAGTTCGAATAACAAGAGTTGAACCGTTCGTTTCAAACAGACGGCCTACCGTTCCAACGGTGTCATGTATTAGCCACTGTGTACTCCAGTTTTTGCTTTGCAATTCAAAGCAACTGAGTAACGAAGTCAAAAGTCACACATACCGTCACATACTGAGAGTGGGATTTTATGCAGAACCAAAGATCCAGTTGAATTTCACATTCATAGTACATGCTGCAGTATTTAGATGTCGAGAACTTCAGCAGAAATTGAGCACGCTCGACTGCGATTAGCGACCCCCGACTGGTTTTGTTCTGTCTGTGTTAACCAGAGACTTGCAATGAAATTATTTTGCGATAATTACGATATTATTTGTTGCATTTTGATTACCAATTTTTTGCCATAAATACTTATGTTATCTCCGTTTAGTTTCGGAGATCTATGGGGTACTACTCAGATAAAAGTCGTAAGTGGTGGCACGTAAGATGCGTGCCGAGTACGAGAATACGGAGAGCGATCAGATCGGCTGGACTCAACGTGTATTGACAAAACCTACAAAGGGTGGAGAACAAGTAAGCAAGCGTAGACGTCAGTCTAACAGCGCGAGCCACTAAGAGAGAACAACGGATCGGGATGTACCAGGATTAAAACAACTGGACGATCAGATATATGCGGGGTAACATCCAGCGTCTCTACATACTAAAAGCGTGCACATTTCATATTCACTACAGATCTTACTATCGCGTTGGGTCTGGCAACCCTGGAATATCCTTCCAAACTCATTTGTCTGTGCCTCCACATTATCTGTTTTCCAAAAATAACTGGACGTCGAATTGAGCTCCTTACACTTTGTTACGTGAACGAATATTCTGGATTGATTCTGGCTAACTAGTCTCATTGGAATTATGACCCACATTGACGCACGTAAATCTGGGCAGAGTGGTGAGCAACTTGCTTGTTATTTACAATGTGTATTAATCATAACAACGTATTCTTTCGTTATGGCTGGTACCATCTCACTCCGACAACCCACCTCCTATAGTTCCACCGATGCGCACTTTATGTCATATTTGAATTTTACTTTCTTCTATTACTAACCTACAAGACAAGTTAAGCCTGTACCTTTCTATCCGCTATAAACCATTGTTCCATTGTTTCACAATCGCTCTTCAGCTTGGTCTCTGATTATTCATAGTATTGAAACAAATACATTGTACAACCCATTCCAAGGTTTATGGAAATCGGGCAAATGCGACCACATACACTATGTGCCAAGTTAAATGCCACAGTTCCTCCATTGCATAATCGATTGAGCACTTTCAGGGTTTTCATGAATACTGAATATGGCATACAGAGCGAGAATATAAAAATCTGTGTTGCTCCATCGTAGATAGATCGGGCACATACCCGGAATCACATCGTTGATTCCTGTGCGGTGACAGCAACTTGCAGCTGCATTACATCTTATCCGGGTACGTTATGCTCCCTATAACTGTAGTCTGCAAAGTGGGCGTCAAGGAATCTCTTAAATTCCGACATCGATTTCACCGCGACCATTGTCACCGTCAACTAATTCCGATATTTCACTACTCGATCCTCGAAGCATGGAGGGTGAGCGATGCGCTTTCAATTCTGTACCACTAGTTTTTACCGGTGTATGCGTTCGTGAAATCCAACATAAGTTCGTTCAAATTTTATGTAACAATTTCCGAAACAAGATGCAGCCAGGATAAGCAGAGCGGAATCGCAGGCTACTCTGTGTGGTGAATCAATCCATGTGAGCAGCTCCATGTGTTTGGACCAATAAGCCAGCGCCGAGCGCCTAAAGGTTTCAGATAAGCTTTCCTGTTCGTCATGTGCTAACGCATAAGCCCCGATTCCCGCCGTTGCGAGCAGCTCAGTTTCACCTGACACAGATTTTTTACCCGCGCAGTAGCCACGGCTACAGATGTCCCCGTGTGTGAAAGCTTGTTGATTAAAGACACGTAGAAAGTACAAAGAAATAAGGAAAAGCAAATCAACAGCAGGTCAAACCACGTGTAGCTCGGGAAAATCCTCGCCTTGCAAGGTTAATCTTGGCTGACCAGAGGTGTTTTACCTTAGTGATTTCCTACGCGCCTGAGTCCAGTGATCCAATTCCTCAGATGCGCTAATATCAGGACGTCGAGTTTTTAAGGAGCCTGAGTTGTAGATTCCTTGATGTGAGTGAGGACGGGTTATAAGGGAGGCAACTTACTCGTCTTGGAAAGAAAGGTGATTAACTAAGTCGGCCAATGAGAATTACCGTCGTGGACGAAGTCAGACCGAGGATGATCTTGTTCCGTCATAACAGGTTAAAAGCTTTTACGATCCATGTTCGTCCAGAACTGGATCCGGTGGAGCAAGAATAGCTCATTCTGTCATCATTGAGCTGAAGAGATAAAATGTTGATGGGAAACAAATCTGCGTAGTACAACTTTTCGCGTCGCTTCTAAGCTTTCACGAAGCAAGGTTAACAGCTTGATCGCACTTCAAGTATGCCTGGAGATTTCTGTTGGGGCCTGAGTATAGCCTTTACCAGCAATCGTTGTTTTATGAAGAAGCACGATTAACGCAATAATTTCGTTGCATCCGAGTTGTCAGACGTAGTGAAACTCGCAGAAAAGGGGATAAATTCTGGGGTGATTGACCGAGAAATCGAGCTATATGGCTACTCATGCTTAGGCTAAGACACTTCTGACTGCCCGCCGTGGCGTGGTGCTCTACATTCGGTCTTCCCTGGTTGGGATATTTTGTGCGTTTACGGTAGCAACAATGGCATGTGTCAGTAACTGTGGTGTTCGATCCACCTCAGGCGCGGGGAACTGCCTATAAGTGCAATTTATTGCAGTCCCCTCAGCCGTTGTTTGGGTTGGCTGCCGCATCTCCGAAGTCATGTGTGATTTCAGTTGCCCTTGAGTAGGTTCGCCTGAACTTGATCTCAAGCCTGGACTTTGCGCGGTCGAAGCAAACTGCGCTAACTTGTTACTTGAAAGGGGAGCAGCGCAATACATTTACCAGCCGATACGTATAAAACTGCCCTCTACTCCGTCATGCTTAGACTTGATGTTAACAAACTGTGAACTATATGTGTTTAAGGTTCAACTCTCCGATTCTCCCCAGAAAGCAGGCACTCAGTACTCATTACCAGCATGAATCTACCTTTACCGTATTCTGTCTGCCAAAGTCAGTTTACTACAATTTGAAACCTGACTTCCACGTTCTAACTCGAGCCGCGAGATGCTTAGACAAGGGATACGGAAAAATGGCTTGGCGCCGGCGGATATTGCGGGACAAATTCCTCTCGGGCTCTTTCAGCGACTACGAAGGCTATAAGAAACAGCGGAATGCTTGCAACAGTGCAAAATGGAACAAGAGCGCTCATTTCGCAACCGTGGCAAAGCCTGTCCCAAGGAGAATTTTTACTTACGTGAAGCATTGCCTGAAGCCTGCAGGTGATTTACTAGTGGTAGAAGACCCGAACCGGCATCCCCCAAACTCCAGCACCGAGCTTTCCTCCTCGTCATTAGCCCCATTTGCTTTCATGCTTGCAAATGACTAGGTTTTTGTACCGTGTTTGACGTGAGCCACGATCACCTAACTGGACAGTTTGGTTTATGGTGTTGAAGGGTGCCTCAACTACTCGCCAACTTTGACGGCTGCAAACCGGATAGTCTTGCCGGACTCCGCCTATGAGTCTCAAGTCTCAATCGGCCATCATCTCACCTGCCATCACTGACTTGTTCAATAGGTCATTGTCCGAGGACTCAGTACCGAGCGACTGTAAATGCTCAGTGGTAAAGCCGATTCCGAAGGTTGTAACCTCAGCAAAGTCGACAACCATAGGTCAATTCGTCTGGCACCTGTATTAGGCAATGTCGCCTAGAAGATGGTGAAGAGAGGTCTAATAAAGTTACTCCAATCAATGGCTTTCGCCCTGATCGGTGATGTGTAAACTAAATAATCACACGTCATCAGCTCCTCCAACATCGTCATCTCAACCGTAGGCCCAACTTCGTCGCGTTGCTGGATATTCGGGCTGCATTCGACTCAATAGACCGATGTGCTTCCTGATATTGCCTGCTAAAGAATGGAGTTCCCAAAACGGATGTCGCTACACTTCGGGCACTATACCTATATTTCAAGCAGAGTAAGAGCCTATGGCAAAATTTTGCACTCTTTCCTGTCACCAGCGGTAACAGAATGCCTTTTATCTCCGTTTCTCATAAATTTTGCTACCGATGACGTCTTGTTTGGAACTTTAGTAGGCCTGCAGAGCTTTGGCATGGAGCTGATTCCATGTGACTGCGCAGCTGATTTAAATTACCCTCATGACATCGCCTTGTTCGAGGACACCTTCATTTCGTGCAAGTGCTCCTTGATCGACGGGGGTTTGAAGCGTCAATTTATGGTATGTGCTTTGCTTTCTTCAAGTGTAAAGTGCTGTTACAGGATTGACAATTACCTCTTCCTCAGCTCACCATCGAAAACATACAGCTCGAACAGGTGGACAGCTTTTCTAACTAAGGGGCCTCATTTGTACTGACAATGAACAATGAAAAATTATTTATAACGGGTAAAAAAAGCAGGTGCTTGACATGTCCCGTAGGGTGTTTAGAGTGAGAAAAGATAGATCAAGGGATAATGGAGTCGTCAGTTCGGGCGATTACAGATTTAACTGCACTGCCGTATAAAGGGAGTTTGAAATGAGAATGTACGCACACAAAGCAGTAAGAGGAGTGGTTATTGATCACGTAATAGGCGAGAAAAAATAAAAAATAGCAAGGACAACGCTTACTCGTGTGCAACTATCTTGGGTCGACAGGATACAGAAATCCAGTTTCTATAGTAGTAGCGTTTATCAAATTTTGTGCAAGGGGTTTGGAGTGACTCATTCTCGAGTAGGGTTATGGCACTATCCACTGTCTGTTGTGCATTAGTGCCAGCATCTGGTGGTCATGGGCTATAGCACGTAGTGTAAATGTGACAGAGTATCGTCAAGGCGTATTTTGAAAAGGGATAGGGTGGGTGCATTAATTACATGTTCCGGGAGGGCGTTCCAAGTCTGTGACACTCGAAGGGAGAAATAGTTTCGCCGACATTCCAGGCGGCTGTACTGCGTGACCAGCTTAAACCGATGACCTCTTAGCGGGGTGTTTTGACTGAGTATTAGAAGGGAATGGCATGGGTGGTTGAGGTTTCTCAGGATCAGGTACACCATTATGAGATCGCCCCTTAGACGCCGATAACGTCCACTGTATATTTTGAGAGTCTTTAGCCTGAGTGTGTAGGGGAGGCTGGTCAAACCTCTGACGCTCTTCGTTGCCCTACGTTGTGCAGTATCGAGCGCGGTGAGATGGTGCTTGAGCCAGGGTTGCCACGCTTGAATAGCGTATTCCGCGTGCGGCCTCACGTACGCACTAAGCATTTTTGGAAAGACTGAAGGGTCAAACTTCCCGAAAGCTCTGTGAAGAAGGCCGAGGTACTGGTTTGCTTTCTTAGCTGCCTTTTCAGTCTGCCTCAAACAACCGAGGTCATCTTGAACTATCACGCCGAGATCACACTCGTGAGAAGCTCGCTGTAGAATTTGTGGTCCTAGGCGGTACTTGTGCATACTCTTGTGCCGTATACTGAGAACTTTGCACTTGGTGACGTTGAAATGCAGCATGTTCTCGATGGACCATGTGTACGCTTTGTCCAGGTCCTCCTGTAACACTGTGTGATCCTCCACTGCAGCTATAGTACGCCATACCTTTAGGTCATCAACAAATAGCAAGCAGTTAGAAGATAGCACGCTCGCGAGATCATTTATGAAAATCAGGAACAGGCGGAGTCCAAGTACCGAGCCTTGAGGTACGCCGCACTGAACTCCGATGGATTCCGACAGGTTGCTTCGAACTTTCACATTCAGGTGACGTTGCACGAGAAAGTCTCCTATCCAGCCCAGAACAGAATCGCCGATTCCATATTTCTGGAGTTTGTGGAGGAGAATGCGATGGTCTAGACGGTCGAATGCCTTTGAGAAATCCAAGTAGGCCGCGTCGACTCCTACACCGGCATCCACAGATTCCGTCCAGCTTGCACGAGCAATCAACAGATTAGTGGTACAGGAGCGATTTTGGCGAAATCCGTGCTGCTCCGGAACGAGAATTTTGTTGTTCTCCAGGTACCCCATCAAAGCCTCAGCTACAGTGGACTCCATAACCTTGGAGATCACAGAAAGTAGTGTTATCGGGCGATAATTTGCTGATTCAGCACGACTGCTACGTTTGTAGATTGTCGTGATGATTCCGTGGTTCCACATCGTGGGGACGTGCATCTCGTCCATACATCGTTGAAAGATAATTGCTACTGGTCCTGCCAAACTCATGGCAGCAATTTTCAACGCCTTTGGGCGAATGCCATCCGCACCCGAGGAGCTGAACTCGTACAGAGAAATCAGCCTCTTCAGTACAGCTGCGGAGGTGAATGATATGTGATTAAACTCTGATGGCGGCATTATCTGCTTAGACAGGATGTATGCTGATTGCACGCTTTGGAAGGTACGGCCAAATTGTTGTCTAAAAACCTTGGCCGCCTCTTGTGCGGTTTGGGCTAACCCGCATGCTGTGTGCAGAACAGGAATACCGCGTTTAACGCGGCGCAAATTGTTTACGTATCTGTTTAGCTTTTTGGGATTGGAGCAAAACTCCTCCACCAGACCTTGTTGGTTCTTCAGTTTATCCTTCTGGACGAGTTTGATACAGTGATTTCTTTGTATTGTATAGACATCAAAGATATGATCGTTCGGGGAGGCTATGTAAGTGTCCCATGCCAATTGCCTTAATGCCATGCATTTACGTGTCCTGCTCCTTACGAAAGACTTCATCCTTTTAGGCCGGCAGAGTTTGGTTTCAGATGTCCTTGCCACGAACTTGGTAGATATGTTGACGAATTCTCCGCAGGCAACATTAGGGGTAAATTCGGCTAAGAACGACCAGCTTGTTTCATCAATGAGGTCGGACAGGTCGTCATAGTTGGTTACGACATGATATTCCTCGCCATGCTTTTTTGGATCATCTGCGTAGCACATGTAATGAAACACTAGCGTCGCATGATCGCTGCGGCCCAGAGGAGTATCGTTTATCACTCTCTCGACCATCAGTTCTTCATTGGTGAATATTCAGTCCAACATGGATGGCCTGTTAGCTCCCCTGAACCTGGTGGGCGGGGTGACGTGACCATAAAGCGGAAAGTCTGAAACCAGCTCTTGCAAGTCTGCTTTGGATTGCTCTCCTGGTGTGGCTTGGGATACTAGAGCATGTAAGTTGAAGTCGCCTGTGACTAGAATGTGACTGTACTTCCTGTTTATCACTTGCTTCAACGCAGTCATCAACTTGCAATCCATCTCAGGAGTAGACGATGGTGGGCGGTAAACAACAACCAATAGGCCAAGATCATTCCCTCTCACCTGGAAATAACGTTGGTTTCCGAATCGTTTATGGGTTCCCATTGCATGTTGTTACGAAAGTAGAAGGCTACCTCGCCACCTTTGCTGGCTCGATCCATCCGGACAACGGACATGCCCGTTAGCGCGATTTCAACATCCGTTATCTCACCGCGCAACCATGTTTCGGTGACAGCGATGAGGTTCCAAGCTGCTGACGCGTGTCGAGTCTTAATTCAGCTAATTTGTGGAGTATACCTTGGGCATTTGTGTACATGCATGATAGGTTCTCGGAGATCAAAAGTGTGTTACATTGGATGGATGAAGCAAGTGACTTTACGCCGACCAATAAAGGGTCGGCGACTAATCGTTTTTCGGATGGGTTGCAGACTCTCGAGTCGAATTTGGTGTATAGTCAAGTATCAGATGCCCCGGGTCACGGTGCTTGCTCGTTCTCTGCTGTATCCCTCCGGATATTATGGTTACTTTTGAAACCGTCCCCGAGTCGGGTTCTGCAGTTGGCGTTTCCAGTAAGCGTTGTACTTTTACTGAGTTGTCATTAGAAGGTGCTGGTGTTCCCGCTGCTTTCAGACGGGTTTACTTTGGCAGTTTGCAACGGAATTTAGTTCAATTCTTTAGTAGGGTTTGTGCCGTTAGTTCTGATTGGAACAGAAGTTTTAACAGTCTGGGAACCCACCCCTTATAGTTTGGTGATATGGGGATCCTTGTTAACGAGATGGCCACAACATTTTCGAGAGAAAGAGCCTGCTGCATGTAGTGCCATTGTTCGCGATCGTGCATCTGAGCATCGTCCGAAGAGGAAGCTGTAAGCTCAGAAACACCGTGAGCTATCACTGTTTTCCTATCTTGACTTTTCTGTACCTCTCTTTGTTAGCGTGACCCACTGAACGTTCTTTCCACGGGATTTCAGGTAGTATGCGCACTCCACTTGAGTCGTTGCGGAGACGATTCGCAGACAGCAGCACGGCCTCAGTCTCGTCCATCAAGCTTAGCGTTACTCGAAGTAACCGGGGTTCACCGTAGTGCAACGCGTTTGGGTGGCGCGAGATTCTTCTTACTTTTGTGGGATTAGCATGGACACCGATCGACGTACAGATGGAACCCTACTGATTTCGATCGTCAGTCAATCTACCCTTAATTGTATTGGATTTAGATTGGGGGACATTTGTGCACACAAGGTTTAGGGCATCATGGTTGTGCCTGGTGGCTGCTGGTTTTGGATTTAGGGGCTGAGTATCCGGTGTTTTTGGTGAATTTGTGAACGGCACTGATGAGTGACATCCGTGCTGTGACACTTTAGTTTACTCTGGTCCGGACACAAAGGTCACCGGTGCTCTTTCTGGTGTTTGCTTGGCGACAACCGATGCGTACGTTGCCAAGTTGTTCACTATTGCTGGTTGACTGTAGATTACGGTCTCGTGTGTAGCGAACAGACTACTAGTTGTGACACACCCTACATTGCTGCAGGCAATGTTTTTATTTATAAGTGGGAGCGAGCATGGAGTTGATACTGCTGGAGGCTGAGTCGTTAGGGTTAGGTTGGGACGCCTGGCTCTCTTCTTCGGCCTGACTAGGGAATTGGGGGCGTTATTTTCACTCAAAAGTGCGGGACCGTTTCCTCCCATGAGAGTAACTCGGGCGCTCACCAGTTGCTCGACCGCTTCTGTTAGTCTTTCACACCAATCCAGTAGCACAGTTAGACAGCTAACAAATGGGATAGAATTGCGTACTTGGCAGAACCAAAGCACCTCTACCGTATTAGTGTGCCGTTTTGTTTTTGTCGGTCCCGTCCCATGGCAGGTAGTGTGACAGGATTTCAAACACATGGTATATACCAGACCATTTTTTACCACTTTAACGCATGATTCGCATTTGCTCTTCATGCGAGATATGTTTACAGTAGACGTGCTGCTTTAACGGGTAGCAAAATGGCAGAGATACTGACGCACCGTGTTTGATTTCGCTTCGCTTTTCGTTGCGTGGCTATCGGCGCTGGTTTGAGGTCAGGGGGTCAGGCGTGTCGCGTCCAGATGAGTCCCACGTTCTTTAGGGTAGACAGGCGACGTGCGTACCATCGATCCAGCCGGTAAATGGATAGGCAACGATGCGCCGTAGGATTGAGGCAAAGCAAGATGACTTGGAAAATACTGTCTAATGACGACAGTAGCTGTTCTAAGGGCCGACCCAATTGCCGACTATCGCTTTGTACAGCGACTTGAAGGAATGGTAGTAAGCTGATCGGGTGACTCTCAAAAAGCTCTTTAAAGGTAGACGACAAGACTTCTTTTGAGAAGAGAAGAAAAATAACTCATCCGATAAGGTTCAAACACGGTTGACTTCGAAATTGCAAAAGCACAGTTTGTTGGTGATTCGCGAATGATAGATCCAATAGATGAACAGTGGTAGGAGGAGCTCGCGGAACCAAATCGAATGATAGCATGTAGCTCTCTGTGAGAATAAATCCAAAGATTTAAAAGCGAATAACGCAGGAGGACACTTTTTGCGACTGCTTCGCTGGCTCGTCCTTGCACAACACTATTTGAGAGGAGGTATCGCTTCGTACCGCGAAAGTCCGGTCGACTTTTGCCAACTCGAGACATTTGTGTGGTCGTCGAGACATTTTGCTGTCGTTAAGCGATGAGGTCATCAATGCGTGTCAGCGCGGGGCTCTCGTATGGATGCGAATGCTTGCCGCTCCGTGTAGATGACACGCGCAGGCTTTCGGTCTTTGACAGTAGTTATTTGCGGGGAATCGCCTGTGTATGGTGGCGACATCAAGTGCGTAAGGATGTTAGACCCAGCGTCTCAGATAAGACCGATCTCCACCTCTGTGCGCTTGTTCTGCTACGCCAAGTGAGATGGGCTGACCACGTCCTACTCATGGCTCATGAGCGTCTACAACGCCGCGTTCTATTTGTGCTCGCAGCACGGCATGGGAAGATGCCGCGTGGTGACCAGCCGACCAGATGACCACAAAACATGAAAACACTGATTTTTTGCCTTACCATCTCTCTGGCTCAGTACGTTTACCAGGTTTGGGACCCAGAGATGAAGAATAGCAGTGGCTCATAGCCCACGAGGCAGTGTTGCAGAACGGAATGCACTGAAAGCAGTACACGTGAATTTGTGCGAATTCCCGATTTCAAGCAAGCTATGCTTTAAAAAGGAAACAAATGCAGTAATGGCGTATGATAAAAGCGAAAATGCCGAACTTATTTGTTTCTCAGAATTATTGGATTTTTTCCAAATGTTGCATTTTTACACTATTTCGTTGACTCTTAACCTCGTTTTGAATGGTTCGATGTCTATCCCTATAGACTGCTGTCAATCTTTGTGTTAGTGGCAGACTTACAACCGCCGTTGAAACGCTTGCACCATTCAAGGGTCTTATTGCGACTGAGTGTCATCACAAGACGTTCTATGTTCCATGTTCCACGTCACCCGTCTCTCCACTTTTTTGTACTTCTTTATTGAATACTGAAGGAGAATGCTGGTTCCTGACAGTAATAAAACACAGTTTCGAATTCCACTACTGCTTGCATTAATTCTACACTGAAATTGAATTTTGAATTGGAGAAACGAAATGTCCCCAATTTAACTAAACAATCCATGTCATTTCGGCAAGTATGTTTGTACCTTCGTTTACACGCACTAAACTAGCACTGTGCTTGACCTCCCAGGTACACTTCGGTGGTCACCGTAGTTAATCCTGTGCGTAGTTTATTGAGGTCACCGTCATTCAAAGCAAAATCTGATCCATACGAGCCAGCCATCAGACCGTGCCACTGATCGCACTTTCTACACACACATTTATCGTTGCTTCGAGTTCCTGTTGGAAGTGTGCCATGAGGCGACCCATCCCGCTGGGTATAGGCTTGTGATTTTGGTGGACACCGATCGGAAATGCATCAGGCTTATTTGTGTAGTTTATCTCTACAACAGAAAAGGGAAATCACATGCTTTGCTTTGTACCGATGAATGATATCAGCCGTCTTATCCACGTCAAGTACTGATATGTGTGCGGCATTCCGATGACAGACTGGGATAACGTGAACCTCACAATGCTTATGTGAACTCTAATCCAGTGAGAGATTTCGTTACTTTGTTGAATATATCTCGTTCCCCAAATCACCTTCCACTAGTTCGACGCGAGTAGAACGCGGGTCACTTTCGTTCACTCGAGCACGTGCCCCACAGACATCTGAAATCTGGTTGCCTAGGTGTGTAATGCTTACAACTACGGCACCCGATTTGGCGAACCTACAAATACTGTGCCTAGTTGGGTGGACCTACACTATAGACAAGCTAAGAACTTGAGAAGCTCACGGAAAAGATGAGTCGAGTTGATGCTTCCTGACCTACTCAACGAAGTCCTAAAGGTTGGTCAACAACATTTCCAGCGGAATTGTGCTGATCTGGTCTTCCATGTTAGCACACAATAATTCTTCCAGTTCACTACAGTCAGTTCAGCTAAACACTTATGGTCAATGGTTCCAGTCACCACGATCAGCGCCGTCAGCACATCAGTAAGTAACCGTGGAGTACAACGGGGTAAAACACAAATACAGTACAAGGAAAAGAGAGTCAAGAAAGAATTTCATAATACTAATTGGTATGGAATATTAGCAGCTTGTTGGAAAAGAATGGCTGTGGGATCTGCCGTGAATTCGCAGCTGCGCAACGTTTGATAGGATATCCGCCCACTGAGGTGGGCCATCCCGACACTCTCATCCACGAAGACGGTACAAGCCTAAGTATCTCGGTCAGTTTCTTCATGCCTCTATGCCACGTCATTAACTGACAACCTCACGGTCTCACCCAACTTGTTACAGCCACAGCATATAATGCACTTCGAGGAAGTCGATCAACTGGTATATTTGGTACATGACCTAGCCAACTTAAGCGATTGCGTTTCAGCAAAAATAGTGAGGTGTCAGAGAAGTTCTTGCCAAACGCCACCTGGCATACCGTAGCAAAGCTCACCCGATGTTCTAACCAGATGTAAGCAATTTTCCTTAGACAACAGTGATCAAAGATGGCCAGTCGTTCAATGTCATCGCTGCGAAGTGATCAGGTTTCTAATCCATAACGTCACAACGGCCTTTTCGCAGCGTTATGCACCCTACCTTTCACTGACATACTCATCTCCAGCTGTCTCCATATCTGGTTGAGCTACTGGAAAACCCCATAGGCCTTGTTGGTATGCAAAGTAACTTTATCTGTGAGTTGACCACCAAAGGTTACACAGCTACCGACGTAGGTGAACCGACCCACCACTTCCAGTGGCCGTTCGGTACCAGCTAGAACCGGTATCATATCGGAGCAGACATGCAACAGTAATTTGCAATTCAAACGTGCGAGGCACATGCCGAAGCATGTAGCTCTACGCGTCAGTCTATCCAGTGGTGTTTGCATAATCACTACATCAGATACAAGGAGAGATGTGTGGTTCGCATACTTACGGTTTTTCCGTCGGTCACCTGACAGAACAACCACGCTTAAAGAACGGAGTCATTCATTACCATTTCAATCACAATGTTAAAAAGGAATGTAATATATGACAGCGCTGTTGAACCCAAGTTGTCGTGAAGAACTCAGGAGACATGTTTCCTCAGACCGTTTCCCGGCATCGGGAACCACGGTGGATTAGGCAGTATACCAACTTCTAGTTTCGTTCACTGTTTCGATTCACTGTCTGCCCTCGACAGCACGCCGAGTCTGCTCGGAAAACACCCTGGATGTAGAATTGATGCTCATACGGAATACGTTGCGTGAAAATGGACATCCAGACGGAAGGAAAAGAGATAGAAGGGTACTTATGAACTTAATTGTCGTGGCGTTTCCAAGAAACAACTTCCCGTAAACCCTTGACTTACCTCGGGAGACACGGTAGCGTGATTTCAGTATGGAAAGTCGTTTCTTGTTACGCGGTTCAAGGACAGGAAGTGCTACAAGTTGGCTCGATTAACAGAGTCGAAGACGAATTTCAGGTCAAGGAAAGCCACTCTAGTCGGAAGTCTGTAAGTGTTTTTGTCCTAACAATCGATGACGAATAAATGGATCGTCGATGCCTGGCTCTCAATAATTCGACACACAAAACCGGTAATTAGTCAAAGAACGATATCAGTGAAAAGTTTAAGGCAGTGGAAATAAGACTATTGTCTCGTTGATTCTTCCACAAAGTACGGTGACCATTCTGGTAGCCGTGCACCACAGTTGAAAGTCTCCAGCTTGAAGGCACCTCTTCACTGTCCTAGCTAGTGTTGAATAGAGCAGCAAGTTTAGTCAACAGAGTCATTTCCATTTTTCTGTGAAGATGTAGGACAGCCGTCGGATCCCATAGGTTTGTTTAATTTCTACACGGTAAGCCCAATTTCTATCTCTTCCAAATAGGGATGTGTGACATCAACTTCCCACCTCTGCTCAGGTGATCCATCAAACGGTGCTGTCGCAGCAGGCCTGCTGCATTGCTCCCTGCGATGTTCCAGGCAACGGGTTAGACGATGTGGCTGAAAATGGATCAAATGTCTATATCTCTCAGCTGTTGTCTCACTAACTGATGGCCTTCTTGCACACGTGTTCCGGATGAACTAGAGCAGCATTGGACTGAAATTTAGTGTCCAGTGAACCTGCTTGAGTTCTTCGACTAAACTGATTGATGCCTCGGAGATAGATATACAGTTCAGACATCTCACGTTGGGCATACAGTAGGCACACTTGAGGCGATTCCGGTTAGCACTCGGTTCATCAACCCCATACACCAGAAGCGACCAGTAGGCCAATTCGTCAGGATACTGTTGAACTACAGACTACCAGTTCGAATTACGATTGAGAAGGTTAGAAGTTAGACTGTTTGTTGAAACGGGGAGAGTGACGACTAGGTTTACACGTAATAAAGGTTGGCCGGACTCCAAGCACATACTAAGTATTGACTGACAGACTTGAACCGATGTGCGCTGTCTACAACTAGTAGCAACAAAGTCAGTTTGGATCCAGGCTATCGATGGATTTGGTGGGCACCAGGGAACGCGATCTTAGCGTTCGTGCTGGAAAGCAGTGCTGCTAAGATAAAGACTGTGTTCAACACATATTTCAGGGATCGGTCAACACTCTGTTCTACGCACACGAAGCTCGAAGGAAGTTCCCAGGTGTTGTTTTGAGCTCCAAAAGGCGACCCATGGATGAATTCGTGCGATTAGCTGCAATTATGATACCAGTAGTCTCTGTCATTTAGGTAAGAGATAGTAGCCACCGATAGAACAGCTCTTTGATACCCCTAGCTGTGGTAAGTGAAACTCCACCGCTACCATGTGTTCGTTGAACCACTGGCAAATAAGTTAGCAGAACCACACAATCCATTTGACTATCTCCTCGGTCGTAAGTCCGCTCCCGTTTTATCTGCTTGCGTATCTATCAACTACTTGTGAAACCACTGACAAGTTGATGGGAAGTACTCTCTGGTCCTCTGATTACGACTTCAACCCAATGTGTCCACCAATGCTTCGCTTCTAGTTTACTTGGTTTTCTCATTCGCTGAGGAAACAACCGTCACATTGATAGCACTGATATGATTGTCACTCAGGCTTAGTTTAACGTGTCTTGAACATCACGTTTCCCTTCTCCTAACTCGGTCATCTGCCTAACCCAATTTCCAAACACTTGGTCTATCAAGTTAATGTTCTGCGCCACGTTTCTCAACATACAACCCAATCGTCTTGATACCGCATCATGCCTACTAGTCACAAACGCCACTACCAAGATCGATTTAGAACGTATTGTTGAAATATCTCCCATTGGTTAGGCTGCGTTAACGTGTACTAAACTGCAACTATCTAAACCCATTCCGCTCCGTCTGGTACACATGAATTCTGTAACTCTGCTATATCATGCACATCTCATTCATAGTATCGGTTTCGCGCTTTTTTATTAATGCTTTTGTAGTGTTTGAATCCCTTTATGCTTACTACCTTTCAACCTTTTACGGCGTTGGAGACCACAATTTGTGCGGCGTTATAAAATGATTTGGTATTTGGAACTAAACTCATCGCAATACGTACAATAGAACTATGGTTTCTAACGGGTACAAAAGCACAGGCTTAAGATGTCCGGTAGGTTGGCAATAGTCGTCAGTATACACGTTAGCTAGAGGTGGAGAAAGCCTTAACTACTGTGCCTCAATACATAGAAGAAAAAATAACATGCAACAGATGCACGCCAGCCGAGCTACCGGTAATGGATGGGCATCGTTCCGGAAAGCTACCAGCTAGCCAATATACAGCAAAAATAATATTATGCCAAATCATTTTGCTAAGCAATGCGGGCGTGCTTGGAGGGGAGACTAAGATGGATGGAGAGGGACAAAGAAACACAGCACGAACGCCACAGTTGTCGGTTCCTAGCCATGTCATCAATTGTATCCAGGTTGGCAATAGAAGAAACTGAGATTTAACTATTACATAAGTAGACTACATGAAATGCGCATGGGCAAGGCGATAGAGTAAATGTGTTAACAGGAATGGTTATGGATGAGATAGTACAGGCAAAATCAAATAAAGTTGTAATGATTAATACTCAAAGCAAGTAAAGGCAGTTTGCTCACCCCTCTGCACAAACTTACGTGCGTCACTGGGGTCGTAATTCCAAAGTGGCTAGTTAGGCAGAATAAATCCAAAATACCATTCAAGTAACAAAGTGTAGAGCGTTCAACTCTATATCCAATCGTGTTTTGAATACACCTAAGGTGGGAGCGTAGACAACTGAGTTTGCAAGGGCGTTCCAGGGTTGACAGATCTAGAAGAGAGAAGTGGTTTCGTCGACAATCGAGACGACTGTGTTGTTGACTCAGTTTCAGGCTACTGCCTCTGAGGTTGGTGTTCAGGCTGTTTCAGCAGGTGGCGGCGTACGTGAGTGGTGCCGCTCAGTATCTGAGGGACAAATATATTGCCTCCACGTAACCATGTAGCAGCAGTTCTGGAGGAATCCTATACAAAAGGAACAGACCGGGTTCCCTGAACCGTGTTCCAACTTTTTATGAAATATACTATTTATTATTATGAAAAGTCCTCTTATCTTCATACGGCGTTTATTTATCCCCAAAATGATCTGAATTCAAATCACACAAGTACGGCTCTTCACTAGCATCCAGGCGAGTAGGTTGCCCTCGGCTTGTACACAAATTTCTTCTTGAGCTGAGCGTATCCGGGCTCAGATTAATACCTCCAATATAAATTCATACAAATCAATTGCTTCATATATCTGGCACCTAGTAGAGCGGTAGCGTCACACAGACTCCCATCGCAACCGAATTATATTTCATCTTGACGTCGGCCCTGAGATGGTCAGGCCTAGTGCATTGAAGCCGTTCTAAATGTACACATCCATGGATCAAAATGCAGTTCTGATTTGTTCTGAGTATTCCGATGTATTCATACTTAGTATCATTTTATTATCTGTTTCTTGCTACCTTCAAAGTTGTCAAGGCGGTGCACCCATGAAGGTAGAGTATACGGCTGTAACACACGTCTCTGAGTGACAAATAGCGCAACATTATTTTACAATTGGATCGATACACAATCACTGTCGTTGAAAACTGGTTGACAGAGCTAATCTCACTGAAGCAATTTAATAACCAGTCCTTGAGTGACTGCAAATTTATCATTCTAAAACATGACAAGAAAGAAAGTGCAGATGGCCATAAGCCCTTGTAAAGGCGTATGTAGTTTTTCAGCTCCGTGTAGTCAAAGAAGTTGATACGCATTGGGATTAGGCCCTGCGGAAGAAGTGCATTGCATGAGTGAGTATTTCAAATGTATGCTTGTTACAGGAGCTGACACTGCTGGATACAATGAAGTTACCAAGTTCCAGCTTTGGAAGGCCACTACACCAATGAAACAGTCGTGTAATGACCAGTTCAGTGGGTTCCGTTCTACTTCGGATTAACCTCACTCGCAACAAGCATGCGTAATTGCTTAGCCTACTGATTGACTAATATGTATACCAGTTGCAATTTGCGAAGCTATTCCACCTACACGTTACATCGGTGCTCAGTCAGCAGTGCAGTCGTCGAATTTTTTAAGACCCTATCGCTTTCGATACCTTGCTTATTATTGACAATTCAACGGCTTTAAACTATACCTTTAATCCAACTTTTTGCGCATTTTTGATTTTCAGTCACAGCCATGTCCTCACCCTGACAAGAATCCAAGTGAGTATTTGGGGGATTTCTCGTGTGTTTTTTTCGCTTCTAAGTACAATTTGTTCGGCTTTTTGATGCATACGGTTCTTAACGCGGTGGACGAATGTGATTCAGCTCAAAAGGCGACCGCTTTTTGTGTCTTGCGCTTTTGCCGGCCGGTGTCCGAAAGGACAAGGCCTTTGTCTCGCAACCCGGATGTCACCGGTCCGAGCATGCCTAAGGGACCGGGTGACACTCACAGTATCCTTAGCCTACGCGCCAATACTGGTGGTTTCGTGAGAGCGAAGCATCGGTCCGGCGTACCAGCGCACTGTTAATGCCTTCTTTATACTCCTGTTATTTCAACGGCCCTATGCTATTCCAGAGATACCACAACTCGCCGCATTTTCAAGTTGGCATAAATGCGATGGTAGTGTAATGCCACCACCACCCAGCCCAACATACAGCGACCGCTGGAGACGACATTTCGCGGTCTATTGTCGAATCGAGGTTTTGTGTACGTTCGTCACAGTTAGACACAGGCAGACAGCCACCACACATCCAGAAAAGCGTTAGACGGCCTTTTCGGCCTGGGACTCGTCAGTATCCCGCACCCGCCGAATCCTGCCGGATTCGGACCCACGACCTTATTCTTACGAGTCAGCCACTTATGTCACTGAGCCATGGGCGACTTGCAAGGGAAGTCGTTGCTCTGGGAGCCAGCCCTGTCCTCTGCATATGCCGAACATGCAAGACAGTGGAGGATGAGCCGCGCTATATCGCAGTTAGATATCAGTCATGGCGGTCCACTGCCGTCGCCCATGGCTCAGTGACATAAGTCGCTGACTCGCAAGAGTAAGATCGTGGGTTCGAATCCGGTAGGATTCGGCGGTTGCGCGCTACTGACGAGTCCCAGGACGAAACGGCCGTCTAGCGCTTTCCTGGGTGTGTGGTGGCTGTCTGCCTGTGTCTAACTGCGACGAATGTACACAACACCTAATAAATCCCCCTACAACTTACGAATCGAAGTTTTGTCAACTACGGTGTACGTTAAGCTCACTACCAATGTGGCGCCTGTTTCTGATATTGGTCAACCACTTGCTCTTTTGGGGTCTTCGAATTTCACATTCTCACTGATAATGTCAACATACTGCCCAAGATTGATTCATAATCATCCTGGGTTACGCCAACCAGCTCTAAATAACGACCATGGATAGTAGGCAGTGTGCCTACTTTAGTTTAGCGTAGATGGACTTAGGCTGACTTGGGTATGTATTTGGCCTGATGGCATACATATGCTTAGAGGCTACGTCTTGGAGAAAGACCTTACAGTACCAGTCCGGGAGAGTCCCGATGATCCAGAGCAACCCATAACCATACCATATACCGGAAACAAACATCTTGGTCTCTTATGAACAGTGTCCGAGCGCCTTAAACCATCCGCCCCCTTACTACCGCTTAACACCTCTGCCCCATATGGAAGTTTCCATCCAGAGTTGGCGGGTCTGGTAATAACATAGTGTCACTAAGCTCGAGATACTTCAGTGAATAATGTATTCAAACATTTGGAACTTGCTCCGCTTCCAGCACCGAATTGGACCATAGGGTCTAGGCCCTTGTGGCGGATGGTATTTGGGTCCACGAGGTGTTCTCTTACTGACATACCAGGTCCCCAATGCAACTGAACACGTTTGCCACAGCCTAAAATTGGCAAGTCCATGTTATTTGTTGGAATATCACCTGAACCCATACTATCTCTAAATGCGTCAACCGTTGCGTAAACATTCACTTGACTGGTCGCATAGTAAACGTGCTCTCCTCTGTCACAGAGTTTCATGTCTTCCTCTCCACCTAACACAGTCATCATACACTCATTCGAATCGGATTTACTCCCCGTGTTCAGTGGGCCTATTTTTACGGAATTATTTCCTACGGAAAGTGATTTGTAGTACCCAAGCTGTTTTTGCGCGCTTCATGCTTTGATCCAGACGTGCCACACCGTTGTTTTTTAACAGTTTCCACTGCTCGGACACTGTGGTCGATCAAGGATTCTCAGCGTTATCCATTGGTCCTGGAATTGCATCCATAGGATCATTTCTAATGAAGCTATGACTCTATCCGTGGTTTCGATTGTATTAGCCCATCGCTGGCACTTTTCGCTGTCATCCATCCACTACAAGCCATTTCCAACGGCTTTGTCCTGCAGGAACCAGTGTGGATCAATAGGCTAGCCAAACCTCGTATACGTGTGCCTTCACCCACGGTAACCGACTTCGAGAGTGCAGTTGGGACGAAGAACGCGAGAGTCACTCGCCCTGTACCTCACATGACCAGACAAGGGCAGCTTTCGTTTGCAACTACGGTTCTCAACGGTACTGATTCCACCTAACCGCAAATGTGGTAAGCAAAAGTACACGCACCAAATCAAACTAGGCATTACTTGTAAGTTTTGCGGCCTTCCGTTCCACCCTCTGTGCTGGTTTAAGTCAACCACATTATAAGAGACAAATCAACCTGACTGACTCACTCTTGTTTTGCCAAACATGCAGAGCAATCCCAATAGTCAAATGCATAATATCGCCCGTGAAATAGTGTGAACCGCTGACTGAAATAGTCCAGCAGATGGCGAGCTTCAGGGCTTTGCCATTAGAATCTAACAACACCAATCTTGCTCTACACTGAACCCCTTAGATCTCTGTTCCTAAATCGAAGGCTAAAGCCAGGCTTACTAACCGCCCAACAGCATCTGCGTTACCTACTCTGACAATCACTAATCTTTTAAGTAGGCAAGCCACGTCCGGCGTGACGGCTATTAACGCATCCCTCGATGCTATATCTCATGAGTTGGTCACAACACCGAGACCGAAAGTTCAGAGCAGGGTAACATACGCATCGATCGCCACGATAAAAGGCCTAAAAAGACACCCGTACGTCCATCGTCTGGACCAAACACGAGCGATGCGACGTCGTTTTCACAACGTTCTTTAGTGCCCGCCAAACAATCCAAGTTACCGGTCACAACACTCAAACCGATTTTCGCTAAACGGAACCACAGTGCGTTAACGGTTCTGTGCACTAACGTTCCTGAGTCCAGATCGGGCAAGATAAAGGGCAAGTTGGTAGATGATTGTAACCAGTGGCATTCCATCTGCGATGCCATTGGTCTTAGGCTTGACCCAACTGGGCTGCGACGAGTAGCATGCCACCAACATTTGGTGCACTACGGCGAACCCTGACTTCTTCGAGTCACCTTGAATTCAAGTGAGGAGCCAGAGATAGTCCTACTCTCAGCAGTTCATCATCACAACTCATCGAACGGGTTACGCATACTACCCTATATTCCTTGAAAAGAACGGTCAAAGGAAAAGAAAAGCATGCCGGCTTTTCTACGAACAAAAGCGCTCCAATGGAATGATAGAAGTCTTTTTGGATAGCTGGTTAAAGCATCGCCCCTGACCGCCTACCAAGATTAGGCTAGAGATAGCAGGCGCACGGTCACTAGTTTTTAGCACTTCATTGGAACATGCAACCTAAACAAAATATTTGCCTCCACAATCCTGCAGTTGTAGACAATATAGCATTATCGACACCTGACGGGACACGGAGACACACGAGAGAACATCTCGATCTGGGATGCTCTATGCTACCATCAAGTCTACCTGAAATTCAAGAACCAAAGACCCACGCAAAAAACGATTAGCGGCCGACCGACGAACAGTTGGCTTACAATTAAACACTAGTTTGTTGTCCACCCATACACCTATAACATAAAAAACGGTATCATGTTTGTATGCCAACGCCCAAGGTCTTCTTAGTAACTTGGCCGAACTTAGCGAACTCCAGTCGTCATAACCGCGGGATCTCAGTATGATTACGGAGACCTGGTGAAGCCTTGAGATAGCTGCTTCTGAGGTCAGTTTACCTGAGATGTCGCTGCTTCGGAATAACAAAGGTGGTAGATGTTGTGGCGTAAGTCTTTATTACAAGGTTAAGCTCCAATGTAAACTTATTGATCCCTCAAAGATTCGTGCCCCAGATTCACTTTGGTGTCAGTTATAGTTACGGAACAAAGACACATGTCTAATGGCTGTGATTTATCGGCCACCAAAAGCTCCGTGTGAAATGGACGCCAAAGCAAACCACGTGCTTCAGGTTGCTTTGAGCAAGACATACAGTCACATTCTCATCGCACGTGACTTTAATGGGCACGATCTGGAAATAGCGACGACCGATAGCATGCACTTCAAAGCCTGTTTACAAGAGGTGATCTCCAGCTACCCTCTGTGCAACCACGTGATCACTCCCGCCAGGTTTCGAACTAGTAACAAGCAGTCGATACTTGATCTTGTGCTCATCAACGAAGAACTCATGCTCGACGGAATAATTAGAAGCACACCACTGGGTAGCAGTGACCATGTGACTCTACTGTTTAACTATATGTGGTATGCGGAATATCTTGAGAAAGAGGACGAGTATATACGGTCACGCACTATCACGTGTTATTCGTGCTTGTTAAGGAGGTATCTTGGACTTTCTTAACGGAAAGCCCCCAAGAGTTGCCTGGGACACTTTTACAAGGACATTCACCACACTGGTAACGCACGTGTCTGAGCAGAAATCCTTCCGTCGTCAAAGGAGAAGGAAGTCGTTTTTGAGGAGCCGAACATGAAAATGCATGTCCTTGAGGGACTTAGCATGGAGTGCTCACAAGGACTCCCCGAATTCCGAAACCTGGACTGCCCATGTGGCACAGCGTAACTACTGTGTATGTTTGAACCGTGAGGACAAGCTGACGTATCAGCTGGAGTTAATGAAGAGATTCTGCACGAACCGCAAACTCTTATACAGCCATGTTAATGGCCTTCCGAAGGTGCAATGCGGAATTCCAGCACTGATCGCGACTGACGGATGCACGCGATCAGCAACGGAAGCAGCCGATCTCTTACGGCTCCATTGTTCACTGACGTGTCAGAGAGTAACAGGCCCAACAGTTATCCCTGTTTCTATTGTCCCACCATCAGCTTTATCCAATATTACTTTTACTGCAGAAAGTGTGTCAAAAATACTGTTGTCCCTGCGTATCCACAGCTCTCCCAGTGTCGATAACATTCGACCGAAGGCTTTACAGGCAGCAACCAGTGATCTGGCGGAACTTCCGGCTATATTCCATCAGCGATGTATGTAGTAGAACCATATTCCAAGAATATGGAAGCGTGGGGTAATCACTCCTATTCATAAGGGAGTTAGCCGCACTGACCCAACCAATTACCGGCCTATAACGCTACTCTCTGTGCTTTCCAAGCTTATGGAGTCTATCATCGCTGATGCACTCATGTAATATATGGAACACTAAAGGATGATAGCGCTAGAGTAACGTGGCTTCCGACAAAAGCGCCCATGCATTACGAACTTGTTAACTGCACGCAACAGCTGGACTGAAGCAGTTGATGGTGGAGCAGGAGTTTATGTCATTTACTTGGACTTCTCAAAAGCGTTAGATCGCTTAGACCACCGAATTCTCCTCCGTAAACTTCAGCTCTATGGCGTTGGTGACCCACTACCGCGTTCGATAGAAAATTTCCTGAGAATACAAGAATCCCTGTCCGACGCATCCGAGGTGGAGTGCGGTGTACCAAATGGCTTGGTGCTCGGGCCCCGTCTATTCTTGATTTTCATAAACGATCTGGTGACGGAGATTATTTCCGATTTCCTATTCTTCGCAAATGATTTCAAGTTATGGCGAGCGATCAAAGAACCGTGACCTCAACACCATTTCAAACTCGTCAGTTCTGAATACACTATCGTTCAATGTGGAAAAGTGGCAATCTGTTCAATTGCACCATGGGCACGACTATGTGTATAGGCTTGGATCACATGTGTTGCAAACAACTTCCCAAGAACGCGACCTTGGTCTGCTCATTCAAAGTGACCTTAACTGTCAAAGCAGTCAGAGGCAGCTGCGAAAATAGCCAACTAGCACGTCGGCTTGCTACGGAGAGCATTCGGAAAATTCAACCCATCCATTTTCTCTATGCTGCACAATTCTTGCATGCACCCTCACGTTGAATATGTCATCCAAACTCGACAACCTTGGTTGAAGCGCCACTTAGAAGTACTAAAGGAACAACAACGTAGGGCCACAAAGAACATCAAGGGCCTGCGAAATATGCCCTACCATCAAAGGCTGAAGTCACTGGTTTTCAATGGCCGCTACCGAAAGGTGCAAGGTGATATCATATTCGTCTAGCAAATATTGTGACCCTAATCACGTATGTAATCACCTGCTGAAACTCAGCCATAACACCCATCTCGGATGTAACCCTCTGAAATTGTGTGCACAGTTTAGCTGCCTGGAATGCCGGCGGAAATATTTTTATCTTCGTGGTTGCCAACCATGGAACTCTCTCGAACTTCGTTGTTTTCTCCCCCACCTTGGATATTTTCAAAAAAGCAAATGGATCTTACCCTTGGCCCCATCACTTCGTTGCCTAAACTGTGCAACTTTGGAATAGATTACTTATCCCCCCAAACCGGATTAGCATGTTGCGTAAACCTGAGAATGCGGAACAGAAGTGAGTATTCTTGTTTTTACTTTTCACATGTAATACATCAACTATAACTGTCTCCATGTTGCGACGTCGTTCACATCCAATTCCAACTTACACTACTATTATTCAGCAGCGTATCTGTTAGACAAACGTTCAAACAGACAATTCACCTATGTTTTGCTAATTGTGGTTTTTCCCGCACCATCCTGTGGGATTTGTCAAGCAACTGCTTTTTACATGGCAGTGGTCAAATAATGTTATCAACATTCATCAAGCAATTTCACAACTCATTGATTCGGCCACACCACGCCGCACAGCCTTTGTTCATCCAAGACGACGACACAAGGTATGCAAACCATGTGCTTACCAGTCTACGTCGCAAAATCGGTGTAGTCGCCCCCACACATGTGATACCCAACATGAGGCCAGCCGCGCACCGCTTGGTTTATTAAAAATTCTTCCACCGATTGGAAGGTCATTTTGAAACACCCGTGAATGGATTGCGTTACTCTTTTTAACACGGTGAACACGGTCTCGGTTAATAGGCCAATGATCTCGGGTTCGATGTCTGTTTAGAGGATGAACTTAAACTAGCTCAATCGCGCCGTGGAGTACAGTGTTTTCGTACTGACAACATCCAATATCTACCTGCTTGTCCTACCAACTATTTATTTCTTACCCTGACCATCCTAGGAGAGTTGTTAGGCAATATCTCGGGATATGCTTGGAACCGACTGGGATTTCATGATTTCAGAAGGTTTGAATACAAATCGGTTTTGGTAGGGTTTATTGTGGCAACGTTTTGCCCTTGACACATGAGCTTCTTCAGGCCAGGTCTCTCAGGTTGAAGATACGATGATTTTCCCAATTCGCTTCAACACCAGCCAAACGCACGAATTCACTAGCCAGTTTTCGAACACGTGGTCCGTATAGTAATTCAATATCTCGGAATATGCTTGGAACCGACTGGGATTTCATGATTTCAGGAGGTTTGAATACAAATCGGTTTTGGTAGGGTTTTATTGTATCAAGGGCGAAACGTTGCCACAATAAAACCCTACCAAAACCAATTTGTATTCAAAGCTTCTGAAATCAAGAGTTGTTAGGCATTAATTCCATTCCTCTGTTGTCCCAAGCGGTGTAGTACACGGGTATCCTCTTTGGACATCAGCAAGTCGACTCGGAATACTAAATGCGGCTTCATGCATGCTGTTCCAGATAATCTACCCATTTGATTACTGTCGTGCTTTGAGAGCTGTGTTTAACAATGGACCGAAACTCAGCAGATTGCTTTCGAAGTTTGTTGACAATTATATGTGTTTTCGTGTAGGTTCGCGGCAGTTAGACACAAGCAGACAGCCACCACACATATCGCAGATAGATATCAGTCATGGCGGTCCGCTGCCGTCGCCCATGGCTCAGTGACATAAGTCGCTGCCTCGCAAGATTAAGGTCGTGGGTTCGAATCCGGCAGGATTCGGTGGGTGCGCGCTAATGACGAGTCCCAATAGGACGAAACGGCCGTCTTGCGCTTTCCTGGATGTATAGTGTCTGTCTGTCTGTGTCTAACTGCGACGAACCTACACGAAAACCTAACAAATCCCCCTAGTACTTACAAACTATGTGTAGCCAAGAACTGCCACTCAGCACACGTTTAAATTGTATGACGTAAGTTCATACGCTGTGGAAATACTCGCTGGAAATAGATTCACACTTGTCACCTGATTTCAAGAATGCGTTCAGGAAGTTGATTTGCAGTAATCTGAGTCCTTTTGCTCGAACAGCCCTGCTTGCTCCAAGCCTTTGTCAGTGAAATGCATTAAACTCAACTTCCCAATCGGATCAAACAGCGCCGCCTGTTACAGTAATACGAAAGTGTAGCATTGTAAGTCAGTGTTAAACGGGCAACATAAGAGTCTGTCGTGAAAAAAGTAGTGAACAGAAATTAAATCAAATAAACACGGCTGTTTTTGTCATTCCATTAGTTTGTAGCTTTCCGTGCGTTAAGCAAAGCACCACCTGATTTTGGGAATACCAAGATAAATTATGTTATTATCTAGGGTCAAGTACCGACCTTTCAGTTCTGCCACAGACCATGTTGCACACTCGCTTTCTTTGGAACCTGCGACTTCTAGGTTCACAAAGTTGATTTGTTATCAGGCACAGGAATTATGTCTGTTCTTTGCATCCCAAAGCCGCAACCTATGATCTACTTAAAATTGACCGCCCATGGAACTCAGTGCTTCATGTTGGAAACCGTCTCGTATCACCCTAAAATTTGTAATAGATAAAAACGTAAATCCCTCCAGCTTCTGCACTTCGGGTAATCAAATAATTTAGTGAACATTTACGGTGTTGCGATGCCCGCTTGTCGTCTAAAATAATACTCTATCCAAGTGTGTGCAGGCCATATACCGACTCTTAAAAGTGCATCCATTTCATCCTGTTAAACAACAAATGTGTCGTTCAGGGATTGGTTCTCTGCCATTTCAACTTTTCTTTCCACGTTGAGCGCTTGCCCATACGGCAGTTCGACGGTGCAGTGGTTTCTATACCATTTCCCAGACACTTGAAGCCGTAGGGCAGTCAAGTTAATCCGTAAGACATTCGACTTCGTTCGCCTTACCATGCGTCGGCTGTTGCTTTGCGCTCCCTGTCGCTTAATTGTTTCATTGGTCATAAGCTGCCAACCAAAAGGATATCGAAATTAAGTGTAGAGGGAAATCTGTTCACTAAGAGGCGAAAAGGTGCCGACTGCACATGCTCGAGAGTAATTCATCCCCAGGATGATGACGGATGGCAGGACACGGGTGAGACTAGTGAAACGTTGGGTCAGCAGATGCGGAGTAGGATGAAATTCAGACACTGTAGGACAAGGGGTTGGTGCATGCCCCAACGTATCCCTTTGACAAATCCTGTGGACGAAAAGAGCTGATATTTGTTTCCAATTCCATCACAAGCGGCAGCCAGTGTCCTTGCACCTAAACTTATCACGCGCTTGTCGGAGCAAGCATTTGCATGTGATGGGCATGTTGCCCGCGTGGGCCAACAAGCGAAAAACGAGTGCTGCCATGAGTCGGTACGTCACAATTTGGTATGGCAAACGGCTAACTCCAATGTAATACGGTGCACGTAGTCCACGTAACTGATGCGACGACCGCGGCGCACAAAGCTTCCTGACATCAATAGATAGCGATTGGCTATGTACCAAGCTGCGCACTAAGACTTTAATGCGGCTAATAATGCGACAGCCTTAGTATATGTTCCATGGATAGCACCGGTTGTTTTTCACAGTTAGGGTGACATTTTCGTAGAATAAGCGAGTCAAGTCAGATCGAGAATGTGCTTCATACACCCATGAAAGGTGGACATACAGATCTAATGAGTTCGCACCGTAATAAAGTTAGTGTTTAACAAGTCCCTTAATTGGTGAGGGTGTGGACCACACCTATGCATGCCCCTATATCACGATGAACTGTTGATGCACTATCCTGTCTGCACAATAGTTAAGCCAGTCGTCTTATCTGGGCGTGTTTTTGGGTGCTCGCAGAGGCAAACAGTGAATGTTAAATAAATGGCTTACCATGACAAGTTATGTTGTTTAACGGTGTTCAACTTCTCTACTACCTCTGTTCCTTGCCCATAAGCTATTTCATTTTAAAGAAATCCTAACTTCATTAGACACACGTGAACTTTGGAGCAACCAAAGGGACCGATTTGCATGCCCCCGACCGTCCCAGTTGAACACACATGACCCCAAAGTGTTACGAGCGGTGCTTCATTGCGAACGCATGACAGAAGAAACACTTGAGATGCGTCGCCAGCGTGGTAACAAGTTTTCATCGGAGAATCGTTTGAAGGACTTTAAGACCAGAACCCAGTCGACGGAGGCAGTGCGAAATCACTGAGGTTTGTCAACTACGGCAGAAAACCATATATTTGAAGCATAAAGCTGCAATGCATGACAGACTCTCACAGAAACAACGAGTTGCGTCATGACCATTTTAATCAGAACTTCATCACGTGAGCATCCTACTAGCCGACTTGCAGTGGCTCTCAGTCCACTATCAGTAGTTCACCCAAAAACGTTTAATTGACTGCTTCACAAGGGGCGGTTTGAGATCTCACCGGACAACCACGCCTCTAAACATGGGTGCGACATTTGGAACTCTATCCTGCTTTTACAAAAGGCACAAGGCCTCCTCAGCAAGTTTTCTGAGTTTACCAAGAATAGAAGACCGGAGGTAAACAATTGTTTTGGGTGGTTCTTCCTCAGACCCGTACAATCGTATGGGTAAAATAACAATGGGCGAAAAGGTGGATTCGATCAGTTCAGATGAGGTTCGATCACGTGCCGATCAAGGGTATGAACCAGCAACAAACTAGGACTAAGGTGTACTTGTACGATTTCTGAGTTTCATTGTCGCAAAGCTTCGACGTCGTGGGACATTATCACGCGCCGACCTAAGGTGCATGGACAACACGAATATGCATTATGTAACCGGCCTTCGCATGCCTTGGGCGTTCAAACGTAACTTCGGCACTTAGTTCGAAGCGGTTGTCACTCCTCTCTTCATCTCAGTATTACAACCAATGCTACAGCACGTCTCCCCCGCATATTGTCCTGTCACCTGGGGCTACGTAGAAAGGATTAAAGGGTACAGTATGTTGCCCGCGAGATAGATCCCCAAATTTAGAGGTGCGCTGTGTGAAGACCGGTGTAGGAGACTATGGCTTTACACCCTATCTTATCGTCGATTGTAGGTTGACCTCATGATTACACAGTGGATACCTTATCTCGGTGGTTACCCCATGTTGAGAACGCTGCGGTATATGCGTGCGCAGACAATCACATGCACACATGGATACAAGCTAGTAGTACTGGATTTGAAGCAGGTCGTTCACCAACACTGTTTCGAACGTAGGGTGGTGTGTGTGGAACGACCTGCTACAGCACGGAGCTGAGCGAAAGTCGGTGCCGGAGAACACGAAGTTCCTGGAAAAGCACTTTGTTGATATAAAATATATCGATGGCACTGTAACATAACGAGTATTTGGACCTGAGTGATATCAGATGCACCTACACAGGTATCGCTTCCAGCTGCTTCAAACCAGTAACCGAAACCTGGCTCAACAACGAAAAGTAGCATGCGGAAATCGCATATCCGTCCTGCGAAACGATCGATCAAACAGGGGCGGCGCCCTTGTGTACCATCGCACTGATCTGCATTTCGAACTGGTTAATAACCAGAGACTCACGTTGTTGACTGGTTTTGGTGCCGCTTGCGACTCAACTGGGGTGACACATGTTTGGTGGCCATTGTATAACGCCCCCATGTCAACTATAGATATGGACAACTGTTTAGCTAATGCACTGAAGACGGTTCAAGTAAAGCCCTACAGTCACCTTCTCCTGGCATGCTGTGGAGGTTCGAGCCTCCCTCAGTGAACAATCTAAAACTGAACTGCAACAACTAGTCACTGGCTTACCACTTTCTAATCACACTACTTCACCTACGAGATTCAGAACAGGAAACAAATAGGTCATTCTTGACCTTGTGTTTACCAGCGAGGAACGTATGATCGACACAATAACATTGAGCAGCCCATCGAGACGCGGAGATCTTGCGACAGTGTTTTCCCACTACGTTGGAGACCCTGTTACCTAGGTTCGTGACTGCGGCTATCACTGTGGGAACCTTATCATGTTGGAATATCTGCTCCCGGATAATCAGCTTTATCGCTTGGCCACTGAGCCATCCTTGGTTCGCGTAACGGAAAGTTGACCCACACAGGTCAAACTAACACGTCGTGAGCTGACCGAATGCAGTGTGCGAAGTAAAGAGACCAATTATCTGGGAGCAGTCATTCCCACCTGACAAGATTGCCACAGAGACAACCGCAGTTGCCAAGCTAGGTAACAGTGTCTCCAGTGCAAAAGAAGCCAGTTGCTATCCGGTAACGCTGTCCATAAAATGGCGTTGCTTTGTTGTCCGCGGCCAATTATCTCTCAATGAGGCATCAAATTTCGCGATGCCGGACGGTGAAGATATGCACAGAAGATCGCGTGTTGACTGAATCACGGGGAATGCTGATTTTCAGCAATCCAAAAGTTCCTATTTAGTAAAATGAATCAAGGGAGGCAGATTCTGAGTAAAGAATTCGGTAATTCTCATCAGACTCAAACATTACATGATGACGACAAGATGCTAAATGTGCCGGGTTGGGCTGTGTGTTGATTAGAATGTTTAATTCCAACAAGAGCAAGTCAATAAAGCACGGGGTCATTGAAGGTGGCGTATGATGCACAGGAGAAATCACAACAGAAGTTGTAGGCCACGGTAGAAGCTACGGACGTACAAACTATTTTTGTACGCATAACTCCGACTTGAGTTGGCGGATGTAAATAGCCTCCGTAATGGATAGCAGATGCGTTCGGAATCCGCGCGAGAAACCTTCAGGGATAGCATGTAGTCAGAGGCTGAACTGAGAATTCACAAGAATTCGAGGAACAGGGCAAAGCACATTTCGTCCAGGCCTCGTTTGAAGTTCACTATCATTTTACGTTCCAATAATGCAAAAGGAATTTTGTTCCAACTAGGCAATACCTGATTTGAGAAGAATTTAGCTCTAATATCGTGCCTAGATCTCTGACGTTTCAACTTTAGACGTAGCTGGTTCAAAGAAATCGGTTGGCTTGAGGCCGCTGAGAAACTTAATGATCTTGAATGTCTCTGATAAGTCCGCTCTCAATCTGCATCTCCTCATTGTGTACACTTTTACGTTGGTTAACCGAACCTCCCTGCTGGCCTATCGTTCGAGTGGCCAGTCTTTGCACATTCTCAATACAATTTACGTCCTTCTTCAAGAAGGTCCAAGCCTAAACACAGTATTCCAAATGTGGTCTGACCACTGCCTTACACAAGGGGAGAAAGACCTCTGACCTGGTACAACTCAAGGCTCGCTTATATTGAAATAACTGTAGTGCTTTGTCAACGACATGCTTACATTGCACCGACGGCTTGAAGTGATTCATCACGATGACGCATATATCACTTGTTTCGGTAGCACATTGCTGTGTCGGGAATCCAACAAGTGCTTGAAGTAACACAGTTTCGCCAGTTAGTGTCAAAATTTGGCATTTGCTGGTGGTTAAGTGCAGAGCCCATAAGTGCGAGCATTTAACAATGATAGCCAAATATTTAGATAAAGTAACCCTGTCCCCCTTGCTAGCAAACTTAAAGTCATCATCAAAAATATAGGTGAGCTTCTCAAGTAAAGGCGCAAAGCTATCTATGAATATAAGAAACAGTACTGAACTCTGACTGACTCCACTATATGCAGTACCTGTGCTCGAAATACCTTTCAACCCTAATACGAAATGTCCTACCGCAGAGGACCGCGGACAACCAAGAAAGCAGTTGTGATTATAGTCCAAATCAAGTCATATTATTCAGCAGAAAGCGGTGATTTAACGTGGCAAAAGCTTTACTGAAGTCAAAATAACCTATTTCTACCGGAATCCTGTCATCAAGACACCGGGTTATTTCGTCAAGGAAACACAGTAGGTTTGTGTATGATTTTTCCCTGATAAATCCATGCTGTCCCGCTCCGATCGTTATGGGTGGTGAGATGCTCACAGATTCGATCACAGGTGATCTTCTCCAGACGCTGCAAGAGTAAGCTGATCAAACTTATAGGTCTGTAATTATTCGACGATAATTTGGGACCACGTTTATGAATTCCCACTACAACTGCATCCTTTTAATCTTTTGGTATCCTTCCTTCACGAAGAGACATATTGTAAGTTCAAAAACTGGAAGTTGGCGCATATCGGCAATTGGCTGTACAATGGCTGAATGCAGCTTATCAGAGCCATGGGATTTTCCAGCGGTTTAAGTCTTTCAGAACAGAGAGTACATCTGCCGCAGTTAGTTCGGTTTCCCTCATTTTCCCCTCGCTTATGCTATGGGGTTGCTCAGGGCTTGAATATTCATTGTCCGCTCGATGAACTTTATGAAAAACATGCAGCAATTCATGCGCCTTGGCTAGGTCTTCTGTAACCTGAAGACCATCTTGTGTTTAAATTAACAACCACTTCTCTTAAGAAAGACCTCGACAGGACATAGCTGTAGTAGCTTTCCGGATTCATCTTTGCATTACGCGCCATTCTAAGCTCGTACGAGTATTTGGCCTATCTCTGCAATTTGACAACCGGGTTGCGACATTTTTTGTAGCTTTGTCACCTACGGAATCAGCCGGTCTCATTGAACCTTTTCCATAGGGTATTATGTCGTTTTAACGCTCTGTCAATTCTTCGGTGCCACCATCGAGGCTTGCCTGAGTGGCGTATTCTGCGTATCACTTTGACCTCATTAACCACAGACCTCTCAGTTGCACTTGTCTGGGATGGTTTTAGACTCTTAGGAACGTTGTCAAAGAGCGCTTCCCTATGCCCATTAATTGGATTAATCATAGTTCCTGTTGAATTCGTTTCTGTTTCCCCTGAGTTAGAAGAAGCAGTCGTGTCCAATCGCTTACATACAACCTGAATTCCCTTAAACTGAGAGTTCGGGACGACATAACTCTTCAACGTATCGTTGGAATCATTCGAAGGGGGTATTCTTTGAGTAGTCTCCAAAAGGTCGAGGTCTGTTGTAGCCGCGTTTCGTGGAGAGATAGAAGCATTCACCTGGGGAGGGTGAACCTCATGAGCTTAACGTATCATATTATTAACACCGAGGTTGTGAATAAAGTGCTGGTTCACTGCTACAACAGGGCTGATTTTCACGTTGTTCAGCGGTACTAATGAGGTGAATTGGGTGCGGGATGCGAGTGTATGTTTGGTTACCTGATAACGACCGTTTGTTTAACCAGCTAACAGACTTGCTCGGTTGAGAAGATGATCCCGATATACCGCGTTCTTAAGCTCCACTACGATCGACCTTGTAAGGCCCTGTTGTTGCAAAGCGTTTGCTTTCTTCCAACTACCAACTCGATGGATTGTTTTGATGCCAACGAGAGGCGATATACCAACAATACGTAGTATATCGTGAACATGTTTCCCATTCTAATCACACTTAGTCTTAGCCTCTTGTATAACCAACTCTTCCCGGTTGTAAATGTGCACATTCCTATGCCTTTCCATAGAATTTTCAGTATTACGCGCATACTGTTTGAAGTGTGAGTGCACTTCAGCAACTTTTTCTCGGAGCTCTTCGATGATGGTTCCCTGTTCCCAGATCAGCTTTTCCGCCATGCTGAGCTTATTCAGATCTTCTTCTTCCGATGCCATTCACCAGCAAACAGCGGCGTCGTAGTCTCATGATATTTCACGCGCCTGAGTCGACAGATGCTATTTCTCAGGCTGGTTATGACTACGACGTGGATATTCTGCAGAGCCTGATTGATGGCCTTCTCGACGTGAATGATCAAGAGCTGCGGGTGAAGCAAAGCACCCGACTTGGATTGAGAGATGAGGGGAAATCCCGGCCTCTGCGAGTCACCTTTGTTGATGCAACGAGCCTGAGAATGATACTATCCCGTCTCGGTAGGCTAAGAGGTCTAAATATCCATCTTCGTCCCGATTTGGATCCGTCGGACAGAGAGAAACTAAAGTCTACTATCATGAACTTTAGGCGGCGGATTGATAGTGGTGAAACCAATCACATTGCACGTTCTCGGGTAGTTCACTGGGTCCGCCAAACCCGGATCAACAGGTCGATGATGTTCCGTGCGCGTCTGCCGGTTCCTGCCGCTGCCTGCGCATAACCTTCACAAGTTTCCGTGGTTTAAGGAACAAACGTGACGATGTATTTCATTTCGTTGAATCACGTCGTCCGGCCGTAATAGGACTGGCCGGAACCTGGTTAAAACTTAAGGTTACTACCCAGAAAGTCCAGATCAGTGGGTACTCGTGCTTCCGGTGCGACAGACTATCAAGTGGTCGAGGCAGCGTACTGTTAGATATTCGGTCCACGCTGTACGGGAGACTGGTAAACACACACCGTAGCAAAGATGGCCTGTGCGAGCAACTATGGTGCTCGATCCGCGTGAGACAGAGTCAATTGTTTCTGGGTGCGGCTTATCGCAGCCCGCAAAGTGGATGTCTCGATTGGTTACCGCATGCCAGAAACTACATGAGTCGGCCCCGCTTCCTGCTTATGTGTGATTTTAACTTCCCACAAATACGGTGGCCTGAGGTTCGGCTTCTCCCCGGGCACTGTCAAGGCACTGTTTGTAGAGATGGTATATGAAAATGGGGTAGCGCGTTACACCGCTTTTCGCTCCATTGGGCCTGGACCTACTACTAACTAGTTGCGAGCAACATGCACACGAAATTCAGGTCCCGGAGCCTCTGGCAGCTAGTGATCACTCGATGGAGTTAGCCAACCTAGAGCTGCCGCTGCCCTACTCGCGTCTGCCGAAGCCGTCCCACAATTATTGGAAGACCGACTTCAGTGGTCTCAATCGAGCCGCCAGTGAAGTAGATTGGTGGCTGCCACAGGATTGATCTGTTAAAGCCTGTTAATCTGTTATGAAAGTGAGTATGCAGTCGTAGTGCGGTCGTTTCGTACCCCTCAAGCATCGGAAAGCTGGACAAGTGAAGCCACATTTGTTTGACAGAGAGTACAGTCAATTAGCTCGACGGCGACGCGTACTGTGGAATAAATTCCTCGTGTCTGACTCTGCCGACAATTATGAGGCGTACAAAAGGCAGCTGAATCTTTACAACAGTGCAAAAGCGCGAAAGGGTCGACAGTTCGAAGAGGAGCTTGCAACCTCAGCGAAGACGGCCCCCAAGAGTGTTGCTTACGTGGAGCGGCGCCTGAGACCCACAATTGACGTAGCTGTGTTACAGGGCACTGATGGACAGCCTCAGACCTCCAGCACTGAACGTACGTCCGCATTGGTGGAGCACTTCACTTTCGTATTTACAAATAGGCATGCGCCTATGCCGAGCTCGAAGTGTGCAACCCCTACTGGACTCGTGGGTTTTGATTACGGTGTAGAAGATGCCCGCAGTCTACTCGCCAGTCTTGATGACACGAAACCTGCCGGACCCAATGGACTTCACCCGGTAATATTAAAGTCCTTATCGACCATCACCTCGCCTGCCGTGACAGATCTGTTCAACAGATCACTGCCCGAGGTTGCATTACCTAGCGACTGGAAATGCTCGGTAGTGAAGCCGATTCCAAAAGGCGGTGACACGCAGTGTGGACAATTACCGGTCGAATTGTCTCACCTCGGTTTTGGCGAACATGCTCGAAAAGATTGTGAAAAAGGGTATTCTCCAGCTTCTGGAGTCGAAAGTTCTCCTAAAGTCGGCACACCACGGCTTCATGAAGGGCCGCTCATGCATCACCAACCTGCTGTTGATTCGGCAGGAATGGTTGAAAGCATTGAACCGGGGAAGTCATTGGATGTTATATACATTGATTTCAGTAAAGCTTTCGCGAAAGTGAACCATTAGGTCTTGCTCCACAAGCTGAGCATGTGTGGTGTTGGTGGCGTACTGCACCAGTGGATCAGTGACTTCCTTATTGGAAGGAGATGAAGGTTTCAGGTGGATGACCACCTAATGGAAGTGTATCCTTCTACTAGCGGTGCACCCCAAGGCACAGTACTGGGGCCCATTTTATTGCTGATCCACATAAACGAAATACCTCAGCTTCTTCGGTCGCCCTGCGTATTATTTAAGGATTAATTCTTTTAGCGACTGTGACGTCCTTCAGCAAGACCTCGACTGCCTATCCCGATGGTCTGCAGAAGTTGACCTACCGGTCAACACGGTCAAGTCCTCTTTTATGAGCCTGGGGAGGGGTAGTAATTGGCGTGCTTACACCCTGACCGGCCACCCGTTGCAGCCCACCAGTTCCGTAAATGATCTGGGCGTACTCTCACCTTGTGATCTGTTGTCTGTCGATAACACGAACAGACTGTACGCAAACGGACTACGCTTGCTTTGGGCACTTAGACGTAGCTTCTGCACTTGGTCTGAAGAGATTGCCACCCGTCTCTTCTCTTACAGAATAAGTCCGGTGGTTGAGTACGGCTCACCCGCCTATTGCCCGATCACAAGAGGTGAGGTGCAGAGACTGGAACGATTCCGGCATGTAGCTACCCGGGGCATGTCGTAGGAGGATCAATGTAGGAGACTAGGTTTTATACCCTGTAATATCGTCGGTTTCGATTTGTTCTCATTATGTCGCACCGGATAGTGCACCTGCGCCAATTCCCTATGTTGCGGCCGCTGCTGCACTTTCGCGCACCAAGCAGCTCACGCGGACACCGGTACAAACTAGTGGTACCGGATTTAAAGCACATCGCTCGCCTTCTGTGCTTCGAGCTTCGGGTGGTACAATATTGGAACAAATTGCCGGAGACATTAGTCTAGGCTAAATCGGTGTCGGAATTTAAGAGATTCCTTGACATGCACTTTGCCGACTACAGGTATAAGGAGCGTATCGCCGCCAGACACGATGTAGTGCAGCTGCAATATGATCCCACCGCGCAGGAATCAGCGACGTGATTCCGCTCATGTGCCTGATCCACGTACGATTCAGCAACACAGATTTTTATCTTCCCGCTGTCTGTCCTCCGTATTTAATATTCTAAGTGACATGACGAGGCTGAATCAAAAAGTTCTCCACTCATCAACCGCGAGCAAGTGTCCGCCAGGCATATACAATGAAAACAAGCCAGTTTAAAATTGAACTCAAAATTGAATTTGAAGAATCCGTTGGTGGTTGGGTTGCTACAAGCAACCTCTATTGAGACCTCGGTTCACTTGAGGTGGACCTCGGCCATTCCGATCAAAAAGACCGTAAGTGAAATGAAAATTATAGTGTTGCTCACCCAAACACTGACACTCCAAGACCGCGGTTTCGTCCTGGCTGGGACTCATCAGTTGGAGATAGCCTCAGTTGGGCTGGAACTCAGAGCCTAGTGGCTCATGGTTGACGCCATAAGCACTATGCCACTGAGATCCGCGAGCAACGCTTGGTCCAGCGGAAACGAATGCAAAGTTGGATTTGGAGCATCCGCTGGCGGTTGGGTTGCTACAAGCAACCTCTATTGAGACCTCGGTTCACTTGAGGTGGACCTCGGTTCACTTGAGGTGGACCTCGGTCATTCCGATCACAAGGACCGTAAGTAAAATGGAAGCATTATAGTGTTGCTCATCCCAACACTGGCACCCCAAGACCGCGGTTTCGTCCTGGCTGGGACTCATCAGTTGGAGATAGCCTCAGCTGGGCTGGAACTCAGAGCCTAGTAGCTCATGGTTGACACTATAAGCACAGTTTAATTTAGGGTAAGGTAAATATACCTCAATCGACTTCATGTCCATTCGTGAACAAACATTGTGGTACCATTGCAAGCATCTGTCACGCTGTATGCCTTTTTATACTACACCCTTGCAGCTATGCTGGCCACAGTGATAAGTGTCTGTTGACTCCATGACCAACGCAGAGAAAACGGAAATACATGGGAAATACTATCTTCAGAGCTAATGAAATACGATGAAACAATACAGCAGGGGTACTAAAAATGCAGTGGATTCTAAATTATTAACACAATAACAACATGCAAAAAGTGGAAAGAACCGGTTAACGAATGACAAAAATTGTACCAAGCTCACAGGTATGCAAACACGGTAAAATCCTGTTCTTTCTTTACTTCCTATCTACAGGTATGTAAATCAACTCAAACGTCGAAGTGCAGATAGTGAGTTCTGGTTTGCTTGCTGATACAATAAATACATTGCTCGTTAGGCAAGTGCCTATTTAGATGGGACCAGGTCTTGACCGAACCATCCGTCGAACGAACTGCAGTAGCTCGTTCGACGAGGTGCACCGCGTATTTACGCTGTCTTGATGAGAGCGATCCAATAACTGATGGAACCGTGTAAAGTTTCCACACTGCCCCCTTATAATATGCTTTAAAGCCAAATTTGAAGGTAAACATAACAAAATAGCTTGTTACTATACCTCGCTTCGCCTCTGTAAAACCATTTCAGAATGTCCTTGCGAATCCAATGAGATAGGCGCCTCGTAGTACGACCCACGTATCATGGACCACAGGAGCACGAGTACAGCTAAACAAGCATTGATCGAGTCACCGGAGGCAGCCTGTCTTTCAAAGGTTTTACGAATAAAGGCTTATTATAAATTACTCTGCGTAGGTGAGCCACGAAATGAGTCTTTATTACAGCTTCTTTCAGACGCTTGGACAGGGTACCAGCCGCACTATCACCTTTGAAAAGAAAATGCCCAATTAGTTTTTTTGGTGCACTCATCCTCGGTGTTTTTATCTTGCGTACTTTTAAATATTTGAGGACTTATTTATCTGGATATCCATTCGCTCTTAGAGCGTCACCGATTCTCTGCAATTCCTTGATGATGGTGTCCCGTGTAAAAATTTGTGTGCCCAGACAAGATTTCGTTTGTGCTGTAATGGTACAGCACTGTGGAAGTTAGTGTAATGTGCAGTCCAAGTTAGTTTTCTATACCGTGCACTACTGCACTAGTCCGGAAAACGACTACCGCTCCTGGATGTTGATATCATGAGAAACACCGACTGCTAATCAATGACATATCCAGTGGGGCGTCGGTGTTGGCTAACACTCAGTTCGCACAGCCGAACTGCTCGGTGTGCTCTGCCATCGAAGCATGACACGTCTAGTGAGGCTTCGGCGTTTGGCTAGCACTCACTTCTCACGTCCGAACGTCTTCTGTTCACCTGGTGTGCCCTGCCATCGTAGACACACAAGTCCCGCCTCTGTGCTCCATCTCACCCCTGCCGACACATTCGACAAAGCAATGTGTGTCATTGGACAGTTGGCAATGTAGCGTACGGGGCTACGTCAGCACGTGAGCGCAGCCGCTCCTAGTTTCGGACATAACTAATAAAACACTCTGAAGAGCGACTTAGCAAGATCGCCAATCCTGATCCGAACAGTAACCCATGGAAAGTGTTCAGCAGGTGTCCAACAACAGAGGAATCTGGCGGCCTGCGCGAGTACGAAGATTCACGGGGGCAGGGATGCTGAACAATTTCATGTTAAATCCAACTTGGCACGTGTTCCTTCATTCGGGAAACCAAAGACAGATCTCTTCTGCCTACGTAACTGGCTCCGCACTTATACATGAATTGCTATATGCTGTGTGAATTGGACCCGATTGGCTGAGCTTCCGTCGTTGGAGGCAACGGGAAATTACGAGTTCCTTTACTGACAACAGCTTGAGCAGAATGGTAAATTCGTTGCGTAGGAAAAATTAAATATTTGGTTGTCTCCGATGTGGGGAACTCATCCCTGAATGGCAACCCGATTTATAGATCATTTGCTTGGCAGCTCTATACACAGTCCTTCAAGCCTCGCTATTCACTGTGTTTCTCTGTGAATCTGCGAGGATAACCATTCGCCATGAGCGTAATTGTACCTAACTCTGGCTCGTCGGCCAAACCATCCGCTGAGCAAATTCCACTAACTCGATTAAATAAAGTTTGTACAAGTATCCGTTTGTACCGCACTGATGGTAATCTGGTAAATCGCAGGTATCGGTCGGACCATATTGTTTTTCTGTTCTTGAACCTCTTGATGAGCCTGTCATCCCTGCGAGTGATAAGGCTGTCCAAGAATGGTAGACGGTTCTTCTGCTCTACCTCACAGATAACCTGGAAGTTGGCATGTGTGTCATTAACCTGCACTACCAACTGCACGATCTGGTATTCCGATGAACAGTAGGTCAGTATGTTATCCATATAGCGCTTATAGTATGGCAGCCTAGCTATTCCCGTGGGGTGCAAATCAAATCCAAATATGCTTTATGAACACTAATGGGTTCAATTTTAGCATTCACATTAAAATGCCGAAAACTGAATGATGCTATCAATAATCGCAGTGTTGGGGAGACAAGATGAAAAATATACACAACTGTCACTGCAACAACCGCTTGTGCAGTATGCTATGACTTCCACTGGGTCAACACGCAAACCTGATTGCTAAGGCAAGAAGGTATATTACCATACGATAACATGCTGTAGGATAGAATATTTACTTTCGAACGCGTAGAACAGTAAAGGAGCGTTTTTGAAAGAGCACTGTGAAGTGGATGAATACGATCAACTGATATCTCAGAAACAAGATTATTGCAGGCATCAAGATGTCCAGAAATGATCAAGTCTACTAAACTATCTCTACACGAGCCGTTGCATCAATAAATATGCTTTGTAGATTGTACCAATAAAATATAGTCTTTCTGTGGCAGTCCAGGGAAGATGATAGGGGAGCAGCATAGCCGATTGGAATAATCAAAGGTGTCGTAAACTTGTATTTTATGGTGCGGGGTACTGAAAACACAAAAAGAAAGATTTCTGACTTCTGAAAAGTTTTCCAGACAAGCGTGGACCAAGAAAGGCTCTGGGCAAAAGCCACGGAGATACACGACCGTGGACGATCTGGGTACGGGATTTTCGTTCGCATGGAGGATAGGGGAGAGATCTGTGGGGGACAGCAACAATTCGTTACGAAAAAAAAGAAAATATTACATCGTTGTATTTAGATGCGTTAACTCTGAGGTATCTGGATGAAGACCACTCCAGATCTTCCAACGCCCGTTGAAGTGATGAGGGATCCTGAATAGTTGGGGCCATACTTCCCAGCACAACATTCTCGGCATATTTACATCCTATAATAGTGAATTGTATAGGGTGGCATACAGTATAAAAGGCGCATACAAAAGGTGACAGGATCAACCTCTACAAAATAGCACAGTCGGCATGGTGCACAGAAGACTTCTTACCGGTTATCTTGGTGAAATAGGTACGATCCGCAAAATAGTCACGCAGAAGATTACACACACCTGTTGAACTCCATTCTTGGATAGTAATTTGAGTAACCTTGACCTATCCAGACTTCCAAATGCATTCGAATAATCCAGGAAGAGAAGTCGTACGGATTTACATTTTTGGTTTTTCACGCCAGAGAGGACAGTCTGCAAACACACAACTGAGACGTGAACACTGTGACCTTACCGACAACGTCAGTAACAGAACAACTTTTTACCATAGAGGGTGAGTCATTCAAATGGTTCGTAACGTTTGCTCAACAAGCGCGATGTCCAGTGTGCCACAGTCTAAAGACCTACGTAGATCACGTACCAAACTTGTTAAGGAGGGCATTTTGTACCGTAACTGCCGCAAGTTTTTCCATGGGAGATGCCTCTGAGTTAAACTTAGTCAGGCCAAGTTATTATACAAACCAGACTCTCTAAGGTTCTATGTGGAATACACATCTATCCCACTGATAAAAAGCGTGCTCTTATTATCTCAGAAGTATAACCAGCTATTAGCCAGGTTTGAGGAAATGGTGACCACCAAAATCAGTACGGTTGGGGTAAGTATAGCGGACTGTGCAACCCAATCCTCCCCCGTAAGCGTTGCTTCCATCCCGAGAAGAACTGCTAGTAACACCGTAAGCAACACGACACATAGAGTCCAGAACATCAACTGCTATTCCAATACCACAGGTGGCTCACATTTGACAACTGCGGCTCCCAGTTTGATCGGAGTAACTACACGTAAGGCTAATTCCAAACTCCCGATAGAGTGCGTAAAAAATGAGCAAGTCGGTACTAGCGAAAGTTGGGTTACGGTTGCTTCCAAGAAGAGTCGTCATTTAGAATTAACATCACCCCCAAATGGATCGAAAATTGAGGAGGGTAGCGGAGGTTTCCTACTGCAAGCACCGCCGATTTGCTGCGGTACATCAAGTACTTCAATCACTAGCCGCGACATGTCGAAAGGTGTAAAGAAACAACTACCTGTACTGAGTGTACTGTGCTCCAATATCCCAGAATCAAAGTCGACATCAATAAGAGGCAGGCAGTTGGATGATCTCAACCAGTGGGATATTATTAGTCATCTATTCGGAGTTGTACTGAAACCTGTACATGTAGTGCTTATTACGCGACACCCCAGCTCTAAGCATTTCGGAGAGCCAAGACTTATTCGCGTTGTGCTAAAACTCCACCACTGAAGTAGAATCAGTACTACTGTCGACAGACAGTCTCAGAAATGTACACTGCTCCATCCGTATCTTTTCAAACATCCCATGGGTCGAGCGATATGGAGTTAACCGCACTTTAAAGGACTACCGGAAGGAAACCAACCAGAACCATGTATGTTCACGGGGTTCCTGAAACTGAAACATGTGGTGTACATGACATAATAACCCATCATAAAAAGCAATGGTGTTATATTCGTGAAACACTGCTTGTATGACGTGCTAGCGAAATGCATGTCACGGCTGCCTACATCACCGCACTATAAAGGAAGTGGACCGAGAGTGTTGAAGGTGGTCGTACAAGCAAAACGCATGGTAACACGGCTGCTAAGAAGTTGGCACATGTTCCGTTGCAGTCTACCGTCTTAGCTTCGGTTGAAGACAGTCAACGATATTTTCGTAGAAAGTAGAAGCCACGAGTAAACTGCACAATCATCCGCCTCGACGGGGGATTGAACCGCGGACATGCGGATCGCCGGTCCGCGGCTCTACCCCTGAGCTACCTAGGACTGACGACCAGGTGCGCAATTTAATACATGACCTCTGCTTGGTTCGCGACGTACTGGTAATAAGCTCACAGTACCTGCCCTGGTGTTGCAGATTGGCTCACTTGCTCGTTGCTTCCCAATGAACCGAAGTATCTGTCCTCCTGATGTTCAAAGAGCAATGGTAAATGTAGTTTATTGGTGGTTTTTGTGAGTAGTGTAATTTTCGTAGAAAGTAGAAACTACGATTAAACTTTGCACAATAATCTGCTTCGAGAACCGGCAATCAACACTTCGGTCTTCTTCGCAGAGCGTTCGGTCGGTTTGAACCCTCAATCTTTCTCCAAACGCTTAACGCTTACGTGGAATGTGTTATTCAGGCGTGGCAGCCGTGGCAGAAATGGGATCTCGTTGCTCTTGAGACTCCTAAACGAAGGGCAACCAAGAACGTCAGGGGCCTCTTTCATCTGCCCTATCACCTTAGACTGAAATCTCTAAGAATGTACAGCAGTCAATATCGGCTTTTGCGAGGGAATCTCATAATGGTTTAGCAGATTGTGAAGAACCTAAACCACATTTGCCGTCCGTTGCTAGAATTGGACCACAACACTAACCTAAGAGGTCTTTACCTAGGATTAACAATACAGTATAGGCGGCTTGAATGCTGCAGAAATTTCTTTTCCCTCCGCGTGTGACAGCCTGGGAACGCCATCCGTAATTGTGTCGTCTATGCTCGCAATCTGGCAATAGTTATCCCATTTGCATTTCATTTTATGAATTGTTAGCCAGAGGTTACAAAACGCAATCAGGGAGTGTCTTGCCAAGCTCCCAACTAATGGATTTATGGACTTATACTTTTAATACGCAAATATTTCCGCTATTCTAGATAAGTCTATGGTGAGTCCACCAAAACGCTTTAACACTTTATCATGTAATTCACTGTTCGCAACGATTTCCATCCCACGGGATTTTTTAAGCAATGCCTTTTTTACCCGTAATAAACCATTTCTCCATATACCGCTGCATCCAACACGGGGCGCTGGGGTCTTTACGCAAACTGATAGATATCATCCCCAGGACCTGCTGAGCAAATCCGCAGAATTAACAGTCTTTCAAAAACTTTTAGAAGCATAAATGTACATGCAATTGGGTGATACTTTTGAGATCCACTTTTTACTACTGGAGTTATACTGGCCGTTCTCTAAACGTCTGGGATCACACCCGTAGTGAGGCATTTGTTAGAGAGATCTGTTGAAAGCAGTGTGAGAAAATCAGCATACCCCTTCAAAGCTAATGGTTAGAGAGCATCCGGGCCACAAAGTTCGTTTGCCTTTAATTTTTTGAATTTCTTGTGAACATTGCTTTAATCGAAGAGTTCAGCTGGACTTGAGCTAATGAAGGGGGGAAAAGTAAGTGAGCTTAATGAGGTGGAACTAGACTCAGAATTCAGTTTATCCATATCTACTTCACCGCTCTGGCTGCCAACGCTGTTATCCCAGAGCTGCCTCCGAATCTTCCATGGATCGCGAGAATTATGGTTGCCTAGAACTGCTTTGACGCATAACTGGTTTAGCCTTTCTCTCTCGGATTTAATTGCTGTGGTTAGGCTTTTGACACGAGTAGCATTCGTGCACTTGTAAGCACATTCTTTTATCCATCGAAGCCGCTTTAGCAGTGGTGATAAAAACCCATCTGTCGTTAGATAGATCATTTCAACTGGTCAAGACATCTCAAAACAATATTTGATGTAATCCGTAAGATGATCACGTTTCAGTGGCAGGTCGTCCTCGTTGAAGACCAAAATATCAGTTAAAGAACACTTCATCTGAAGCCTCGTGATATGTTCCGAGGAGCAATTTCGCCGTTTGATAATCTTGTAAGGATGTCTGGTCAGCGTAAAAGTTAGACTTTTTATATGATTGAACACAGTTTTAAAATACAATGGTCTGAGCTGATCAAAGGAGCCCGTTTTTGTATGGAAAACAACTGGCGCCATTGTGTGAACACAGCGTCCAACTGAGCATCTTGTCTGATCGAAACAGTCACTAGGCCAACCAAGCCAAGTGTCTTCAAAGATGTTGTATTCTTTCTACTGAAGTCACCATTAACCAAACGGATAGGGCAATCTAATTTAAGCAGTAGTGTTGTGGAACCTTGCTCCTCAAAACGCTTTAACGCTGATGTATCAGGGGCAATGTAGACGTTTCCAGCGATGATTACTTGAAAGCCACTTAAGATGTTCGGTTTGAATTCAACTAAAGAGTAGCTTATGGAAATCGTTGAGTACATAAATATTACGATTGCTGTGTTTCACCAACGTTGATTAACGTGTTATAACGCCGCCACCACGTAACTGGGGTGGGCGGTCCGTCCTGATGGGAAAAACCATCGATTTGAATTACCCCATTTTTCACATCAGTATGCCACCAGCTTTCTTGTAGCAGAATGATTCCTGTATTAACATACTCATTTCGCTGCATAATGACACTGAGATCACTAATTTTATCAAGAAGCGATTGAGCATTATTGGAAAGTAGCAGTGGAACTTGCGTTTTGTCGACAGAAAAACGACTGAAGCCAGATTGCCAGCCAGCACGATGCTTTCTCTATATTCCAAGACATATATTCCTAATTCGCTCGAGGGTGTTTTTAACTTTATGACCGTATTCGATGAAGCACGTTAAGTCAGTAACGGCTAACCTCCCCAAATGAATGACGAGATAGGACACGATTGAGCTTGAGTGTTGTCCAGAATTCCAAAGGGTCTCAATGCTACAAATAAAACTATAAAATTAGTACACTGTTATGCAAAATGATATTCCAACGGGAACAGCAATGGTCGAATTTGAAGGCCCCGCCAAACAGTAGCCATTTTCCATCATCAACATAAAAGAATTGGCGAATACAGGGCCTAGTGCGCTACCCATCACCACTCCATCGATTTGACCCTATGGTGCACATTCTCTGAGCGTACTCTGCCTACGAAATTAAAACTGAGCAAATGAGTGAAAATGCGCACTTATAAGCCGACACTTTCAGTCGCTACGCGAACTACGTACTAATAACGTAGTTGTAGTGAAGCCGGATAAGTGCTCTGGAGTGGTCGTCATGAACAAGGCCGAGTACGCTCAGAAAATGAGTGTCATGCTTAACGACACGAGCAAATCTGAAGGCTTAAAAAGTTAGAGCACGTGTCGAATGTTGAGGGCCGCACAGCTGCCCACCTTGAAACGCTTCTTCCTTATCCCGTGCTTGATGGTGACGCCTATAATTGTTTGAAGCCAAATGGCAGCATTACTCCACAGCCGTATGGGTCACCGGAAACACACAAGAGCGGAGTACCAATTAGACCGGTTCTATCAATGAGAAATAATTCGCAGCACAAATTAGCTTTATGGCTAGTGATGATCCTTTCATCACTGCGACAACTGGCCAATCTCATTAGTCCAAAGGACTCCCTTCGACTTATTCAGGACTTGGGTAACATCAACCGGTCCGAGAAGGGCATGTGTTCATTGGATGTGCAATCTCTGTACACTAACGTCCTGGTACACTAGACAGTTGCTTACATCTGCAAACTAGCCGAGCAATCCGGTTATTCGTTACTAATTCCAGTCGAAATTTAAATAGAATGCTTGCTGTTGTGCACTAAAAACGTTATCTTCCACTTTCAGAATACGCCGTATCGTCAAATCGATGAAGTAGCAATGGGTAGCCAACTAGGATCTGTGCTCGCCGATTACTTTATACTGACGATAGAAAGAAGCAACTCCATACTATAGGCTCAATGTAGATGACATACTGACCTATTGTTCATCGGAATACCAGATCGTGTAGTTGGCGGTGCAGGTTAATGACGCACATGCCAACTTCCAGGTTATCTGTGAGGTAGAGCAGAAGAACCGTCTACCATTCTTGGACAGCCTTATCACTCGCAGGGATGACAGGCTCATCAAGAGGTTCAAGTACAGAAAAACAATATGGTCTGGCCGATACCTGCACCAGATTCACACCCGTGCCGCACAAACGGACACTAGTGAAAAGTTTAATTAGTCGCGCTAGTCGAATTTGCTCAGCGGATGATTTGCCCGATGAACCAGAGTTAGGTACAATTACGCTCATGGCGAATGGTTATCCTCGCAGATTCACAGAGAAACACAGTGAATAGCGTGGCTTGAAGGACTAAGTGTATAGAGCTGCCAAGCAAATGATCTATAAATCGGGTTGCCTTTCCGGGATGACTTCCCCACATCGGAGACGACCAAACGTTTAGTTTTTCCTACGCAACGAATTTACCATTCTGCTCAAGCTGTTGTCAGTAAAGGAACTCGTAATTTCCGTTGCCTCCAACGACGGAAGCTCAGCCAATCGGGTCCAATTCACACAGCATATAGCAATTCATGTATAAGTGCGGAGCCAGTTACGTAGGCAGAAGAGATCTGTCTATCGTTTTCCGAATGAAGGAACACGTGCCAAGTTGGATTTAACATGAAATTGTTCAGCATCCCTGCCCCCGGTGAATCTTCGTACTCGCGCAGGCCGCCAGATTCCTCATTATATATATATATATATATATATATATATATATATATATATATATATATATATATATATATATATGTATATGTACGTGTCCCATGCTGAGGCTGATGTTGCATTCTCGATGCTGCTTCACCGCAGTTGGGCTAAACCAACTTACACTTAAACTAGGTCTTTCTAAGCTAGATAAATTTCATTCCACTTTATTTGGTTTATTCTGCGTACCTGAATAATCTTCTATTAACTGACCACGTTGCTTACACTGATTGCGCTTATCTTCGGTAACTTTGTTGCGTTTGTAGCATTTTTAACTAACTTGTGGACATTTCTTACTTATCGCGGATTCGATGCTAACCAACTTACTTCATATGGTAATTTAGGGAAGAGTTATGCCACCGTATCTGTGTGCATTATTGGATTTATTTTATTTCATCTTGTCATTTCAAGTTATTGGCTGTTGCTTGATATCCCGGTGTGGCTGCGCTTGATGTGCATGTTGACAAGGTGCCTACCTGTCTATTACCCATTACCTCGTCCATACTGGCTCCAAGAGACAGTTGGTCGTTGCTGGAGGGGATGGGGTGCACGGTTCTTGTGGCCGTGTTAGGCTCGAAGAGTGGTTCCATGCATCCAGTGTGGAGCGCACTGCGATCCAGCCACCGCCTGGTGTGCGCTTGATTCCCAAATACAGTGTGCTTGTGTTTGCCTGTGAAGGAGTGTGGGCCGGCTCCGTTAATGAAACTTGGCTCCCATCCGCATTCCTCCCGGTCTTATTCCTTCGGGTTTACACTGGATATGGGGGTGTGTGGTTGTAGCTATGGGTGGTGCAGCGCAAGCCACCCATGGCCCCTCTGTAGGAGCAGGCGTCCTGTGGCTGACCACAGTGACAGGCAAATCCGAAACCAGGTGCCGCCAACCATAAATACGTATATATATATATATATATATATATATATATATATGTATATATATGTATGTATATATATATATATATATATATTCAATACGTGGCCAATAAATCACTGGCAGAGAAGAAAATACAGTCCATGTACGTCTACTGATCAGGTGACACGGAATAGAGCTCGGATCAGCATTCACGGTGGCCTTAAGTCGCTTTAATTTCCGATTCCTCCGTTTAAGTGTGTTCAAACACATTTATCTCTGAGCTTATGGCTGCCATGGACATAGAGGTGAAATATCTGTCACTCATTTTGCACCTCAAGCTTGTGTGGCATATGAGTTATTGTTAATGGTACTGCGAAAAAGATACGAAATGTGTGCATCTACAATCCAACCTTCAATGACAACCGCCTGTCTATGAGACCAGCCAAATACATCCCCGATGTTACCTCCTGTGAGTAATGTCCCTAAGCATAAACCTGTCCATGTCGGCCACCTGTCCATGGCGACCACGTTTCCTCGGCCCCTTGAGTGATCGCTTTAGTCAGGTTCGACTGTACCAATGTAAGTGTAAGTTTATTCGTAATCACGAGTGGGCAGCATCTGATAATAGCTTCCATTGTTCCGCCTCCTACTTTGCTCCAATCTTTATGAGACTGCCGGTTAGAAATGGAGCTCCCCTTTACAAAACTTCGCTTATAACTGCCCGAATCCTTATCTTACTATGCAATCAGACGTCTACTTATAATTCTTCCACCGCACCATCGACTGTCTCATTTGTTAAGCAATATGACCAGACGTTCAGACTGAGAAACCCATCGGCTCTTTTTATTGGACGCAAAATGTTGGTCATTCTTCTGTTTGCTGTTACTCGAGCTATGTTCAACTTTCCGCTAAATTGTCTTGGTCATAGATTCCGAGATGTAGAATGCGTTGACCAGTGAATACTCCTTGTTGATCGAATGTATTCCATACCCACCATTAAGCGTCGTCTTCAAGTAATCTGTATTTTAAATGACATAAAAATAACCTTTTTTCAAAATTCCTTGTGCGAAAATCCACTTAACTGACATTTAGTATGTGGAAACCATCTTGTCGCACTAATTTTTCCTAGAATTATCTAGCTTACTATAATTGTTTTTTTAATGTAGGTTTTCTGAAAGTTCGTATATAAATGGTCAATTTCGGTTTTCGTCCCTAATTTCCAACTGTTAGCTGTGGGAGCACAACACGTATGTTTATTAGGTGGTATACAGCCATATGCACACACACCTTTCCCGTTAGCAGACGTTGATTCATCAGCAACGTCCGCTTTTACCATTTTTCAAACATCGCATCGGAGCACTTATTTGCTTTCACACACTAAATTGTGTTCTGTTATTTATGTGCATACTGAACCATTTTAGGGGTCTAAAACCCTGCAAATAATATAAACTAATTGTTTACTGCAACAAATGGGATCTCAGACTTATATATAAGGGGAATTGTTCGTTGCTCGTCTATCATTTTAATTTTAATAATCGCGCTACAGACTCGTGGAACGCTACCACCGTTACGCCAGCAATGCCCTGATCCAATAGTGAAACCAATAGTCTAAGCTACCGTATGATGCACTTGAATAAGCCGGAATGTCCCGTGATTTTAATCGCCCAAAGGTAATTGGGGGATCAGGAAGAGAGAGTGCGAGAATTGCTTGCGGTTTCACTGATCGAAGCCAACTCTGTCCCGGCGGGCAGAATGTCTAGCAAATACCACCCATGTGGGTTGACCATGACGGCACGGGCCGGATAGATATGGCAGAGTGAGTTTGGCCCATCCCAAGCGAACGACGGAGTGGCTGCCGGTCCCGCATGAACGGGCTAGCTCGGACTACCACGAGTGAACTACGCGTGCATGCGAACGGATATTGGCTGTTAGCACTTGTTCACTGGCAATCGGCTAACCGAGCCCACGAAGCTGACGCCAGACAGATGAACGGAACGCGAATTATGCGCAGTTTACGCGATCTGACCACGAGTACGCTGCCGAGTTTACATCACCGGGTTGGCAGGCCTAGCATAAACAAACCGCGGTGTTGTTTCAGATAAGGCAGATCTACACACTTCGGCCGATGTGTGAAAAGAGTCAAATTGCAGACGGCAACCACTCAATTGGAAGTCCGTAAGGCTTAAATTGATTCTGCTATGGCCTAACATGATTCGGAAATGGTATAGTCTCGATTAAACACGGCAACGGACGGTGCACGCTGTCCAAGGAAATTAAGCAGACGGTATAGCACGAAATAGCAAACAATAGCCGGAGAACATTGCCAAAGTGGAATAGCGCCCCAAACTTATACAACGTGCGAATGAGTTTTCAGCTCGCTATTACGCTAGGGGACGAAACTTCGTCTCATTGAACATAACAGCTGGTATAGGTACTTAGCCTTGGGGAGAGATGGATATCAAAAACCAGATAACAATGTCACAAACAGAACTTAATGTCCGACGGACCCCAGTAGTAGACAACTTACTACCATCTACCGGTTGTTTAAACTCTGTAGAAGCCGGCGTCAACAAAAGCAATACAACTATGAAAAGCAAGGCGGCAGGTTATGAGTCTTATAAAGCACCCTCTACAGCCACAATACGAAACGATATGGTGAACTGCTTAAAATTGAGAGCACATAACCTCTGGATACTCCTAGCCACGGTGGTACGTAGCGAGGCAATGATAATAGCAGCAACTTTGTCAAGTGGCTAACGTCATTTCCCACTCCCTCTCCAACATGTGCATCCCTTCATCAAACCTCTCCACAGTCCTTTTCAGTAGATTTGGGAATGGAATCGCGGCCGTTCCATTTCCCTACATACCTGGCAGAAGCCAACTATATGCTCCCGTTGATATTGCAATTGCTTCAGATGACCAGATTAGCTCAGCGCCAAGTCAACCCCAATGTAGACTTGAAACTTCGACTCTGTCCTTTCCTCAGCTATACCGATATTCTAAGATGGCAGACTAATCCACCCACACGATTACTAGTAATAGATACGTACCCACTGCTCCCACACATCTATAACGCAAATAATGCGTTACTGAGGGTACTCACACAACGGTGACGCGCAGAACACAGACCCCACCATTCACGGTATGTTTTCAATACTTTCGTTAATGCCAGATCCATTAACAACAACCCGTGTTTCCTAAGCATGTTTGCACAATTTAACGAGCTGAATATAATCCTCTTTACCGAAAGGTGGTGCTCCTCCGATACATTGGACTCCACTGTAATAATCCCAATTCTAACCTTTTTCCTAAAGCTCACCATAGAAAATGTAAGACGGAGGATGCATTATCTACCTATCTCACACATTTACAGCTGAACTGCTTGGAAATCCACCAATAGCAAACATCCCAGAATCACTCTGTTTATCCGTCCCAAGAAACTCCTGTTACTTACCAGTAACTCCTTTTACTGTTTGCTTGCATATATCTACAACTCACCGAATTCATCAACCACGTGTGTTGTCCGTATCACTTCAGGTTTCCAATTTGCATCTGTGATACCACACAGATGAAGGGTAATTGTAGGTGACCTTAACCCACCAAAGATAAGCTGATGTTCACAGCCAGCCTCACGTATACACACAGCCTTCCTTTCTTCCGACACGGTTGATGTTTGCACACAGTGGGTTACTAAGCCTATTAGGTTGACTAATACACTAGAGTAGATATTTTCACTGGGTATCCCCAACACATAGACAGACGTTCTGAACGATTTCCCCGGCAACGACCATCAAATGATACGCGTCACCTTCAGCGATAAAATGTCACCAAACAAGTTTCTCTTTCCCAATACCCAATCTGTGAGATAAACTTGACACACTTCCAAGAAATCATCCGATTTTTCGATTGGGATCCCTTCTTCCAACCATTTATGCACAGCCATAACCCTCCGTGATACAAAAGACAAACAGTTCAGTCATATTCAAAAAAATGTGGCCAAACATTCACTTAGTCAGAAATACAGCAAACTGATCTCACGCTACAGACACAACAAACGCTTTTGCACTGATCTTGTAGGTGCACCGATTCAGCGCTGAAGTCAAGCAAACACACTTGATGCAGAGAACACATGAAGCGCATAAAGCTCTACAGATGACGTGTAAAGCAAATGAACTTGGCAAAGTTCTTCGTCATAGAACCAACAACCGTTCCTCCTTCCTCACCAACTTGGTCAACAGGGAAGGTTACTTACTGCAAAACGCGGTCATTGTTTATGATGCCATTAGCTGTTTCTTTACCACTTCCATAAACCTGAAGACTGACGCTGTGAATGAACATCTTGATGTAAAAATGAGTGAAGCTTTAACTAGGATTGATATTTCTCTTCATAATATTCAGCAGAACACGAATTCTTTTCAACGCTGCTGAATTCTGTATGCCGATGCTATCCTTCCATACAATGAACAATCATTTATAACGGGTAAAAAAGCTTGACATGTCCCGTAGGGTGTTTAAATTAAGAAAAACTAGATCAAAGGATAATGCAGTCGTCAGTTCGGGCGAGTACAGATTTAACTGCGCTGCCGTATAAAGGGATTTTGAAATTATAATATACGCTCACAAAGCCAAAAGTGGCGTGGTTACTTACCTCGTAATAGGCGAGAAAAAATAAAAAATAGCAATGACAAAGCTTGCTCGCAACTATCTTGCGACTATCTTGCAACTAACTTGGGTCGACAGGATACAGAAATCCAGTTTCTATAGTAGTATCGTTTATCAAATTGTGTGCAAGTGGTTTGGAGTGACTCATTCTCGAGTAGGGTTATGGTACTATCCACTGTCTGTTGTGCATTAGTGCCAGCATCTGGTAGCGTAAATGTGACAGAGTATCGTCAAGGCGCTTTTTGAAAAGGGACAGGGTGGGTGCATTAGTTACATGTTCCGGAAGGGCGTTCCAAGGCTGTGACACTCGAAGGGAGAAATAGTTTCGCCGACATTCCAGGCAGCTGTACTGCGTGACCAGCTTAAACTGGTGACCTCTTAGCGGCGTGTTTTGACTGAGTATTAGAAGCGAATGGCATGGGTGATTGGGGTTTCTCAGGATGAGGTGCACCATAATGACATCGCCCCTTAGACGCCGATAACGTCCAGTGTATATTTTTGAGTGTCTTCAACCTGAGTAGGTAGGGGAGGCTGATCAAACCTCTAACGCTATTCGTTGCCCTACGTTGTGCAGTATCGAGCGCGGTGAGATGGTGCTTGAGCCAGGGTTGCCAAGCTTGAATAGCGTATTCCGCTTGCGGCCTCACGTACGCACTAAGCATTTTTGGAAAGACTGAAGTGTCAAAATTTCCAAAAGCTCTGCGAGGCAGGCCGAGGTACTGGTTTGCTTTCTTAGCTGCCTTTTCAGTCTGCCTCAAACAGCCGAGGTCATCTTGAACTATCACGCCGAGATCGTACTCGTGAGAAGCTCGCTGTAGAATTTGTGGTCCTAGGCGGTATTTGTGCATACTCATGTACCATGTACTGAGAACTTTGCACCTGATGACGTTGAAATGCAGCATGTTCTCGATGGACCATGTGTACACTTTGTCCAGATCCTCCTGTAACACCGTGTGATCCTACACTGCAGCTATAGTACGCCATACCTTTAGGTCATCAACAAATAGCAAGCAGTTAGAAAATAGCACGCTCGCGAGATCATTTATGAAAATCAGGAACCGGCGGGGTCCGAGTACCGAGCCCTGAGGTACGCCGCACTGAACTTTGATGGATTCCGACAGGTTGCTTCGAACCCTCACATTCAGGTGACGTTGCACGAGAAAGTCTCCTATCCAACCCAGAACAGGATCGCCGATTCCATATTTCTGGAGTTTGTGAAGGAGAATGCGATGGTCTTACGGTCGAATGCCTTTGAGAAATCCAAGTAGGCCGCGTCGACTCCTACACCAGCATCCACAGATTCCGTCCAGCTTGCACGAGCAATCAACAGATTAGTGGTACAGGAGCGATTTTGGCGAAATCCGTGCTGCTCCGGAACGAATATTTTGTTGTTCCCCAAGAACCTCATCAAGTCATCAGCTACAATGGATTCCATGGTCTTGGGATCACAGGAAGTAGTGTTATCGGGCGATAATTTGCTGGCTCAGCACGACTGCTACTTTTGTAGATTGGCGTGATGATTCCGTGCTTCCACATCGTGGGGACGTGCATCTCGTTCATACATCGCTGAAAGAAAATTGCTAGTGGTCCTGCCAAACTCATGGCAGCAATTTTCAACGCCTTCGGGCGAATGCCGTCCGCACCCGGGGAGCTGAACTCGCTCAGAGACATCAGCCTCTTCAGTATAGATGCGGAGGTGAACGATATGTGATTAAGCCCTGATGGCGGCGTTATCAGCTTAGGTAGGATGTATGATGATTGCACGCTTTGGAAGGTACGGTCAAATTGTTGTCCAAAAATGTTGGCCGCCTCTTGTGCCGTTTGGGCTAACCCGCGTGCTGTGTGCAGAGCAGGAATACCGCGCTTAACACGGCGCAAATTGTTTACGTGTCTGTCTAGCAGTTTGGGATTGGAGCAAAACATTTCCACTAGACCTTGTTGGTTCTTCAGTTTATCCTCCCGGACGAGTGTGACACAGTGGTTTCTTTGTATTGTGTAGACATCCCACATATGGTCGTTCAGGGAGTCTATGTAGATGTGCCATGCCAAGTCCCTTAATGCCATACATTTACGTGTCCTGCTCCTTACGAAAGACTTCATCCTTTTAGGCCGGCAGAGTTTGGTTTCAGGTGTCCTTGCCACGAACTTGGTAAATAGGTCGGTTTCCGAATTGTGTATATGCTCTCATTGCATGTTATTACGAAAGTAGAGGGCTATTCCACCACCTTTACTGACTCGATCCTTCCGGACAACGGATATACCCGTTAGCGCCATTTCAGCATCCTTTATCTCACAGCGCAACCACGTTTCGGTGACAGCGATGAGGTCCCAAGCTGCTGACGTGTGTCAAAGTCTTAATTCAGCTAATTTGCTAAGTAGACCTTTGGCATATATGTACATGCATGAAAGCTTCTCGGAGACCAAAAGTGTGTTAGATTGGATGGATGAGGCAAGTGAGTTTACGTCAACCAATAAAGCGTCGGCGGCTAATTTTTTTTGGATGGGTTGCAGACTCTCGAAACGAATTTGGTATGTTTTCAAGTATCAGATGCCCCGGATCCCGGTGTTTGCTCGTGCTCTGCTATGTCCCTCCGGATATTATGGCTACGGTTGAAACCGCCCCCGAGTCGGGACCTGCAGCTGGCGTTTTCATTAAGAGTTGTGCCTATACTGAATTGTCATTAGAAGGTGCTGGTGTTTCCGTTGCTTTCAGGCGAATTTCAGTTGGCAATCTGCAACAGAATTTAGTTTAGTTCGTTAGTAGGGTTTGTGTCGTTAGTCCTGATTGTAACACTAGTTTTAACAGCCTGGGACCGCACCGCTATTAGTTTAGTGATATGGAGATCCTTGTCAACGAGGTGGCCACAACATTTTCGAGAGAAAGAGCATCCCGGATGTGGTGCCATTGCTCGCAGTCGTGCATCTGAGTATCGTCGGAAGAGGAATCAGTAAGCTCAGGAACACCGTGAGCACTCGCTGTTTGCATATCTTGACTTTTTCTGTACTCCCTTTGTTAGCTGGATCCACTGAACATTCTTTCCACGGGATTTCAGGTAGTATGCGCACTTCACTTGAGTCTTTGCGGAGACGATTCGCAGACAGCAGAACGGCCTCCGTCTCGTCCGCCGAGTTCAGTGTTACCCGAAGTAACCGGGGTTCGCCGTAGTGCAACGCGTTTGGGTGATGTGAGTTTATTCTTAAGGCCGTGGGATTAGCATGGACACCGATCGACGTACAGATGGAACCCTACTGGTTTCGATGGTCCGTCAACCTACCGTTAATTGTATTGGATTTGGATTCAGGGACATTTGTACACACAAGGTTTAGGGCACTATGGTTGCGCTTGGTGGCTACTGGTTTTGGAGTTGGAGGCTTAGTATCCGGTGCTTTTGGTGAATTTGTGAACGGCACTGATGGGGGCCATTCGTGCTGCGACATCTTCGTTTTCTCTAGTCCTGGCACAAAGGTTACTGGTGCTCTTTCAGGTGTTTGCTTGGCGGCAAGCGATGCGTACGTTGCCAGGTTGTTCACTACTACTGGTTGGCTGTAACTTACGGTCTCTTGTGTTACGAACAGACTACTAGGTGCAGCACGCAGTGCAGAAGTTGAGGTAGGCGAGCTGCAGGTCATGTATTTACTTATAGAGGAGAGAGAGAATGGCGTTGCTACCTTTGGTGGCTGAGTCGTTGGGGTTAGCTTGGGACGCCTGGCTCGCTTCTTCGGCCTGACTAGGGAATTCGGGGTGTAATATTCACTCACAAGTGCAGGTCGGTTTCCTACCATGGGTGTGACTCTGACGCGCACCAGTTGCTCTACCGCTTCTGGCAGTCTTTCACACCACTTCAGTAGCCCAGCTAGACAGCTAACAGATGGGATAGAATTGCATACATGGCAGAACCAAAACCACTCAGCCTCGTTTGTTTTTGTCGACCCCGTCCGAAGGCAAGTAGTGTGATAGGATTTCAAACACATGGTACAAACCAGACCAGTTTTAGCGCTTTAGCACATGATTCGCAGTTGTTCTTCATACGAGACATGTTCACAGTGGGCGTGCTGTTTTAAGGGGTAGCAAGGGGACAGAGATACTGACGCAACGTGTTTGACTTCGCTTCACTTTTCGTTGCGTAGCTATCGGCGCTGTTTTGAGGTCAGCGGGGTCAGGCGTGTCGCATCCAAATGAGCCACAAGTTCCTTAGGGAAGATAGGCGACTTGTGTGCGATCGATCCAGCCGGTAAATGGATGGGCAGCGATGCAGCGTAGGATTGAGGTAAAGCAAGATGACTTGGAAAATCTTGTCTAATGACGAGGGTGGCTGTTCCAACGACGGACCAAATTGACGATTATCTCTTTGTACAGCAACTTTAAGTAATGGTAGTAAGCTGATCGGGTGAATCTGAAAAAGATCTTTAAAATATACCACAAGAGTCCTTGTGTGACGAGGGGAAAAATAAATCCTCCGATACAGTTCAAATACGGTTGACTTCGAAATTGCAAGAGCACAGTTTGTTGGTGATCCGCGAACGATAGACCCAATTGATGAACAGAGGTAGGAGGAGCTCAAGGGGCCAAATCGAATGATGGCACGTAGGTCTCTGGGAGAATAAATCCAAAGACTTCAAAGCGAATAATAATGCCACCGCTCGGGAGCGACTAACATGCACCAGTATGGGTATTCGATTTGACGTGCAATTCTTATTTATCAAAGACTTAAAATTGTCTACCAGTCCTGACAAATTAACCTTCGGAACCTACTCCTGCTCATCAGGGATGACATTCATTTACTTGCTACCTTGCGTGGCAAGTGGATGATGAAGTTCTTAGCACAAAATTCAATATCATATGTCGCAGTTTCTGGTGACTGAAGGATCTATCAAACTTACCAACGAATGCATCTGTGGGCAACTGTTAACACACGATCTCAGGATCAGATATTCCTGTAACTTCAACCTTTCGGAGCAGATTGAATACCAGACAGCATGAGCCAAAAAATCCATAGCTAATATATCTCATACAATCTCAGACAGAGTTGAACTGTTTGCAATCTTCACTCGTCCACCCTGCAGTATTGCAGCATAATCAGTGATAACATGAGGGAATTTAAGAGAAATTATAGAAATGGAAATTATAGAAATTCTACAGCGATTATTTGCTAAACACCTGTTAATCAACAACTCTGCCTTAAATTATCGGGAGCGGTGCCAGCAACTCCATCTCGATAAGCTTCTATCTGCGAAGATTAAAACACAACTTGATACTGTTGTACCGTTTGATTCATGGCAGTGTCCATTGCACTCTGTGCACACTAACATAGCAGCACAGTTCCACTTGGGACTCTCGTAACGAACTGCACCCTTCTTCTACCACGATGCAGGACAAATATGCGGCCGAACCTTTTCCTACTCAGGTACGCTGCTTTGTGGAATCGGCTCCCAATCTCAGTCGGGTCGGGTGAAAGTGTGCAATCATTGTTCGTAGTAAGATGTGAAGCTACCTGGACCTGGACACGATTATGAGACATTGTCAGTGTAGGTGAGCACCTGCAAATCTGTTTAGTGATGGCCCAGATAACGTATAATGGATGAAACAGCAAATATTCCCCCAATGTGATTAGCCCTGTGTTAATAATTTGATCAAAAGGTTAGGGGATGCTTAATGGGCATATATTTTTGTTGCAATTCTCAGTCGCCTGCTTTCGTTTCGTCATCGTTTGTTTCTTAACAATGGTGTAAACGCAGCATACCTTTGCTTCGATTGGCTGTCCCACGTCCTTATTAATGGACGCTATCTCACAGGCGTATTGCCACCTGTACCATTTCTTCGAACTCGTCTGATTGGTTCTGTCTATTGACACTTCTCATTCGTTATTATTATTATTATTATTATTCTTTGTTCGCTATGGCGGCGGCCGACTCTAGCATGCTTTAGTAGCTTTGACACATAAAGTTCTGTTCCCTGTTTAAGGAAGCAGTGTACTTATGCATACAACTCGGCCCTGCCTTATCTTTGTGTTTCTCTTGCGGTTATGAGGGCGTGAACAGTCAGCGACCACACAACACTAAGTAGATCAGTGCCTTACACCTTCACATGAATCACAAAGTATGTCATATACGTTAAAAGAAAAACACAGAAATAGTAGGACACAACTTCATATCGCTCTTGCAAGAGTACGGCATGCACTCCTACAAACTGCCTGAAAGTCGCATCAGTTTGAGCTCTGCGTTCAGTTCGGGTTTACTATGTAACATTTTCTCGCCTGTCGTTGCACATACACTTTTTCGTGTCTGTTCGGTAAGATCTATCCACTGAAAGCATTCTCGACAAAATCATTTCAACACAGCCTATTTTTACTGGGATTTACTAATTTTGGCATTTTTTCACCATTACTCACGCGCAACATTTGGTGCTATAACAAACACATACTCTGGAATTTGGTCTCATTCGATAGGGGAGTCTCGGCTTTCCGACAAGCTTTTACCTGTCCAATTCCACCACTGCGCTTATCAGCCTCATAACAACTTAAGTCACTTTTGTGAATCAAACCCATTCAGACGCATAGCAACTCTCGCCACTCTGCATTTCGATCGGTGCGATCAATCAACCTGGCGTCCAAGATATCTGCCTCCACGACCTGCATACACTAAGAGCTCTATCCGCGACCATGCAACAGGCGAACGTAGTGAATCGGGAGTGATGCACCACTTCTCTGACCTTGACCAGCCTAGCCACCGACGGTAAAAAAAACAAACACCCAACTACCCTCAATTCGCAAATCAGCCAGTAACTATTCGAACAACATGCCCGCAACAACTGTGAAACCGGAGGTCTGTTTAGCAGGTTGTAATAAGGGTAGTGAAAATAGGACTAGCACGTTCTCACTATATCAGTCATCAGCGTCTGAACTGCGGCAGAATCTTTCCAAACCGAGTAAAAGTGTTTAGCAGCTTGCCGAGCTCACTTTAGCTCGGTTCTAAGTGTACCATGGTTTCCTTCGTGAAGCCTTTACTAGAAAAAACATAAAGTACGACAGTCTAATCGCTGAACCTAATCTTGGTTTGCATGCTAAATCCTCTTGCTAGAGACCACATTAATAGGGCTTGCACTTCATTCACCCCAATCACTACCTGGAAACAGGTTAGAGGGCCAGACGTTTCCCCGCCATCACAGTAACGGAAACCATGGGAATCCTGAACCGGGCAGTCTCGCAAACAATCAAGGTATGCCGGGCTCCACCAACACTATCCCGTTGTCCAATGGATCGAATGATGCAACCTCGGTAACACCTACACTTCTGATTGACTATAGGTACAGGGGCGCATCGCACCCAGATAAGATGTAGTGCAGCTGCAATATGATTCCACCGCGCAGGAATCAGCGACGTGATTCCGCGCATGTGCCCGATCCACCTAGGATGGAGGAACACAGATTTTTATATCCTCGCTGTCTATTCTCAGTATTCAATATTCACAGAAACCAAAGGATTTAAAGGTCGATCCACTTATGCAACAGTTCCTGCTCGATGTGTACAAATTGCGACTGTCTTTGCTTCAGCTGCTGTAGCCATAACTGATGTCAAGGCCCAGATGCAAACTACACGGGCCTCTTTAGAGCCACCCACCACCGCGTTCCCCGCATCACCGAAACCAAGCGGAACCACAGTGCCCTAACATTCATATGCACCGACGTTCCTGGTTCAAAGGCAAACTCATTCAGAGGCAAACAGCAGGGCGATCTGAACCAGTGGAATCGTGTTTGCGAACGGATCGGTCTTCGGACCAGGCAGACTAACTTATTGCCCATCAGCAGACAACCCAACTCGATACACTGTGACGAGACCCGGCTAATAAGATTAACATTGGAACCTATAGCTTTCGTGAAGCGCTACTTTCGTCGATATACTTTCTGCGAGGAGGAGACTTGGTGACACGCCTTTAGCCGAACGCATCATAGAGGTAACGGCACCAGGACAAACTATTCAAACGACTGCTACGCGGAGAGTACCCTGAAGAATAATTGTGTTCACCTCGTGTCCGAGTTACTGGCAACCAACGACGAGAATGCCCACGCTCTGGATCTTGAAATCTGGTGGTACATCCGTGAAGCTGTCTGTGCTGGTGACCTCATGAGTTAATCAATTTTAAGGCTACCCGGGTTGTCTCACTAAAATGGCATTGGTTCTAGATGTCGGTGAACTTAATGAGTAGCTTGCATAAACTGCGCAATACACTGCCTTCATAACTAGGCGTAAGTCATCCACCAGAGTGCCGCTGCTACCCGACGTCTTCGAGGAAGCAGCGCCACCCTTAACTCAATCTAACCACAGCAGCGAGTCGGAAAACCAAGTTCTTAAAACAGTAGCCATTGCGAAGGAAATGCAACTATATCGAGACCTGACGTTGTTCTATACACCGGTAAGCTTCCCAAAGCTTGCTTAGATGCCGGCATTTCATCGGTCGTCATACACTCACCCCACGCCTACATTCCTTGACAAGCGCAGCTGGCTCCAAGAAGCTCTCCTGCATGTACATTAATGCTCAAAGCTTACTTAGCAAACTTTCAGAACCGATTTTGTCAGAGCTCCAAAGCATGTTACGTCATTGCCTTAACGGAAACCTGGTTGTGCCCCGACATTAGTGAAACTTAGGTCGAGTTATTAGGTGTCTGTTGTTTGGCACGACCAACCTAGTTAAAGGGGTCGAGTGACTCTGTACTTCTGCGGTGACCTCCAATGTGAGCCTTTGGAGGATCTCAGCAACATGGCGCAAGATTCTACTTTATGCCGCCGGCACTTGAGATGCAACGACGCTTGAGTAGTAGCTGTGGTGTACCGTACTTAATTTTTTACGCCCGAGATAGACTTCAATCTGGAATTCGCACTGAAGTGGGTAATAAACTAGGGGTGTAACCGCGTTCCTATCTCTAACGATCTCAACATCCACGCTCTGGAATCCCAAGCCACCACTGGAGAAGAGTTCGAAATAGATCTGTAAGAGCTTATTGGCACTTTCCCGCTTTATGCCCACATAAATATCCACCAGATTCAGAGAAGCATACTAGACGGATATCCACAAACGAATAGCTCATAATTGAGAAGGTGATCATCGACACTCCTGTTGGCTACAGTGATCATGCATCTTTTCTCTACACGTTCACCTAATACGCAGAATACCCCGGGGACAGTATGAAAGCAACGCGGCCCAAAATACGTTAAGATGCATTAGAAAGGCCAGCTGAAACGGTTAACTGGAATTTCTTGGCCGAGAAGACGCCGGATATTTACTAGGAAGGTTTCGCCAGCAAGTTCAGCGCCTTGGTTGCTGATGTATCAAAACTACACCTACCCGTTCCAGCAACGTGGCCTCGTTCGTATGGGCAGGATACAAAAAATGTCTGGCGACTGAAGACGCACAAGGCACACTCAGAAATCCGACTCGAGCTCAAACAACTGGAAAAACTACGTCGTCCATCGTAATCATTGTATTCAACTAGGGTGCAAAGATAAGGTTGCATATCCACTTGCTTTCACAGAACGATTTGTTTCGCATCACAAAGTACTGCACACTCATGGGAATGACCTTCGCAAAATGAAACAGGTATTTTCTCCTCTTATGAAACCGGAGGGACCAACATGAATGGCCAAAGGACCAGCACATGGCCTACAGCAGCAGTGCGCGCCAACTTTGCGCTGTGTTCCACGTTATTCTCATCCACTGGAATGTTCTGTACCGCCACGAAGACTTAATTATATCCACTTTACGTCGGCCACTGTGATGAGAAATCTGTTATGTATGCGCCCACACATCTTCTGGAATTGACGATGTTCTCCCAAAGGCGCCTACTGTAGCAATTAAGTACTTGGCCAAATCGTTGGCGCGATTCTTCCGGCACTGGCTTCATGAGACTCATGTTGCTACGGCATTAAAACATGGGATAATAGCTCCAGTTACGAAGGAGGCCATCTTTTCTGCCCAACTAACTACCGTTTAGTGACCTTTCTTCCAGGTTTTGGAGGCTATCATCGCTGACGCGCTCATAGCTTGACTTACTTGGCTACATCACGCAAGAGTAACATGGTCTCCCTCGGAACCGATAGTGCACTACCAAGCTACAGTTAGACCGAAACAATGGATGTAAGTGTAAAAGTTGATGTCGTCTACCTTGATTTCTCTAAGGCATTTAACCGGTTGGACTATCGCATCCTTCTAAGTAAGCTTCTGGGATACGGCATTAGTGATCCCCTCCAAGGATGGATCAGCAACCTCATTTTGCGCAGACGTCTTAAATTGAAAGTACGCAAATCAGTATCAAATTCTATACACGTGGAAGGCGGTGTGCTACAAGGTTCGGTATTGGGGTCCCGTATATTCCTGATTTTCAGTAACGATCTAGTGAGCTGGTTCACTTCACACTGTTTGCTTCACGCCGTCGGTATCAAATTTGGCAGCCGGTCGAAGCTCCAACAGGCCACATGTAGATTCCAAACGACCGCGACAATATTCATGATGTTCCATCTACAATTTTCTCCCGATCAACGTGACTAAATGATGGGCGCCAAATGGTTCACATTTATTATCTGTACACTCATGATTTCCAGCATTACACGGGGAAAAGATCTCGGTATACTGATTCATGAAGACCTTGGTCACTCCGGGCAGTCTGCGATAGTATCAAAAAAGGGCTTCCAAAACTTGGAAATTGGCCCCGTTGACCAGTCTACTCTTCACAAGCAGCGTTCTGCATATATACGCCCGCCAGTAGAATACGAAATTTAAGTAGGACAGCCATGGCTGAAGCGGGGTCTCACAGTCTTGGAAATTCCCCAACATCGAGCGAACAAATAAAAGAGCTACATCTCTTGCCTAAAGAACAGTGCCTGAGTCTTCCTGGAATTTACAGTGAGAGCTATCGACGTTTCCGTGGTGACCATATCATGAGTTACAAAATTTAAGCAACCATAATCACCTGTGTTATCAGCTGCTAAAACTCTGCCATATATTTGCTTGGCTGCATCCGGTTCCGAATTTGCCTGTCACTGCGGCAAGCTACAGGACGCCTGCGCCTACAAAGGGACCATGGGTGGCTTGCGCTGCACCACCCACAGTTACAGTCACACACCCCACATCCAGTGTAAACCCGAAGGAATAAGACCAGGAGGCATGTGGATGGAAGCCACGTTTCATCAACGGAGCTGGCCCACACTCCTTTCCAGGCAAGCACACGCACACTGTATTTGGGAAATCAAGCGCACACAAGGCGGTGGCTGGACCGTAGTCCGCTCCATACACAAACCGTGTGCATGGAACCAGTCTTCGAACCTAGCACGGTTACAAGGACCGTGCACCCTGTCCCCTCCAGCAACGACCAACTACCACATGAAATTAAGTAACCAATAAAATGGGTCGAATACACCGTAAGAGTATGCCGCCAAATTTGCACATGATATAAATGGATTATCAACATAGCCGCGATAAATTGAAAATGGCAGATAAACAAATCAAGATACATATGCAAAAGGGAGTAAAAACGAAATTAAGCACCATTCGTTTACGCGATATTGGTACTTTATTAGTTTGTTCAGGCGGACAATAAAACGAGGTAAGAAAATAAGCATGAAGAGAAGATAGCAAACCAACCACTTAAATAAAGCGACTCAGCACACAAGCCCACAGTTGGTAAATCGAATGCCGTGAATTTACTAACGCTGCGCCGGTTCTGTTCACATTCTTAGCAGCGCCGGTCGTCTTTTCGATGCTGGTCCCGAGTGGCCTCGCTCATGGCTCACTAGACTTGCCTCACTCATGCACTCGCGACGCATGTGATACAGTAACACGCTGATTCGTTTCATGCACGAGGGGATTTCTCCTGCACCTCGGCAACTGCCTTCGTGATCAGGACGCGCCATGTAGGTCGATCAACCGCCTTCAATTCCCAACACCTGTAATAAACATTAGAACGTGATAAGCTCACATTGATCATGTCCTGATAACGAAGCCTCGGTTTCCCACATGACGCTTCCCTGCAAACAGTAGGCCATATAGCAGCTGTTTGGGAATCTGCGTCGAATCCATACGCCATACATGACCTAACCCCCACAATTGTCCCAGAAAAAGTATGCAGTCCACTGCTAACGTCCCACTTCGAAGCAACGCTAACAACTCTGTCGACCCATCCGATGCGCAGAATTCGTCGCAAACACTGTTGATGGAACCGCTCGAGATATCACACATCCCGCCGGTACATCGCCCACATTTCATTGCAGTAAAAAGAACGGACAGCACCAAGGATTTGTGCACCATCAGCTTCGTGCCAATGGTAAACTGATGGTTGTTCCACACCCGGTACTTTAGCTTCCCGAATGTCGCTGCTACCTTCGATACTCGGATACGCAGCTCACTGTGTAGCTGCTGATCAGTCGACATCACACTCCCAAGGTAGCGGAAGCGGGAGATGGTTTCCAATACTTCAGCACCAATGCTGATTCGCGGCAATATTCAAGATTGCACCTCCGGCGAAGGCTGAAAGAGACAGACAGTTTTACTTGTGTTGATGGTGAGCCCGAATTTGGCCGCTGTCGAAGCCAGAGCACTAGTCATGTGCTGCAACTCATCGGTGCTGTTCGGAAGCAACGCACAGTCGTCAGCAAACAGCAACATACGGATAGTTGTCTCACAGACTAGAGTTCTCGGACCGAAACGATGGATGTCCAGCAACCCGCCATCAATACAGTGCTCCACACGAACTCCGTAAGCACAAGTCGCATCAAAGCACAAGACATCATGGCATGAATATGTATATTAAACAAGGCAGGAGCTAAGACACAGCCTTGCTTCATACCAGAGACAACTGCAAAGCTGTACCCTCACTCGCGTATCAGAGTGCAGACATTCAATTAAACTTACAAACTTACGCGGTCGACCAAACTTACCCAACACCAGCTACAATGCCTCGCGGTTCACCGAATCAAATGCCTTGGTGAAATCAGCAAAAAGCGAGTACAATGGCTGGTGTCGTTCTCTGCACTTCTCCTGCAACTGACGAGCCGCAAACACCATATCTATAGTGCTGCTACCCGAACGGAATGCACACTGCTCTTCCGCCACGTTAGGTTCCACAACCTGACGGACGAGGTGGTTGAACAGGATACGGGCAATCACCTTGCCCACACAACTCAGCAAGTTGATGCCATGATAATTCACGCAACATTGCTTGCTCCCTTTGACCTTGTACAGTGGTACCACGAGGGCATCCTTCAGTTCAGGAGGCACCTCTTCCTCAACCTTCACGCGTTGCACCAAGTGGTGCAGCGCAGTCACCAACGCAGGTCCGCCGTGTTTCAATACTTCAGGCGGGATCCCGTCGGCCCCAGCACAATTGCCGTTTCGCAGCTGAGCATGTGCTCTCTGCGTCTCATCCAAAGTCGACGTGTCTGCCAGACTCGCCTACACATCGTGCTGCTTGTGGCAGTTTAATGTAGGCCAGTCGATCTCTGAACGGTTGTTCAAGAGACAGTCAGTGTTTTTGTCATCGTTTTTCCAGGTGTCACATTTCCAATGATCGTTGAGCTCATCAACTCACCCCACCATCGCGCAACCAGCCCGCATCGCAGTGGCGTCGGCCAGGAATCGATTGAGCTGTTAGTCAAGTCATTTTATGCGTGCCTGGGCAGTTGGACTGCGCAAATGCTTTGATGCAACTGGCCTGAACTGAGATTCCTTCCATTCTTGTGCTGCCACACTAGTAACTACGAATTTGCTCTGGTTTATCTCCGTCTCCTTTGAAAAGTGAATTCTAAATTGACAAGCGTTTGTGAGTTACACAAAATTACGAAGTACCACGACACATGGCTTGTATCGCGTTCCGACCTCGTCGCTTCACACGCCCTACACAACCACAGTTTCTACTGTTGTTCAGTTTTTCACAGCTCACAGTTTCTGCCGAAATGTCTTACAGGGGTTTACACGTTCTTCTACTACCTCAGTTGGATTCCAACATAACCACATGCCGAGGAGTAGTGGTTTTGGTTTGGCAAATCTAGTGACTTCCCAGTTCATCACTAGACTCCATCTCATTATGGTGATCCCCCATGGGATCACATGGAATTGGTTGTTTCATGTTACGAGCGACGAGATTTCTCCCGTGCCATGGTCATTGCAGTACATTTTTTACTTCTTGGTGAAGCTTCGAACACTCAACATGCTTAAGCAACGATTCTAGTTAAATTAGAGTAAGCATCGAAACTTCACCGTGTTTGCGGGGTTTGGTTGCAGGGGAGTTCGGTCTCACTCACTCAAGCGGTGTTGGCCATTTTTTGAAACTAAATGTTTTCGTACTTATTGTGTTTCAGTACCTTCTCGAAGCTTTCCCCCGGTTTCGTTCTTGTTAAATTCTGAGCTCAGCCATTCTTTCTCCCATTCACATTGTGTACTGTCTATTCGATCGCACGAATGCAGCGGTCTGACGTTTTATCTCAATGCGTTCCGCCTGATCATATCACATCCATACTTCTCATCATGTGTCCATTTCTCTTCCCTCTTCAGGGCACCAGTGTGAAGTTTAGCCCACAACACGTCGGCTTGAACCATGCAATGCATCACCACGACGTCATTCAAATTATAAAGAAGTGATTGATACGATTCCCCATTGACCTCCTTTTTCTGCGGACAACTGCCCGCTTGGGCACGTGATTTGTACAGGACCGGATCTTATCGAAATGCAGTTAACCTCCGAGTCTCAAGTGACTCTTGTCTATTCGGGATCTTGGCTGAACGATGGTGATAGTTCCGTTTTCGATGTGTTCATACCTTGCTCTGCTCCCCAAATTGCTGAAACTTGCATACAACATACAGACCTTTGAGTATTTATTGTGCTATCTAGATTTCAGCGATGATCCGTAAAAATCGAATCCATTTGTTAATTTACTCTAACATTTTTCTGATATCCATTTCTGGGTCGTTTCACGAACTCGATTCTTTGCCTACGTAAGATGCTGTTTGCTTGCTTTTTTTTGTCAAACGGTCTGTTCCTCCCCGCTCCATCAACAGCAGCGTCGTTTCACAGCCCCTATGAATGACAAAATTTGCTTTTACCGATAGGTTTGATGGTACATTTCTATCATAACAGTTAGATGATAACTCAAGGGACGGAACAGTCATACATGTGAAGGAGCTTCACCTGCTAAATCGGGTCCGGGCTCGTTCTACCTTGCGTAGAATGAAGCAGCCGATAACGCAACCTAACGATAATTAAATTGCGTTGGTTTCGTTGTGTGGTCTGGATCGGCATAAAAAGTCACGGTTTGGCATCGGGGTGTGAGTGTTGCATGTGGTATAGGGAAGCCAGCAACCGCGCCAATCATCACGGTGGCGGTGAGGCTTAAGCGTTCACAAGGGATAATCAGCTTTTCTACACACCAAGTTTAGGCAGACTTCCCCACTATCATCCTTGCGAATTACATATTCTCTAACTTTCTCTGTCACTTATACCGGAGCATCTGGCTTACAACAGTATGCATGTACTCCGCATCATCCTTTTCTACTCACGGCAGAGTCCACAGGTCAGAGGGCCTACGTGATTTTGTAGAGTCAGAAGTCGGGTCTGAGGCCGTCCTCCATGGAACATCTGTATTTCGTCGCGTTCATAGTCGTCGCCATTTGTTGTATGTAGTACGGTCCTCATTAAACCATCATTACACGGTATTCAGCTATCATACCTTCACTTGATGCTCCTTAACTGCGAACAGCTTGTGACACGAGCAGTACGTGACCACTCACTAGTCGTAGCCATCCTAGCGCTGTTACTGCCGTGCTCGCGTCCACATGACCCATCCTACAACCACTGGGCGATTGACTTCGTTGGTCTCGCTCTAGCCGCTGGTCAAACGGACTGTCGGCTGCCGCAGGATTCATCTGTTGAAGATTGATTTACCATAGAAGGGTGTAAGCTCATCGTACGTTCGACTCGTACCACTCAAATCTCAAAGAACTAAGGCAGTGGAGCCACATTGGTTCGACAAAGCAAATGGTCAGCTGACCCTGACAGAGACGTGTACTATGGTTTATATACTGGATCTGACGACGATTATGAAGTGCTCAAGTGACCGCAGAATTAATGCAACAGCGCGAAAACACAGAAGCGTCGATAGTTTGAAGAGCAGCTTACAGCTTCTGTAAAGAGAAACTTGCTGGCGTGCAGTGCGCCTGGGGGCTGCAGACAAGGTGGTGTAGAGGGATGTGTTGAACAGCCTCCAACTCCAACGCTCAGTGTGAGTCAGCATTAGCGTCGCACTTCGCTTCCGTGTTTGCAAATGGTCATGCGTCTGTACTGAGTTCGATTTGGATAGCCCCAACCGAACTCCACATCGTGGCTTGCGTTGTGGAAAATGTACGCAATCTACTAATTAGTCGTGACGACACCAAGCCTGGTGGACTCAGCCCACTGATTCTCAAATCTTTATCGACCACCTTGCTTTCCTTGTCTGATTTGTTCAACAGGTCGCTGTCCGGAAGTGCATTTTCGATCGAATGGAAATGCTCGTTAGTGTATCCGATTCCGAAGGGCGGTGACACAATCAAAGTGGACAATTACCGATCGAATTGTCTCACTCGTGAGGATCCGGGAAATAGGGTTTACAGTCCAAATACCTCTGGACACCGATACAGTATGGTTTGTGGCTAGGCCACTCTCACAAACGCTGAACCGTATGAGATCAGTCGACGTGGTCTACATTCATTTCAGTAAGACGTTCGAAAAGGTGAGCAATGAGATCCTCACACACGGGCTGCGAATTTGTGGTATTGATGGCTCACTGCACCTGTGGATCGGCGCCTTCCTGATTGGGCGGAAGCGGGTACAAGTATATGGTCATCCAACTGACTGGTATTCTTCTACTATTGGCGTACTCTGAAGGACAGTACCGGAGCCCAATTCGCTTCTGATCCACTCTAACGAAGTACCTCAGCTCCATCCGTCACAGTGTGCCTTGTTTGCGGTCTCAGGCCAGCCGATCTCTTTGAACTAGCTACGTCTAAAATTGAAACAGCAGAGATCTAGGCTCGATAGTAGAGATAACTTAGTCTCAAATCATGTAAGGCCTAGTTGGAACAAACTTCCTTCTGCATTATTAGTATGTAACACGGTAGAGGACTTCAAACGAGGCTTGGACGAAATGTGCTTGGCCCTGTTCCCCGAATTCTTGTGAATACTCATTTCAGCCTCTAACCACATGATACCCCTGAACGTTTCTCGCGCGGATTCCGAAGGCATCTGCTACCCATTACGGAGGCTATTTACATCCGCCAACTCAAGTCGGAGTTATGCGTACAAAAATAGTTTGTACGTCCGTAGCTTCTACCGCGGCCTACAACTTCTGTTGTGATTTCTCCTGTGCATCATACGCCACCTTCAATGACCCAGTGCTTTATTGACTTGCTCTTGTTGGAATTAAAAATTCTGGTCAATACACAGCTCAATCCTGCACATTTAGCATCTTGTCGTCATCATGTAATGTTTGAGTCTGATGAGAATTACCGAATTCTTTACTCAGAATCTGCCTCCCTTGATTCATTCTATTAAATGGGAATTTTTGGATTGCTGAAAATCAGCATTCCCCGTGATTCAGTCAACACGCGATCTTCTGTGCATATCTTCACCGTCCGGCATCGTGAAGTTTGATGCCTCATTGAGAGATAATTGGCCGCGGACAACAAAGCAACGTCATTTCATGGACATCGTTACCGGATAGCAACTAGCTTCTTTTGCACCGGAGACACTGTTACCTAGCTTGGCAACTGCGGTTGTCTCTGTGGCAATCTTATCAGGTGGGAATGACTGCTCCCAGATAATTGGTCTCTTTACTTCGCACACTGCATTCGGTCAGCTCACGACGTATTAGTTTGACCTGTGTGGGTCATCCACTTTCCGTTACGCGAACCAAGGATGGCTCAGTGGCCAAGTGATAAAGCTGACAGATAATGATTATCCGGGAGCAGATATTCCAACATGATAAGGTTTCCACAGAGAAAGCCGGAGTCGCGAACCTAGGTAACAGGGTCTCCAACGTAGTGGGAAAACACTCGTTAGATCTCCGCGTCTCGGTGGACTGCTCAGTGTTATGGTGTCGATCATACGTTCCTCTCTGGTAAACACAAGGTCAAGAATGACCTATTTGTTTCCTGTTCTGAATCTCGTAGGTGAAGTAGTGTGATTAGAAAGTGGTAGGCCAGCGACTAGTTGTTGCAGTTCAGTTTTAAATTGCTCACTGAAGGAGGCTCGTACCTCCACAGCATGCCAGGAGAACGTGACTGTAGGGCTTTACTTGAACCGTCCGCAGAGCATTAGCTAACCAGTTGTCCATATCAGTAGTTGACATGGAGGCGTTATACAATGGCCACCAAACATGTGTCACCCCATCTGAGTCGCAAGCGGCATCAAAACCAGTCAACAACGTGAGTCTCGGGCTATTCACCAGTTCGAAATGTAGATCAATGCGATGGTACACAAGGACGCTGCCCCCTGTTTCGTCGATCGTTTCGCAGGACGGATATGCATAGTAAGGCGATCTCCGCATGCTCCTTTTCGTCGTTGAGCCAGGTTTCGGTTACTGATTACTGGGTTGAAGCAGCTGGAAGAGATACCTGTGTAGGTGCATCTGATATCACTCAGGTCCAAATACTCGTTATGTTACAGTGCCATCGATATATTTTATATCGGCAAAGTGCTTGTCCAGGAACTTCGTGTTTTCCGGCACCGACTTTAGCTCAGCTCCGTGCTGCAGCAGGTCGTTCCACACACACCACTCTACGTTCGAAACAGAGTTGGTGGACGACCTGCTTCAAATCCAGTACTACTAGCTTGTATCCGTGTGCGCATGTGATTGTCTGCGCACGCATATACCGCAGCGTTCTCAACATGGGGAACCACCGAGATAAGGCATCCAGTGTGTCATCATGAGGTCAGTCGACAATCGTCGATAAGGTAGGGTGTAAAGCCATAGTCTCTTACACCGGTCTTCACACAGCACACCTCTAAAATTGGGGATCTATCTCGCGGGCAACATACTGTACCCTTTAATCCTTTCTACGTAGCCCCGGGTGACAGGACAATATGCGGGGGAGACGTGCTGTAGCATTGGTTGTAATACTGAGACGAAGAGAGGAGTGACAACCTCTTCGAACTAAGTGCCGAAGTTGGGTTTGAGCGCCCAAGGCATGCGAAGGCCGGTTACATAATGCCTATTCGTGGTGTCCATGCACCTTAGGTCGAGGCGTGATAATGTCCCATGACGTCGAAGCTTTGCGACAATGAAACTCAGAAATCGTACAAGTACACCTTAGTCCTAGTTTGTTGCTGGTTCATACCCTTGATCGGCACGTGATCGAATCTCATCTGAACTGATCGAATCCACCTTTTCGCCCATTGTTATTTCACCCATACGATTGTACGGGTCTGAGGATGAATCATCAAAAGCAATTGTTTACCTTCGGTCTTTTGTTCTTGGTAAACTCAGAAAACTTGCTGAGGTGGCCTTGTGCTTGTTGTAAAAGCAGGATAGTGTTCCAAATGTTGCACCCAGGTTTAGAGGCGTGGTTGTCCGGTGAGATCCCAAGCCGACCTTTGTGAGGCCGTCAAGTAATCGTTTTTCGGTGAACTACTGATATTGGACTTAGAGCCACTGCAAGTCGGCTAGTAGGATGCTCACGTGATGAAGTTCTGATCAAAATGGTCATTACGCAACTCACTCTTTCTCTGGGAGCCTGTCATGCATCGCAACTTTATGCTTCAAATATATGGTTTTCTGCCGTAGTTGATAAACCTCAGTAATTTCGCACTGCCTCCGTCGACTGGGATTTGGCCTTAAAGGTCTTCAAAAGATTCTCCGATGAAAACTTGTTACCACGCTGGCGACACATCTCGAGTTTTTCTTCTCTCATGCGTTTGCAATGAAGCACCACTTTGGGGTCATGTGTGTTCAACTGGGATGGTCGGCGGCATGCAAATCGGTCCCTTTGGTTGCTCCAAAGTTCACGTGCACCTAATGAACTTAGGATTTCTTTAAAATGAAATAGCTTATGGGCAAGGAACAGAGGTATTAAAGATGTTAAACACTGTTAAACAACATAAGTTGTCATGGTAAGCCATTTATTTAACATTCACTGTTTGCCTCTGCGAGCACCCAAAAACACGCCCAGATAAGACGGCTGGCCGAACTATTGTGCGGACAGGATAGTACATCAACAGTTCATCATGGTATAGGGGCATACATAGGTGTGGTCCACACCCTCACCGATTAAGGGACTTGTGAAGCACTAACTTTATTAGGCTGTGAACTCGTTAGATCTGTAAGTTCACCTTTCATGGGTGTAGGAAGCACATTCTCGCTCTGACTTGACTCGTTTATTCTACGTAAATGTCACCCTAACTTTGAAAAACAACCGGTGCTATCCGTGGAACATATACTAAGACTGTCGCATTATTAGCCGCATTAAAGTCTTAGTGCGCAGCTTGGTACATAGCCAATCGCTATCTCTTGATGTCAGGAAGCTTTGTGCGCTGCGGTCGTCGCATCAGTTACGTGGACTACGTGCACCGTATTACATTGGAGTTAGCCGTTTGCCATACCAAATTGACGTACCGACTCATTGCGGCACTCGTTTTTCGCTTGTTGGCCCACGCGGGCAACATGCCCATCGCATGCAAATGCTTGCTCCGACAAGCACCTGTAAGTTTAGGTGCAAGGACACTGGCTACCGCTTGTGATGGAATTCGAAACAAATATCAGCTCTTTTCGCCGACAGGATTTGTTAAAGGGATACGTTGGGGCATGCTCCAACCCCTTGTCCTACAGTGTCTGAACTTCATCCTACTCCGCATCTACTGACCCAACGTTTCACTGTCTCACCCGTGTCCTGCCATCCGTCATTGTCCTGGGGATGAACTGCTCTCGAGCATGTGCGGTCGGCACCTTTTCGCCTCTTAGTGACCAGATTTCCCTCTACACTTAATTTCGACATCCTTTTGGTTGGCAGCTTATGACCAATGAGACAATTAAGCGACAGGGAGCGCAAAGCAGCGGCCAACGCATGGTAAGACGAATGAAGTCCAATGTCTTACGGATTAACTTGACTGCCCTACGGATGCAAGTGTCTGGGAAATGGTATAGGAACCAATGCACCGTCGAACTGCCGTATGGAGAATCGCTCAACGTGGAAAGAAAAGTTGAAATGGCAGAGGAGCAATCCCTGAAAGACACATTTGCTGTTTAACAGGATGAAATGGGTGCAAGTTTAAGAGTTGGTATGTGGCCTGCACTCACTTGGATAGAGTTTTTTTAGACGACATGCGAGCATCGCAACTCCGTCAATGTTCTCTGAATTATTTGATTACCCGAAGTGCATAAGCTGGAGGGATTTCCGTTTTTATCTATTGCAAATGCTAGGGTGATACGAGACGGTTTCCAACATGAAGCACTGAGTTCTATAGCCGGCCAATTTTAAGTAGATCATAGGTTGCGGCTTTTGAATCCAAAGAAGAGACATTATTCCTGTGCCGGGTAACAAATCAACTTTGTAAACCAAGAAGTCGCAGGTTTCAAAGGAAGCGGGAGTGTGCAACATGGTCTGTGGCAGAATTGAAAGGTCGGTACTTGGTCGTAGAAAATAAACCAATTTATCTTGGTATTCCCAAAATCACGGAAAGCCACATACTAATGAAATGACAAAAACAACCGCGTTTATTTGATTGACTTTCTGTTAACTTTCTTTCTCACGACAGAGTCTTACGCTGCCCGTTTAACACTGTTTTACAATACTACACTTTCGTATTACTGTAACAGGCGACGCTGTTCGATTCGGTTGGGAAGTTGAGTTCAACGCATTTCACTGACAAAGGCTTGAGGCACGTAGCGCTGTTCGAGAAACAGGACTCAGATTACTGTAAATCAACTTCCTGAACGCATTTTTGAAATCAGGTGACAAGTGTGGATATATTTCCAGCGAGTATTTCCGCAGCTTATAAACTTACGCCATACAATTTAAACATGTGTTGAGTGGCAATTCATAGCAACACATAATTTGTAAGTAGTAGGGGGATTTGTTAGATTTTCGTGTAGGTTCGTCGCAGTTAAACACAGACAGACAGCCACCATACATTCGGGAAAGCACAAGACGGCCGTTTCGTCCTATTGTGACTCGTCAGTAGCGCGCACCCACCGAATCCTGCCGGATTAGAACCCACGATCTTACTCTTGCGAGTCAGCGACTTATGTCACTGAGCCATGGGCGATGACATCGGGCCACCATGACTGATATCTAACTGCGATATGTGTGGTGGCTGTCTGCTTGTGTCTAACTGCCACGAACCTACACGAAAACACATATAATTATCAACAAACTTCGAAAGCAATCTGCTAAGTTTCTGTCCACTGTTAAACACAGCTCTCAAAATACGAGAGTAATCAAATGGGCAGATTATCTGGAAGAGCATGCCTGAAGCCGCATTTAGTATTCCGAGTCGACTTGCTGATGTCCATACATGATAACCGTGTACTACACCGCTTGGAACAACAGAGGAATGGAATTAATGCTTAACAACTCTTGATTTCAGAAGTTTTGAATAAAAATCGGTTTTGGTAGGGTTTTATTGTGGCAACGTTTCGCCCTTGATACAATAAACCCCTACCGAAACGGATTCGTATTCAAACCTTCTGAAATCCTGAAATCCCAGTCGGTTCCAAGCATATTCCGAGATATCGAATCACTATACGGACCACGTGTTCGAAAACTGGCTAGTGAATTCGTGCGTTTTGCTGCTGTTTAAGCGAATTTGGAAAATTATCGTATCTTCAACCTGAGAGACCGAACCCGAGATCATTGGCCTATTAACCGAGACCTTAACCTTTATAGGCACCGTATTAAAACGGGTAACGTAATCCATTCACGGGTGCTTCAAAATGACCTTCCAATCGATGGAAGAATTTTCATTAAACCAAGCGGTGCGTGGCTAGCCTCACGTTGGGCATCACATGAGCACATGTGTGGGGGCGACTACACCGATTTTGCGACGCAGACTGGTAAGCACATGGTTTGCATACCCTGTGTCGTCCTTCGAAGGCTGTGCGGCGTGGTGTGGCCGAATCAGTGAGTTGCGAAATTGCTTACTGAATGTTGATAACATTATTTGAACAATGATTTATGCCATGTAAAAGGCAGCTGCTTGACAAATCCCGCAGGATGGTGCGGGTAAAACCACAATTAGCAAAAGATAGGTGAGTTGTCTGTTTGAACGTTTGTCTAGCAGATACGCTGCTGAATAATAGTAGTGTAAGTTGGAATTGGATGTGAACGACGTCGCAACATGGAGACAGTTATAGTTGATGTATTTCATGTGAAAAGTAAAAACAAGAATACTCACTTCTGTACCGCATTCTCAGGTTTACGTAACACGCTAATCCGATTTGGGGGGATAAGTAATCTATTCCAAAGTTGCACAGTTTAGGCAACCAAGTGATGGGGCCAAGGGCAAGATCCATTTGCTTTTTTGAAAATATCCAAGGTGGGGGAGAAAACAACGAAATTCGAGAGAGTTCCATGGTTGGCAAACACGAAGATAAAAATATTTCCGCCGGCATTCCAGGCGGCTAAACTGTGCACACAATTTCAGTGGGTTACCTCTGCGATCTGTGTTATGATTGAGTTTCAGCAAGTGACTGCATACGTGATTAGGGTCACTCAATATTTGGTAGACTAATATGAGATCGCCGCGCAGCCTTCGGTAGCGGCCACTGAAAACTCCCAGTGACTTCAGCCTTTGATGGTAGGACAGATTTCGTAGGCCCTTGACGTTCTTTGTGGCCCTGCGTTGGGGTTTCTCTAGTACTTCTAAGTCGCGCTTCAACCAAGGTTGCCAAGCTTGGATGGCGTATTCAACGTGAGGGCGCACGTAAGAATTGTGCAGCATGGGGAAGATGGATGGGTCGAATCTTCCGAATGCTCTCCGCAGCAAGCCGACGTACTATTTAGCTATCTTCGCACCTGTCTGTGACTGCTTTGACAGTTAAGGTGATATTGAATGAGCACACCAACGTCGCGTTCTGAGGAAGTGGTTTGCAATACAGGTGGCCCAAGCCTATACACATAGTCGTGCCTACGGCGCATTTGAACAGCGTGACATTTTTCCACATTGAACGGTAGGGTATTCAAAACTGACCAGGTTGATATCGTGTTTATGTCACGCTTGAGCTTTTCGTGGTCCTCCGTTTCTTTGATCGCTCTCCATAACTTGATATCATGCGCGAATATTAGGGAATGTGAAGTAATTTCCCTCGCCAGATCGTTTATGAAAATCAAGAATAGACGGGGCCCGAGCACCGAGCCTTGTGGTACGCCGCACTCCACCTCGATTGCGTCGGACAGGGATTCTCGTACTCTCACTTCCAACCAACGTTCGTGCAGGAAATTGCCTATCCAACGCAGCAGTGGGTCACCAACGCCATAGAGCTGAAGTTTATGGAGGAGAATTCGGTGGTCTAAGCGATCTAACGCTTTTGAGAAGTCCAAGTAAATGACATAAACTCCTGTTCCACCATCAACTGCTTCAGTCCAGCTGTTGCGTGCAATTAACAGGTTCGTAGTGCATGGGCGCTTTTGTCGGAAGCCACGTTGCTCTGGTGCTATCACCTTTTAGTTTTCCAGATATTGCATGAGTGCATCAGCGATGATAGACTCCGTAAGCTTGGAAAGCACAGAGTAGCGTTATAGGCCGGTAATTGGTTGGGTCAGTGCGGCTAACTCCCTTATGAATAGGAGTGATTACCCCACGCTTCCATATTCTTGGAATATGGTTCTCCTCCATACAGCGTTGATGGAATATAGCCAGAGGTTCCGCCAGATCACTGGCTGCTGCCTGTAAAGCCTTCGGTCGAATGTTATCGACACTGGGAGAGCTGTGGATACGCAGGGACAACAGTATTTGTTGACACACTTTCTGCAGTAAAAGTAATATCGGATAAAGCTGATGGTGGGACAATAGAAACAGGGATAACTGTTGGGCCTGTTACTCTCTGACACGTTAGTGAACAATGGAGCCGTAAGAGATCGGCTGCTTCCGTTGCTGATCGCGTGCATCCGTCAGTCGTGATCAGTGCTGGAATTCCGCATTGCACCTTAGGAAGGCCATTAACATGGCTGTATAAGAGTTTGCGGTTCGTGCAGAATCTCTTCATTAACTCCAGCTGATACGTCAGCTTGTCCTCACGGTTCAAACATACACAGTAGTTACGCTGTGCCACATGGGCAGTCCAGGTTTCGGAATTCGGGGAGTCCTTGTGAGCTCTCCATGCTAAGTCCCTCAAGGACATGCATTTGCATGTTCGGCTCCTCAAAAATGACTTCCTTCTCCTTTGACGATGGAAGGATTTCTGCTCAGACGCGTGCGTTACCAGTGTGGTGAATGTCCTTGTAAAAGTGTCCAAGGCAACTCTTGGGGGCTTTCCGTTAAGAAAGTCCAAGATACCTCCTTAACAAGCGCGAATAACACGTGGTAGTGCGTGACCGTATATACTCGTCCTCTTTCTCAGGATATTCCGCATAACACATATAGTTAAACAGTAGAGTCACATGGTCACTGCTACCCAGTGGTGTGCTTCTAATTATTCCGTCGAGCATGAGTTCTTCGTTGGTGAGCACAAGATCAAGTATCGACTGCTTGTTACTAGTTCGAAACCTGGCGGGAGTGGTCACATGGTTGTACAGAGGGTAGCTGGAGATCACCTCTTGTAAACAGGTTTTGAAGTGCACGCTATCGGTCGTCGCTATTTCCAGATCGTGGCCATTGAAGTCACGTGCGATGCGAATGTGACTGTATGTCTTGCTCAAAGCAATCTGAAGCACGTGGTTTGCTTCGGCGTCCATTTCACACGGAGCGTTTGGTGGCCGATAAATCACAGCCATTAGACATGTGTCTTTGTTCCGTAACCATAGTTGACACCAAAGTGAATCTGAGGCATGGATCTCTGGTTGGTCAATAGCTTCACATCGGAGGTTAACCTTGTAATACAGAATTACGTCACCATATATTCCAGCTCTCTCATTCCGAAACAGCGAGATACCAGGTAAATTGACCTCAGAATCTGCAATAAGGCTGAACCAGGTCGCCTTAATCATAATGAGATCTCGCGGTTGTGACGACTGGCGTTCACTAAGTTCTGCCAACTTACTAAAAAGACCTTGAGCGTTAGTATTCAAACATGATTGTGTTTTTAGTTTTAGAAGTGTGTTTAGTTTTAAGCCGACCGTTCGTCGGTCGGCTAATCGTTTTTTGCGTAGGTCATTGGTTCTTGAATTTCAGTCAGGCTGCATCGCAGTATGGAGTATCCCAGATCGAAATGTTCCCTGTCCCGTCAGGTGTCGCTAATGCCATGTTGTTTATAACACTAGAGGATTGTGGAGGCAAATATTTTACTGAAGTTGCCTGTTCCAACAAAGTGCTGCTAACTAGTGGCCGTGCGCCTGCTATCTTTAGCCTAATCTCGTTAGACAACCTGGATCGATGCTTCAACCAGCTATCTAATAGGACTTCTGTCATTCCATCGGAGTGTAGCACAACTTTCAATATTTTTTGAACCGCAGCCCTTGTAGTTTGGAGATGAAGGAATTCTGGTTAGTGATTTAGCGATAACGTGGTCCAGAGAGAGTGCTTCGCGGATGTAGCACCACTGCTCTCGGTCATGTTTTTGCACTTCGGCCTCAGGAGAGCCCAGTATTTCAGGATCACCATGAACAAATACGGTTTTTTTTTGCTTTGTTCGTAGAAAGGCCGCCATAGTTTTCATTTTCCTTTGACCACCCTTTCCACGGAATCTCGGGTAGTGGGCGTACCCCGCTCGATGAGTTGCGAAAATGAACTGCTGAGCATAGGACTATCTCTGTCTCCTCAGTTGAGTTTAAGGTTACTCGAATTAATCGGTGTTAGCCATAGCGCACTAAATTTGATTGACGCGCTACTTGTCGTAACGCAATTGGGTCAACCCGAATACCAATCCCATCGCAGTTGGAATGCCACTGGTTTCGATCATCTACCAACTTACCCTTTAGTGTACCAGAACTGGACTCAGGAACGTTAGTGGCACGACCGTTAACGCACTGTGGTTTTGTTTAACGAATGTTGGTTTGAGTGTTGTGGCTGTTAACTTGGATTGTTTGGTGGGCACTAAAGGACGTTGTGAAAACAGCGTCGCATCGCTCTTACGGGTGTCTCTTTAGGTGTTTTTATGGAGGCGATCGATGCGTATGTTACTCGGCTCTGGACTGTCGGTGCCGGTGTTGTGACCACCTCGTGAGATATGACGTCTAGGTATGAGTTAATATCAGTCACGCTGAATGTGTCTTGCTTACTTAAAGGGTTAGTAACTGTAAGAGTACCTAGCGCAGATGTCGTCGGGCGGTTAGTAAGCCTGACTTTAGCCTTCGACTTAGGGACAGAGCTCCGAGGGGTTTGTTGTAGAGCAAGATCGGTGTTGTTAGATTCTAATGGTAAAGCCCTGAAGCTCGCCAGCTGCTGGACTATTTCAGTCAGTTTTTCGCACTTTTTCTCAAGCGATACTATACATTTGACTATTGGGATTGATCTGCCTGTACGGCAAAGCCAGAGCGAATCAGTCAGGTTGATTTGTCTCATGTATTGTAATTGACTTAAACCAGCACAGAGAGGGTGGAACGGAAGGTTGCAAAATTCACAAATAATGTCTCGCTTAACTGCTCGTATACACTCCTGCTTCCCACATTTGCGGTTAGGTGGAATCAATTCCATTGAGGGCCGTTGTTGAAAACGAACGCTGCCCTTGTCTGCTCACGTGTGGTAGAGGGCGTGTGACGCTCGCGTTCTTTGATTCGCACTGTAGTCGTCAGGTGCCGTAGGCGAGTGTGCACGACGAGAACACAAGTACACGGAGTTTGCCTAGCTTATTGATCCACATTGGTTCCTGTATGACAAAGCCGTTGGAAGTGGCTTGTAGTGGGTGACTAACAGCGGACAGTACCGGCGATGAGCGAATGCAATTGGAAACACAGATTGCGTCGTAGCTTCGTTAGAAATGATCCTATGGATGTATTTCTAGGACAACGAGATAGCGCGGAGACTCATTGATCGATCACAGTATCGTAGCAGTGAAATCTGTTAAAGACAACAGAGTGGCGCGTCTGGATGGAAGCACGAAGCGCGCTAAAACAACTTGGGTAGCACAAATCACTTTCCATAGGAAATACTTCCGTAAAAATATACCCACTGGACACGGGGAGTTATTCCGATTCGAATGAGTGTAAGATGACTGCGTTAGGTGAAGAGGAAGACGTAAAAATCTGTGACAGGAGAGCCCCTTTACCATGCGACCAGTCAGGTGCGACGATTATACAAAGTGTGTGGACCGGGATCCATTTCTATCAGCGGTCAAACGGTTCTTAAGGGAAGAATGGCTCCTTAAAGAGGCCGCCGACTTGCAACCATTTACAGTAAGCAAAAATGAGCTAAGCTTATCCAATGGCTGTTATTGGATTCCTGGTCAGTCCAACCTAGCAAGGCTCGTACACAGATCCTTCAGGAGCTCCATAATGCTCATCCAGGCGCTTGAGAAAAAAAGCAGTATGGAGGAGTTACCTGTGGTATACGCTGGAAATTAACTGACAGTTTTGGATACGTGTAAACTGCTAGGGTGTTACACAGGTACAGTGGCACCAGCACCTGGTTTACCGCGAAGCTTAGCGATACCTTTGCCATCGCAGGGGCTTGTATTGGAGACGTATACCATTATGTTCGTTGAAAGCTGATCCGCAACTCACAGCAGCTCAGTGGGCTGTGGTCTTCAAATGTGTAGCTGGGAATGACCGACGTTAAAGGCAGTGCATTGTTCAAGATATCAAAATATGCTTGGAATCAATCGGGAATGCATGATTTCAACTGGGTTTGAAAACCCCGTTTGGTATACCTAAAAAGCAACGTTATGTTGTTGACACAGAAAGTTCATCAGACCAAGTAAACTAGCGGGTAATTGGCGTAGCATTTATGGCAAACTAGGAAGATAATAGAAACGACTGAGATGTAACTAGTAGGGTAATCATGTTACAAGTAAAGTGTTATTTCAAATGGCCCATTATGGGTGGTGCGACCGCAGGAGTTTCTCTGTACAACCTCATCACATGTAAGTCCCTGTAAATGATGGGAGTCGGGATGGTTTGATATTCGCTCTTTGCCCCAGATCCGTGCATTGTCATTTGCGAAATATCACGATTGTGCTTACGGAGTCACAGGGTTTCCAACTAGTAAGCCTGGGTTTGTTCCTGGACATTATTTTGAGGATTAGATTAATTTGCTTCAAGTATTTCATTACGACTTTCCAAAATTCATTTCGCTGATCTCCATATCACCTTCATGTAATACACTCGGAGTATCAACTACGAAATTATTTCTTTTATTTACCAGAACACTTATTTTATAAAGGAACATCAGGCACCTAGTTACTACTGGGGTTAGTGTTGTGTCGCCGCTGCCGCCTTCACCCCACGACCGCAAGAAGAAGTCCAAAGACGAGCCAGACAGAGACTTGTATACATGAAATCACAGTTGCTTATATAGTTTTGAAGATAAAATGAAGGGAAGCTACTAACTTACACTTGTGCCGACCAACAGAAGGAAAAATGCCAACTGCAGCGGGCGAATAAGCAACCGCGTACTCAAGAGCGAATCGCATATGTCCTTAAAAATAGCATCATGGGACCCCAAGCGTAACGCGAACGTCAATTTACAGTGACGGGCACTGGCCAATCAGAGTAACGAAATGAAGCGTTTAAACAACTAGCACAAAACAAACGATAATAAGAAATGCAGACCCAAAAATTAAAAACTAGTACAATAATCGTGTGACAACTAACAGTGATGAGAAGAAAAAACCAATGGAATGTGTTCTTGCAAATGGCATTGCGGAAAAGGACATTACGATGAGTGCCCATTAACAATGACGTGGGTGTACCAATCGGGCTAACACAGCAGAGCGTTTAAACAACAGTCGAAAAGTAGGAAATAGGAAGAGTAAAGAATAGCTATTAAGTTCGTTCACAAAAGGTGAATGTCTAATAGCTGTTCTTCTAATAGTTAGCGGTTTCTCGGATTCGTCCGATCTTGTTTTACTAGTGTTTGCCCTCTGCAATACTCAGAGGTTTGAAAGTTGTTTTAGATAGAGTAACATTCCGACTTGTGGTGAATTCTCTCGCCACAAATTCATTCTTGAATTTGAAAAGTATGAGGCAAGAATAACGCATTAAATGTTTACATAGCCCAGTGCACTGTCCCAAGTAACCTGCACGCTGCATGCCTCGTGGAGTGTCTTCTGAACAGCCTCGAATAGCAGTTGAAAACCACAGCGTTTCGTGAACATCTTACAGGACTGTGTACCTCAGTTGAAATGGAGTCCACTAATACACTGCAGCTAAAGGATACTTATTATCAAGCATTAAAGGAGATTCGAGTTCTTGTACCTTCAAAGCAAGTCGAGCTATTTCGTTCTCGGTATCAGAAGCATTACTCACGGCTAACATACCGATGAATTGGCTGTTGTCGGCACCTTACGCGTTTCGGCGCTTAAGGTGACACGTGTCATTTTAGGTGAGGTCATATTTGGCAGTTATAAAAATTGTGGCGACAGTGGAATTCAGCTGCAGATCGCTGGCCATAAAATCGTGAGGGTAGAAAGTGTAACACCCGGTAGATAAAAGGTACAAGATAAAAAAGCAGGATGGAGGAAGTACTACTAGCTGGTGTGTTCTAGACGAGGAAGAAACAATAAAAATTACCCGGTATGAAGGTGTGAGAAGCGAAAAAGGTACCGCATTTCAATTAATGCAGCTGCGCTCCATTTTCTGTGAAAACTTCCAGTGCGCATTTGTCAAAATGATCCTGAAGCGTTCATAACGATTTAACTACGGGGGACGATAATGCCACCTCCAACTTTACTCACTCTGGCTGCGAAGACTGAAGGACAACCTCCTATTCTGTGCAGTATCACCCGTTCTCACTTCTGCAAATCTCACGCCGTACGGCCGCATTTTATCTCGGCTCTCGCTTCACCCGCTGTGACCATCCAAGTTTTCCCACTTGTGCGTGCGCTCTTTCGAACCAGTTCCACGAGCGCTACTCAGTGCTTCACTTCCCTAGGATGTATCTTGTATGCATCACACTGTTACTCGTGTTCTCAGTTTTGAAAAATGCTTTGTCGTGTTTGCGTGTGAAATCACATCACTCCCTAACTTTTCTATAATACTTTTGATCTCATTCGGTAGAAGAATCTGAGGACTCTCAAGCGACCATGCACCAATTCCTAAAGGCCACAGCATAACAAACTTACGATACATTTTGCATTGTTTATCCACTAAAATTCGCGTCCGAGACACTTAAGGAAGCTTACCAACGATTTGCAACCCGAGCAATACATCTCGCGTTTTCGTGTGCATGTGTGCGCACCGTTGATTCCGACAACCTACGCCCGACCGCGAGAGAGAGAGAGGGGAACGGAGGCAGCCATCTATCTCGGCAGACCTACCTTGACGCCGGAACAATCAATCTAAGGTCCGAGGTTGAACTAAGCACCAACAGGTCCACGTGCCATGATGAGCGTTAGTAACGGGCCCGAGGTGCCTAAACTCACCTGTGGAACGTGCAATAAGATGATCAAAATAGGGTTCATGCGGAAACTGCTTGACCTATTTCCATGCTAAAGATGGGAAAATCAAACCAAACTAGTGTAGGCAGATCAGCAGCAGGCCAGACTCATTTTGGTTCTGTGCGAAGTGTACTACTGTCCCATTAGTTAAAATCGTAATTGCACTGTTCCAGAAGTATGATAGGCTTGCAGACATGGTTTGCAAATAATTCTGGGCACCAAAATAGCCTCGGCAGTAACAAACATAGCAGAATGTCTGACACAACCCACTCCACCGAATCCCACTACAAGTCAACTCAACAACGCCGAATGTTACACTAATGAAGTCGCGTCTGCAAACACTGCCAATAATCCAAATCGTCTAAGTGTTCCCGAACACTTCACTCCCAGCCCAGTTGCAACTATTTCCCCAAATCCACTTCCTCCGACCAGACGTCGCCGAAACCCAGGAAAGATGCACATACCATTGGCAGCTAGGTCGTTGTTGCATCGAAGAACACTCCAAAAGCAGCTGCTGCTGTTTCGACTACTACACCCATAACTAATGCGAAAGGCAGCGCTGCAGAGATGCGTAGCAAACCGATCTGCCTCCCTATCACAAACCATACTCCAAGGAAAGACAACCAGAAATAATCGGATGCCCTATCTATAATATTTACCAACGTTCCTGAGTCAACATCGAAGTATTTGGAGAGGAACAAGGTGGATGACCTGAACTAATGGGACACCATAAGTAACCTGCTGGGTATTCTGATCAAACATTTCAACTTGACGAGCATCACCCGCCAACTGAATCCCAAGCACTATGGTGAAGCCAAGCTTTTCGGCTTGTGCTAAACACAGTCAATGAGGCGAAAGCAGCGGTGCTTTCCACTGCTCGTCTCCAGAAAGAATTCGGTTTGGTCCGCCCCTTTCCAGACATTCCATGGGGCGAGCGCAAGCGAGCAAAGCAGAGCGTAGAAGAGTTCCGGCTGAACACCGCAGCCATAACCGTTTTTGTCCACGGCGTCCCCCACTCTAATGAGCACGACGAATGCGAAGCAAAGATTCACGACCAGGAGCAGTGGCGCTAGATTCGTAAAATCCTGCCCTTGTATGACGCTGCAGCTATTTCTCTATCGAGGCTGCCAATCTCAGCAAGCTACAAAGGGTGCGGCCCAAGGATACTGAAGGATGTGCTACAAACTAGGCAGTTGGCACTTCTGTTACTGCAACGCTGGCAGCCACTTCGGAAAAGACTGCTAACCGAACTCCAGTTCAAAGTGTCGAGCGAAACTGTCGTCCAACTTAAAGCGCCTCCACAGCAGTCAAACGAAGTGGGGATCCCATCCGAAATTTACACCGGAAGCAGGTCTGAAGGAACTGAAAATCTTCTTACACAATCCTGCAACTATTGCCCATGCATTGTGTAAAATGAGTTGTCAGAGGGACTTATTACGATGCCACTGATCCCAACTTCGAGCGACTTGTCGATAATATCACAAAATACGGCTAGCGGTCGACCAAACATCGGATGGCACAACCTCTCATCCCATCCATAAGTCTTACGGATCGCTGCTGAGAATCGAAACACTTTCCTGCATGCACACGAATGCCCAAGGTCTGTTCATCAAAACCGTCGAGTTTCGGTCCCGCCAAGCAACAAACGTTTAGGATCTCATCTCCATAACCAAGAGTTGCTTCCACTCAGAGGTTACGGATACCGTGCTCGCGATTCGGGGTCTGTCATTGTTCTGATACGATGGTCCCAGCATGGGAGGTGGTGCTATACTATCGCAAGAAATTACAATGTGTAACATTGGATGATCCGGAGACGCCGGTCACCGATTCGCTATGGTGCCGTTTGCGTTTCAGACAATGGAAACTGCTTCCTGGCAGTCATATATCATTTCATTGTCAACTCCAGAGATCGATTCCTGCCTAATACCATCACTGACGGAATGCTTACTCACAACTTACAGCTACCTTATCTCCGGCGATTTCAAAGTACACGCCTTGTAACACTTGGAATCCCCCAACGAAACATACAAGGCCGAACTGCAAGACTCTATCGGAAGTCTTCCGCTCTACAATCACATCACCCCACCTACCAGGTACAAAGCTGATAATAAACCATTTGTACTTGGGCTCGTAATTACAAATGAGGAACTCATGATCGACAGGCCATTTATAGACACCCCACTAAAGTTACGTGTTCATCTCACCATACTTATAACTCTGTGTATTACGCTGAATCTTCTGAGGAACACACAGAACTAATACGTACTATCACACACTACAATATCCTGAACGACCTAGTTGAGAAGACCGATTTGGGGATTTTTAAAAGATATCTCTCCTCAAGCGCCTGGATTTAGTCTTTTTAGACGCTTCAGCAATCTAATCGCAATTGCTTCAAAAACGAAGTAGGTTGGCTCCACCAATTCATCGTCTTTTATCAGAAGAAGGACCAGCAAGCGCATGTCACTAAGGGATGCATGTTAGCACGCTTACAGAGCTCAGCTTGGTCATGAACCCTTAAACGACTACGTAACCCAGCGCAATCCTTGTCATATGCTTGTCCGTGTGGAAAAACTGACTCAGTTGGTCTGTAAATGTGCCAAGAACAAAAGCTCTTATATAACCATGTTAACACCATTCGCAAAGTGAAGCACGGTATCCCCCCACTCAACACGGCAGTCGAAGTGGCCACCTACTACGACTCAGCCACAACACGAATTTGTGGGGTCACCAGTTCAAGTTGGCCACGCAATGCAGGCGGCTAGAATGTCGACAGAAGTTTTCCTCTCTTCGTGTGTGCCAGCCAAAGAACGTCATCCCAATTTACGTTGTTTCCGCCCCCACTTTACCTGTGTTTAAAAAACCCCGGGACGTTGCTTTAACCCACCTACATTACGAGATATAGCCTGTGTGTCTCGATAGACGATATAATGTGATGAAAGTCGCACAACCAGAATTAACCTACGCAGCTGATGTTGGCTCTTCCTGCATGCCTGTGTGTTAACGCTGTGGTTAGTCCACTAAGACGATTTCCATTTTACCACGCTTTTCTATTCACCAGGTTGTGGTTCTCATTCTGGCCATCCTACGGGACTTGCTAAGTGTAGCGACGGAACAACGCGGCAATGAAGCACGATCTTTATTGGCGCGAACACACACACACACACCCCACCCTACCACTCACACAGGCGCACATTAATGAGTCAGGTTGCTTTTCCACTTTGCATCATCCCTCCTGGCCTCCGCTCGTGGCACTTCTATGCTCCTTCTATTGGTACGGGAACGCATCCTCTATGTCCGTTTCGCCCGTGTATCTTCGCTTCCACGCCTCCGATTCTGACAAGCCCGGAGTCGTTTGATAGCGTGCGCTTTGCTTGACCGTGGGTGTATCACTCTCCCTGGGATTGAGACTGAGACTGAGACTGTATTTAAGAGCAAGTAGAAAGGTTTCTGTACAACTCTATCGAATTACGAAAAATCAAAATTTACTTGTGGATTATCAGCAGTTGTGTCTGGTCCGTTAATCGTTTATCCGTGTTCGGTTAGAAATTTGTACTAGCATCATTATTTCCGGACATACAATGTCTTCTTTTGGCATTGTATGTGCATCGTTTCACAAAAGCACAGGTTTCCAAAATAATCGTCGATACGGGTTTTAAAACATTTCACAGAATCGGCCTCTATTAATCCTTCAGGTAGTGTATTCCATAAGTTTACGATTCTTCGTTCGATACAATGCTGATATGATACTTTGTTCATGCTGGGGACCCTGAGTTTGTAACGATGTCCTTGGGTGTTACATGGTTCTCGCAGATGAAATATTGGCCGGCAGTATGGGGAAGTGGCTCAAGTGTAGTACCCGATGGGTCATAATAAGATCAATTCTTACTCGGCGATAGGATAGTGTGTAGAGTCCGAGCCTTTCACAACGTTTTTCATACGGAAGCTTTCGTAGACTTGGTGTCATTCTAGTTGCGATATGCTGTATTTTCTCCAGCTTTTCAGTTTCCCATTGGGTTGTCGGATGGTAAGCTGGGGCACCGTATTCAAGGATTGGTCTAATGAGCGAGGTGAATAGACGAGGGACGGTTTCTTCGGACCATGTGGAGAAACTGCGTCTTAATGCCCAGAGCATACGAAGTCCCGCACGGCGCAATTTCTCTGAATTTTCTAGTCATCTTAAATCATGTCGTGAGAGAACTCCTAAGTCTCTGACAGATGTGTTGGGATGGAGCAACTGGCCGTGCAAGGTGTATGATTGAGTGGCTGGACGTCCGGTGATACTGATGAACTGCGAATGCTTGCGTTAAGAGGGAGTTGAATTTCAGTGGACGACGTTGACAGTCGCTCTAAGTCATGCTGGAGGCGAGCGCAGTCGTCTTGGTTTTCAATGATCCTCCAGATTTTCAAATCATCTGCAAACAGGGCACATGGTGACTGGAGCTGCTCCGGAAGATCGTCGATATGAATAAGAAATAATGCTGGCCCAAGTACAGTTCCTTGAGGCACGCCACTGGTCGATGGGAACCATTCTGTCAGATAGTCATTGACCTGTACTCTAAACTTTCGTCCCACAATAAACTCTTGTATCCACTGAAGTAACATGCCACCGATTCGTGTGTCCTCAGTTTACGAAGGAGTATCTCGTGGTTTACTCTGTCAAACGCCTTACTAAAGTCGATGTACACCACGTCAACATCCTTCTGTTCATTGAGAGCTCGAACCCACTGATGGTTTGCGTACATCAAGTTGGTGATGCAGGATCGCCCTTTCGTAAAGCCGTGTTGCGCTGGCGTCAATACGTCCATCGATTCGAAGAACGACAGCAGACACTTTTTCACAACCTTCTCGAGAACTTTGGATAATACCGAAGTCAAACAGATCGGTCTATAGTTCTCTATTTTACTCAGATCACCACCCTTGGGAAGCGGTCTCACTATCGAGCATTTCCAGTCGTTCGGGACGGATCCTTCAGAGAGCGATCTATTGAAAAGGTTTATCACAGCTGGTGAAATGATAATCGATAGGGATTTGAGTATTAGTGGGTGAAGTCCGTCTGGTGCGAGGGGCTTTGCGTCATCGAGGTTGACGAGTAGCTGGTATTTCGAGTCTGTGTCTTCCATCGGTGGGGAACATTGAACCTGGGGCTCGGCCGGGGTCGAAGACGCTGGTAGTGGTGCAGGTCGCGGAGTGACAATAGTAGTCGAGGTGACAGAGGTACTTTCACAGGGGCGTTTGATCCCATGTGCTAAACGGTTTGTTTCTATCTGAAGGAGAGATTTTCCCGTAGTTGTTTGCGGTGGCTGCGAATTCTGATGTCTTGTGCCGCGACATTTATCACATATAACTTGAAAAACCGATGTCGGATGTCGAGCGATTTTCGAAACACGTCAACGGATAAGCCAATGCACGAAATGTGGAACAAAACATCACAGCCGAAGAACCGAAGTGCATGAGCCTTATTTCCCACAACTTTCGAACACGAACCACAAATAGTTTGAGACAGCATCACAAGCTAGAGAAAACCCAAGATGGCGGACAGAGATGGCAGTATGGCAAATCAGTGAGATCTCCGGAATTAGCCAAAGAATAGCGCCAAATTTGCATCGCTTGAAAAATACGCCAAAAGAAGAATAATGGTGCACAATTCACACAGATAAAGCACTGCTAATACAGTAATCTGAAGCAAAATTAGTATCCAGCACACGTTGATCCAAAAATCCGCGACATCTTGAAGATGTCATACCGGCGGTTTTGTCCGATTTATTGCGTCTTCAACCAATTCTCCACCTGCTTCGCCTGCCTCGGGCTCACGCACGGATGCCGCTCTTGTCCCGTTTTCGTCCCGTTCTATTGGGCCTGGGTTTCTCCAGCGAATCCCTCCATTGCATCGGTCTCCCTATTCGTCCGCCTCCGTTTTAATGATCTAACCGCCCTTTGGGCAAGCGCTGCCCTCCGCCTCCCTACACAAAGCATCGGCTTTTTTTTGCTCGTAATATACAATTGTTCCATTGTATGATTGTTTGCGGGTCATCTCAATCAGCAAGACTCTCGTGTTGGAAAATGCCCCAAGCTAATCCACTCGTGATTGGAAGTACCTGCTATCCTTAAAAAACACCAGAGGAAACATACGCTTAAATTTCTTTCCAATTAAGGATGGCCATCTATGATATAAGCTGTCACAGAAGGACTGCGAGCACTTGTCAACATTTAAGAGGTGTCTGTCAAAGTTTCTTACCACATTAAATGCGATCCAAACTTGGCCTTAAACAATCTATGAGTGCACTCATGGAATCCCGCTCGAACAGCATGCTACTGCCTCAGTATAGCGCGAAGTAGAAGCCACATTTTAACAGAATATACTGAATTCCATAATGTAACGTATGCTCCTCAGCTGCTTACTTACAATTTGTGGAGAGAACAGGTTACATATAGAAGACAAGCAAACTGAGATATTATCGGCGAAAGTTAAAGCGGTCGAAATTCATTGAGTTCACATAACCCGGTCAGAGGAAAGATCATCAAGGTAGGGCGAGGCTGGTCACGAAATCCTTTTGTTTGCACAAACGGTTTCAACCGCCGAATCGCTGGGCTCTCAACGAACTGGTGGGGATTACTTTGTTCGTTGATTACCTTAAACCCACCACGTTAGTTCTCGCACACAGGACAATCAAGTATGTGGCGGGCAATCGAACTATTGGGTAGCTTTGGGTCTTCTGCGACCACGTTTCGCGGGACATACTCTGCAATCCGTCGCTGGCAGCCTTCTCTCAGTTCAGTCAACGTACTTGCTACCGCAAGTAGAGTTCCACAGGTAGGTGTACGAAGCGAGGCTAGTTTAAACAATGAACGGCCATTTACCGGGTTTCGCTCTGACCGTTAGTTGACATGACATCAATAAACGCAGCACGCTCTCTGCTGGTAGGCGTGATAGTTCAAGTGTTCGGTTTCTTTTTGGACACAGCAATATGACATAACTGCACAACGCAGAGCGACAAAATACGTCAAAGGTCTTTCCAGCCTTCCCTACCCACTCAGGCTGAAAACTCTTAACTTATACAGTGGACGTTACCGTCGTTTGAGAGGCGATCTCATATTGGTGTACCGGATACTGAGAACCCCCAACCACACGTGTCATTCCCTTTTGAAACGTAGTCAAAACGCATCCCTAAGAGGTCATCAGCTTAAGTTGATCACACAGTACAGTCGACTGGAATGTCGACGCAATTTCTTCTCCCTCCGAGTGTCACAACCTTGGAACGCCCTTCCAGAACATGTAATTAACGCTCCCACCCTATCCCTTTTCAAAAAACGCCTTGACGAAACTCTGACACGATTGCACTATGTGATAAAACGTGCGACCATCGGATGATGGTATTAGTGAACAACGAACGTGGACGGAATCCACTTAAAATTCCTATTGGATTACTTGTTTATGTGCATCTCCAATCCCTTGGTGAGTCATGCATTTCACACGTACTTTCAACGATACGAGATTTTTTAATTTTTACGATGTTAATTCTCATCATCCTACGGGACCTGTCAGGCAATGCTTTTATACCCGTCATAAACCATTGTTCCATTGTTGTTCCATAACTAGTTCTCCATTCACAAAATTCGTGCTTAATTGATCCATATCGATTCCTAACCTCGCCAGAGGAATACTGGTCTGGGGAAGATAATGAATATCTGAATACTAAAGACATTAACACACCCGAATCTTCTTTTACACTGGGAGATTATTTGACTTACTCAGATTTCTGTTAAACAAAGCTGTACAGATGGTCATTACCCAGTCGAAAATGTCCCAACTGTCGGGAAATATCAGGTTTTTAATAGGCCAGTGTGAAGGGTTTAGAGCGAAAACAACAGCCGAAATGTTCTACGATTAGCCCCTTCTCCCGAATTGTCAGCGATTTAAAACGATAAAGCATATGCTTACGTCTGTCTCGATGGTGATCATCTCACAATGAGTGCATGTTGCAAATCATTGTTCGGGCACGTGATCTGGTACCAGCAACGCCTCGGCTGACCTCATGAGCATAACGGTCCTAAAGCAGCGAATCCGATCACCGCATTCACTGGGGTTGTGTGAGTAACTAACCACATTAGCGTCGTGAGAATAATAATCTATCGATTGCATGTACAAACCTACATCTGGCAAAATGACCGATCATATTCCGTGCTCAGTGTTAACTGGTGAGTAGGTTAGCCAAATGTTTGGCATATCTGAAGACTACTAAGGAATTACGCCTAACGCAGAGGTCGTGGGATCTTACTTGAACACTGACTGAAAGAATATGGTGAACTCATTCGAAGGAGCCGGAGTTGCCAGAAAGGACAATTAAACGCGTGAATTCCGGCACCAATTGCTAGAACCATCGGATTTCATGTGGGTAGTGAGACGCAGGCAACCAGACGTAGATGTCCGATGCTCCACAGGCAGTGTTTTTATCTCAAATGCGCCACGGAGTGGTGATGTCTTCCAAAACAGAATCTTTTCTTACACAGACATATTCATGTTGGCTGAGTAAGTCGAAAGTTCCCATCATATGGGCCAGATGGAATTCAGTATTGGATGTTTCCAAAAAGTGGGCATATGTGACGAATTGAAAGAGAAACGTACACAGATGATAATCACCGAAACGCACTTCGTAAACTTCCACGATCTTTTAGAGAAATTGGGGTGAGATTAGAATCACCGTTCGAGTATCTCAACTAAAGAACGAACGGCTTCCATGATGGTAGTGAATGGCGCACGTTACCATTCCATCGCACAATGTTGCACGCAGGCACCACACACGGACGCACAAGCTGGACATTATCGAAATGCAACCCAGCTCTTATGAACTTGTAGTGCCCTTGCAACAATGTAATAAAAGTCAATGCTGACAACGCTGACGGCACATTCCAGGATCAAACCCATCCTTCGAGAAAAATAATAGATGGAACGGCCTAGGTCACGGACGCACAGTCCCACCAGAAGGTACCTAACTAAGCCACTAGGATATGAAATAATTTTCACTATCAGCACGAGCTGTTTAAGAAAACTAGGGGATCGATAACTGCGGTTCTTCAATGGTGCCATTCTGTGCTATTCACCGCAATCGTCAGGTTGCCCCATGTGAAACCAACGGCAATCGGAGACCCCGGTCATAGTGTGACTTGGGATGGTCTTGGCATGACATATAGTGGCCGTGATTACTTCAAAGCACTAACTCACGCGGTCATACCACTAAACGACTCTTAAAAATGGTGCACTGAAATTCGCTGCGAAGCAGAAAATGTCTCGGCACTACCTAATTTCCTCTGAATTGGTGTTCTGTGCCATAACAGAATTCCGGGAGCAAGAACCATAGCTGAACAAATAGGGCTTGCGTTTCCAATAAGTGAACCTGCTGAAATGGCATGCATCTGGTACCTTCGTTGTTTGATTTTAATATTCAATCAGAACACCATCCGTCTAACAGATGGGTGAGAGTGGCTGGATTCGTTTCACTTTTCGACCAAATTCGACACAGGGATAAATACGCCCTTAGTTCGCGTGATATGAATGTTTTAAGTTAGTTGCACTTTTTCGCGATACCGTCATGGAACGCTAAACTAATCCAGATGTACTAAGTGATATACCGAAAATGTCACATTACGAATTCATGCTCATCATCATTTCATGCCTAGCGAACCGGTTTCATGTGGCATTGATGTGCACACCTGCCACACCACCTTGGTAAGAGATACACACCTAGGTCTGTTTAGTATTGTTGATAACTATTATTCCACCTGAACTTATGTTAGGAGGCAGCTAGTAAGTCAAATCCGATGTGGGGACATTTAAAAATTGTTGGTCCAATTAAATGATGCCAGCTGGGTAGTTAAACAACAGGATGAAAACCATTGCCGGCGGTTGGTCGCACTCACCGACAATCCACAGGCTGGATCAAACGTTCAGCGATGCTGCGGCCGAGTGTTTAGATATAGAACATAGATTTTCTGCTTTGATGCTCTGGGAAAGCGAGATAGATACTGAATCAAAGAGGATTGCGCGTATGCGCTATCTCATTTTGGAAAGTTACCAGGAGAGATAAAATCCGGGAGTGCTACGATCCATGTTGAGCTCATATGAGTTTCACACATAACATATCACGCATGAGAAACAATGGTAGATATTGTTGGGTTTCAAAATACGAGTTTATTTTTGAATATCACAGAGCCACTTAGTTTCTTCAAGTGGGTTCGCGACCCACTAGAATTCGACCATCGCACATTAACGGTGCTAGAACTTGCGATGGCTCCTCTCTTTGGGATATGTGTAACAGCGAATATTGCCGAAGCCACCAACAGTGAATGTACTTAGATCTTACGTACCGGCCTGATGGTAGGATTATATCTTGAAGCTTAGGTCAATTTTCTAAGAAATGACGACAGGTGCGCTCAGCTAGTTCAGTGAAAGTGCGTATGTGGCTAGTAGAAAATAGGTGTTTTCGGGAGAGCAACACCCAATTTCTATTTACATCAGCTACGGTCCTCCTGATCGAAAGAACCAGGCTGACCTCAGTTGGAACCACGGTCAACATTGAGATTGCATGTCGCAATCCATCCACACAACGTGTACTTCAAAATGACCATCAACCTCGTGCGTTTATGGCTGTTTGATGATGCCTAAAATTCACAACAATTTTGTAATGGAACACTGCTACTGGGGGGCACGATACGGTTGGGTGTCGGTGACTGTTGCCAGTAAAGTTATCCACGATGTGTGACCCACCCAGCTGCAGAGATTTACATCGATAGATTGCATATCTTCATACACCTGCCTAAAGTAAAACTGCGTTCGCGATAGTTGCACGATGTAGGCCACTTAACAGCTGATTGGAACTTGTGAGCGTTTACGAATCCGAGGAGGCCACTCCATTCGAGGATGCACGCAAGCAGGAAAATACGATGAAAAACAGGACCGGTACCCCAATACCCTGTAAGGTAGTTTGAATGGTTTAACTACATATATAATAGTTGAGACTAGCCAGAAAGCAGTTTAAGTGTGTGAAAAGCATACTAGACCTGCAAAAACCTTTTGGTGATACCCGTTAGTAAAACGAACCAAACCGCCCCGAAGTCATTGATGGATTCTATAAGACATTCTATAAGCACATCCGATCAGCATACTAGCCAGTAGAGCAGAGCAACAGCTCTGGATGCAGCAAAGGGATCCAGGAGTTGAGAAGGCCCAACATAATCATAGAAAAGACTCCAAATCACGAAAGTCCAAACCGTATTCTATCAGCGCATCTATGATGGGGTGCGTTATAAATAACTAAATTCGTATATTTACCGACAAGTGGTATACGGCCCCATAAGAGGGAGCGATCATGTGTACAGCGAATTTGTTTCGTGGTCTATGCGACGTAAATTCATAATATTAAGAAAAATTGAATAATAGAATTTTGGATTATAAATGTTCGCTCGGGTCAAAGAGCCGATCAGCCAATATGTAAATTGTACCGACATTTGTATCGCTTTCTAGTTTGTGAGGCTCAGGAATAGACAGTAGTAGGGATAGGATAATAGGTTTCACTGACACATGATTTAATTTTATAGACAATGATATAGAGTGGACAAGATGATTGTATCAATTAGGTGCTCCTATGTTATTTGTACCGGCTTCCGTCAATGTTTATAGAGATGGTTGTGAGCCAAAGATCTTCAACACATTTCATACAGTGAAGAAAGTCCTTAGGGAATTTGGAAATGTGACTTGGTTTGTACTCATGCACATCTGTAGGGGTAGTTTGTTCCACAGATCGGTGTATCTCACTACGAAGAAATTCGTTCGAGTTTTATGACTTGCAACCTTTGACGGTAGCAAGTAGCTGTCATTTCGTGTGGGGGAAACTGCAGTCTTCTGCAGCTCAACTGTGGTGCAGTTTGCGTAAAATCGTTGGTTAATAACATAGAGCAGAAGGTGGTTGTTCTTAAGCGCCTCAGTCAAATGGGATGCATTTGGAGTTGTAGACAGCGGTCACAATAATTCAGGTTTGAGCAGCGCCCCATGATTAGCTTGGTGCATGCTGATTGGACATTTTCCAGAGCTGTTCGGTCTTTCTCAATTGCCTGTGAACGAAAGTGCAGTATTACAGGGTCGGTCGTACTATTATCTTGAATGACTCAAGTCGTGTTTTAAGCAGCTAGAAAGTTCTGGTAATGGACACGCTTAGCTGTCTCGCTTCTTCAACCTGATAAACACATGTTCGAAGAAACTGAAAGAGTTGGGGTACCTAATTTCTAACTCGCGAACTGAATCAGACGTCGGGATCACGTTTCCGACAAGTGTGCTAGAGTTTCCCGGAATGCGGCATCGGTACCCAAGTACTTGGGCTTTTACTGCGCAGCACTTCAGTAACAAACGTTCACTAGCGTTATTTATTGAGGATAGGTCTTCACTGTTACACCAGGCGATCCGGTGCCTTAAAACTTCAATGTTCTCCCACACCTGACCGTGAATTTCACTCGCACCCAATGGTCCACTGTGGTTCATAGGCATCAGGCAGCCACCTGTCCAACACACTCTCACCTTAACCTATATAATCGGCTGTCTTGCCTGTTTCATGTGACTTGTGATCTGGTCAATACACTGTCCGGTGCGGTGAAGGTCTTTGTTCTGACGACTCTAAGCCCTCATAAACCGTAAGTACAACACGGTCGTTGGAAATGGCTGCTCATTCACAGCCAACTCAATTACTACAACAGCAGCATGATTACATCCAACAGCAATAGCGGGCTGTTTCAACAAGAACAAATACAAACAATTTTATTTCAAGCACTCACTGTGAAACTACCATCCTTAAATCGAACACCCACCACAATGAAAATCGCGTCCACTTCAGCTAGAGCGTTGGCAAACGGAATGCAAGAGTTCCAATATGACGCAGAGAACGGCATCACATTCGAAACTTGGTACAACCGGTATGAAGACAGCTTTCTGCTTGACATGATCACGCTTGATGATGCGGCCAAAGTACGGCTGTTGCTACGGAAGCTAAACGCAAATGAATACAACCAGTAGTGTAATTTCATTCTACCGAAATATTCCCGCCATTGCAACTTCCAGGAGACTGTAAATATTCTCCCTTCCATTTTTGGTGAAAGATCCTCAAATTTCAACATTCGTTATCAGTGTTTGAAGCCAGTTCAAAACCAATCCGAGGATTTCGTTGCGTACGCGGGCCGAGTGAACCATTCATGTGAACGTTTCAAGCTCAAATAAGTTACAGATATTCAGTACAAGTCACTCATTTTTGGATCTGAGTTGACCACTGCAGTTGACCCAGAAATCAGAACAAGTCTGTGATCCAAACTGGACTCAGCTCCAGATTTCACCATTCAGGGCGTTACCGCAGATTGTCAGCGTCTGGTGAACTTAAAAAAATGACTCACTAATGTTGTAGTCGAGACAAGTGATGTCCCAGATCGCGATAGTTGGTACAATTTCTACCATAAAACCGACAGATGTCTATAACACCGCACGACAGAAACCATCACGTGTCTTTTGGAATTGTGGTGAGCGGCGTTTCTCCAGTAACTGTCCTTTCATCAATCACCAGTGCACCATTTGCCACAAGAAAGACCATGAAGAGAAGTGTTGCCGATCAACCACACTGCTTCTTATTGTGGAGATCAACTAAAACCGTAAAAAGCGTGAACAAATTGATTATATTTTTGCGATCTTGTTGTACACATTGATCAGACCACATAGTTGGACTGCACCTCGAAACACCGAGGAATATAACATTTCTCATTTATCATTTATCGTTACAACAACGCGGAATCAAATGGTAGTCTACGGTAGTTTACGCAACTTCACAGGAAGGATTTCCTTCACTTCGAAAGGTTCTCACTGTCTTATTAATAGTCGCTCAGTGCGCCTACGGTTGGATACCGCATCCGAGATTACCATCACTGACAACCAGACTTGGTCCATAATCGGTAGACCACAATTGTGCAATGAGGAAAATAGCGCAATGAGTGCATCGAACAGCCTCCTACAACTATATGGCAAATATTCTTGTGAATATGTTTACAGAAACCATAAGCAAACTGGCGTCCGTCATGTTTTTGATAACGCGGGATGAAATATACTTGGTATTGATTGCAATACCGCGTTGCAACTGGGCAGCGTCCCTGTTGACTCCGTGTGCGATCAAACCGAGGAACGTCTATTTGGTCCGGACATGTTATCACAGTGCTACGCAGCGCGGGATTCTACAGTGGCTGATAATATGGAGGAGCGATTTCCAGAAGTGTTCAACCCCACAATTGGCTATTGTAATAAATTCGCGACATCTCTGTTTCTAAAAGATGACGTAAAGCCTATTTTTCGACTCAAAAACCGGTGCCTTATGCGTCTCTTAAATTAGTTGACAAGCAATTGGATAGGTTGGAGGAACAATCAGGGGTGGTTTCTAAAGTGGAATACTCAGACTGGGCAGCGTCCATAGTGATAGTGAAAATAGGCAAACAGAACCATTCGCCTATGTGGGGATTATCCAACCGGCCTGAACGCAGCGCTGCATCTCCATCAATACCCGCTGCCATTAGCAGAGGATCTTTTCGCCAAACTCAACGGCAATCGCATTTTCGCAATGTTTTGATCTCTCGGATGTCTATCTTCAAGTGGTAGTCGATGATGACGCATGGCGCCTTCTTACAATTAACACATCCTTCGTTTGACATCAGAAATTAGACGACTGTTTGTGAAACTCCTGCTGAAAGGAAGAATCCGGTGTCATGTCAGTGAATTTCTCGTACAGAAGGGATGTAAAAGGTGGAAGCTTTGCTGCAAGTAAATGGGTTCTTGACCCATGAGAATTTTGACAATTTTTCCTCATCTTCGCTAGAGAAATACTAAGACAAACGTTCTGCCACACCATCCGAATGCTGCACAATTTCGTCAAAGAGTTTCTCTCGGATTTCAATGCTACCTTCCTCTCTTCTAAAATGTCTTTTAGTGCTGGGAATCTGCCAAGATCTCCAGAAATTGTCAAAACTTCTTTCATTCGGTAGCAAAAAGTTTCATTCGCATTGAGTATGGTCGCGAATATATCGGATAGATAGGCATATTTTGCCAACCGCTATCAGTCATCCGGAACTGGAAACCAAGGTAGTGATTCATGAAGAAAGCGAAGACTTCTGTGCGTGCTTCTAACACTAACTATTTTCGTCGTTTCTATTTGTTGGTGCGTTCGTTCAATGTTTGATGCTATACGTGTATTCATTTGTTTCTCGCGTAATATTAGTACTTTCATCGTGTTTTTGTTCATCTTTTCGATTCAGGTTTCGAAAGGGGCATCTGAGTCGTTTCGCAACGTAAACATGCTTGCCTTGGCTGTTCCAAGCTATGTGGAACACACACTAGAGGTTTGGTTTACGATATTCGAGATCGAACTGAAAAATAAGGGCTTTACGAGGGAACGTCCGAGGTACAATCAGCTCGCCCACGCCTTTCTTCGTCGGTTGTGCCGCTGGTTGAGGATATTCCATTCTGCCCATCGAATGAGGCAAAGTATGAAACGATGAAGTAATCGATTCTAAAAGCGTTACAGCCCAGCGCATGAGCTCGATTTTAACAGCTCACCGGTCTCACGCTGGGAGATCGCAAGCCGTCGGCGTTGCTTCGTGAAATACAGTGCATCGCTGGTCCCTTATTCTTGAGCAAAGAAGGGATAAACGTATTGTGGTTTGCAGTCTTCCAGAGCCATTGTCAGGAATGCTGTCCATGTTTCTGAATACGCCCCTGAAAGAACTAGCTACCATGACAGACGCTGCTTTCGAACGTCTTCCACAGTAGATTACTAGTAGCTCCGGTGATGTATTCTCACTGATGAAAGCCGAGTTACATAACTACTCTAAGTCGTCAGGCTGCTATGACCCTAAATACGAGAAAATTGCGCTACTTCGCAGCAGGATAGCAGCAATGAACAAATCGAAGTAGGCTGTTCCACGTTCAGATGATGACCACGTATTGCTACCATTCATTGCGACTCATCTGTGCCTGCACCGAGTACATCTTGTTCGACAAGAAAGCGCAACATTTCCCCTGCACGTTCTTAGTCAGATAACACCAAACCCGTCGAAGAAGTATGTTGGTATCACCGCCAACATGGTGGAAGAGCTAGGCGTTGTAGGGCTCCCTGCATTAGGCACGACCCGGCTGCTTCAAGGAAAGCTAATGGTCCGCATACTAGCATGACCAACGTATACGTCAATAACCAAACAAATCGCTTGTTTTACGTTAAGAATCGACGTTCTTCCATCACCTTGCTCACCGACCCTGGAGCGGAAGTCAACGTTATCCCTGTGAACGAGTACGACAAGCACGCAAAGCCTACCTTCAATCTGCGTGCGGCCAACGGTTCTCCGATAGCTTCATTCGGTCAGCGCATGATGAACCTGGACCGCAATCTTCGCCGAGCTTTTCAGTGGGTCTTCATGGTTGCGTTTGTACACTATGAAATTATCGGTAACGAGTTCCTCCGACATTTTGGGTTGCTTGTTGATGCTGGTCGCCACAGACTTTTAGACGACCATACAAAACTAGTTTTTGATGGCGTTCAGATGCCCCGATAATCAGCATTGTTTTTCGGATCGCAGACGCAACGTCCGACTACTTGTGCCTCCACTCCGAATACTCGCGACTGGTTCGACCGGCTGCAGAGCTTCCACCAGTCACGACAGAGGTCGCTCACCACATAGTCACGCTTGGTCAACCAGTAAGCGCATGACCAAGACGGCTTGTACCGGACAAACTACGTACTGCACGAGCTATATTCAACCACGTGTTTCAGCTCGGTATCGTCAGACCGTCCAGCAGCTCTAGGCACCACCTCACCACATGGTCCCGAAGTAGGTCATGGGGACTGGCGTCCTTGCGGCGACTATCGAACATTGAATACGGTTACCACGCCTGATCGCTATCCGATCCCACACATCATGGATCTCAGCGCCAGTCTGGCGGGTAAAAATATCTTCAGCAAAATCGACTTGGTACGCGCATACAACCAAATTCCGGTAGCCGAAGTGGACATAGCTAAAACTCCGTGGCAATTCGATTTGGTTTGTTCGAATGCATGTGCATGCCATTCGGTATAAAGAATGCTGCGCAAACGTTACAATACTTCATCGACCAAGTTTGTTGAGGCTTAGACTTCGCTTACGCTTATCTCGACGACATTGTAATCGCGAGGTCTTCGCGGGAAAAGCACATGCGCCACGTACGAACACTTTCTGATCGTTTATCTCAACACGGGGTGACGAGCAACGCAGACAAATATTCTTTTGCTGTCGACTCAGTCAACTTCCTCGGCCATCGTATCTCCTCTGCAGGCGTCGTGCCACTGCAGGATAAAATTCTGGTCAACATCGACTACTCCGAGCCACATTCTTTCAAGCAGCTTAGGTGATTTAATGGGCCTATCAAACTGCTTGTCACTGATGCAAACCCTCACGGACCTTCTCCGAGGGAAACGCAAGAAATTCGAATTTCCTGCTGCAGCACGCGCTGCTTTTAAATCGCTGGAAAGGGGCTATCGCCAACATAGCTTCTATAGCACATCACGATCCCGCCGCCCCACTGTCCCTCAGTACTTACGTCTCGGACATGGCAGTCGGCGCTGTTTTGCAGCAACGAGTATCCCAAACGTGGCAGCCCTTAGCGGTTTTCTCCAAATGCCTATAACATACCGAATCCCGTTACAGTACGTTCGGCAGAGAACTACTAGCCGTATATCTGGCGATACGTCACTTTCGACAAGTCTTAAAAGGCCGCTCCTTTCCCGTCTTCACCGACCACAAACCCCTGACTTACGTGCTAGACTCGACTACCGACCGATACTCTCCTAGAAAGCCGCGCCACCTTGACTAGATCTCTCAGTTTACGACCGATATACGGCATGTCTCAGGTGCGCACAACGCCGTCGCCGATGTACTTCCCACATCCAAGTTATCTCCGCTGACGCCGGCACTGCTATCGACTTGGCAGTCATGGGCACAGCGAAACTCAACAATCCTGAGGTTGATCTACTACGCAGGTCTCTCTCACTGGACGTACGACGCGTTCCGCTGACATCATCAGCCGGAAATATACTTTGCGATTTATCTCTGGGCACGCCGCTCCCAGTCGCCCCACGCGAGTTTCGACAGACCGTGTTCAACGCGTTGCACGGCTTGTCTCATCCAGGCGTTCGGGCATCGGTTAAACTCGTAACCGCACGATTCGTTTGGCGCAACGTCAATCGGAACCTCCGTACTTGGGCAGCTGCTTGCCTTACGTGTCAATGCGCGAAGGTGCACAAACACACCAAAAGCCCATTAGGCACGTTTCCGACGCCAGACGCACGTTTTCCTCACGTGCGCATCGACCTCGTAACTCTTCTGCCGCCTTCAAATGGCTCTGTGAATTTACTGACCTGTATCGATCGATTTACTAGACGGCCTGTGGTCGTCCCTATCCCAAATTCCTCTTCAGAAACAGTCGCGAAAGCTTTCTTAAAACGCTGGGTTGCACAGTATGGCTGCCCTGCCATAGTGACCACTGATCGTGGGTCACAATTTTCTTCCACGTTTGTTTCTTTACTTAAGGACTTAGGTCGCCGCCACGTCCAGACGACGGCGTATCATCCGGCCGCTAACGGAATGGTGGAGCATTTTCACCGCCAGTTGAAGGCAGCGCTAGTGCACACGCAGATCCTTCATGGTCTGAAACATTTCCTCTCCTCCTCTTAGGCTTAAGAAACACTGTTAAAACCGATTTCGACGCAACACCAGCGCGGCTAGTCTACGGTTGCACACTGCGCTTGCCCGGACAGCTAGTAGCACTAACCCCCTCTACTTCCTCTTTTGACTACGGAATTTACGCCGATCGATTGGCTCACCAGATGCGTGAGCTACGTCCACCCGCTCCTCGATCGCAGAAAACACCCGTGTACGTGCCCGAGAAATTGTCTACCTGTTCACACGTCCTTCTTCACGCAGACGGTGTTCGACAGCCTCTTCAGTCGCCATACATAGGAACTTGCAAAGTGATGCACCGCGCGAATAAGACAGACAGTATTGATCGCGGTGGCCGACGCGAAGTTGTCACCATCAACCGGCTGAAGCATGCCTTTATAGAAGGAATCACCTCGCCTACTTCGTCTAGTAGTGCATCGTGCGAGGTCACAACTCACCGCACCAGTTTTCAGCATCCTACTGCACTTCAATCAGACCACGATCTCGGTCTTCAAGCATCAACCGTCCCGACATCTCCCGACTCTAGCCAGCCGACTCCCACGACCAATCACCGTAGTCGGGAGGTGCGTAAACCTGTTCGCTTTTCCGACTATGTGCAGTGTAAACACATTTAGCTTTGTAGATATTCTATATATTCGCCTCGTTATTTGGTGGATTGACCTTTAAAAACCGAAACAACAAAATCTTCTGAAAAACATGTTCTAAAAAGTGTGCAACACCCCAAGGAACCCAAACACTCAGATCATTCCTTCGTTCTTTCTGACCTTTTCTATGCTTTTTCTATTTTCTCGTCTCTACACGCCCAACCCCCCTTCGGTCCACTGGTCCACACGAGCAATGTTTTCGAGGGTCGACGCAGTCAAGGAGGATCCTGACGCGAACGCTGGTCCTTTATTCGCGGGATAGATGTCGCTCTTTCGCGGGACGAGGGTCGCATCTTCGTGGAACGACGGTCGTTTCTCTGTGGGACGAGGGTTGTTTTGTCGCGGGGTAGGGGGCGGCAGGGAGAGAGAGCACTCCCAAGCGCACCGTTTGGCAGCAGCGCAGGTTGAGGTTCTGTCTGCATATTTCTGAGCTAGCCACATATTTGACACGAGCGCTCACTCATTTTTACTGCACGATCTTGCCCTAAGAACCTCGCCTCACCTGTCAATTTGAATATCGAAGGCTTTCTATGTTCAGCTTTATAGGGGGAGCGCTGTAGCGCCCCAAAAGATAACTGCTATCTCTCACGTATTATGTAATTGTTAATCAATGTTAAATTATTTTTTCTCGTTTTAATCTTCCATACAACCGGCTCGACATTCGACCGCCTTGTAAGTTCCTGCGCTCAAGTGTTCGCTCTTGTCTCGCTTCATCCGTACGCGTCTTCTTGTAGCCCATGGAATACAGTCCGCTGTGTCCGACTTCAATTGCCTTCTGATATCCGCGCTTACTTTCGCGCACCGTATCGGACTAGTATTTACTAGTCCGACAGATCCTCGTGAAACAGCAAACATATACAAAAGAAGCCCTGACATATCAGGCCCTCCCAGTTTCATGGCGGATGAGAGGATGCCATCAGCTTACAGAATTGAGCACGGTTGAATAGAATTTGTTACTTGCTGGATACTGCGGATGACCATGGCACCTCAGATGGAGCCTTAGTGTAATTGTAGCGTTAGAGTTAAGGGTCAAGAAGATGGAGAAAAAGGAGCTAAATGCGCCTGGATGTTGTCCACCAGTTCAGTGATCAATGCAAAGCGTTTGTTGGTTCTTCGACGGAGAAGTCAGGCCAACATTTATGCTTTACATCTCCTTCGTAGACTTGCTTGATCTTCATGTCTTCTCACCATCAACTGTAAGTGCATCTGTGGAATCATGGTAAAATATCCTATACTTTTTAGCGCACGATCGGTTTGCTGGATTTCTGACACATCGAACGTTCGACTGCTTCTTTATAAACGTCACTGATTCGTTTTTCTTATGCAGTAACGAGGGTTATGGCTTGCGGAACCTAAGGATAGAACTGCTCCATGGCTGTGCATGCATTGTTAGAGAGAAAGAAGGCACCTCTATCGCAAGACCGGATTATTTGACGGAAGGGTTTCCAGTTAATACTGCGGCTGGTGTGGTAGGAAGGAGGTACTTGTTTGGTGGCCATTTTAACCGTGAATCTTAAGAGTATCATGTTGCCGTTGCTACCAGGGATGTCCTCTAAAAGGTCTCTCTGTACGTTGGCCATACCCAATGTAAACATCCCGTCTAATGTGTCCGTCAACCTAGTTGGTATAGTAACTCCCTGTGTCCAACCAAATCTGACTGAATAAATGAAGGCAGTGTATAGACAAGGAGGTCTGGGAAGACCAGCATATCTTCGGTATGTTGAAATCATCTACAATTATGCATTGTTTGTGTGTCTATTCCGATGCAAAATCGAAAAGTGAGGTGATACGGACAGCATTCATGGTTGATGAATTTGGCGGGTTGCGGATAGATGCGAGTACACCGAGGCTCCTGAGACAGAGAGAATCAGGGACATTTGCCAGCGGTGGATGTTCAAACCGTTCAGCTGTACATATGTGATGGAGTTGCATGAGACATCCTCCACCATTTCTTTTACAGCGATCTTTACGAAAATGGTGCTAAAGGGAGGGTCATTGGATTACGGTCTAATATATCAGCGGGGTACCACGTTGCGGTAACGAGGATTGCTTGCAGCTCGTTTAAATGTGTAAGCATGCTTAAGAAATACCGTTTGTTGATCATCCATCTGGCGTCAATCAAAAGTAATGAGAACATAGCATAAATGGTGAAATCAGCGTTCACGTCACTGTTGTGTAAGTCATGGTAATCGCGGATAATTTGAGGGTGAAATATGTATGGAAGCATTGGGAGGGAGTCCATTACTGATGACCTTGAGGTATACCTTGTGAAAGGAGAGGGTTGATGTATCAAGGGTACATTGCGATTGCCTTGGAGCTGAGCCTATTTGGTCATGTGAAGCAATTGCAGAAATAAATGGTGAAATATTTGGATTCCGCCGCTTACGTAGGGAGTTTAAATGGTCGCGGTTCCATTCATATATATATATATATATATATATATATATATATATATAATAAGATTTCTACAGCGTCATCTCCTGGCACAACTTCATGTCAGCCATACGAGCGCGTTACAGCACCTTGTCTCATAATAACACTGTAGCCCTTAACATGTAATGTGAAATTGAAGGCATAGAAACTGTGCTCCAATGAGCCTATTGATCATATGCCCCACGTGCCACCTCATTTCCATTGCGTTCCGGATGAGCTGAAGCGAAGAAGAAGAATAAAAGTGACTTCTTACGCGGACATGGCTAACACCACCGTTGTCGCCTACTCCTTCAGTCCATGTACGCTGCGACTGCGACGGAAATTTTAAAAAGGTGGGACAGATTGCAAAACTACTATCGTCCAAGCACTGCGCGTCGTGATAAAGCAAACGCCCGTTCACAGGAAAGTCTGGCGGAGCCGAGCTTAGTTATTCCCTTATGAAATATGAATAACAACACATGTTAAGGACGCAGGTACTACAGGCCGGTGATCCACACAAGTCTGGAAGTCACAAACAGCTCACAAAATGGGACTTTTTAAATGAGTATGTATGCAGATGCAACCTCTCTATTACATTCACTGACTTGACTGCTAGCCTCGAGGCTTTGTCAATCGCAGCACTTGACAACGAAATACATCACTTTGCTACAAAGACTACCCTATTGCTAAATGCCACATTATCGCCGAAGGCAGCACGGCAGAGCCAATAAATAGCGGCGGCGCACAAAGTTCACTCGGGTAATTTAGGGAAAATACGAAAACCAGTCAACCGCTCTTCTCTCATTTACCGACGTCCCTGCAGCTTGTTGTGAATAATTTACAGCGGGATCCGTGCACGCTAACTCTGCCATGGACAACTATTACAGGCAGCCAAGCAAGCAGCCATTTTTGCACGCAGTGACATACATCGCTGCCGAAGTGCAAGCTACGCAGATACATGTTGTCATCAGAAAGAATTGAGATCCTGAAGCCTCTTTGGACGATGATATTGCCTCCACAACCCATGCTTACGATACACGCAACAGCACAACACACAAGCAGCGCCTGTCGTGAAGTGCAAGTGTCTGTCAAATCCAAGGAGGATTTAAACAACAACTTCTTAACTTGCTGTCAAGCGACCTGCTCAGCAGCGTACTACCTGTGTTATCGATTTCCGGATGAGAAATCTGAATCTCCTACCATTTTTGTTTCCTTTGTATGGCATCGTTAGGCACTTCGGACACTCGTTCGATCCCGATTTTCGCTTTCCCGTTTGAGTGCTTTTCTAGGAACTTTATCGGACGTCCATTTGGCGTATTGTAGAGGAGACGTGTGGCAGGTCGCATGTAATCGCTTCCTCTGCGCATGGCTGGCTAGCTATAGCAGAGATATTACGAACCGGAGCTCGTTTGTAATGCACAGGACACTAAATGTCAAACATAGGGTAGTGTACAACTTAGGTTTCTTTTAAGCGAACATCTAAAATTGGAAGGCGTTGTATGATTCGTTATCGACTGTAAATTCGATTGCGGGGTAACAGTTGCTTAGCGCCAACAGTAGTTGTTCTGCTTGCTCGGCAGTGTGTACAACGACGAAACTGTCATTCATGTAGCGGCTATATGAATGCACGTGGTGTATATTACATCCTGATGATCTCTCTATGTAATCTATACAATCCACGAAGTATGTGTAAACAGCTGACAAAATACGCCGAAGAGCTGAATTCAGATTATCCTGTCGAAATATTGCACCTTTGACACTGCCAATTGTTTGTTGTGTAGTTCAGCCTACCGTGCTCAAAATACGCGCAGTATTAGTCGTGACTTCTAATCACTCTCTCCGTTTTCAAGGGACCGACGAGGTAGGCAACAGGAGAGGTAGTCGCTAAATGACACACAGGATGCATTTTGTATTGTCGAAGGTGCGCAAAGTGAAACAAGGTGATATCTGAACGATTTGACAGAGAAAATAAGCATGGCAAGCAGTGCCACCTAATATTCTAAAACAGATACTCAGATAACCGAAAATTCATTGATGTAGTTTTAAAAGGGGAAAATCAACCTTCCATGCTGTTTAAACTAACTAAGAATACCGGAATTTGTCTATCTAAGAATCTTGTAACATACATCATGTTTGGTGAAGGAACTCCTAATTGTCTCCAAATTAGCAATTCTTTGAACGTGGTTGTGTTTGAAGTTAGGATTCCGCAAGCACGGCTGAAGTTGAATGTGCAGTCGCGGAAATTGTAGCAGAACTACCGTCCTGGATCTGTGTCTGCCACTTTCGTTGAAGAGTGAAATCATTGTGCCCGGTTCAGAACAACTTCGGTTAGCCTCCGCCTAGTACACTATGATTCCAAAGTTAGCCCGAATCGCATCGTAGGGTACCTGTGGGTGACACTAATTGTGGACGAAACCTGTTTCACTCCACTCAGAGGAAAACATAAGCACGCAGCCACAGACGAAACCTTGAAGTATGCAACCGTGTGAACCAGGCTTGTCTGTCTTCCCCAAGTAGGCCAGCATGGTATAACAACGTGCCCACCAGCGCACGTGATGCGGCATAGGGGGGCTGTTATAGTTCCAGGTGCTGGAGAACCAGACCCTCAATATTATCGCACAGCCGTAGCGAGTACGTGAAAGACATGTCTGGAACACAGGCCAGATATTAACCGAGCTGTCGCAAAAAGTGTTCCTGCGTTATTCGCCTTGAAGTCTTTGGATTTATTCCCACGGAGAGCTACGTGCTATCATTCGATCTGGCTCCGCGAGCTCCTCCCACCACTGTTCATCTATTTGATCCATCAATCGCGGACCACCAGCAAACTGTGCTATTGCAATTTCGAAGTCAACCGTGTTTGAACCTTATCGGAGAATTTATTTTTCCACTCGT
>OX104060.1:11195969-11251473 GCA_944474145.2 Dicrocoelium dendriticum | reverse complement strand
AGGCGCTCGTGATTTGACGGCGCCGTAAGAACGTCAAAAGCAAGACTGCGCATTGGTCACATGCGCAGTGGAAAATCGCATTTCTGATGAGCATCAAACTGTATCAGGTGCGCACAAACCGTCTTAGCTTTTGTATTAACCTAAATAGATTAATAAGTCAATGAACCCACAATTAGCGCAGCGCTGCGGAATGTCGGTATTACTTCTATTGGTCTGTCATACTTCGTTCACAAGTGCAAATGCCGTGTATGCGTATTATACGTTTGAAGAGTACTTACGTTCATCTGCAATTGATGTCCACGCATGACATCCAATTTTTTGAAATCGTGATCGTCCACCGACTTTCCGTGAGTGCGTGGACCACTTGAGTACACGCCATTTCCGTGGTTTTCCCACTTTGTGCCGCAACCATGCATCGATAGTTGAATGCGGCGGACGACCGGCAATCACCTGTCTCGTGCCACGGTAGCTTGTGAGTGTTCTCGGTTAATCGTCACTGGGTCGCTGTACAAATAATATTTACCCAACCTTCACAGACGTAATGCCCTCTGCGAGCCTTCCACCTACTTAACAAGCACCCTGTACAACAAAGTTTACACCTCCGCTCTGCCACAATGAACAGAATCAAGCATGTGCTGTTCCAACACTTGCAGTGGCGACAACAGCAACAAATATCCGCGACTATTTGCTTTGTATCCGCCATCCAGAACATTTCAGGCACCAGGACCCCTCCTATCCATCGAGCAACAATGCAAACTATTCCACAGAAAAATGTTGTTTTCAAAAGACCGCATTCTATAAAGCAAGCAAATGAATTACGCGTCCGTAATTCCCGGATACGTGTCGCATCCTCTGCTCACAGTGATGTGACGTAATGCATCCGCGCGCTTCAGCTACCATCTTTTCCAGAAACCTTGTACGCCACTCGCTGTCGCTCAGAACGCATTCCGGATCACCTCTCAGCATTTTGCCATACCTGGTCCTCATTGAATCCTTAACATTAGCTTTAATAGCACACCATAGAACTTCAATAGGGTGCAGTGACGAAGAGTATGGTGCTAGCCGTAGCAGTCTTCCTGTTCGATACCCTTCCTCCTGGAAGACGCTCTCCAGGTCAGTGTGACACGGCGCATTGTCACGAATCAGGATGCACTGATTGATGAAATGCGATGCCTGGGCATTTAGCATTTATCGAAACCACTGCGCGCACCGTCGGTTGTTGTAGCTGCCACGTAAAATCGCAAAACCTATCAATGCCTCCCTTGTCAGCGCCTCAACCACATGCAATTCTGGTCGCGACTATTCGCCACGGTACACTGTGCACTACTCCCACGCTTTGTGCGACCCCTAGTACGAGTGCGAAAGATGTTGAAATTCATCTCATCTATCCAGTAGGCATTCTATTCCTTCCGCCTGTAATTGTAGAAATGCCGAAACGAACGACTTGTGTCGCTTTTTGTTCTCCAATCTGTTCATTGATTCCGGGATTGTATACCACTTCTTCAGGGTTATAAGGTGCGCGTCCAGCTATCTGGACATCGTGATGCTTTCAGCCTCAGACGAAGCGTGGGTAGGGTAACGGTGAACTGTTCCGATATACACTCAACGAGAGTATTCACGTGGGTTTTTGTCAGAGACTGGCGACGAGCCCGCCCGTAGTGCCCCTCAGCTTTACTAATTCCAACATTCGTATCCAAATGCGACACGTGCTCATGTTCCTCTGCAGCAAAGAAGCGACGGTCTCTTAATTCTCCCCCTTCCTCATACGCCTTCAGTATTCTTTCTCTCACCTCCGGCGAGTGGTACACTTGATAACCCCGTCTCCGCATTCTGTGTGCACGCAGTGACCGTCCAAACACCAACTGTCTAACTCTGTAGTAGCCGTCCCTTTTATTGCCATCAAATAGGCCAAGCATGTGGCCCCGGTACACGTTGTTTGCATGGAGACAAAACCGCTGATTACCATAGTGTACTCTAGCAGGCCCCTTCCTAAGGACGTCACACGATTTCGAAAAGCCTGTGTGGATGGCGCAGCTTGCTACCCAACGGATGACAACACGGCTGATTCACGCCGGAACCTGATGAAATCAAATCGACATCATCGCATGGTTGCTATGATGCGGACGTCATCCTACCTATAGCCAAACAGTTAAGGCCCATACCAAGGTCGAACCTGTCCAGACAAGAGATGCGATTCAGCCTTGACAGACCGCTGAAGTAAGAGCGTGAGACCTATAAACTTGCCCGTGTTCTGTTCCTGATAAACTTCGGCTTAGCAGGATCGCAGTTCTGATTTTCCCCCGGATGGGTTTACATGGCAGAGAGCCGAAGGGAAGCAGCGTTACAACAGTTGGTTAAAGACCTGCTCTGTAAATGAGGACAAAGTGTTGTCGCTACATTATCACATTGTTCCTCCGCATGGTGAAGCGTGGTGGTACGACGGTGTCATATGCAACCCATATGCTTGTTAATGGTACAACTACTACATGCCTCGCCGCTATTCCCTGTCATGAAAATTTCTCAAAATCCTTTTTTAGGACACCATATCACCCAACATTACCTCCATCAATGGGATTTCCACCACTAGGTCCCATGAATTAACAGATGATCTCTGTATTCGAACATCTTCGTTGGAGTCAGTACAAGCTAGAGATCACTAAATCACGAATGCCTCGTTGTGGCGCACCACCAATGACAATGCTATCAAACAGTCTCTCTTAACCCTCCCTGTAGCACCTCTTTCCGTATATTCTCTAGATTCCGCTGTTGTAAACATACGTTCACGACTACCTATATTGCCTATTCTTACAACTTTCGTCCGTCTTACAAAGTCCCCGTTTTGTGTTCTTCACTGAAACATGGTGCAAATTAGACATAAGTGACTCTCAGCTTCAAGTTATTGGCTACCATCTGTTCCGAAAAGATCGTTTGAGCAAACGAGGAGGAGGATGCGCTATCTACGTTCGAAGGGATATCACAATGATGTCTGTTAATCTTCTGACCCTCAATGACTTAGAAGATTCATTGTGGTTAGCAATATCTTCCAGTGACCTACTACTGGGTTGCATCTATAGATTTATTAGTGCTACCAATGAAGATACTGAACAACTAGCTGATGTTATCAACACTACCATAAATACTTCCTACAAAAATAAGTCATTTGGTGATTTCAACTTATCGCATTTTGACTGGACAACGACCATAGTTAAAGTGTCAGGGAGCCTCATGGGAATAATTCATAGCATTCCGATCAATGGTTGGACTCAATAAGTTAATCAATTTACAAGAAGTGCTACCACAGATCTGCTATTTACCATGGGCATTCCGTCAGTGCTCGTCACTATTGGCAGTCCACTAATGGGCTGCGACCACAATACTGCGCTATGCAGCGTGAATAGTAACATGGTAAACAAACTACGAGTGACTGACAATCCTACTCGTTACATCCATCATATTTGACAATCTCCTCAGTAACCTGAGTTGGGGCAAATTCTTTTTAACACGGGAACCAACCTTAGCCACAAACAAATTACTAAGCAATATTCTCTCCTATACCGACCTATTAGCACCCACAGTGGAACAACCCCCATAACAGTAGTAATCAAACCAAGCCATGCTTCAAAATTACCATCAAATTGAAGAAACTGAAGTCGCAATATAGCAAAACAATAACTACAACATTACTGCAAATTCATAAGACTCTACTGAACCTAAAACTTCAGGCACTGCAAGCGGAAATCACCGAATAAAACAAAGCGCTAACAAAGCCGCAAAATATACGAACATTGGTGAAAGTTCTCAACAGGAGGAATTCAAAGCAGAACCATCAAATCCAAAGTTGACATTAGAAAATGGCTCAACAACTGATGACGTTAGACAAATATGTGAAGCACTGGACACTTACTATGCGGCCTTATTCAACACAGATATCAGTATGTCTCATACGTTTTTGAAAACAGAATAAAGATGAAGAGCTCTCGAGTATTCCCGTGAGCCTGAATGACATTCAAAGGAGTATACTAACCATAAAACCGTCATTTTAGTCAGGATCCGATGGTATTCCTCCAGCTGCCATCAAGTATGGCGACAAAAGCATTCCTCTGCTGATGTTAAACGTCCACATTATCCTTAAACAGTGAATATTTCTCTTCACAGTGGAAACTCTCGATAACAGCACCAAAACACAAAGGTAGATCCCGATCTGCGACGACGAATTATCGCCCTGTTAATCCTACTGCGGCAGCCTCAAAGACACTGGAGCGAATTGTCAAACATTGTCTTGTTCAATTCTTAACACGAGTAGACCTGATAATCAACGCGCAACACGGCTTTCTCACGAAGCGATCCTGTTTACCCTGTCAAATACAATTATTCGACCGCATAACATCCGTTACTGACAATGGAATGGCAGTTATTGTCATTCTACTGGACATGTGCAAGGCTTACGATGGTGTGCCACATAAATCTTTGCTGTCCGTCCTGTACTGTCACGGAGTCAGCAACCCATTGCTGAGCTGGTTTACATCCTACCTAGAAGATCAAACACAGAACGTTAAAAGATGTCAACAACTCTCCTCCTTGAGAGAAGTTATAGGCGGAGGTGTTCAAGGCAGTGTCCTTGGATCACTACTCTTCATATTATATATGTATATATATGTAAATATGTAATTCAATCAAACATGGACGGTTATATCACTTCGCGGACGATATGAAACTCATATACTCATTTTCACCCGATCGCCTTGAGTTGGACCTTAAGAAGATACATGAGGACTTATCTGCGGTGGACTCCTGGAGTAAAATCGGTCCATGCAATATTCCGCTGAAAAATCGCAAGTGCTTGGGTATGGATGCTGCATACCGGATGGCTCCATGACCCTAGCAAGTCCAAACATCCCAAACTCCTCCTCAGTTAGGGACCTTGGAATAATATATTCAGCATCACTAAACTTCTCCGAATATATCTCATAACAGATGGCAAAAGCCAGGCAATTGAAAGCCTATATTACTGAATCATTTGTTTTACCCGAAGCGAGACTGGAAATGTTTTGGATAATCATGAGACCCATGCTGGGATACTGCACAATTATCCATAGGCAACTACGTAGAACTGATCGAATAGCTTTAGAAAACACTCAGCTTTCTTTCACTAAACTCCTTATTGACCGGTCCACCACACTGAACTATGAAGACCGCTCTTGTCGCCTCAAACTGAGACCTCTATGGCTGCGCCACCTGAGAAATAATCTATATCACTTTTTCAACAGTATACATTGCCGGGTGTGCACTACCGGAATAGGTCTCAATTTTCGCAATTCCTCAACCTATCCCACAAGAAATAGGGCTTATTCATTACACGGAAAAGTAGGAACATAAAAATGTGCTCCAGCTTCTTTCCGGTAAGGTATACTCACGTATGGAACAAGCTACTATTGAAAGTACAGGCAATTAAGAAGGTAACCAAATTTAAATGAACTTGGGAGCTTTTCTCACCATGCAGAATACAATGAAAACATTCGGTCTTCAAGTGTCTACAGATATGTTAATTTCTTCAGGTCCAAACAATATATAAGCAATAATGCAACTTCACCACACTCCAAAATACCATAAGTTTATGCTCTAAAATGCCGCATTTGAAGTCCCACTTGTAGGTGGACAAACAAAAACCTGTATCTCTTGCTTTATCTTTCTTTTGTATATTGTAAATATTCTACTGTCCTATGGCATCCGGATAATTTGGATCACTTAGTGCGTATTGAAATGAGGAGCCAACTCATTAATAACACTACCTGTTATGCTAAACTTCTGCAATATTTTATCACACCCACTCATGTGGCATCCAATAAGGTCGCAAGACATGCTAATTGGCTACTTTTTTCGTTGAGCTTTCTACTCCCTAATCTTACTATTTCATATTATTCTCCTGTTATTCTGTTGGTCACAAGTGGGTCGATCACCTGAAGTGATGGTTTGAAGCTTCTAAGCAAGATGCATACCTACGTCAAAAGACCACTGGAGAATATAAAAAGTGTACAAACATTAAAATACAGTCCAATCTGAACTGCTGAACGCAAACTTAATGGCATACGACGCCAACCGGTGCTCCAGGTCATCATGCACACAAAAAGCTATGAATGACGAAAGAACTAACTGGCTTGATTAACTAGCTCATCAAAAATACAATTGTCCAAATGTTGCATAACATTTGTAGTGGCTAGCGTCTTTTAAACCACGCCGATACATGAGCAGGTGGGGCGTGGGGTTGCGGGTGAAACCAATCGAGGGACTACCCCGCATGGAAGCAGGTCCTCGGCAGACAGTTCCAAGAATGACCGTATTACTTCACGTACTCTTTCTTACCATACTTCATCCTAAACTGAACCTGTTGTTCTCCTGGTTCCTTGTTACTTCCTCTCTAACTTCCTACTGTCTTACCGATATTTCCCATTAATTTACTCCTTAAACCATAGCCTGGCTCTTAGTTGTGGTGCATTTCCTCTATATATCTACACCAAAAATCGCATAATTATTGCACACTTAACTAAGCACCCTGTCTTTGGCATCTTCTACAAAACTACGATGTACTGAATAAGTCCTGACTTTGCAGTGAATAGGCGGTTATTTCATTGTCTACTTATCCGTTTAATTCTCCCTTTTTAACATTACCGTGCATAGTCACGCACGCACTAACTATCTACTAACAAATGAAAAATTTAAGCCATCTAGTAGCCCAAAACACAACTTGATTAGTTCAACACCATGATTAGACAAAGTAATGTCTAGACACTACGCTATACGTTTACTCCCTACGATGTGAATACTGCTTATATTATGCTGCTAAAGCAACTTGACTTTGATGACCCACTGGAGTTACCTTAATTTAATATTTCCTTATTTTCACAACTCTCTTATTTGCTACTCGAAAATAGCACCAACTGTATTACTACAGCCTATTAAGTAAGATTGGGTATTACTCATCTGATTTTGTTTAGTGCATCTAACTGTCACGTACTTTTTCACACACCCCATCAAACCGCCGCCATCATGGCACCACCAAGCTGCACCGAAACCAAGCAAATAATAATGACTGCGAACTAGTACAATAAAGTGACAAAACAACGAAATGAAAATATTCTCAAAAGCATCCCTATTGTAACTTTCTAAAAACCCAACAACGGATAGAATCGCATGTCTGAGCAGGTTGCAATATAACTATGGTTTGTCCGTTCGTGGGCTCGGTTTCTCGGCACCACGATAAAACATACCTCCTTATTAATATTATTAACATTACAATTGTAGATGAACATAAGTGATCTTCAAGCCTACAACAGGCATTCATGGAATTTGCACTTGTGAACGAAGTATGACAGACCAATAGAAGTAATACCGACATTCCGCAGCGCTGCACCAATTGTGTGTTCATTGACTTATTAATCTATTTGGTTAATGCAGAAGTTAAGACGGTTTGTGCGCACCTGATACAGTTTGATGTTCATCAGAAATGCGATTTTCCACTGCGCATGTGACCAATGCGCAGTCTTGCTTTTGACGTTGTTACGGCGCCGTCAAATCACGAGCGCCTTGGGGGACACTGACAAACCTGTGGCTTTTCTATCATGTGTTAGCTGGAGTAATGCTGTTCCGTTTCATGCATGTGGCTTGCTTGTCGAGTTACACGGCAAGTGCAACGTCGATTTGCAGCATTTATATCCTCATGGGAAGAATCCGCTGCTATTCCGTGACGCAGGTATGTCACATTGTATCCAAATAATGCCATCTCAGCGGTGATGCGAATATTTCCCGGTCATTTCTGCGATACGGCCAGTTGGACGTAAGTGAACAATAGGCCTTACTCAATGTGTTGGTTGACTTGATGTTAAGGGCATAACATTTTGAGCACGCACCATCTCCCTATCCCTAATATTAACTTTATGCAGTATTTTTAGTGTACCGCACTAACTGCACGTAGCTAACAAGCATCCGTAAGTGGTAGAAGACGACGAACTCATTGCAAGATCGGTTATTGTGGAATTCAGATGCAGCGAGAGTACAGAAAGTAGAAATCAAATAGGCACTAAATTCACACACACACACACACACAGCAGTTGCAGGACATAGCCTCCTGAGTCAGTCGACATATTGGGTACGAACAGGTACTCAGTAACACGCAGACAATCCCTGCACTCAGACAGTCAGCACGCGTTGCATGGGTACTCAGGTAATGCGCCAGCCAATTTGACAGTGATATACCGGGTAAAAGTGCAGGTGCTTGAAATGTCCCGTAGGGTGTTTAGAGTGAGGAAAGATAGATCAAGGGATAATGGAATCGTCAGTTCGGGTGATTACAGATTTAACTTCGCTGCCGTATAAAGGGTTTGAAATTATAATGTACGTACACAAAGCCATAATTGGAGTGGTTATTGATCATGTAATAGGCGAGAAAAAAATAAAAAATAGCAATGACAACGCTTACTCGTGTGCAACTATCTTGGGTCGACGGGATACGGAAATCCAGTTTCTATACTAGTAGCGTTTATCAAATTTTGTGCAAGGGGTTTGGAGTGACTCATTCTCGAGTAGGGTTATGGCACTATCCACTGTCTGTTGTGCATTAGTGCCAGCATCTGGTGGTCATGAGCTATAGCACGTAGTGTAAATGTGACAGAGTATCGTCAACGCGTATTTTAAAGAGTCAATGGGTGGGTGCATTAATTACATGTTCCGGGAGGTCGTTCCAAGTCTGTGACACTCGAAGGGAGAAATAGTTTCGCCGACATTCCAGGCGGCCGTACGGCGTGACCAGCTTAAACCGAGGACCTTTTAGCGGCGTGTTTTGACTGAGTATTAGAAAAGAATGGCATGGGTGGTTGAGGTTTCTCAGGATCAGGTACACCATTATGAGATCGCCCCTTAGACGCCGATAACGTCCACTGTATATTTTGAGAGTCTTCAGCCTGAGTGTGTAGGGGAGGCTGGTCAAACCTCTAACGCTCTTCGTTGCCCTACCTTGTGCAGTATCGAGCGCGGTGAGATGGTGCTTGAGCCAGGGTTGCCACGCTTGAATAGCGTATTCCGCGTGCGGCCTCACGTACGCACTAAGCATTTTTGGAAGGACTGAAGCGTCAAACTTTCCAAAAGCTCTGTGAAGAAGGCCGAGGTACTGGTTTGCTTTCTTAGATGCCTTTTCAGTCTGCCTCAAACAACCAAGGTCATCTTGAACTATCACGCCGAGACCGTACTCTTGGTAATCCCGCTGTGGAATTTGTTGTCCTAGGCAGTACTTGTGCATACTCGTTTGCCGTATGCTGAGAACTTTGCACTTGGTGACGTTGAAATGCAACATGTTCTCGATGGACCATGTGAACACTTTGTCCAGGTCCTCCTGTAACACTGTATGATCCTCCACTGCAGCTATAGTACAGCATACCTTTAGATCATCAGCAAATAGCAAACAGTTAGAAAATAGCACGCTCGCGAGATCACTTAGGAAATCCAGGAACAATCGGGGTCCAAGTACCGAGCCCTGAGGTACGCCGCACTGAACTTCGATGGATTCTGACAGGTTGCTTCTAACCCTCACATTCAGGTGACGTTGCACGAGAAAGTCTTCTATCCAGCCAAGAACAGAATCGCCGACTCCATATTTTTGCATTTTGTGGAGTAGAATGAGATGGTCTATATGGTCGAATGTCTTTGAGAATTCCAAGTAGGCCGTGTCGACTCCTGCACCGGCATCCACAGATTCCATCCGGCTTGCACGAGAAATCAACAGATTAGTGGTATAGCAGCGATTTCGGCGTAATCCGTGCTGTTCCGGAATGAGAATTTTATCGATCTCCAGGTATCCCATCAAAGCCTCAGCTACAATGGACTCCATAACCTTGGAGATCACAGGAAGTACTGTCATCGAGCGACAGTTTGCTGCCACGTTTTTTGATTGACGTGATGATTCCGTGCTTCCACATCGGGGGACGTGCATCTCGTTCGGACATCATTGAAAGAAAATTGCTATCGGTCCTGCGAAACTCATGGCAGCAACTTTCAACGCCTTCGGGCGAATGCCGTCCGCACGCGGGGAGCTGAACTCGCTCAGAGACATCAGTCTCTTCAGTACAGCTGCGGAGGTGAAAGACAAGTGATTAAGCTCTGATGGCGGCGTTATCTGCTTAGGCAGGACGTATGCTGTTTGCACGTCTTGGAAGGTACGGCCAAATTGTTTCCAAGGATGTTGGCCGTCTTTTGTGCGGTATGGGCTAGCCCTCATGCTGTGTGGATAGCAGGAATACCGCATTTAACAAGGCGCAAATTGTTTACGTGTCTGTCTAGCATTTTGGGATTGGAGCAAAAGTTTTCCACTAGACCCTGTTGATTCTTCAGTTTATACTCCCGGACGAGTTTGACACAGTGGTTTCATTGCATAGGGGAGACATTCCAGGTATGGTCATTTGGGGAGGCTATGTAGATGTGCCATGCCCAGTCACTTAATGCCATGCACTTACGTGTCCTGCTCCATACGAAATACTTCATCCTTTTAGGCCGGCAGAGTTTGGTTTCAGATGTCCTTGCCACGAGATTGGTAAACATATTGAGGAATTCCCCGCAGGCCACCTCAGGGGTCAAGTCGGCTAAGAACGACCAGCTTGTTGCATCAATGAGGCCGGATAGGTCGTCATAGTTGGTTCCGACATGATATTCCTCGGCATGCTCTTTAGGATAATCCGCGTAGTACATGTAATGAAACACTAGCGTCGGAAGATCGCTGCGGCCCAAAGGAGTGTCGGTTATCACGCTCTCGACCATCAGTTCTTCATTGGTAAACATTCGGTCCAATATGGATGGCCTGTTAATTCCCCTGAATCTGGTGGGCGTAGTGACGTGACCATAAAGCGGGATGTCTGAAAACAGATGTTGGAACGCCGCTTTGAATTGCTCTGCTGGTGTGGCCCGGGATTTTAAAGCATGTAAGTTGAAGTCGCCGGTGACTAGAATGTGACTGTACTTCCTGTTTATCAGTTACCTCAACGCAGCCATCATGTTGCAGTCCATCTCAGGAGTAGACGATGGTGGGCAGTAAACATCAATCAATAGGCCAAGATCGTTCCCTCTCAGTCGGAAATTACACTCAAGAGAGTCAGGTACGTCGGTTTCCGAATCGTTTATGGGTTCGCATTGCATGTTGTTACGAAAGTAGTGGGCTACCCCACCACCTTTGCTGCCTCGTTCCTTCCGTACAACGGACATGCCCGTTAGCGTGATTTCAGCATCCGTCATGTCACAGCGCAACCTCGTTTCGGTGGCAGCGATGAGGTTCCAAGCTGCTGACGTGCGTAGAAGTTTTAATTCAGTTAATTTGCTGAGTAGACCTTGGGCATTTGTGTACATGCATGAGAGCTTCTCGGGGACCAAAATTGTGTTAGATTGGACGGATGAATCAAGGGTCGACAACTAATCGTTTTTTGGATGGGTTGCAGACTCTCGAGACGAAGTTGGTATTTAGTCAATTATCAGTTGCTCCGGATCCCGGTGTTTGCTCGTGCTCTGCTTTGTCCCTCCGAATTCTATGGTTACTGCTGAAACCGTCCACGAGTTGTGTCCTGCAGTTGACGGTTTCATTAAAAGTTTTGCCTATGCTGAATTGTCAATAGAAGGTGCTGGTGTTCCCGCTGCTTTCAGACGAATTTCTGTTGGCAATCTGCAACGGAATTTAGTCCAGTTCTTTAGTAGGGTTTGTGCCGTTGGTTCTGATTGTAACACAAGTTTTAACAGTCTGGGACCGCACCCCTTTTAGTTTGGTGATACTGGGATCCTTGTCAACGAGGTGGTCACGACATCTTCAAAAGAAAGTGTCTCCCGGATGTAGTGCCATTGCTCGCGGTCGTGCATCTGAGCATCATCCAAAGAGGAAACTGTAAGCTCAGGAACACCGTGAGCTATCACTGTTTTCTTATCTTGACCTTTTCTGTACCCATCTTTGTTAGCTTGACCCACTGAACGTTCGTTCCACGGGATTTCATGTAGTATGCGCACTCCACTTGAGTCGTTGCGGAGACCATTCGCAGACAGCAGAACGGCCTCAGTCTCGTCCACCGAGTATAATGTTACCCGAAGTAACCGGGGTTCGCCGTAGTGCAACGCGTTTGGCTGCCGCGAGGTTCTTTTTAATGTCTTTGGATCAGCATGGACACCGATCGACGTACAGATGGAACCTCACTGATTTCGTTCGTCCGTCAACCTACCCTTAATTGTATTGGCTTTGGATTCGGCGACATTTGTGCACGCAAGGTTTAGAGCACCATGGTTGTGCCTGGTGGCTACTGGTTTTCGAGTTGGTGCCTCAGTATCCGGTGTTTTGGTGAATTTGTGAACGGCACTGATGGGTGCTAACCGTGCTGTGACACTTTAGTTTTCTCTAGTCCGTGCACAAATCTTACTGGTGCTCTTTCCGGTGTTTGTTTGACGGCAACCGATGCGTACGTTGCCGTGTTGTTCACTAGTGCTGGTTGACTGTAGCTTACGGTCTCGTGTGTAGCGAACAGACTACTAGTTGTGAGACACCGTGCAGAAGTTGAGGTAGGCGCGCTGCAGGCAATGTTTTTATTTATAAGGGGGAGATAGAATGGAGTTGATACTGCTGGAGGCTGAGTCGTTGGGGTTAAGTTGGGACGCCTGACTCGTTTCTTCGGCCTGACTAGGGAATTCGAGGTGTTATTTTCACTCACAATTGCAGGTCCGTTTCCTCCCATGGGAGTAACTGGCGCTCACCAGTTGCTCGACCGCTTCTGTTAGTCTTTCACACCACTTCAGTAGCGCAGTTAGACAGCTAACAAATGGGATAGAATTGCATACTTGGCCGAACCAAAACGCCTCTGCCGTGTTACCGTACTCTTGTTTTGGCCCCGTCCCAAGGCAAGTTGTGTGACAAGATTTCAAACACATAGTACACATCAGACCATTTTTTGCCAGTTTAGCACATGCTTCGCATTTGCTCTTCATACGAGACATGTTCACAGTAGGCATGCTGCTTTAAGGGGTAGCAAGAGGACAGAGATACTGACGCACCGTCTTCTTTCGTCCGGTAGGGGTCGTTCGTAGGGGTAAGGCAAGATGAAAGCAATTAGACTGCGGATTGTATAATGAAATACAGTTGGGAAATAAACAACATTTCAGCAATAATGTACACGTAGCTCCCTGTGAGAATAATCCAAAGTAAGCAATTACGAAGGAGACACCTTTTGCGACCGTCGACTAGCTGGCTGGGTTCCAGACAGCCTTCACATACTGCTGCGGCTGTGCGATAATGTGAGTGTTGTCTCCAGCACCTGAACTATACAGCCCCCTATGCCGCATCACGTGCGCTGTGGCACGTTGTTATACCATGCTGGCCTACTTGGGGAAGACAGACAAGCCTGGTTCACACGGTTGCATACTTCAAGGTTTCGTCTGTGGCTGCCTGCTTATGTTGTCCCCTGAGTGGAGTGAAACAGATTTCGTCCATATTTTGTGTCACCCACCGGTACCCTACGATGCGATTCGGGCTAACTTTGGAATCATAGTGTACTAGACGGTGGCTGACCGAAGTAGTTCCGAACCGGGCACAATGAATGCACTATTCCACGAAACTGGCAGACACAGATCCAGGACGGTAGCACCGCTACAATTTCTGAGACTGCGCATACGTCAGTCGCGATTGCGCAATCCTAACTTCAAGCACAACCACGTTCAAAGGATGTCTAATTTTGAGACAATTAAGAGTTCCTTCACCAAACAAGATGCATGTCACAAGATGCTTAAATAAATTAATCCCGGTATTCCTACTTAGGTTAAATATCATGGAATGTTGATTTGCCCCTTTTAATACTACATCAATTAATTTTCGGTTATCTGAGGATCTGTTTTGGGATATACTGTGGCGCTGCTTGCCATGCTTATTTCCTCTGTCAAATCGTTCCGAAATCACACTTGTTTCACTTTGCGCACCTTCGACATTACAAAATACATCCTGTGTGTCCTTCAGCGACTACCTCTCCTGTTGCCCATCTCGTTGGTCCCTTGTAGCAGTCTGGAGATTCCCCGGTTTGCCTGTGTAAAATTCTAACTAAAATTATTTCATTGTACACCTAGGCAACCGGTGTGGTTTGTTGAACTGATTGCTGGGTTCGGATGCTTGGCTTGCTCATCGCCATTTTTGCTTGGCGCTCGTTTCGGTTGCAACTCGCAACTGCCCTGTGTGCTGTGCTTGCTCCGTTCCCCTAGCTAGAGCGTCCGCGGTGTCGTTCTTTTATCGCTAGCTAACAGGGAATCTTTTACTGTACCAATAAAAGTTTCCCTGCAACTCGATCTGCCTTCTCGAATCGCTATCCGGGCTCCCGGTACAGACGTAACAGATAGCTTGTAGGTTAAACCAGATGAATAAGTCGAAAAGGAACCAATCAGCACAAGGAAAAAAGTGGACGAATCAGCTATCGGTCAATCGATCTGTATGTGTCTGTGTTTGCTCATCGGCTCAGCGGTTTAGCGAACGACACACATGTAACATCCCCTCACGTGACAGATGGAATCACAGTTGTGAAATGTAACGTTCTATCGGCTTAGGTGAGCCGTGCGGCTTCCGAATATCAATGGGCTGATCGATTTCTTCCGTTTGGTTTTTGTTTGTCTCCTCCAGATCTTCTGGAACCACTTTCTCTTCCCTACGGTACGGTGTGACTGGGGTGCGGGGCGGATGAAATCATTGTGCCTGCGTACTGTCTCTCCACTCTCTAGTTGTATCTCGGCCTCCGTTTCTGAGCTCGTAAGCACGGTGCCAGGCTGCCATAACTTCTCATGTGGTAGTTTCGTGTAAACATCACGTTCCACTATCCACTTCTGGAGCTTAACTGGTGCGCGTCCACTTTCATGCATACCTTGTTGCTGGCAACGCCTGGTCCGACGAGGGTCTGGAAAAAGTAGGTCAAGCCTCGTACGTAGTCGACGCTCAAACATTGCCTCCCCAGGGCTCTTTCCGATAGACTCTAGCGGTGTGATCCGATATGCGAACAAGAATCGGGCAACTATGGTTCGTAACGAGCCATTACGCTGCTTTAGAAGACCAGCTTTCACGGTTTGGACCGCTCTTTCAGCTAAACAGTTTGACGCTGGATGGTGCGGAAGTCATGTGATGAACGCCGTTGCTCTGCAGGTATTCTTTGAACGCTGCACTCGTAAATTGCGGACCGTTGTCAGTGACTAATGGTTTCGGTATGTCATGTGTAGATAGACTAGAGCGTACTCAATTGATTGTAGCTTCTGCAGTAGCGTTTGCAACAACATGCACATCAATCCATTTGGAGTACGCATCTACTAAAAGTAGCAACATTTTTCCTTCGATCGGGCCAAAGTAATCGGCGTGGACAAGTTCCATGAGCCGTCGGGCAACTGCCAAGGGTGAATTGGGCCGGTTGGATTATCTCTTTGATATTTTTGGCATGTGTTACAAGTACTCAAAATGGCTTCGATGTCTCGGTCAATCGCTGGCCACCAGCAGTAGGATCTGGCGAGGGCTTACATGCGGACAATACCTGGATGTGCATCATGTAATTCTTTCAGTACAGCTGACCTGAGAGTCAATGGAATAATGATGCGAGGTCCACGTAGGATACATCCTTCACGCAGGCTCAGCTCAAATCTACAATTGAAAAACGGACGCAGATCACCAGGAGCTCACGAACCCAGCCACGCAGCAGCATACGTTTCACAGTCGATGGAACGGGATCTCTGTCTGTAGCATTCCTAACCGTGTCGCCAGATATGGGTGTAGTATTCAGGTGTTGCAAAAGTTGAACAAACTCGTAGGGCGCGTCACTTCTTGCAACCTGTTGGTCAATCTGTGGCAATCTACTGAGCGCATCAGCGACATTATGAGTACCGGCAATGTATCGGATTTGATAATTGTAAGCAGAAAGTAGGAGGGCCCAGCGTACCATTCGGGGTGCGTTAAGTTGTTCTATGCCTCGTTCCTTACCGAGAAGTGATAACTGTGGTTTATGGTCAGTCTGTATCTCAAACTGGTTGCTCCACAAGTACTGATGGAACCGCTTTACTCCGAATACTACGGCCAGTGCTTCCTTGTCTAATTGTGCGTAATTTTTCTCAGCAGGTTGTAATGTGCGGGACGCGAAAGCAATAGGGCGAACTGTTCCGTCGTGGACTTTATGTCCCAGCACTGCCCCGACTCCAAAAGGTGAAGCATCACACGGTAGGATGAGGGGTTTGTTGGAGTCGTAATGTACGAAGACTGGTGAATACTCAAGGAGACCTTTTGCCCTGTCAAATGCTTGTTGCTCTTCCTCGCCCCATGCCCACTTAGAATCTTTTTTCAGCAAGCTGTGCAGTGGTGCTAAAACAGAAGCAAGATTAGGTAGGAACCGACGATAATGTGAAAGCATTCCAACGAACGAGCGTAACTGGGCTCCGTTACGAGGTGAGGATGCAGAAATAATGGGTTGTAATTTATCTTTCCGCGCGTGCAAACCATGCTTGTTCAGTCTATAACCGAGGTAGTCAACTGAATCAACTAGGAAAGCACACTTGGAGCGTTTCAAACGCAAACCGTGTTCAGAGAGTTTATGCAACACCTGGTCCAACGTGTACAAGTGCTCCTTTTCTGTGCGACCCGTGATAAGGATATCATCGAGATACGCGCAAGTGTTCGGTATGTCACGCACGGTTTTGTCAAATATCCTTTGGAAGATCGCCGGCGCTGAGTTAATCCCGAAAAGCAGTCTAGTGTATTCGAATAGCCCCAGATGTGTACTGACCGTCGTAAGACGTCGGGAGGTCTCAACCAACTCTACCTGCGAATAGGTGTGACTCAAATCCAGTTTAGTGAACTTGACTCCTCCAGACAAGTTGGTATACAAATCCTCAATTTTCGGTAATGGATAACGGTCTATGATGGCACCTCGATTTACTGTAAGCTTATAATCACCACAGATTCGTACGCTACCGTCGGGCTTAAGTACAGACACTATCGGGGCCGCCCATTCAGCTTGTTGGACTGGTACAATTATACCTTCTCTTTGAAGCCTTTTCAGCTCGTCTTCCACTCTAGGTCGTAAGGAATAGGGTAGTGTTCTGGCCTTAAAGAACTTTGGTGTACTTGAATCTGACATATGGATTTTTGCTTTAAAATTATTGAGTCTGCCCAATTGCTGCTCGTCAAACACTTCTGGATATCGTTTAAGGACCGATTCAAAGGTATCCTCTCCCACGGAGTGGATAGTATTTAATACTTGTGGTAACATTTTCATCCAATCGCGACCAAGCAAATTGACTGGAGCCTGAGGCACGACATGAAGTACCAGACTGTTTGATCTACCCTGCTGCTGCACTCGTACCTGACACTTTCCAATTAAATCAATCACTTCTCCTGTGTAGGTTCTAAAAACGGTATCAGTCGGTTCCAGGTCGGGTAACGATGAGAGCGCGTTTTTACTAATCAATGTCACCGCGGAACCAGTATCCAATTCAAATAAAACAGCTTCGTTATTAACATGAAGCGTGATCCTATATGGAGACACTTTCGTCATAACTGAGTAGTTTGAAATTATATGGTTCATAAAATTTAGCTGGGAATCTGGGCACTCACTGTCGTCGGAGTTCAATGATTTGATCGAGACTTGTGACCTTGGGGAACGGCAAACACGTGTCAGGTGGCCAAGTTTTCCGCAATTTCTGCACTTTGTGCGAGTATGAAGACACTGGGTGGGAGAAGTGTGCTGATCCCCGCATCGGTAGCAGACGAACTTCCGTACCCTGTTTCCAGAGGATAACCGGGGTGACAGTTTGCTTACACATTCCACAGGCTGAGGAGGGTTGAAGGTGGATAGTTGGAATTTTAGTTTTTCCCTTTGACGTACAAGGTTACACGCCATTTCCCAGGAAAGGGTTTCTTCCTCCTGTGACAATAATTTTTCCCTCGCACCATCATCTGTAACTCCACCAATTAGGCACTGGATTTTCATGACATCTTCAAACCGACTTGAGGGAATGGTATTGTACCTGCATTCCGGTGTAGCTTGATGAGTGCGGGCGATGAAATCATTTACACTTTCTCCGCATCGTTGCTGTAGCTTGAAAAACTGATAACGAGCGGAAAACACACTTTGTTGGATTCCCCACAATTCCTCAAACAACTGAATCACGTGCACAATACTGGTCTTAGTCATCAAGTTCATAGCGTCAAAATGACGTTGTCCTTCTGATCCAAGGGCTTGGCGGAATAACATAATCCAATGGGTATCGGATAACACGATAGAGGGGTTTAACACAGGAAAGAGAGTCATTTGATGTTGGAAAGATGTTTTCCTCTGTATCCACGACTGTAGAGAGGGTTTTTCTGCACCATCAGGCCACAGACATGAGAGTCCCGCAAGAGGGCTCGTAGCAACCGTCGCCATTCTGATACGTATTACTCGAGTATTTCTGGATCGCACCTGGACCCTTAGTCCGCGCAAGAAGTGAATATGAACACACACCGGATGGGACGTGTCAAAAACTGTAACAGATAGCTTGTAGGTTAAACCAGATGAATAAGTCGAAAAGGAACCAATCAGCACAAGGAAAAAAGTGGACGAATCAGCTATCGGTCAATCGATCTGTATAAAACGAGTCCGACGGATCTTTGCACTTCTTAGATGTTAACTTACAGAGAAAGCCGGATGGTACACTCGTCCGATCTGTGTACAGAAAAGCAACATGGACAGGGCAATACTTGAACTTTAATAGCTTTTGCCCAATGAACTATAAACGAGCCCTAGTACGTACCACTTTTGCTAGAGCTCGCCAAATTTGCTCAATAGACACAATCGAACATGAACTAGAACGAATCACCTTGACAAGAGAATGGTTATCCATCGCGTTTTATAACTCGGCACTCGAAAATACCATCCGGAGGTAAACCACCAACCGACGTCCCAAAGAAAAAAGTATTCATTACACTGCCCTTCAAAGGAGATCAAGTTGACCGAAGATGCAGGCATCGCCTCCGTCAATCAATTAAGAAGTGTTACCATGCGGCTGAGCTAGTGGTATTGCATCAAGTCAGAAGGTTGCTCTGTAAATCCAACCTGGACAGACCAGACTCTCAAGTTACCGCCTCATGCATTTACCTCTTTAATTGTACTTGCGGTAGTAAGTACATAGGCCGAACTGAGAGAAGGCTGTCAGCGAGGATTGCAGAGCATGTTCCGCGAAACATGATCGCTAAGGGTCCGAAGCTACCGACTAGCTCTATTGCCCGCCACATACTTGACTGCGCTGAATGCCAGAACCCACGTGGCAATTTCAGGGTAGTTAGCAAACAGGTTAATTCCCGTTTACTACAGTTTGCGGAGGCGGTGGCAATTCGGCGGCTGAAGCCAGATTTATGCAAGCAAACGGATTTCGTGACAACGCTAGCCCTACCCTGGTGAGGCTAGTGATTGCGTTTTCCTCGGAACAGGTCACGTGAGCCTATAGACCTTCGACCGCTTTGAATTTTTGCTGTTAACATCGCACTGTTTTCCACACATTGTATGTAAACAGCTGAGGAGAATACGCGAAACTACTGAATTCAGTAAATTCCGTTATAATGTTGTTTCTTCTTGCTTTATTGAAATACCAGACATAATCACCTGCCCTTCACTCACATCGCTCAAAATATTGACTCCCGAGCAATCAATACACACCTTTGTTTGAACTCTGGCTAAGAACATTCAACCATTTCTTGGGTTCAATTGTTCGCCGAGCTTCGTAATTGGTATGCAGACGTTTCATCACCACGCGAGGTGACTTCCTCAGTGCGCTGCAGGGTCAAACGTAATCCGCTGGTTTGGTCGTCGATTTGTGATTGATTAGCAAGTGACTTTTGAATTGGCCCTCTCAATCTGTGCCCCGTGACCCTTCGTCTACCCAGCTTCTCTGATAAATATGGGCGTTCCGTAGGATGGTTTTGTCCCGGTTGTTGCGGCTGTATTATTAACGGGCCTGTTAACTGCTTTCGACGGATTTTAAGTTGTTTCAATTCTCTCCGTCTTAGCGTTTCGTAAACCGGGTCAATCTCGACGTGCATGTTTATCGAGTGCCTCGTCGAGTACCATGCCTCGAGGAACTCTCTTCCTTTTCGTGTCTCTCCTTGTGCTAGGATCTCTGCGTCGTTCCAGTCGAAGTGATGTCCTTCTTCGTCTGTATGTATTGAAACAAGTGAGAGAGCATAATGGTTCTTACAAGCTCTCTTATGCTCTTGTATTCTTGTAGACAATTGTCTTCATGTCTGACCCACATAGTTCTTATCGCAATCTTGACACCGTATCTTGTACACAACATTTCGTCTTTCGTGTGCTTTAGGTCTAGCTTTGGGTTTCGATAGGGTTCTTCTCAATGTGGCGGTTGGTTTGTGAGCCACTGTAAGACCGTACTGTTTGAATAATCTTGCTGTCATCTCGGAGATGTTCTTTACATAAGGTAGAACGATTCGCTTTGTAGTCGTTTGAGCAGGCGGAGAGGTCGTAGCTTTGTTATTTAGACATCGCCGGACAAAGCTGTGTGGATATCCATTTAGTTGGAATGATTTGAATAAGTATAGCTCTTCTTTCTTCTTCGCCTCAAGAGTGTTGCAATGTGTTTCAACTCTACGAAAGAGAGTCCGCACGCAGCTTATTTTGTGACATTTCGGGTGATTACTGCAGTAGTTTAGAAGCTGGCTGTTGAACTGTTCGCTGAGCTTGGCAATTTTGTTGCAAACGTTTCGTCACCAATCGAGGTGACATCATCAGTGCGTAGTGGAGTGGCGTGTAATAGCGTAGAGGAGCGTAGAGGAGCTTCTACGCTATTGCATGCCACTCCACTACGCACTGATGATGCCACCTCGATTGGTGACGAAACGTTTGCAACAAAATTGCCAAGCTCAGCGAACAGTTCAACAGCCATCTGAACAACCTGAGCTACCAGCTTTCAATTTTATAGCCAGTTTAGAAGCTGGTCGGTGTGTGTTCCTTTCCTGTAAAACGATGTTTGCAACGCTCCGTCAATCGTCCTGGTGAATAACACATCCAAAAATGGGAGTTGGTCTTTTATCTCCGATTCCATCGTTAATTGGATGTCTTCCATGGTGTTATTGTGCAACTCGTATGTAACTGCTACTTGACTACGTTTTAGTGTCACGAATGTATCATCGACGTATCGGATCCACAACTTTGGGTTGATTATCGGCAGTGCATCCTCTTCAAGTTTCTGTATTACTATTTCTGCAACGTGTCACCTACATATATATATATATATATATATATATATATATATATATATATATATATATATATTATACACATGGTACATGTCGCCGTGAGTAATTTATTGGTCACTGGCAAAATGGTGAAGCAAGCCAGTGAACAGGATGCATTGATTCAAGAGGTATTAACCTACACAAGACGGGGCTGGCCAAAGAAGTGCCCGAAATAAGAATTGACACAGTTTTTCACACGACGCAACTCTTTGTCTGAAGTTGATTCCTGCCAGTTTTTTTGCAGATCGCATTGTCATTCCAGAAATACTCAGGTCACGCGTGTTACGGCAACTGCATAAGAGCCATCCAGGAACCGCTCGCATGAAGGCGCTTGCGGGCAGTTACGTTTTTTGGCCCATGATGGATAGCCAAATTGAAGATATTAGCCGACAGTGCTCCAGATGCATCAGTGTCTCCAAGTTACCGGTACGTTCTACATTACAATCTTGGCCAAAGCCTGAATCGCCGTGGTCGCGCATACACGTAGATTTCGCAGGACCAGTCGAAAGAGTGCATTTCCTCGTATTTGTTGACGCCTACAGTAAATGGACGGAGGTAATCGCTATGCAAAACACGTCGGCCAACAGCACAATTATTGCGATGAGACGTGTCTTCCGTCAACACGGATTGCCAGTAACAGTCGTGTCAGATAACGGGGCACAGATTACGTCCTGTCAATTTGCTGCATTTCATGCACAAAATGGGATCGAGCATGTGAGGACGGCCCCGTATCATCTGCAGTCTAATGGCCAAACGGAAAGATTTGTGGATACCCTGAAACGAGCATTGTGGAAGTCAAAAGAGGAGGGATCGTTAAACGAAAGATTGGAACGTTTCCTGTTGAACTATAGAGTTACCCCGAATCCTAATGCACCAGATGGCAAATCACCAGCTGAAGCACTAATGGGTCGAAGGTTGAGAACCACACTAGATTTGCTGACCTCCAAGCGCCCGTCTCTACAACTACGGAATTCAGTGATGGAGCGTCAGTACAACAGGCGGTATGGTGCAAGAAAAAGGATATTCAAAGTGGGCGATCTTGTGTTTGCAGCTGCGAATCAAGGACGACGGATCGCATGGATACCAGGACGAGTCCTGCGGCGCCGAGGCAACGTGATGTATGATGTTCAAGTAGGTACACAGGTGTGGAGACGCCACGTAAATCAGTTGAGGTCACGTTATACACATGGTGCCGCCGTTCAGAAAGCCAACGGACTTGACGTCAATGAATTGCTGGACACCGGCAAGTCTAGTACTCCTGCAAGTGGTGAAGTTAGTTCAGTGGAATGCATGGAAAATGGAGCTCGCCACAGGCCAAAGAGAACAAGAAGATTCGTGCAGCCTCTCCAAGTGGATCCGAGTCGAAAGAGTTACGTGAACCCCAGGTAACCCGCATTTTTAAGAGAAGGAGGTGTTGGAGGTGAAAGAAAAACACAGGTATACTTGTGTAACTGTTCCTAACTGTAGACTAGAGTTTTTGTGTTGCAGAACATTTGTTACTACCGCTTGTTACATACCCCTCACACGTCCCGTGGTTCTTTGAGATCGATAAATTCAAATTAGCCCTCAGCCGTGATTAGAACTGGAATTCGAGTGTTTTCATACCCACGACGGCCCGTGTAGTGTTCCGCAAATATACCTCCTGTCCGGTGCGTTGTCTTTTTAACTCGTAGGGCGCAATCTAAGAAGTCGAACGCCTGGGGACACAACAGTGCTGACACAGGGATCCCATTGGGGCTCCTTTCAACTGTTCATAGATCTGTCCATCAAAGGCGAAGTAGGTCGCGAGGCATAGATCAAGTAGCTTGCATAGATTTTCGGTCGTCAGCTTTCCTATTGTTTTGGCACATTGGTCCAGCCTTTCGGTGGTTGTTTGCTTTGCGGTCTGTAAGTTTTCAGATGTTGAGAATGCGGCCACATCGAACCATACCATTATCTCGTCATGATCTAGTCCTATACCATTGAGTTTCTCCAGAAATTGGTATGCACTATGTATAGAGTGCTGTGATCCAATTATTAGGTGTTTGAGACGTCTCCACAACTCTCTTGCTAGGTTGTACGTAGGTGTACCTGGGAGCGATACGGTCGGTCTTAGTGGTGCACCGTATTTAGGCATTTTTGAAGCCCGTAGAATTGCAGTTAACAGACCCGTTAATAATACAGCCGCAACAACCGGGACAAAACCATCCTACGGAACGCCCATATTTATCAGAGAAGCTGGGTAGACGAAGGGTCACGGGGCACAGATTGAGAGGGTCAATTCAAAAGTCACTTGCTAATCAATCACAAATCGACGACCAAACCAGCGGATTACGTTTGACCCTGCAGCGCACTGAGGAAGTCACCTCGCGTGGTGATGAAACGTCTGCATACCAATTACGAAGCTCGTGGAACAATTAAACCCAAGAACGATCAACCGGGGCTACCAGTACATCAAGTCGTTTTAAACATTCAACCAGTGTCATTGTGGTGTTCCTTTGCAGTCTACCTCTTTTCTTTCCTTATGGAATTGTGGGAGCGATAAAATATATCATTGGGAATACCAATACTTGCTTCTTCGCGACATCCTATAAGAACGACGGGACTTGGTCATGAATCCGGTACCCAAGTTGCCGCCCATAAGAGAAGCCATTTGCGACAACGCGATCCAGTCCCCAATTCAGTACTATTTTTCTAACATTTACATCCTCCAAAGTCCCTCTTCAGAGACTGCACTGGTTAGTAGCATTAATCTGTAAAGGAATTTATGAGCAAAGAAAGAGGGATTTGTCCTAACTCCTTTATTTTGGACCTATTCTGGGACCTATTCTCTAGCACCGAATGACTTTGGGGTTGAACCAACATCATCCCTAACGGCAACTCCGGGATGCTTTTTACCGATGCCCAGCTGCTAAGCAAGTCCGTTGACTGACTAATCGAAGTAACTGTTGGGATTATCTAGTGTACAACTTGGACACCAAAAGTGGACTTTCAAGCTCAAGGCTTAATACAAACTGCCGACACCACCCGGTCACAAACAGTTGAGTGTTGTGCGAAGGTAAGACAATATAGAGAAGTAGCTTCCCTTAAATTTTTATTGACGCACATCACAACGAACATCACTTAAGAGACAGATCAACATTGAGCATATGGTTCAGCTAAGAGGCAACGGCAGGGCACAGCTGATGATGGTTGTGAGCAATGTTTTGTGAAATCTACTGCCATCTACAGACCGGATCGCGTGCACCGTAGTTTGAGAGGTAAGATGGACTATGAGAAACTAGTTAATTCACGGACTTCATTTCTCGCGACTGCCGAACTGGCTGGCTTGCCGAACAACCTTCTCGTGGTGCCAACTGGGTGGTTCGGGATTACCACGTTCCAGCGAATGGTTCGGCGGCCTTGTATGTATGTATTCTCAACAGTCTATTAGCTAGACACAGAGCCAGTATAAAATCATGGAGATAAGGAGATAAGCAAGATTCAAGGCGTCATAATAAAGTGGCTTGCTAGTTGAAGGTGAGCAACACATTTCAACTAATATGCCACAGGAAGAATGGAACATTTTGGTAAAAGTAGCACGAAACATTTTTAGTTTGTTTTTCACACGCCGCTTTTGTTCTTCTTCGTCATTTGAATGTTTATAGAATTAAACATGTGAATCAGTACAATAATGAACACATTTTCCATTGATTCCGGTTGTGGGCCACGTCTTCAAGAGTGCTAAGCCACTGGCACTCCTCATCTTTGGGTCCCCATCCAGGAAGACGTACGGATCCAACAACGACCAGACACGACATCAGCGATTTCATGTGCTGCCGCAATGTAGAAGGCTGACCACCACGCGGTCCCCTCCAGCCAGGTCTTGGCGAGCGAATAGAGCGCGACGTGGCAGACGCTCAGGTGCTATGCGTAGGACGTGACCGAGCCATCTCAACTGGCGCAACAAAACCAGTTTGTTGAAGGGAATACTCGCATTCCCCAAGATGCGACGTCGAACGTCATTACTATTAACTCTATTTTGCCACCAAACACGAGCTATCCTCCTTAGGCAACCGTTATCGAACGCAGAAAGACGACGCATGTCTTCCACGCGAAGCGGCCAGGACTCGCACCCATACAACAATATTGAGCGAACTGATGCGCTGTAAACGCGGCCCTTTAGTGAGCATGGGACGTCGCGACGACGCCACAAGTGCCTCAAATTGACAAATGCCGATCGAGCTTTAGCGATACGGAGGGAAACTTCTTTGTTGATAGTACCGTCAGCAGAAACACAACTCCCAAGATAAACGAAACTATCTACCTGTTCAAGTTGTGCACCTTCGAGAGTGAGTACGGGAGCAGGTGAAAGCCAATCCTTGAGCAGTATTTTACACTTCGATGGGGCGAAGCTCATGCCATACTTAGATGCTTCAACCGCCAAACGATCCAGAATGAGTTGCATACTGTGAGGATCGTCACCAAGTAACGCGGTATCATCAACATAATCTAAGTCGGTCGCGCGCTCACTCGGTAGAAGCTCTAGGCCAAAAAGTTTGGAAACCTTCTAGAGCATTCGACAGAACGTCTTCGACTGTGAAGTTGAAGAGGAATGGGGACATAGGGCAGCCCTGTCGCACACCACTATTGACAGTGAATGGCGAGGAAAGCTTGCCAAAGATCCTCACTCTACCGGATGTATGAAGATAAAGTGCTCGTAAGATGGCGGTATATTTCTCTGGCACCCCGTTCTTTAGCAATCAACGCCATAAAGCAGGTCGATCAACGGAGTCAAAAGCGGCACGTATGTCTAAAAATGCAATGATAGTGGGCCTGTGATAAATGTGGCGATGTTCGAGGAGCTGGCGGAGCGTGAAGATTTGATCCACGCATCTGCGGCCAGGACGGAAACCAGCTTGTTCTTCACGGTAGTATGATTCACGTATTGGGGATAGCCTGCGAAGCACAATGGATGTCAATAGTTTAGAGGCAACCGAAATAAGACTAATCCCGCGATGATTTGCACATGAAGTGCGAGCGCCTTTCCTGAAAATCGGGATAATGACTGATTCGCCCCAAGAGGAAGGCACTTTCTCTTCATGCCAGATTTTGCGAACAGCGCGGTCAGTTGGTTAATGATCGCCACACCGCCGTACTTGAATAGTTCCGGAGGAAGTCCGTCTAAGCCGGCAGCCTTGAAGAGCTTCAAGCGTCGAATCTCAAGGCCGACTTCCGCTTCGCTGGGTGGATTCAGAGGGACGAGCCAGGGTGGACAACAACGTGTACTGCATGTACTGATGGACGGTGGAGGCCAGTTGAACTGCGGCCGCGTACCAGGAGGTGGTGGGTTTTCGCCTGGCAAGCGTACTTCCCATAAAAGTCACAAATGTCCGTTTAACAATACTGACGTGGCGGATGTGTCTCGCCACTAACTAAAGTAACTGCCTCTTGCCTCTCTCTGAGTGGCATTGTAATTGAAGGGGTGTTGGGCCCCTGGTTCTCTGCGGTCTTAAAGGCGTACGAACCACTTGTTTGGTCATCGACTCCCAACGGGTTGCGATACCTTCATATCGCCCTGCTGCCTTGTAGGTTAAATCCTGGACGGAAGGCTCGGGGTAGGACCCCCTAAGACAACCCTCTACTTCGGCTTGGGCAACCGGATAGTATCTCGCCCACTGAGGAATCATGGGTAAATCAACCCTTCCCTCCCCAGTAAAAAATATCAAAAAACCGCAAAAAAAGCGAGTGGAAAATGGACAAACATTTGTTTGTTTTCTTTCTTCATTTAATCTAACCCTGTTTTCTTATTCCGCCACGGTTCCGATGGCACAATATCTGCATACAGATTGTGATCAATATATATATATATATATATATATATATATATATATATATATATATATATATATATATATATCCTGCGTCGACTGCTGCTTACCTCGGTCATTATGCATTCCCTGATTCGACACACCAAACCGTCCTCGATAGCGGGACTGCCTTGCCGAACTACTTCCTCGTGGTGCCAGCTGGGTGGTTTTGGTATACTCCGTTCCAACGAAGTGTTCGGCGACAAGGTTCGGCCTCGGTGGATCATTGTAGTCCAGCAATTGTACTGATTTCATGGGGCGTATCGGACTACTGTTTGGTGAGCTTCCCAACGAAAGACACATGAACTGAACATTCAGTGAGGGATTCCCAATGGGCGCGATTACCTCAATTCGCCCCTCTGCCTTGCGGATAGGTTGCTTAGCTAAAGGCTCGGGGTGACGTCCCCTAACTAAGCTCCCTACTTCGGTTTGGGCAACTGGGTATTATCAAACCTTCGCACAAAATCATAGACTGTACTAAAACTTGATCATCAGTTACAGTTTCTGCTTCTCATATTCACGCGACTTCATCAAACATCAATCGTTTACTTGCTGACAATCCTTACTTTCAGTTACCTGATTATGTGTTCAAAAAGGTGGCTGAGATCCCGGTTGCGCCGCGAACCACGGAGTTAAACGTATGGCTCAACTTCGTCTCCGATCCTCATTCTGTCTAGCGTGCTTCAACCTTCGGACTCTCATGCAGGTTGGACTACAAGCCGGTCTGGCGCGCACCCTAGAGTCCCTCGATATTGATGCCTGTTGCCTTTCAGAAATCCGATTGCAAAATCCCAGCATTGCACTTACATTGACATCCCCCACTGATCACGAAGCCAAATATCACCTGCGTCTTTCCGAAAATCCGAAAGCAGCCTCAGCAGGTTTGGCTAGTGTAGGTATAGCACTAAGTGGCAAGGCCGAGACGCACTACTGGACTGGTTCCCGATTAACAGCCAACTGTGTGCTGTTCGACCTCAGAGTTCATGTTGAATCAACAAGCTCTGCGATGAGAGATGTAACTTGCTTGTGATCTCCTAGTACCCTCCAACGGACTGTAGTGGCGGCTTGGTCAAGGACGAATTCTACCGGGATCTACATCAGCTCTTGACTAATGCTAAAAGTCGGATGTCATTGTCCTTGCTGGGGATTCTAATGCACGGGTTGGCCGCCTGTTACCATACGATCGCCACCTTGGTGGTCACCACGCGCTTGATGAGAAGTGCTCTGATAACAGAGAACGGCTGTTCACATTGTGCGAAGATAATCACTTGTTTATCTTGAGCACTAACTTCAGGCGTACGAAGAAGCGTCGCGCAACGTGGCATTCCACTTCGCCAACACAACCGTGGTCTCAAATTGATCACATTTCAATCAGCTTCAGATGGTATGGCAGCCTACTGAACTGCCGGTCATTTTGGTTCATCTTCGTTGACTCAGATTATGCACTGGTCTGCGCGAAATCTGCATGTGGTTTGGGAGGTCCCGAAACGCGAAGCACCGCAACATTGATGTAAACAGATTCACTGATTCCTGTGTCCAGGCAAACTATCATTCTTCACTGTCATACGCACTCAGTTGCAATCCACCGCAAGACGTGGAGCAACACTGGGCTTGTATACGGAAAGCGATGACCATTTCCGGACACCCAAGCTGCAGCCTATCTGGATGCTCCTTAAAGGCTTGGATCCCTGCTCGTTCTCTGGAGCTGTTCAGACGTCGCAGAAATGTGCCGGCGGAAGCAGATTGCAAGGAGCGGCGCAGTTCTGCCAACCGGCTGTTCAAGCAAAGCCTACGCAAAGATCGCGAGGCATGGTGGTTTGAGTGCGCTTTAAAGATGGAGACCGCTGCCCTCTCTGGCAACACTCGCAAGCTTTTCCAACTCTTTCGGTCCACTGGCCTCAGAAAGCCTGGTGTCAGTGAGGTTATTTGCGAGGCGGATGAGGCTCCGATCACCAATCAACATAGGCCTTTGGACCGCTGGGCCGAGCGCTTTCACTCGCAGTTCAACTGGTCTCCACCGTCCATCAGTACACGCAGCATACCTTGTTGTCCACCCTGTCTTATCCCACTGAATCCACCCAACGAAGAGGAAGTCTGCCTCGAGATAGGACGCTTGCAGCGGCTCAAAACTGCCGGCTCGGACGGACTTCCTCCGGATTTGTTCAAGTACGGCGGTGTGGCGATCATTAACCAACTGACCACGCTGTTCGCAAAATCTGACATGAAGATAAAGTGCCTTCCCCTTGAGGTGAATAGCTGGCTTGCCGAACAACCTCCTCGTGGTGTCAACTGGGTGGTTCGGGATTTTCCCGTTCCAGCAAATGGTTCAGCAGCAGTGTTCCAGGACGTGGTGGGTTCTCCCCTGGCAAGCGTTCTCCCTATAAAAAGCCACATATGTCCGTTTAATAACACTATGACGTGGCGGACGTGACTCGCCACTAAATAAAGTCACTGCCCCTTGCTTCATCCTGGGGAAGCACTGTATTCCAGCAGCCTTATGCTGTACTTCTGGGGAGCATTGGGCCCCTGTTTGAAAAAAGAACAAACGAAAGGCGTATGAACTGAGCAATCAGTCACCGGCTCCCAATGGACGCGATTCCCTGAATTCGCAGGCTAATCAACCAAAGACTCTGGGTGGTGGCCTCTAAGTCAACAACCTACTTCGGCTTGGACAACCGGGTAGTATCTCGCCCTCTGACGAAACTACAGACTTTTATGTATTGTATTGTGCTTTGTTTTACTATTCCTGTGCCTTCTTTTGAGGCCCATGGTTTCTGGTGGCTCTATGTCTATTCGTAGACAGTTGCAATATATATATATATATTTGAGGCGGATCAGTTATTGCTCCGATGTATAAGAAATGCGGTCGCACATTATGGGTAAATCACCGTGGGATTAGGATTATTTCGGTTGCCTCCAAGTTATTGGCATCCATTCTGCTCCGTAGACTATCCCCAGTACGTGAATCATCCTACCGTGAAGAACAAGCTGGTTTCGGTGCCGGCCGCGGATGCGTGGATCAAATCTTCAAGCTCCGCCAGCTCCTCGAACATCGCCATATTTAGCACAGGCCCATTAACATTGCATTCCTAGACATACGTGCCGCTTTTGACTCCGATGATCAATCTGCCTTATAGTGTTGCTTGCTAAAGAACGCGGTGCCAGAGAAATATACCGCCATGATAAAGAAGCAAATGTTGGTAGCTCAGATTGTTCAGTTGGTCGTCTGAGGGTTCGCTGAGCTCGGCAATTTGACTGTAAACGTTTCGTCACCACCCGAGGTGACATCGTCAGTACGCGTAGTGCGCGTGTAGTGCTGATGTATATCGTCTACCCGGATGATCGTCGTCCTTCATCCAAATAACGCTCGTGCTATTCCAAGACACATTTACGTGCGAATCATGTGTTCTCCTGACGGTAGCTGGCAGTTCCATTGCCGACTCATAACATTTACACAGCAATCAGAGTTCTGGGTCCTCAAGTATCCAGCGAAGTGTAACAACACAACTTCACTCGGCTGTTTCCCGTTACCATTGAGTTCAATAAAACAGTTGCAACTGTGGAACCGTTAGATCCCCTTAGCAGTTTAAATAACGCAGTGAGATGATGAAAACTGGCAGATGTCAACATTTCGGATTTGCCTGTCACTGTGGCAAGCCACAGGACGCCTGCACCTACAGAGGGACCATGGATGGCTTGCGCTGCACCACCCACAGCTCCAACCACACACCCCATATCCAGTGTAAACCCGAAGGAATAAGACCGGGAGGCATGTGGATGGGAGCCAGGTTTCATCAACGGAGCCGGCCCACACTCCTTCACAGGCAAACACAAGCACACTGTATTTGGGAATCAAGCGCACACAAGGCGGTGGCTGTACCGTAGTCCGCTCCACACTAAGTGCATGGAACCACTCTTCGAGTCTAGCACGACTACAAGAACCGTGCACCCCATCCCCTCCAGCGATGACCAGCTGTCTCCTGGAGTCAGTATGAACGAGGTAGTGGGTAATAGACAGGTAGGTACCTTGTCAACATGCACATCAAGCGCAGCCACACCGGGGATATCAAGCAACAGCCGATCACTTGAAACGACAAGATGACTCACATTGCTTTCTCCGGCCCTCATGAAACATGGTGACCTCGACATTCGCGTCATTGCAAATCATGTTCGCTGTCAGTAGGAACCATTTCCGTACCAACTTCTTGCAAACATGCCGTAATAGTCCCACATTGCAAAAAAGGGCTGAGAGAATGATGTAGTATAATATCGTCCACCTTCACTCTGCTCAAACATATGGAAATGATAGTGAAGGAAGACTCATGCGGTTTCAAGCAAAAAGAACATTAATGGCTCGGCGCATCGTTCTTACTAGTCATGCCACTTAAAACTGTTAAATCACATCATAAAATCTATCAACAAGGGAAATTCTATGTAAGCATATTTCCAGATACACAAAATCCTTTCGACCAGGTATTGTTTTCCAGTTCTGCTAACTCTGGTGTCGTTTACTGTGGCCGACCCCTTACTCTCTTGATCTTCATTCTACATTCATGATTGGACGCAAGAAGTCAAGATTGTAGACCAAGTTTTTTTTATCCCAGCTCTGGAACAAATGGTGCTATCCAAGGCAGTGTTCTTGGTTATTTGCCACTTCTTAAGTGTACCAAGATGTTTTAATGCATTCGCCAATGATCGCTCTGACATATTCGCTGACGACATTTCAGGGGTGTACATATTCGATCCGGCACACTAGAAGGCTGCAGCTTCGCAGCGCATATATTTATCCAGACACACTGCAGTACCATAGAACCAAAGCAAAAGGAAACAAAGCACCTATTTAAATTTTTCCAGCTCAACGGATCTCCACGATGCTTCATGCGAAAGTATCTGAATCACAACGACTTAAACAGACAGCCTACAACAACAACAACAACGACAACAACAACAACAACAACAACAACTGAGAGATGGGTTGTTCTGCCTTATATAATGAACATATCGGAAATGGCAGTCCGACTATTCAAACAGCAGCATCTCATCATGGCACACAAGCCGACTGCCACATTGAGAAAAACACTGCCAAAACCAAAAGAAAAAACTACAAGCGCATGAACAACGCAGTGTGGTATACAAAATACGTTGCGCAGATTGTGAAAAGGATTACGTTGTCCGGACGGGAAGAAAACTGGCAACAAGGATACAAGAACATAAAAGAGCCTGTGTAGTGTTATGCATCGTCGCTAGTTTCGTTGCACGCAGATGAAGAAGAACATAACTTTGATTGGAGTAAAACATAAATGCTGGTACGGGGTGAAAGGAGAAAAGAAACGGCATTCCTGAAAGTTTGGTTCTCAACTTATGGGGCCGTGTACCGTCTGTCGGTAAATATACAAATTTATTTATTTATTTAATAAAATCAATCAACCTGCGCGTCGACATCGATTCAATATACCAACCACTTCGACAGAAAGAAATAAAGAACATGTTGTCACGCAGTTTAAGGAAGGACAACTCGGGCGCCGACTTCAGACATAGGGAAAGTGGGTAGAGATCACAAGATGTAAATCGAGACTGCCACTTTCATGTCACCTGCAAGTTAATCATGGATGGATGATTCATTCAGTAATATTACACGCTGCATCTCAGTGCACTGAGGGTGCCACCTCGCATGGTGTTGAACATTTGCAACAAAACCGCCAAACCCGGAGAATAAATGAACAATTGAATCTTCAATCTGAGCTACCAGTTTTCTGATAATTTGATCTGGTGCTTCATTTTCGTACAACGACTGTGACCTAAGTAGCGAAGAATAATAAGAGAGTGATAAGCTAACCTACGTTAAAAACTGACTACCCTAAACCAACACTAGCGTTCAAGGCGCTTTCACTTTGTCAACAATATACCGTCATTAACAGCTGGCTATTAGGCAAAGACAAGGCGGCATCGGCGAGACAAGTAACTTGCGACTTTTACTGCCTCGCGTCATAATCAGCCATTGCCCCCAGATAACTTAGAACCAACCATACCTTAAAGAGGCAATCCGATGAGGAGACGGCAGCACATAGGTCACTGATGCCAAAAGCAAGCCATGTCCTGTAAAGTCTCGAGCCAAGCACAAGGCTGTTCACGTTTACACTAGCCTGGAATGCGAGACGGACCGACAGCAACGAGTTGGGTCGTCGGTGAATTTATTACCTACTGCCAAGTTAATTGTAACCCCCCTCGAGCATTGCGCCAAGCTCTCTCCTACCGCCGCTAGCGTCTTTGTGAGGAGTTGATAATATACACACGAAATCGCTATCGGCGGTGAAAGAGAGTTTAGCTGAGCCTTTGGCTCGATTCTTCCAACACCGTTTTGAAGAAATGTGTGTTCGACATGCGGAAACACGAGATGATTACTCGTATTCGCATGGGAGAGAGTCGTTCCAATCCAGCCAACTGCCGTCCCAGAATTCTACTACCGGTTATTTCAAAGATCAGAGAAGCTGTTATTTCTGCTGCGCTAATGGTTTACTTGATAGGATTTAACTACCTTGTTTCGGAACAGCATGGCTTCCGAGGAAATCGATCGGGTACTACAAATGCACTGCTAGGACGGTCCAACTGGACTGAAAAAGTGGACTCTGGCACAGAAGTTGATGTAGTTTTTCTTGACTACTCAAAGGCATTCGAGCGGTTAGACAACAAAATTCTGGCCTTCAAACTCCAGACTTTTGTTATTGGTGATCATCTCCTAGGGTGAATCAGAAGCTTTCTTCTGCACCGGTGCCTGGAAGTACATGTGCGCGAAACGCTGTCAGCTCCCATCCGGGTTGAATGCGGGATACTGCAGAGATTGGTTTTAGGACCTCGATTATTTTTGACGTACTTCGACTATATCACACGCATCATAACCTCGAACTACCTACTTTATGCCGATGAGATCAAGCTCTGAAGGGCGATAAATACACCAGACAATATCACAGTACTTCAACATGATGTGGATAGGGCATACATGTGGTCAATCCAGAATCTATTTCGATTCAATGTGAACCAATATAGAGTGCTACAGATACGGCACAAGTTGGTACATTCCTATAAACTTGGCAACCAGGAACTTCAAACGTCTTCTGGCGTGAAGGATGGGAGAGTTATGGTCCAGATCGACCTTTGATGTTCGAAGCAGGCTAACATGACGCTAGGAGGGGCATAAAACATATGGGCTTCCTGAAATGTGCATTCGGACGCTTCGAACCTTCATTTGTTCCACAACTTCTCGGTTCATACATACGTCCACATGTGGAATAAGCAATAAGGTTTGGCAGCCATGGCTGAGCTCTCACTGTCTTTGAGATACGCCAACGACGGGCAATGAAAGATGTCATCTGTATAATTTGCCATATGCACCAAGGCTACAAGTGCTCGCCGTCTTCAGCGGACAGTATCGGCGATTGCACGGAGACCACATTTTAAATTAAAAGATTTTGAGAGATTCCAAACACACCCGCAGCTGCTTGCTAGAGCTCAGTTATAATAGAAATTTGAGAGGCCACCATCTCAAGCTGGCAGAGCGGCACAGTCATTTGGAGTGCCATCAAAATTTCCTTTCTGTACACGTTTGCAGAAAGTGGGATGCGCTACCTGAATCTGTCATATGTGCTCTCACGTTGGCAGAGTTGAAAGCCCGAGTTGGCCGTGCACTTATTTCGCTGCACCATCTTAAATGACTCACTAAAAATAAATAAACACATGTGTTTGTAAGAGATTTCACTGGCGGTCAAATCCAGAATTTGCTTCCACTTTTGCATCTCTTCAATGTGTACACCAGGAGGAGACACGATTTTTACCATCATCTCATTTGCAGCCTTTCCTTATGAATTTGTCCTGGATTTATAGTGAGTTCACCGGGGTCAACACACTTTTGCTAGCCATTTTTTATATTTTAAAGCTTCACCATGGGACCTGTTAAGCACTAGCTTTTTACCAGTATAAAACCACTGTACCATTGTCCCATAAATCTGGCAAACAAAAAAGGCCCTCCTAAGTAAGCGGTGACTAGGCATACGTAGCAGGTGCCCGAGCCAACGCAACTTATTCAGTGCTATCTGTTGTTCTAGGGAGCTGGCATGATTATCACTACCTAATACTCGCCTACGCACATCATCCTTGCGGACACGCTGGTGCCATCCGACTCCAGCAATGCTTTGCAGACAACGATGATCAAAGACTTGAAAACGCCTCAGTTCTTCAGACCGAAGGGGCCAACTCTCATTATCATAGAGCAGAACGTCCCTCACTGTGACCTTGTATACACGGCAGTTCAGACGGAGGGAAAGTCCCTTCTGTCGCCATAGATGCCGCATATCAAAGAAGGCAGCTCTGGCCTTTGCAATGCGTGAGCTGACTCAGTTTCTATGCGTTCATCGTTGCTGATGCAACTGCCAAGTTAAGTGAATTGATCAATCACCTCGAGTTCCTCGTTAGCAAGCGTCAAGGGGTCATAAGTTGTTGGCAGTCCTGCAGCTATAGTTTACACTTTGAAGGTCAGAGACGTATTTCAAATAATGGGGTTCCTCTAGACAGGCTATTCAGGGTTAATTGTGCCGCCCCAACATCGTCGAAAATCAAGACGACATCGCTCGCATAATCAAGATCAACTAATCTTTCACCACGCAGCACTCAAACGCCTACATCATGAAATTCCGCAAGGGAACACTCCATGATAAAATCCACGACGAAATTGAACAAAAATGGGGTAATCGGACAACCCTGACGAACGCCACTTGTAGTCGAAAAGCTATCGAGTAGATCACCGTAGACCCTGATGCCGCCTGTAGTGCTCCAGTATAAAGCACGTAGGATGTTCACATATTTCGTAGGAACATCTTTCCGCACAAGTACTCCGAACAGAATCGATCGACCGATCGACTGCATCGAACGCACTATTAAAATCGTGGGACACAGCTATTGTCAGTCTGCGGTATGCGTGGCGCTGCTCTAGCACCTGCCGCAAAGTGAATATATGGTCTGTACAGCCTTGTCCTGCGGGGAAACCGGCCTGCTCTTCCGTAAACCGAGATTCTCGTTCCACAGTAAGGCGACGAACGAGAATCGACGCAAGTAACCTTGTCAAAACTGGTGTTAGGCTAATACCCTTGTGGTTAGAACAGTCTGACGACTGTCCTTCTTGTATATTGCCACTATAATCGATTCGCACCAATTACCAGGGCCATTCGCTTCCTTCCAGATACGTTTGAATAGGGAGGACAGTGTTTTGCAGAGGACCTCCATTCTTACATAGTGCAGGTGAGAGAGAATCCGGGCCAGCGGCCGGAAAACGATTGAGGGCTTTGATCGCGTTTCCAACCTCGGCCTCCGACGGAGGCTCTACACTAATCGTCCATGGCTCGTCCTGCATCACCTGAGTAGGAGGACGTCCGGGTGCAGGGGGCCAGCTGAACTCATCTTGAAAGTGTTCGCCCAACGAGCCATACGGCGCTGCTTATTGTGTATCAGTGCACCCGCACTGTCTCTGTCTCACTGACGCCTGGTTTCCTGGGACCAGTAGTGCCTATCAGCTGCAAGAGCCTGCGGTAATTGCCTACTGCTCCTGCCTTCTCCATTTCTTGAGCCGGAGTGGTCCACCAGGCTTTCTTGTCAGCACGTAGGTTCCGCTTCAGTTCACGCCCAATAGCCCGTCTGGTCACATCGTGCTCAGATCCGGCAGGGAAGTTTCTTCTAGATTCCAACAGGTTCACTGACCTCGCGGGTATCCAGTGACTGGTGCGGTGACGATGAATAGTGCCACAAGCAGATGCTCCTGCATCGTGCATGGCGGCCGAGATCCTATTCCACTGAAGCTTAGTGTCATTAAAACAAGACAGTGGAAGTTCGGTATGTAATGCTTCTTGATAGGCTTGCCTGACCGAGGGCTGAGATAATTTCTCCGTTGTCAATCGTAGGGGACGCTTGGTGCGCCTCTCCCTAAAGTTCATGGGAAAACGACAGCGTACCAAGGCATGATCAGAGTCGACACAGGTACTCCAGTATGAGCGGCAATCCAGGATGGGACCACGCCATCTGTAACTTATGGTCATGTGGTCAAGTTGGGTCGATCGCTGGCCAGCTACAGGAGGACGCCAACTGGCACTTCGGCGCCCATTGGGTCTAAAAGCACTGCTGCTGAGAAACAACTGGTGGTCCGCACACAGTTGCAGCAGACGCTCAAGGTTGTCAGTCCGTTCGTAGTTAAGCCTATAAGTAACACCCAGCTAAGCTTCTGAAGAGCTCAGACGCCCTACTTGTGCGTTCATATCCTCTACAAGTACTATAATATCTGAATTAGTAGCACTGCGTTGTAGCGCATTCAGTTCGTGATAGAATGTGTCCTTGATAGCATTAGAACTGCAGTCGGTGGGAGCATAAGCGGAAATCACAAATAAACAGCGTTTTTTATACTACTTCGTGAATCAACCTTAGCTGACGTCGTCCAACGGTCTGCACATAAACAGCTGTTCACCGAAATCCAATCAACTAACGATGGCTCAGCCTTGGAGCTTAGAATGATACCTACATCAGCTTGACCCGTGCGTGCTGCATCGGCGTCACCGAATGTGTGCAACTAATAACGAGAGGACAATCCGGGCGCAGTTAATTCAACAACCCACTAGAGTCATTGATCCTAGTTTTGGACACACAAGGCACATCAATACCCAATGTGTCCAAGGTGCGTGCGAGTGCAGCTCTTTGACCTATTCGTTTTAGAGTGCGAACGTTGAACGCCGCCGTGGAAACGGGACAGCGTGACCTTATAAGGGACTGTTGACGATAGGTGCCCGGTGCGAGCCGCGAGATAGTGGCTGCAGATCTTTCTCCAGTGGCACTTCGGTTGCTGTCAATTAAGCTGGGAATTATAGAAGGAAGGTTAGCAATCGAGGTCGGGATGGGAGTAAGAGAAACAGGTAGAAAAGAAAGAAGGGAGGCGCCAGCAGTAGCATGTTTTCGGTTATCCGTCCTGGTGTATGCAGCAGATAAGGCGACCCTTGATAATCTGCACGACGGCCGATTCAGGATGAAATTTGTGTTTGAAGAAAAGCCATAACTGTACGTGAGCGCTCAGAGTTAAAGAAGAGGACGATTAGTGTCCTCAATCAAAGCCTTTGGCTCAAAAACCTGTCCGCAAAGCAGCGGGGAGGTGGCATTGACTTAGTTTTACAGAAATGGAGGCTATCCATTTCTAACCCCCAACCTGGAGGACCAGGAGACTGAGTTTGTCTGCCCTCTCATCATTGACCAACCTGGTAGGAATAGCTCTCAATGTGCCTGGAGGCACCACCCAGTATAGCTCAATGGGTCAAGGAGGTACGCAAACCGTTGCACCACGTCAAGGTCCAGTCTCGTTGCGATGAAGGTGCGTAGCGCATGCCAAATGATGGGAGCACTCTAGAGAAGCTGTTAAGGGTCAATGATGACGCCACGACATCGTTAAAAATCCGGAGAATGCCGGTTGCATACTCAAGATTAACTAGCTTTTCACCCGGCAGAACCTCAACACCTACGATGGGAGACTCCGCAAGGAAACCCTCCATAAGGGAGTACACGACGAAGTTGAACAAAATTGGGGTAATTGGACAACCCTGACTAATGCCAATTGTTGTAGGAAAGGCATTTGACAAATCACTGTAGATCCTGACGCGGCCTGTGGTGTTAGAGTACAGGGCACGTAAAATGTTTACATATTTCATGGGAAGCTCTCTCCGCTCAAGTAATCCGAACAGAATGCATCGGCCGACTGAGTGGAACGCACTCTTGTAGTCCAGAAAGGCAGTTATTGTCGACCTGTGGCACGTGTGGTGCTGCTCTAACACCTGTCGCAGAGTGAAAATGTGGTCTAAACAGCCCCATCCTGGGCGAAAGTGTAATATTCCTTCGGTCCGGCGTTCTGGACTCTTCCGTGTCCAAGTAGTGTGACAAGCTGCAATGCAAAATAAATACCTCGTAGACGGCTGTACGCTCGAGCCGCCTAGTAAGATGCCGATGTAAAGGAAGCAGCTAAGGAAGAGTGCCGGAGAGGAATATGAGAGTAATGATAACAGGAAGCAAAACCGACCGACCTCTTACCTGTTAACGTGTTACCGTGATGCCCGCAGACCGGCTACAAAAGCTTGCCTGCTTTTCCTTAATCCGTGGTTCTGGCTCCGCAGTGAGGCGACGAACGAGAATTGAGGCCGGCAGTTTTGTCACCATCGGCTTTAGTCTAATGGCCATATGGTTAGCCCAGTCGGTGTGACTGCCTTTCTTGTATATCTCCACTGTAATTGATGCACTCCAGTTAGCTGGGATGGTCTCTGCTTACCAGACGTGTTTGAACAGGGAGGTCAGTGCTTTGCAGAGTACCTCACTAGCATCTTTAAATAATGCCGGTGGGAGCCAATCAGAGCCAGCAGCACGAAAACGATTAAGGGCTGCGATCACGTTTCGGACTTCAGAATCCTACAGAGTCTCTAAGCTAACTGATCATGGCTCAGCCTGCAACACATGAGTAGGAAGAGGTCCAGAAGCTGGAGGACAACAGAACTGCTCTCGAAAGTGCTCCGTTAGTAGTATACGGCAAATTGACAAATCAGATGCAGGCATCAACGAGCCAGATAGGGGGGTCGCGGTTGACCGAATGACGGATTGGTTTGGCCGGAACACGCACATACAGACGAGGTAAGCACAGAACAGAAAAAGCGGAGCTGCCGTACGCGATGTGGGCTCAAAGCGAGTGAACGAAAACGGAGCAGAAGCTGACGGAGACACGCAGTGTGTGCGACCAATCTACGCAAAGTAACGCAGAAGTCGCATACGAAGAGGAAACCGTCAATGTGTAGGCAATACCAGCAGACAACTATTCCCATTTTGTGCAGTATAAAGGATGCGCTAATTTTCCAACTACAGGTTCTGATCGTTGCCCAGACCTTCGTTTGACTCTCGAACGGCTATACGACGAGGTTCAATGCTACAATACTGTTCTTTAGTTTATTGTAACGCACAGGACCGTGATACATCGGTGCTGGAGCGTGTTCAGCGCAGATTTGCCAAATCGATTCTGGGTTTAACTCGAAGACTTATCCAACCAGAAGGCTGAGGAACGCTGAAACTTAACCGGACTTGGCTCCGAAGACTCAAAGCTAAGTTCTCACTCCTTTGCGATGTGATACATCGAAAAGTTCGTGTGCACCGTTATTCTTTCCAATTGCAACACACCTCTCGTCGGGAAATATGAAATGTATGCCCACTAAAATATACACTAAGATTTTTCCTACTAAGAAAGCAATCATATAGAACAAACCACCATTAACCCTTAAAATCGTGCACGTTTCTACATGTGCTCCGTAATCAAATGAACGAATTCCTTACGATGGAGAAAGCAAACGAGCTATTTAGACCAAATTTACTAAAACTATAAGCCCACTGGAATGGACCGAATCGCATATACTATGCAGTCGAACATGGTGAACATAACCAGAAGTAAGTAAGGAGACTTTATCACTTGGGAGTCCAAGCTGACTTGGGGACAAGGAAGCAGTTGAGGCATTGTGTGCAAACGGTGACTGACCTGATACTGAGCCAGCCATGTCATTTGAGAATTGTGCCATATACTTGGCTTCCGTCGGAAGTGTTAGTGTTGGGAATGGACCTGGAACCGTCCATGCTTAATTAAATAGGGATCAGGGGAAAATGCTTGGTTAAGAGTAACTGTGCAGTTGTGGGATGGTGTAGGGGTTATCACTGTCCACTTGTTTCGATTCTTAAGATTGCATTGATTATTTCTGCTATATACTTGCAGATGAGAAGCAGGAGTATCCAGAAGATAATTTCTCATGGTTTCTGTTGACTTAGGAGGCTGAATGATGTTACAGCAAAGGAGCTTCCTACACAATGCACTGAATGAGTACGGCGTTTTTGGGGATTCTTTACAGGCAATGATTATTGCAGTGTGCGGGTTGTCGACCGGGTTACCGCTTCCTGACTTTAACACCCCATTTCCTGCTTGTGAACATGCCTTCACTGTTGCTTCCGCTGAAGGACCTGATAATCGGGCCACGGCCAGCCACACGTCCTTCGTGTCGATGGTATGTTTTGGGTGCCACGCACGAATATTTGGGTCTTTGGTTATGGCTAGTCCAGATTCCTACATTCAATAGATGTGGTTGGGACGTCTCGATTGTGCAGGCATCAAAGGCACCTGGTGTTGTTACTTTGCGGTTCGCACAGTCGAGATTAGCATCAACGCAGTTGATTGCTTCATCGAGTGTGACTGCTTTCTTTGTTGCCGTCTGAGGTCTCGAGTAGCATGCTATCGCTGCTTTCTTTGTCCGTGCCACAAACTGAAGAAGTAACCTTTATGGAGGGCTACTATCAGGTTTAAACAGGGCGCCCTTATACTTAGTTTGTTGTGCCATGTCTAGCTGACAACGCGTGAATCAGTCGGCAGATTCTTCGCTTGAAAAGTTGAAAACAATCGGATAACACTGCTTTTGCGCCTTTTTAAGGCGCTAAAATTTGCATTCAGCCTCAGATTGCCGCAGGTATCCAATAATCTTTTCCCTTAAAATAAATTAAATTAATGCTGAGTACTATGGCAGTTTTCAGTCTACTCGTCCGTTCTTGTACTTCAGACGCAATAGAGGCAATACACTGGTCCCACCTTTCCATTAGAGTTGGAACAAATTTTCCTGATGGCTGCTAATGTATTCGAAAGAAACCAGATGAGGATGCAGGCCAAAGTATGTTTCATTTCAGACAACTGCAGTTCAACGCACTTAGCACTATCACTAGTAGGGAAAGGAGACTAGTACTTGGGAGAGCATTGTCATGCGATCTCTTATGAGATTGTGTATTCGTTGCACTGTTTATGGAGTATGCCGAGTGTGACCAGGTTTAGTCAGAACCATCGTAGACTAGAATTGTCAGCGTCGATATTGACATGATGGTTGCGAATAGGCTCTCAAGAAACGCCATTGTGGCTACCGTAAAAGTAAAGAGTAGAGGTATACACCGTTAAGGTTTAAATCGTACATAGAGCTAAAAGACAAAGAAACAACTGGGAAAATACAGCGTAAACAGAAAACCAGAGTAAAAACTGACCGTTTTCGATTTTACACTGCCCAGAGTTCCGCGCTGTTGATAACCTAATAGACATGTAGTTATTGGTCGTCCAGTGTCGTCCTCTTCAGCTCCAGATCAAGTGCGAACTGTTGGTGGAACAATGAGGCGACGAAGGCTTACCGATAAGAGGACTACGAGGATCTAGTTGCAGAGGCAGCGCGGTTGTGGACGCAGGAATCTGCACACGCATTCGTATGCAATCGCGAAATCCACAGTGGCTCGATGGAAATGGTGCTGTTGACCGCAAAAGTAAGCTGCAGCTACTGCGCGCAAAAGTATATTTTTGTAAATTAGGACTGTTTGGATAGCCCGTACTGCGTGTTCTTAAGCGAGAGTAAAAGGTTGGGTGCGCACACGCAAAACGATGTGGATGTATGTGTAGGTTTCGGCAAAACTCCTGTTAGGAATGCAATGTTGAGGTAAACAGTGATGTAAAGTAAATAAATCTGTGCTTTTGGATTTGTTTGATGGAGCACGTGAATCCGAGTAGAAAGAGTGCGAGTGCAGCAGAGCGTGCCGAAAGGGAAACAGTATGTAGCCAGAAAGTAGGAAAACCAAAATTGTGTGAACGTATGTTCACTGTTTGACGGACTTTTACTGAACCGCGCTGTCGATTTCAAGAGATCGTTTGATTCTAGCAGTTGCTGCTGACTTTTCTTCATGATTTTCTCGAGTGCCTTTGTCAAAAGGGAGACAGTACAAATTGGAGAGTAATTGCTCCCCTTGCTTAGATCAATGCACCTGGAAATCGGCTCTACTGACGAGCATTTTCAAGCACTGGGCAATGCGTCACCATGGTGCGACCTGGCTGGAAGGCGAAATGATGGCCAGCTGGAACTTGAGAATCAGTGGTGGGGGTCCGTCCGTACGGGCAAATCTTAAGTCGACAAGACTGACGAGTAGACTATGTACATATTCCACACCGCAATCCAAGTTGTCCAGTTAAATTGGTGCCGCACAAGTCGGACGCGCACACGCACACGCAAGGCTATTTGCAAACACGGAAGCAAAGTGCGTCACCAATACACCTGTACGCTCAGCTTTTGGAGTTAGAGGCCATCCATCAGAGTCCACTAACACTGCCACTTCACCTGCAGGCCGCAGGTGGCGCTTTAATGCTGCAAAGATCTTCTTGGGAGTCGTCTTTACAGCGTCTGCAAGATGCTCTTTGAACTACTGACGCTGATGTGTTTTTGCGCTGCTTCATTGATTCCGTTCCATTTTGTGCACCTCGCAACCTTCGTCAGAGCCAGACTGGATGAATTCATTCCATTGTACGTGTCGACATCAACCCAACTGATCATACTGCTTGTTGAACCAATGCGAATTTACTGGCACAGGTATTTGATACCTGAGGGGCAGGAATCAAACGCGAAACGATTTTACACCGTCGTTTATAATAGACAAAGAAGTTACAAAAATAAATGTTGCAGCAGTGACTAGTCCGCTTGACTAGCGGCTCGAGTGAGGTCATTGAAGTCGGTTTTTCAGGAGTTGCAGAATGGCTCCTGTGAATACAAGCATGGCGTCAATAGCTCAAGGCTAGCTATGATCAAAAAGTGTTCACTTGCTGCCAGTGACGCAGGATCCGAGCATCAGATAAAAGCTGTTTACAGGTAGTCAACATAGATATAGACAAGACGTAGCTGAATTCCGTGCATTACGCGTCGGCTGGAAGATGTCTTGTGTTGTTCCAGTCCCTGAATCATACTAACCGAGGAAAAGTTGAGCATCAGGTCGGAGTATTTGCGGTAAGTCAAAATCACCCATAAGCAGGAAAAGAGGACAACTCACGTTGCTTCAGCCAAGCGGCAACCGGTCCAAACAGCGAATTCGTGGACTGTGATAAGGGACACACACGAACACTTTACCACGCTTTAGTTGGATAAAGCGCAACTTTTACCCACATAAGCCATCTCCGGTTTCGCAGGCACCAACCTGTCTCTCACACAAGGAAGACCGAATGTATAGCAGCACACAATCATGGTCGTTTGAAATTCTGTCGCACCTAAAGCACAGATGACTACCGAACTAGCCTTCTCGAGCAATTTCCACAGGATGTAACCAGGTCTCGGCCAATCTAAAAACATTCAACCGCCGATAGGCAACGAAGTTGCACTGTTTTCCTCTTTGGCTCAGCAAAATGTATACACTGGTAAAAGCTACACGAACTCAGTGGCAAGAACCTCCTGGCGCGCATGAAACGTCATTAGTCGGTTGATGTGAATTTGTCTAACGCGGGGAACTAACCGAGTTTTACGATCCTCCAATTTCCTGTGACTTCGCCCCATCCGTTATGAACGCGTAATACCTAGCTAATTTGCTACGGAGCAACGTAAATGTCCACCTGCTTGTGTCCACACACGGGTTCGCCGCACTGTCACTGTGCACCACATTCGCCAGTTGCTCACATGGTCACTGAGTACCATATTGGGTCAGCCGCTCACCTACCCAGTCGTAAGCATACTCATGAGCGCAAGGGTCATGTCAGCTCCTAGCGCTAATCGTCACTGGCTCATCCGTGCTGTCGTCTTGGCCCCGCGTTGTAGCGCCGTGCGTAGTTATTCGCTCTGTGCGGTTGTCTAACTTCAAAGAATCTGGTTACATAAGCCTGAGATAGATGCCACTTCGACTACGCCTCCGATGCGGCATAATTGCGGCATTTGTAGGCTCCTACGGTCCTATCATGTGCTATCCGAATACTACGTAGGACCAGCATTACAAATAGGTATCTTTCATGTAACAATCTTTGTCGAGGGGTGATTGACCAATCTCTTGGGTGATATCAAGGGGAACGTCATGCATGATGCGGCCACATGGGACATGAATGATGCATTTGACAAACGGGAACGGCGACTATTTGTTTTCAATATGCATAATTAATGGCTTAGGGATCACGAAAGCACAGTTCACTGTGGGCACCAGTAATATTGCTACCCCTAGAAAGCACATGTGGAATTGTCGAGCTTATCCACCTGCCCATATCATCGCCATTAAACTGACCTGTGCAAGCCGCACATGGGCGCCACTGAAAACTTGGTTCACGCCAACTTATAAACCTGCTTTCGAACGTCCATTTTGTATAGGAACTCTTGCTAGTCCTAGGATTGCCACTACCTACATATTGTGCTCCCAACCAGTGAGCAAGGTGGCAAACTGTTGTACTGTACTGTGAGCATGCCATGTTTCCTGTGTAATTTCAACACAGATGCAAATCTAACACGCCCGGCTTCGCGTGTACTCGCCCAGCTGAGGGTGACCGTTGATATGCATTCAGTGTGATTTTTATCGATCGCACATTAAACATAAATCAAAAAGTGTCATAAATCAACTGTTCTCGAGTAACAGTCGCTTGCACCGGCATGCCACTTTATCTGGCCAGGTAGCTTCATTTTGCTTTGTCTCGTTTTGAGTCAAATCTGTTGTGTGAGAACTCGAAAACCAAAGCACCAACTGTATAATCTGATCAATGCAGGTAAAGAAAATACGTACATTCGACACCATGCTGTTAGCGCATGAAAATGTTAAGGTGCCACAAACTAGTGTTGATTATAGGCGCAGGGTGGAAGCGGTGCTCCAAAGCCGACAGTGGTGCTACCACATCAAGTTTACCGTGACGAAGGCGCGCAAGAGAGAACTCATGCACCAAAATCAAAACTACGTCGAGTCAACCATCAGATACACGTCGGTGTTAGTTAGTTGATGCCAATCCACATGACGCTACCGCACTTGCAATGTGGCGGCCTATTCACGTAGGTCGAAAAGCCGACGGCTTCATGCCTAAGGAATACCAACAGTGTGAATCGCCGTATGCTTGACGATGGAACAATGGGAGCTTGATTGCGCAAGGTAGCCAGGATTACAACTACAAAATCAATATGCACATCCACACAACAGAGGTTGCCAGTGACGTGGCGAGGATGATAGGCCTGGAAACTGAATTACCTCATGATTCGGAGCGCGGTGGTTCACATAGGTATGCTCCAGACTGACACGTTTTCACAAAATGCAGGGAGTTGAGTGTACTGCCCAACCGATTTCATGGAGCTAATCAATATGGCAGCATAAACTAATTAGTTTTGGAGAGTGTTATAGAATTTGAGGACACAAAAAGGTGATCTGTTATATTGGCACTGTGGCCGAACCGTGGTAGGTGATGGCGTACATTATCGATCATTCTATATCTCGCACGTCATTGTGTTATCACGCGGCTCTCGAGAGCGTTCACTAAACTCTGATATGGAGTTTAGTACACGTCTCTGGCATCCGTTGTCATGTTATTTGGCCTCCAGTGCACTGAGGTCACACCACGGTTAAGCTCATGGGGCCTGGACAAAGTACTGGAGGTGTGGGCACATCTAGGCCTTGACCAAGACTGTACAATGGATGAGAAGAGACCCAGAGACGCTACCACTTCGTGGCACACCCAAGACATCTCAAGCAAAATAATTCCATATCTGTACACTCTGAATTTGTACCCTACATTAAACTAACGCACTAGATGTTTCGGCAAGGTCTAACTAGGATACTTTAGGGTTTCCAAACTCATCAACCAATTGTGAAGCTGTTTATGAACTTCGATTGCGTGCAACGTGTATTACACTGTGTCATCATCGCCATTAACAGTACACATTAGCTGAAGGTGAGAAACACATTTTGATTATTGTGTCGCAATAAAAAGGTGACGTATGAAAAAATGTGATACAAAAGAGTACAGAACATAAAAACCAAAATGTATTGCATAGCAACATTATTTGCTTCTAGACAGAGATCCAAGCATTATACGCGCGGAGCACGGGCAGAGTGAGAGCTTAACGACAAGCTATCGCCACCCTTCAATATCTCCAGCGGTATGAGACAAGGATGCCCGCTGTCACCTTTCCTCTTCAACTTCGCTATTGACGATATCATGGAGATTGCATTTACAGGACATGACTTGGAAGGTGTGGAGCTACTCCCAGGAGAACGACTTCTTGACTTGGAGTATGCAGACGACATTGCCCTCATCTGTGACAACTCCCAGACGTGCCAATCCGCGCTGGACAGATTAGCACTGGCTGTCAGCCGCTTCGGGCTTTGCTTTGCATCATCGAAGTGCAAAGCTTTCCTCCAAGATTGGCAGAGATCGCCTCCTTCGCTGACCCTTGGTGGGGATCAGCTAGAAGCCGTTCGGAAATTCAACTACCTGGGACGTTGTAGCAGCGCCCTTGGGATCGAAGATGAGATCACGAACCGTATAGCAAAAGTTCGAAGTGCTTTCGCTAACCTTCGCCACCTATGACGGCGGCGCGACATTACTCTCGCCCTGAAGGGTAGAGTGTACAATGCAGCAGTACGTTCGACCCTACTGTGCGGTTGCGAAACCTGGCCCCTAAGATCGGCGTACATGAAGAGGCTAGTTACGTTCGATCACCGGTGCCTTCGCAATTTAACTCACATCTAGTGGGAACACCGCGTGAGCAACGAGCGTGTTCGAGGGCTTGTTTACGGCACAGGAAAAGAAAATGAACCGCTCAGCACCGTCACTTCACGCACCAGCCTCCGATGGCTGGGCCACATGTTACGCATGCCAGCCCACCGACTTCCACGACGTGCATAGATTGCTCACCGGGGATGTGGATGGAAGAGGAGGGTTGGCCAAGCGATGACTTGGTCCAGAGGAGTGAAGGCCCTCACTTCGGAGCTGGCCTCGGTTGGAGCGTCACGGCTCTCTGGTTGGGGTCCAAAAGACGGTGAACACGTTTGGCTGGATACACTTGCTGACATGGCAAGGAGTCGACCTCAGTGGCGTTCCTGCTGTGAGTTTCGTTGTCCCTTCTCATCCCTTTTAGCCTCCCCTCCACCTACGATCTCATTTCGTAAAGTAAAACGTAACAATTTTTCTTTTTGCCTAGTAGCTGGCTGGTAGCTTACTGGAACGATGCCTATCCGTTGCTGGTAGCTCAGCTGGCATGCAGCTTTGTATTTATTTTCCTTTTCCTTTATGTATTGCGGCACAGTAGCTGAGGTGTTTCCCACCTGTAGCTGACGTGTAGCATGATATAATGATGATGAGACTGAGATCTTGGTTAGAGGAGGAAGATAAGCAAGATGGGCAGAGAAAAGAAACTCACAACAAAAATATCATTGAGATCGGATCTTCACCGTGTAAACTAGTCATCCAACCAAACGTGCTCATTGTTCTTTGGACCAACGGACGCCAATTTCGAAGTGTCTTCTTCATTCGTCTTGACCAGGTATTTACTTGGCTTCTCTTCCTTTTCTTCCACACGTCGGCCTCGCAAACCACGCACGTCGCAGGTGTTCTGGCATGGCATTACACTGCATTTGGTATGAATTTAATGGTGTAGGAATCCTCGGACTCTGTGCTCCAATGACTGTTGTTCATAGGGAACCCATCAATTGACCCCGAATTGGATCACCGGGTCCATATATCCCGGGGCAATGATTTTAAGGATAAGACACCGAGAAATTCTGGCAGATGATGTCGAGTTCCTTAACCGTCGAATACTTCGGTCCAGCGGTTGCGTGCATTAAACAAGCCAGGTTACAGGACTAATCTTGACAAAAATGTAGCTACTCTGATGCTATGAGAAGAACATTCGCCATCAATCCCTGCGATGTCTAACTGCAAAAGTAAGCCAATCGTTTGCCAACAAATAACAGTAGCCATCACAAGCAGTGAGCTCTACTGTTTTTTAATCGCTCGATCGAAAACGATTGACACTCCGCTTTTTCACTCGTAAATTAGGCCCATAGCAGACTTTCTCAAAAGTCAGTTACGAACAAATTTTCGATAATACTCGTCAGGCAATTACAAGTATGAAGCATTTAATTCGTAATTGTAAATGCCTGACAAGAATTGTAGAAAAGAAATTGCTTCGCAACGATCTTTTGATAAACTCTCCGTGTTGTTGAGAGTATGTCACTGTCACGTGTGCCTGACTTCTGCATCCTCCATTTTCGGTATTTGACAGCGAACTAAGAAAGAAAACATCGTGGCGAGCCATCAGTGTATCCGTCATCATTGCCTTCATAATTCGAGAAAACATAATAAGCGGCGTTACCCCACGATAAGGTACAGGACCGGGATTACTTTTGCCTAAAAATGTATCTCATTCATTCCCAAATTGACGGTTTCGTTATCATCTAAACGGCGATGATAGAACCCCGTCAGTGATTCAACTAGTTCTACTGCCGCTGCCTACCGTGTCTTCAGGTAAGTTATATCCGATGCAGGGGAATTACGAAGGCGCATAGGCAACTGCTTCAACAGCTGTAGTAGGAAAAAGTTATGATAATTCATCCAGAGGAGATGAGTAACGGTGAATCTGTCCGAGTCCGTCACCATCCCGGCTATAGCGGAGCACGGAAGTTCCGAAGCGTTTGTAGGATCTCTTAAGGCTTGTGTATAGCCATCAGGCGTAAGTAGTAGTTGGATTGCGTGCTGCAATTGCGATAGTTGTTCTCATGTTCGAAAAGGCGTCTGTAGTTTGAGAATAAATGTTTTGTCAGTTGGGTTACTGCGTTACCCTTTTATGACGGACCACCCATACGCAGTGCGTAAGCAGAACCACTTGTGCAGATCACGTTTTCGATACTAGGAAGGCTACTGGGAACAAAGCGAGTCCCACGTCTGAAGACCAAGCGCCCTGCGTTTCGGTGCTCGAAAAGGTGCAGCAATAATGAAGCCAGCAAAGGTCTTCGAGGCTCCGTGACTTTCACAACCAGTACACTGGAACAATTTATGAATATTTCCAAGCAATTTGCGGGGTTCTAGCAGACAGGAACGCACACCTTGTCTCTCCAACGAATGCGAATAACGCGTTGGAGCAGAGCAGAAAGACGCATAACATTCCAGACCTTTTTCCGGGTTATTCCAGTCAACAAATTCAAAGTACGGAATAATGGTATGGTCAAGAGGGCAGAAAGAAATGGTTCTAATTAATCAGTCAGTTATGAGTTGGTTGCTAGTGAGCAGACCATGAAATATGTATGGCTTTCAAACCCAATTCCGAAACCGGTGGAAGTGACTTGATGGTGAGGATGGAATCTGGAAATCAATATTCTGGCATAGAAGCCTTGAACAATTTATGATATCAGCGCTTCCTGACGTCTGGTATTAAGAACCCTCACGATAACGGAATGCCCGCTTCCATACCTGTCGCATAGTCCTTGCCAATGCTCATCAGTTAAGCGTGTTTAGATTCTCTGAGTTTGTCTTGCGATGGAGTATTGCTCCACCCACTTCTTTTTCTTGGTCGTTCAAAACTAGCAGCATTCCAAGTGAAATTCGCTAGCTATCTAGAATCTCAATGGCAACTAAGTTTCAGTGTCGAAATTCCCTAATCAAGAATGAAGAAAAGGCTAACTGAGAGCAAAATTTGACCATTCGTTTCGAAAATAATCTCAACGGAATGCTTACGGTGCCTACAAAACGTAGCTGTGTGAAGTAAAACGATTTATGGTTCCTATCGCACTCACAACAGCATAAGGGATTGAGGTTACCTGTCGAATCGAGGCCAACCTCCTCTCTTACATCAGAATGGCGTGGTATTGATAGGTATATCTCCCATGAAGTGAGAAGCCACGTCCAAATCTGGCACAGATCATATAACAAAGGTCAATGGTTTATTGCAGATAAAAATACCCGAGGCTTAACCTTTCCAGCAGGACGATGAATGATGGTTTTCAAAAGAAAACTTAAAGCAACCGAAAACAGAGAACAACCGAAAATACCGAACTTGCCGAGTAAATATTTTCCGTCTCAATCGTTCACAAATGATTTAATGCAGGTTGAAATCTCACCGCTTTTGGTTTTCCCATAAAAACGGGTGTGGACTGATACGGTTTTGTTTTCTGACTGCGCGTATCCCTCAGATTAGTTACATTAATTGATGTAACGCAACTACCGCATTATCGATAAGATCTTTGAACACAGTGGAGCTGAAGTAACAGGTTCTGGTAGGGAATTCTACATGTGGCGAGCATTCGCCGAGAAAATATCCCGTTCACTGTCACGTCAGCTGTGCTGTTCTGCAAGTTTGAGACGGTGGCCACTCAGTCTGTTGTTATGGCTGATTTGATGAACAACTTCCTTGTGGTACAAGCTGGTTAGTTCGGATTTATCACGTTCCTGGCAATGGTTCAGTGGCAGTAGTCCAGAACGTGGTAGATTTTCGCCTGGCAAGTCTTTTCCCTATATTCAATCACAAGTGTCTGCTGGACAACACTGTGATGTGGCGGATGTGATTCACTACTATTCAAAGTCACTGCCCCTTGCTTCACTCTAGTGGAACATTGCATTCCAGCAATCCGATGCTAAAACAGTGGGAAGAATTGGGTCCCTGTTTGGCAAGCGTCCAAACGAAAGTCGTATGAACTGAGTAATCGGTCACCGGCTCTCAATGGGCACGATTCCCTGAATTGGCTCCGCTGTCTTGCGGGCAGGCTACTGAGCCAAGAGCTCGGGGTGGAGTACCATAGGTCAAGTCCCTACCTCTGCTTGGGCAAGAAGGTAGTATCTCTCCCGCTGACAAAACCATGGATCCCGCAAATACCACTACTAGATCGTTCACTCCTGCCCAGCGATCCTCACTATTTACGCACTTCTGTCAGTCGCCAATCCTAGGTCCGTCAATAATTACTTTACATCTACCTCTGACGACAGCCTCGCTCGTGTCCGAAGAGCCTGATCAGTGGCCCTCCTTCACCGTCGTACTTTTTTTCGGCTGGCCTCGTGCTTGGCCCCAGATTTTACAGGACTTGGCTCGCAACCGACACCAGTGGCGCGTCTGCTGCCATCTCTTAATCGGATTGCCTGTTTAAAGTGTGTTTGGTGCTGAGTTATATGCGGGGTAATGGCTGATTATGACGCGTGGCAGTGAAAACTGCAAGGAAGCTGTCTCGCTGATGCCGCCTTATCCTTACACTATAGCCAGCTGTTTGTAACAGTATATTGTCTACACAAGGGGTAGGTGCCTTGACTCTGAATGTTTGCTTAGGACATTAAGGTTTTCAGGTACTTACCCCTTCTCTCCCTCTTCTTATATTTTATTTCATATCTCCTAATGGTTGTATGGCAGCGTAGCATCAATTCAAATGACTGAAGTACTGCTGTTGATGATGAGTAGGAGGAGGAGGACGAGGAGGAGTAGGTGGGGGAGGAGGATGATAATGATGATGATGATGATAATGATGATAATGCGGATGCTTGATGATGATTGATGATGATGATGATGATGATGATGATGATGATGGATGTTGATATGTAGTAGCTTGACCGCCGCCGAGATATCGTAGCTGATTCAAGCAGCGTCGAAGTCCGCCACAACCTCAGCCAACGACTCAAGCAGAGCTTGCATATTGTTCACGAAACTTATTGTCCTTTAGAGATGGAGAATGCAGCTCACCCTGGAAATTTTCGCAAACTTTTCTAGTTCATTGGGACAAGTAGCTACAGAAATCCTGGCGTCCGTGAAGCTATCTGCGAGGCTGACGGATCACCAAGCACAAATTTGCAAAGGCATGTGGACCGCTGGGCTGAGAACTTTCACACTCAATTCGGTTGGCCTCCTCTTTCAAGCCGTATAACAAATATGCCTAAGTGGGCGCCTTGAAAGGTTTCGCAAGAACTACCCCCCGAAGTGAAGGTCTGCTTCGAGCTTCGTCACTTGAAGTGATTTAAGGCTGCTGATTCAGACGGCGTTCCTTCGGAGCTGTTCACCTGCGGTGGTAAGGCAAATGTCAACCGGTTACAAGCTTTGTTCTCCAAGATTTGGTATAAATGAAATGTTCCATGCTCTTGTGGCGAGTAATTTATCGTGCCGATCTTCCAAAAGAGTATCCGTATCTTAGACAACAACCATAGAAGAATCATCCTAATAGCCTTCGCCTCTAAATAGCTAATCCGCAAGCTAACACCGCTTCGGGTATTGCAATCCCATGAAGAACAGGTTGATTTCCGTATCGGTCGAGCAGCGTCACCTTTACCGTCTGCTTTGATTATCACCCATTTGGACAGCCGAGCTACGTTTGACTCAGTCAAACGTCCTGCTTTATGGCGTTGTCTGAAAAATCAATGGGTACCCAAAAAGCATACCTTTCTCCTTCCAGCTTTATACAATAATGTATCTGGCAGCGTGAGGGCATGCTATGAATTGTCTTTACCTCTCTCCATCACTAGCAGTGTGTAACAGGGATGCGCATGTACGTGTTTGTCTTCAGCTTTGCGATTGCGAATGTCCTATTAAACGTTTTGGAAGGTCTCCAGGTTTTTGGTGTAAAGCTGCTTAGGAGAAATCGCGCGACCGAGTTGGAATATGCTGATGAGAGTGTCTTGCTCGGTGACGACCCACAGATTATGCAGATCATGCTAAACCGCTTGGTGATTAAAGCTACCAAGTATGGTATGGCCATTGTCTCAATTAAATGCAAAGTTTCACTCCAACATTGGCATCCGCTTGCCCTCATGCAGCTTGAGCTAGTAGATAGCTTAATCTACCTTAGCAGTTGCGTTTCTGCTAGTGGAAGGGATATTTCTCTCCGTATTGACAAAGTCCGTGCAGCTTTCGTTGATCTGAAGCATCTGTGGTGACGTCGTGACGTTTCAGTCTCGGTAAAGTGTAAGGTCTACTATGACAATGTGTTGGCGCGATACTCTTGTACGAAAGTGAATCATGGCTGATCCGTGTAAATGGAACACTGGCATATTATTGATAAAAACGCTGATACCTAATAAGTCCTGCGGGAGAGCCAGAATGAGAGCCACTTCGTGGTGAAAAGGAAACAGAGTGGCAAAATGAAAGTCGTTTGGTTGACTCACCACAGTGTTCCCATAGGCATGAAGAAAAGAGCCAACATCGATGTTGCAGGTTACTGTAGGTTGCGCAACGTTTGTCACATTATATCGTCTGTCGAGACACACAAGTTATATCTCGTAATATAGGTGGGTTAGGACAACATCAAGGTGTTAATTAAACACAAGTAAAGTGGGGGCAGAAAGCATGTAATTTGGTCGGGTGTTCCATGGCTGGCACACACGAGGAGAGGAAAAGTTCCGTCGACATTCTTGCGTGGCTAACTTGAACTGGTGGCCCCTCAAATTCGTGTTGTGACTGAGTTACAGTAGGTGACGGTATATGTGGTTGGGGTTCCTTAGAATTTGGTAGGCCCTAATGAGGTCTCCATGTTGGGGCCGATACGGGCCGCTGTATAAGTTTAGGGTCCTCAGCCTCAGTTGACAAGGAAGTTAGAACAAACTTTTGACATGCTTCGTGGCACTTCACTGTGGAGTCTCGAGTGCTGCGCGATCTTGCTTGCGCTAGGACTGCCACAACTGGATTGCGTATTCAACATGACGCCGCACGTAGGTGTTAAGCAACTGCGAAAAGACAGAGGGATCAAACTGCCCGAATGCCCTTCGCGCATGTCATTGTGTTAGTTTCCAGTCTTTGATGCCTTCTCATTTTGTTCTGAGCAATCCAGCTCAGCCAGTATTAATGCCCCAAGTCAGGTCCCTGGGTGACTGCTTGTAGCACATAGGCTCCAAGCTTGTATAAGATGTTCGGTTGGTGAACAATGTGGACTACCTTACACTTAGACATATTAACTTGGAGCAGATTGTGGACTGACCATCCGTACTCCCTATCCAGATCCTGCTGAAGTGTATTGTGATCGCGTTTGTCAGCGATCGCCCGCCACAACTTAATTTCAACAGTAAGACGCAAAAATCCGTCTGATTTCGGGATTTTGACAAAGGTTGTCTGCGGAGAATAGCTCGTGTGTAGTGGGAACACCATGTTTGCAGCAACCATCTTAGACGTCGCGACCTAGGTAACACGGGCCTCACTCTCGACAAAACAATACCGCTGCACGAACTGAGGTGATTAGGTCACGTCCTACGCATACCGTGCTGGCGTTAACCAACACGTTCTATTCGCTCGCCCAGGGCCGCACTGGAAGAAATCGTTCGATACTCAACCTACCACATGGATTCAAAACCTCAAGGCACTGACTTCCGGTCCGGGTTAGGGTCCAAGATGAAGAACATAACTGGTTGAAGACACTCGAGGAACCGGCGCGTAATCGGGTAAAGTGCAAGATTTGCATGAGTTTATGCTTTGATTCTACTGATCGGCTCGTAATTACTAAACAGACAAAAAGCGACAAGACGGGGTCTGAAAAGCAAAAAAACACTTTGTAGTCTTTACTGCGATGCTTTTCAATTACTACGCACATTCAT
>OX104060.1:11162834-11195858 GCA_944474145.2 Dicrocoelium dendriticum | reverse complement strand
ATACATAATGGCTACCGTCTGTGAAGTGTACGAACCACATAGCCTGTGGAGCCAAGTGTTAATCCGTGAGGTAGTGTATATCACCCTGTTCTCCAAGGGCAAGGAACGCAGGAATCCAAATGATGATAATTCGTTCCCTCTTGCAGCACACCGGTTAGACTCGTAATCTCGGTTTCATCAGTGGTGTTAACCAAACCTGTTAGATAAAAGCGGACGATGTAACGCAACCTCCAAATGGAATGTGGTTGATAACGACCCCACCACACAAACCTAGTGTTTGAAAAGTCACTGCAGGGAGTCCAGATTTCAGTTAAGATCTCCACAAGCATCGAGACACACCATAGGATAATGATGCTAGGTGAATCCAGTGTGGCAAATATGATGAATACGGTTAGGCGACGCGCTTTACTCTTCAGTTGCGTCAGCCCATTTCATAACTAGCAGGCCGGTCTTTCCGTCGTTTTACCAATAACCGAGAGCACGTTAAGAAGTCGCGGTTCGGCTGTAACTCATTTCTACGTGTGCAAGTGAAGCGTATCACACTAATAATTTCATCAGAAAAGGTGGATTCTGTAGTCAGATTAAAATGTGACCGCACAGCGGACAAGGCACCTGCAACTGACCTGTTTACGTTCCCATCTGAGTGGGCGGAGGGCCGGAACCTGTAACGATTCTAGTACATACAAGCGCGTGATCAGAAGTGAGTTAAGTACTTCAACTTGATCTGCTGTCCCATCAACAGCCTCGTCAGTGGTAATCGATCACCATGTGGTCAGTCTGTATCCACGACCGTGAGCAGCAGAGATCTGTGGCGCTCGACCTCCTCAATCCCGTAGCCTACAGGTAACCACCTTGTCTCGTAATCTGACAACGCTGGTTGGAGCCTGGGTCGGGACCGGGCGACTCTCGAAGCATCCTTAATCCACGTACGACCGATGGTGCTTGTATGGCAGCATGGTGTCCGTATTGCGTAATGATATACTGCTGATGCTTTTCTTTTGCTTTCTTAAGCCGTCATGCGAATATCATAGCAACCCAGACTACCGACATCTTGTTTCAAAGCTTCCAGCCTACCAACCGGTGCGCTGAGATCTCCGATGAGAACCACCATATACTTGCAATGATTCTTATGGAGTAGGTAGGATAGTTGACGGTAGAACTCATCGTCAGCTGAGTCCGGGCTGTAACCCGTGGGAACATTCACTGTTGCGTCAAACAAACAGTATTTGGTTACCTCGCGGCTGCACAAACGTATGGAGGCTTTTACTTAAATTGCACAGGATTAGTCGTTAATTAGAATCCAAACAAGTGGCACTGCTTCTGCGTGCGCAGTAAACACAATTCGTACACCAGCCTAGTCCGTGGCTTCTTCACTTATGTCTCCCGATAAATTTGGCGTGCATGTATTCTGCAAAGGATCTGAGGACTACGTAAATTCGTGTGCAAGTGTGTTGTCTGCATATGGAACTTTTCAGTTGCCCAGGTGGGAGAAGCGATTAATTATTCTGTAACCCGAGCCAACGCCTTAGTTCTTAAAGCCGTTGCCAGCTAAGCTGTGAGGCGATTAGCATATGTCACGAACCGTCGAGAGCCGATAACAAGTTTTGAGTGTCAATAAACTACCTATGTCACCGGAACAGTACGAGTATAGCAGTAAAGGGATCATGAACCGTCTCCTGAAGCATCCGACTCGTTGCTGATTGCGAACACAGTGGACAGCCAGGTGGCTCAAACACCTTAATGGTCGATGGTAGTCCACACAGAAGCGAGTACTAATCTAGGTTGTTCATCCACCCTCCGTTAGATACTTCATTCTTGTTAAAAAATGGTTGGTCACTCACTCTATATGCGGAAACATTGACTTTGTGGTATGTAATACATAACCAGATGGACAGCGTCGAACTTCCCACGCTCTGATATGCTGCGCTGATTGTCTGCGGAACAAGCGAGACTCAGTCACACTTGCCCTCAGTAGGAAGGCATTTCTGTGGGAGCACGCGACGGCGTACAAGCAGCCCGTAAGCCGCTCCTTGTGTAGACATCCCATTCTCAGCGTCGTCTTGCATCACTACTTCTCTACCCATAGCACATCATGGTATCACCGCAGCATTAGTATACGCCTAACTGTGGTGTCACTATAATCTTTGGATTTTGTGGTCTACCCACTTCCTACCTACGGGACTCGTTCAGCATTCACTTACTTGCCCCTACTAAACAATACTCAGTGTAGCTTTTACACGTTGCTTTGAGGCGCATTGCGTGCTAGCCGTGGAACAAGCACTAAGACAACTCATATGTCAGCTGCATTACCATCTTATTGTCCACCTTGATACATCGCCCATCGCAATCATAGGACGCCAGAAAGATTTCTGCGCTGGTACCATCTCACCAGTGCATGTGCCTATGTCTACCGGTGCACATGCGATTTAGCGGTGTGACCAAAGTAACTTGTGGCCTACGCGCTTCAATGCGCCACTCGTATTGTGCCTATTGCCCAGTGCGCGCCATGTGTTCACAACACGCGATAGATCGTACGGACAAGCGCCTGGGGCTTAGTTTAGTGACACGGATTGTCGGCCGTGTCAGAATGCGAGTAGCCAGTGAACCGATTCCATAACAGGCTCTGTTATAATGGTGTTGTGAATCGCTCTCAAATTCCTTATCATACACTGACCCCGTTTCCTCTTAGCCTGCTGTGGGTGACCTCAGATGTTAACGAGGTACCACCCCCACCCGCCGTCATGTAATCCGTCACCGTCCATGTACCAAGTCGCACACGAGCAACTCCGGGCTGTAGTGATTCCCCTAACCTACCTACCCTACACATACGTACACGTTGCTATGTCTACTATGCATTCGACATGTTATTGGCCCACAGCGCTTGCCTAAGGAACCACCCACACAACGGTGCGCGCATGTCACAGTAGCCTGAGTCTACTTAGTTCATCGGAAGGTGTAACCTGTTAGCGTACCAGACTAAGTTGACATCTGGTTAGCTTAAGTCGCCACCTGTATGGCCTTACATGACTCCGAAATGTTATTGGCACTAATGAATTTGTCGACATATGCTAGCGGTTAGAACAAACGACCAGGGGGAAATAAATATTAACACGCGGCGGACTGCCTGGTGGTTCTACATCTTTGTTGATTCTCCCTCACCTCGTACAGTAGACGATTATAAGGGCTCTGGTTTTAACTTATGACACGGATCGCCTTCATTGGACATAATCGCACTATTTCCATTCTAACTTGAAAAGTTGGTTACTCTATCTACGTCATTTTCTTTGTATCATCTGTATACTATATCCCACACTTACGTCGCGTTTGGGTACAGTTTCACTCTAGATGGTTTAACTACTGACTTGATGCAACGTTGTATCCTTATTGCACAGGCCTTGAACCGATGAGCCACGGGTAACCTAACTTTATTAGGCTTATTTAACTCGGTTGTATTTCGCGATGACTTCACATGTTACCCGTTACAATATTGTACTCATCATGACCTATGCTATGTTATTCTTGCTACCTTCTCAAGCGGAGTCTAATATGGTTACGTACCGAGACAGTGAACTACGGCATCTTCTTCTTCGTGTTATTAATCGGCCGCGATTCTCATCACTATGTAAGGTCCATGGTATTACTCACCATAACCGTAGCTTGACTTGCTTCTCAGTGCTAACTAGCGTGACGCTTGGAGAGCCTGTTTATCGCACAATAATGCTTCAGTCCATCCATGAGCTCAATCATAATTGACGTGCGTGCGGTGTTTCCGAGCGATTTGTGTGCTTGATACGCATTAATGCTAGGGTGGCAAATTATTGTTTATGTTTCCAGTTCGAAGTATACGTTTGAATCAAACGGTTCTCATCGCTTGGCCGCTTACAGTACGCATAAACTGTCAAGTTTGACATTTGGAACACAATGCTCAACGACTGTCCCTCGTGTGACCACATTGGATTATGCATCCGAAGAGAAATTTCCCTGGAAATTCTGGGGCAAGTGAACAATCTCGACAACTAACCGACTAGCGATGATCATCATGTCGTCATTTCATGTTCCACTTCGCAGGCTAGTGCTGAGAGTGAGCATATTTTTAGTTCCAGTTATTCCTCAGTCATACTGAATTTACCGGGGCTTATGAAAACACACGTACTAACCAGAAGGAAGGCAGACGTGCAGAGACGCCTACCAGAAGTTGCATTACACATGGCCAATCTTTTGGATGGACTAAGTAAAAGGTTAAACCTAACGGGAATGATACGTCAGTGTGTTAGTAAATTAAGTCGGAAGGAATCGGCGCATAGCGACAATCGTTTTATGAGCAACGAATGGCTGCACCTAAAAAGTACGCTATAGATCGTTAGCAAATAGCTTATGGCCACAGTAGAGTACACGTCGGTAGGTACAAACGGTTGAGTACGCGAACGTTTGCACAAAAGATGCGAGCACTGTTTGGAAAGTCGCATGTTTGACAGCGGGCAGCGGGAGTTAGTTGATGTCATATGTCAATACCAAAGGTTGCGCATCAATCGTTCTTTGAGTAGGTGCACATGCTCGTGCAGCACATGACCGAACCGGTCGGAGACACAGAGAGCCAGATGTGGACGCTGCATCATATTCGCATGCTGTGTGATCTCCCGCCATCAGCTACTCTAACCAGACTGTACATGTAGAGGGCAACACCTAAGTTCACACTATTTCACCGTACCAGTAGTTTAGTTATCATTCTACCTAACAGTTGCTTCACTATTGCTATATCTGGTTCCTTCAAATATGGATGCCCAAGATTTGAGGCTGTCACGTCTAAATGTTGAAGAAAACATCAGCAGTTCGTATTCGGGAACTTTTTGTCATGCCTGCGAGTGATTGTTAGCCTGACCTCCAAACGAAACCCATACACGTTTGTCGTACCATCGATGATGATGTCTAATGTGTCTCTATCCAGTATGTGACAGCTCACACTTGATTTGGAAACTGACTGCGAAGAACCTCAATTAATTACATCAAAATCCCCCTACTCATGAGTACATCAAAATATATTCGCCCTGGCAATTTCTAAATGCTATGTCGTACACAGCTACTGTTAGTGGACGTCGTGTCTCTCGGGGCTAACCCTGTCCTCTGCAACTTTCGTAACTTGCAAGGCAGTGGAGGATAAGACGCGCTATATTGCAGTTAGTTTGTAAATCATGACGGTCCGAAGCTGTCCCCCGTGGCCCAGTGGCATAAGCTGTTGACTGCCGATTCAAGCTAATAGTGGTCATGGGTTCGAATTCTGATGGATCCGATGGATGCGCACTACTGACCATGCCCAACAGGCTGAAACTACAGTCTAGTGCTTTTCCGGGCATGTGGATGACTATCTGATTTGGAAACTGACTGCGAAGAACCTCGAAAATAACATTACCAGAACATGAAGGAGGTGAGTTTATGACAAACTCATGTTGATTACAGGTGTTGCGAATGCAATTCCAATGTTGATCAATGCGAATTACGTGGACTACTATAAATGGTGGTTGCTCAGGTGCTGCAGAAGGCACTATTGCACGCGGAATAGCAGCATGATGCGTACGCTCCCATTCGATTTACTAATCCAGGCCAATAAGGCGGCGTATATGGTACGCTTGATTGCGTGATGAGTAATCTTGAATTTCAGAAGTAGATGTTGTTTGAGCTCCACGGTGTGGATGCGCTTGATGTGCATGTTGACAAGGTACCTACCTGTCTATTACCAAATACCTCGTTCATACTGGCTCCAGGAGACAGTTTGTGGTTGCTGGAGGTTCTTTTTGCGTGGAAACGCATAAGTCTTCCTTCACTAACAAGGCACTGAAGGTAAACAATTGTTTTCGATGAATTCCTCGTCAGACCTGTACAATCATATGGGTAAACCGCAACGTCCATACTGGCTCCAGGAGGCAGTTGGTCGTTGCTGGAGGGGACGGGGTGCACGGTCCTTGTGGCCGTGTTAGGATCAAAGAGTGGTTCCATGCACTCAGTGTGGAACGGACTACGGTCCAGCCACCGCCTTGTGTGTGCGCTTGATTCCCAAATACAGCGTGCTTGTGTTTGCTTGTGAAGGATTGTGGGCCGGCTCCGTTGATGAAACCTGGCTCCCATCCACATGCCGCCCGGTCTTATTCCTTCGGGTTTACACTGGATATGGGGTATGTGGTTGTAGCTGTGGGTGGTGCAGCGCAAGCCACTCATGGTCTCTCTGTAGGCACAGGCGTCCTGTGGTTGGCCACAGTGACAGGCAAATCCGAAACCGGATGCCGCCAACCATATATATATATATATATATATATATATATATATATATATATATATATATATATATATATATATATATATATATATATATACTGCTATTGTATTGGCACTGATGAGACAATACGAAATGTTGACATCTGCCACTTTTCGTCATCTCACTGAGTTATTTAAACTGCTAAAGGGATCTAACGGTTCTACAGTTGAAACTGGTTTATTCAACTCAATGGTAACGGGAAACAGCCGAGTGAAGTTGTGTTGTTGCACATCGCTGGATACTTGAGGACACCGAACTCCGATTACTGTGTAAATATTGTGAGTCGGCAATGGAACTGCCAGCTACCGTCAGGAGAACACATGATTCGCACGTAAATGTGTGTTGGAACAGCACGACCGCTATTTGGATGATAGACGACGATCCTCCGGGTCGACGATATACATCAGCACTACAGAAATGTGAGGTGCGATGTTAGAAATCAGAAATTTGTTTATCCGCGTCATATTGTTGTGGGGTTGGTTACGAAAAGAGAAATATTCTAAAGCATCACAGGAAAAAATTGAACGTGACGAACGTTTGTGCAAAACTGTATCGAACTTTTCCTCACGCTTAGTGCATCGCGTCTTTTAGCACACACTTCTACTCCCTAACACAGAGAGAACAGAAGGAGCAATCTTTTGCAAGAGTCAGACATGGTAAACGTAGCACTCTACACCTGGCTTACATTTTTTGGTTGCTAACGGTCGAACCTGGATACTTGTGGCTTCCCGACAATCGGTTTTTGCCCTAGATCACAGAGCAGTCTGCTTCGGGCTTTGCAGCACAAGCCTGGCTTTGGGAATGCGATGCACACTATCAACATGGACTACCGTGAACACAACAAAATCCATAAACGAACCACATCGTTACTACAACAACTTCCAGCACAGCTGACAGGTGAAGAACCACCATTTTCCTCGTCTCCAAGATGACGTATCCAGAAGGCCTCGAATGTAACCATGCACTGCATTAGTACACACTTTACCCAACCCCATCACATAACCTCACCCCATTGCGACATAGAGCTAAGATGAACTGACTCTTAATGACGAATCTGGTTGTATTATTTGGAGTACTTCAGCTGCATGATGACAACAAATGCATCCTATTTTGTTTTATACTACTGAAGTGAAAAAGAACCCTATATTTCGCGTCGCACACGAATGCTCACCTCAGTCCAAAACTGATGATCGTTATTATAGTTTCTTCCTAATGACAAAGAGAAGAATGTATATTCCCGGCTGAAGTAGACACGCCCTTTTCTCTGTGACCGTTTCTAACTACTTTCCAACCGATCAACAACCGTCTGACAGGGGAATGCAAATAGGTTTTCGTGAGTAACATGACATCTCGGAGTTTTCACTGCATTCGTATCGCTATGGTTCTGTCGAATCTCGTTGAACTCTGGAGATGAGAGTTACTGTAGCGCGGAACAGTGCTGCACGTCTGTGGAGGACATTTGCAAAAATACAGCATTTGTTCTGTGACTGAGGGTGTTTAATTACCGAGTTCGCGCCAAACAACAAGCGACACTGTATGTCAGCAAATCCAGTTTCGTGTGCTTCAGGGCAACTGTAATGAATAGAGTAACCACAAAATTGCACGCGTATTACCCAATTTGAGTAGTAACTTTGCTTATCATATGGCGTAAAAGAAATGGCATATTGGAAAAAGGGACGAGGATTATAACACAGATTCCTCTGGCATCTCCTTTACAGCCAGACTTACGTACGTGTGCCCTAAGATAGGCATGACTGAGTTAAGATACAACCTAACAGTGTGAACAGTGGGGATGGGGATCCGAGCCTTTTTCTTGTCTGCCTCCGTGACGACATGGCAGACTCCAAGTTAACAGCTGAATACTTATGAAGAGAGAGAATAAATAGGTCGAGTCCGGTCAGACGTTTCAGCTATTTATGGTACTGCTCCGCCTAAGCATTTAGGATTGACCTTGACCTGGTGTTACCGTCGCTTACCTTTCATAAGCGACCCGATGTTATCACCGAGACGCTGCGTCACTCAGATAGACTTCCAAATACTGTACACTCACAAGCGGCTAGCCTTCGTATCGTTGTCTTCGTATACAGTTTTGTCATTCCGCACACTGTACATCAATACCAGAAGAGAATACGCGAAAGAAGTAAATTCAGATCATTTTGTTGTAATGTGGCTCCATCTCTCTGCCGCGCGATCTACGGAGGGAAACTCTTGCATGAAATTTGCTTCGAGCAATTACCGTGGCACTGACGAAAACGGCCACACTTCCTGTGTCATAATCCGCCTGACGCCACAAATAGCTCAGCGTCAAACATGCCTTGAACATGTTACTCGGTTACGATAAGTCATCAAGCATGCCGTTAGTGCCGGTCGCGAGCCATCTACTGCACCGTCTTGAGCGAAATGCTGAGGGATAACCTACACCCCACCTTAGCAGTGCATAGTGACCAAAACTACTCTAGCTGTCGAAGTAGACAAAGTCCCACTTCATGACTGGTAGGTGGACATGGCAAACTAGCGAATGCACATTTGTTTATCGATCTGACAATTTGATCTGATGACCGCCGTTTGTCATGCACCTGTTGTTCTCTCTAGACCTTTACCTTGTGATCAACAACTGAGTGTGCCGTAGTATGTACACTTAGTTGTAGTCCTTCTCGAACTTGGTTAGCCGTCTACGTTACATGAAGCGATAGTTGGACCCCGTAGTTTTACTTGAGTGGAGGTGATTTGAATAGGGTGAATTATTGAATCAGTGCTATGAGTGTTATATTGTCTGCACAATTGCGGTGTGTCAAGTTCGTGCAATATTTCTTGATGCTGGCCACAGTTTTCATTTAGGCTTTGTGAAACCGACGAAGCTCACGGTCTTCAGCGTACCTACACTCTCTGGTGTTCTACCTTATAGAGGCCAACCAGTTCGTCGTACCTGAGAGATTGGGGGGATTAGACGCCGATGTCAGAACTGGGGTTCGGTTCTCTGCGAATTCATATTTTTCACTTTCGCCGTCACTTATATGCCCTGAAAATCGTTGATGGTCCTGTTATCTACCATAAATTTTATGTCTCAAGTCTATGTTTTGTGTTTCCATTTTCGGTGTGATCCTATTTTCTCACTGTCTAGTGCCCACTGTTTCCTTGCGTTCGTGTTTGTGAAGTCACGAACGTTTAGACCAGTTAAAGTATGTTCATCTCTATTCTTCACCCACCGCCATACCAGACTTACGTGGTCAACTCAATGTCGATGAGGAAACCGCACTGCCTTGGGCGACGCTGCATCAAAAGCACAATGCTCAGGTGGCTAATCGGACAGGAGGCGAAAATTTCTACTCCGCACTCTGCAACACCGGACTCAACGCTTCACAAAACCTACCCCCTATGTGGTCCCCGGCGGAGTGTCAGCCTGACCAAACAGTGGCTATCATTATCCCGTATCGGAATCGTGAGATACATTTACGGTTGCTTGTGGATCACATCACTCCGATGCTACGCCGCCAGCTCACCAAGTACACCATGTTTGTGATTGAACAGGTAAATTGAGCGGTACATACCTCATTTATACACAGTATCCTCTAACTTTGCAGTATGCCATTTCGACGTTTCACATTTGACCTAGCTAATTTATATACTGCTCCCGCCGGAGTTGAAGGCTAACCCAAAAGTACTTCGATCTTACCAGTAGGGATTTTTCTTCTCTCCTATTGCATCCGCAGCAATCGCAATGAACCGCTGGTCTACCTTTTGATTTTTCAAGGCCACAGCACAGGAACAGTTAGGTGTCAAGTTCGTGTGTACAGCGGACTTTCGCACCCCTTTAGGATCCCAAGTGGCTTTAGACAGGCTTGTCCCGCAACGCCCTTCTCATTCAACTTCACTATGGTTGACATCTTGAGGAGTGTGCTTAGGTATTTGTGACTGGTATTTGTGGCTTGGAGTATACTGACGACATCGCCGTAATCTGTGACTCCTCGCTGGCTACCCAGGACATGTTGCGCAATTTAAAATGTTTGTATTACAGTTCAGAATGATGTTTATCCCTTCCATGTGCAAGGTTTTCCTCTAGGACTGGTTAGAATCGGCTCCTCCCCTCAGCTACTCCGGCTTTTTCGGAAGTAGTCGATAAGTTCGTCCGCCTTTAGGGTTGCATGAGCGTGAACAGTGACGAATGAGATCAGTTAGAAAATCACCAAAGCCAGAGTAGCCTTTGCCAAACTCCGACATCTCTAACGTTGACGTGCCCTCAGCCCTTCAATAACTTGTCGAACTTACAATGCTACAGTGTGAATAGTGCTCCTGTATGCCTGCTAGACTCGACCCGTTCGAGCGAGCGATGTCCAGAGACCGTGTATTTTTGATCACCGCTGCTTGACAGCATCGCATTAACAATGACGATGTTCAACGTCGGATCTGCAAGTCAGACTGCGTAGCATCGTCTTGTGTACGCTCCGGTGACTCAAGCACGTCTTCCGTATGCGTGTTTGACGGTTGCCCCGCTGCGTTGCGTTTGAATGTACTCGCGACAAAAAGCTGATCAGCATACAACCTGTGTTCGGGATGTCAAACCACTGACATTGCAGTCGGCCAAGGTGGGACGTTCCGGACTCCCTGGTCGTGGGCCCAAGGACAGTGAGCAAACCTGGTTAGCAGCTAAACGGGATATGATATTACTGATGAGTAGTGAGGATTTTGGTATAATTCAGCTAATGGGGATATGGTTCAATGGCGAACGCGTTGTGAGACTCTCCCCAGCCTGTATGTACTCTCATCCTAGGATTTCTTGCTGTTGCCCATGTTGTGGTACCCTGCCAACTGTTTTATATGCATATATATATATATATATTATATATATATATATATGGTTGGCGGCATCCTGTTTCGGATTTGCCTGTCACTGTGGCCAGCCACGGGACGCCTGCGCTCACACAGAGATCATAGATGGCTTGCCCTGCACCACCCACAGCTCCAACCACACACCCCATATCCAGTGTAAACCCGAAGGAATAAGACCGGGCAGCATGTGGATGGGAGCCCCGTTTCATCAACGGAGAAGGTTATGTAAACGTCTGATGTGCGCTCGAGATTATTATCAATTGAACATTTCTTGATTCACCATCAGACGCTCAAGACATTAAACTATGTGCACACTACACCTTCCGTCATTTTCACTAAACCGTCGGACCAAACGAAGAGTGCACGACCTAATGCCGTAGCCATGATTAAGTGCCTCAAAACTACCAAGGCAACTTGCGGGCTGGGGAAGGGACCTACATACGCGCAGGCGAATGACTAAAAACAGCTGCTTGTGGTATTCGTCTGCTGGAAGATTCCGAACGTTTCCATGGATTGCAACATACCGGGGGGCTGGACTGCAAGCAAATGTCTTGTACGCTGTCTGGATACTTTCAACACGACCACCTAGTATGGGACGGAGTTGGATGGATGATGCGTCTGATTAACACCAAATGAAGAGTTGCATTTGGTTGTCATAAATACCGGTATAGAATTGAGTCTGAGATAAGCGGATGGACAGAACACGAGTGTGAGATGCCTTTTCGCAAATTACTGAAAACAAAGTGGGAACTCAAAAAGTTACCAAAGATATACAATTCGCGGCATGCGGTTCCGGATTTGCTTGTCACTGTGGCCTCCACGGGGACAACCACAGGACGCCTGTGCCTGCGGAGTGACCATGGATGGCTTGCTTTGCACCACCCACAGCTCCATCCACACACCCCATATCCAGTGTAAACCCGAAGGAATATGACCAGGAGGCATGCGGATTGGAGCCACGTTTCATCAACAGAGCAGGTCCACACTCCTTCAAAAAGCAGCACTCCTTCAAAGCAGCATTCCTACTTAAAATCTCGCGCACCAAGGCGGTCGCAGGGCTTTAGCCCGTTCCACACAGGATGGAACCACGTTTTGAAATTGGCGCAGTCATGAGGACGGGGAATTCCGTCCCCGCCAGCAACTACCGACCGTCTCCTGGAGCCAGTGTGGACGGGGTGTTGAGTAATAGACAGGTAGTCACCTTGTCAACATTCACGTCAGGCGCAACCGCACCGAGGAGCTCAAGCAACATTTTACCTCTGAAATGCAAGAATACTCATCACGCAGGCAAAGATACAGCATCCGTCGCCATATTGGCCTGGATTAATAAATCTTGTTTCTATTCCGCGTGCAATAGTACCTTCTCCTTCACCTGGGCAACCACCCACTTGCTCAGTCCACGGAATTCGCACCGATCAAATTTGTCTTGGATTCGCAACACCTGAAATCAACATTAGTGTGTCATAAACTCACGTTTTTCATGTCCTGGTAATGTTATTTTCGGTTTGCCCGAGTGTCACTTCTCTGCACTAAGTTAGCCGTATAAAAGCTCTAAAAGTCTTCTCCTCGATTTCATATTGTTTACATATATACATGGATTGGTGTCATCCGCGTCCAATGGTAGTTCGAATACATGTGCACATGCGTTTGTCCACACTTAAGTATGAACTGCCACAAACTGCAGAGATACACATTAAACCTCATGAAAAATAGTACTACAAACCTGCATGCATATTTATCTATTTCTTGCTGGGTCATCTTTTTTTCTACCCTGAGGATGCACACACACACACATGTCCCTCAGTCATTCTAATCGTGTCATAGGATGAGACGCACAACCAATGGAAGGAATAGAGAATAGTGATAAAACGTCACACTATGCGCCTCTGTTCATATACTACCACTTCTAGAAATATTTGACTTGATCTCCTTGTTGAAAGTCTTCTGTAACACCGTGTGCCGTTCGCCGTAGTTGTAGGGAAACAAGTACCATTTACTGGTTACTGGTTGGAAGCAGCAAGAAGAGTTTGCTCTGTGTCGCTATAGCTAATGTCACTCAGGTACAAAGACCCGTTATGTTAGAGTGCGTTCGATATATTGTATTTCGGCAAGGTCTTTGTCCAGCAATGTCTTAAGTTCCGACACCAACTCTGCCTCAACTACGTGCTGCGACAGGTTGTTCCATACATTCACCACTCCGCATTCGAAACAGAGTTGATGAGTGACCCGCTTCAAATCCGATACGACTAGCTTGTACCGGTGTCCTTGTGTGCTGCTTGGTGTGCGCAGATGAAACAGCTGCCTCAAGATGGGGTAATCACCCACATGTAATATCCGGTGCGTCATGGTGAGGTTAACCCGCAGTCGACGACAAGCTAGGGTCTAAAGCCCCCAGTTTCCTACACCGGTCTTCGTACGGCACACCTCGTAAGTTGAGAATCAGCCTGGTGGCTACATGCTGCACTCGCTCAGGCTTTTCTACCTCCCCCGAGTGATAGAACAATACTTGTGACAGCCATACTCTAGCATTGGTCGTATTGTTGAGAAGAAGAGGCGAGTCGCAATCCCTTCGGACCAAGTGCTGAAGTTGCTCCTGAGCGCCCAAAGCATACGAAAGCTGTTTTGGTAAAGCCTATTCGTGTTGTCCATGGACTTTAGGTCGTATCGTGAGAGTACACCGATATATCGTACGAAATGCACGGGATGCAACGGTTGACCGGCCACCGTGTAGGTTCGACTGTGCTCACATTTACCCAGCTTCATGCATTGTGACTGGACCGGATTGATCGGAAGGTTGACCTCTGCAGACAACGTGGAGGGTCGGTCGAGGTCCTGTGAAGCAGGTCACAGTAATTGGGTGTGCGGATTACTCTCCACACCTTCAAGTCATCTGCGAACGACGCACAAAATGAATGGAGTAGCTGAGGCACATCGTTTACATGGATCAGAAAGAAAATCGGCCACAGTACAGTGCCTTGGGGCACGCCACTGCTCGATGGATACCAGTCGGTCAAATGGTTGTAGACCTAGACCCCCCACTTTCGAACAACAAAGAAATTTTTGATCCATCGGTACAGCGAGCTGTCAACACCGCACACTCTCAGCCTGTCGAGGAGCACTGCATGCTTCACTTTGTCAAAAGACTTACTGAAGTCAATGTAAATGACGTCGACCGACTTACTTTGGTTCAGCGCTTGCAACCATTCCTGCTTCGTTAACAGTGGGTTGGTGATGCACGAGCGACTTTTCATCAAACTATGCTGTGCGGGCGTCAAGAGGCTTTTCGACTCGCGAAGCTGCAGAAGGCTCTCCTTCACGATCTTCTAGAGTGTCTTGTCAGACAGCGGTGAGGCAGATCGTCCAGTATTTATCCACTTTGCTTGGATCACCATCTTTCGGTATTGGCTTTACAACTGAGAATTTCCAGTCGCCCGGTAATAGTCCAGTGGATAGTGACCTGTTGAATAGCTCAGTTACAGAAGGTGAGATGATGTCCGATAGAGACTTGAGGATCAGTGGGTGGATTCCATCTGGCCCAGCAGGCTTCGTCCCGTCAAGACTTGCTAGGAGCTTCCGTACATTTTCAACGCTGAAATCCAGGCTGTCAAGTTCAGCGGAGGCGGTACTCGTCGAACTCGGTGCAGACACCTTGTCACATACAAATACGGAGGCGAAGTGCGCCGTGTGATGGGAGTATACACTCGAACGAACGTGCGGTGCCAGCCCAGCAAGGAAGCCGTTAGGCTGCCGCAAGCAAAGGCGGCAACCGATTGGACGTTCACACGTTTCGTGCATGCACGCTGATTGGCCAACAGTGGACGCATTGGAGTGAGTTTGTTTGACTGAATCAAAGGAAAAATGTCATGCATCAACAAAGGTCGTTAATTATGGATCCAACTAGCTGTATATACCGATATGTTTCACTCGCCCTCTGTCTCCGTTTTCGCCTGGTCCTGTTGTTTGCAGAATATACGTTTTGTCCCTGAAGGACCGACTTTTCACACGCCGCTAATGGGGATGCACGATCTGTACTCGAGTTTAGGGGTTGTCCATCTGAGCTTTCACACACTGACACAGCCTGCAGGACTCAGGCGCCGCTTCACCTAGGCGAAGATTCTCTTGGGAGCAGCTTTTGCGGCGGTTGCAAGTTGCTCTTGGAAGCTTCTGCGTTTTCTTGTTTTCGCGTTCTTCCAGTGATTTCGTTTCACCTTGTACGCCTTGTAATCCTCGTCAGAACCAGATAACACGAATTTGTTCCATAGTGTGCGTCGTCGTCGGGCCAGTTTGCTGTCCTCCTTGTCGAACCAATGTGGTTTGACTAGCCCAACTTTCTGATACTTGAGGTGTACAAATTGGGTGCACAACAATTTCACTCCCTCTTTAATGATGGTCCAACAGGTTTTAATAGAGGAGACCTCTGATAACGACCAGTCCATCGGACTCGCTGCTTGAATGTGGCCATTAAAGTCAGTATTCCAATAGTTGAAGGCTGGCTCCAGCGGGAGAGTATAAGGCAGCGGCAGATCCAAGCTGGCTATGATTATCGAGTGGTCACTAGCTCCTAGGGACTCCAAGATTTGAATGTCATGCATATGTTTCTCACAGCTGGTCAAAAGCCGGTATAATCACGATGTAATCGCTCGCGCAGTTATGCGTGTCGGTTGTTGATGTGTAGCGTGGCCCCAGCTTCAAATCTCAAATCCGCAAACTTCCTTTCGACTTCACAATGGCCAACGAGATTTTCAGCCTCAGACCACTATATTCGAGCTAACTTGAACTCGCCCATGAGTAGGAACAGCGGACGACTCATGTGGTTGCGAACATGCGGCAACCAGTCCAACAAGTGGCTCAGTGGACTTCGATATACCACACTCACGAGCATCTCTCAGAGTCTGAGGTAAATCGAGCACGATAACTGCTCACATAGACGAGCAGCGCTTTGGTGGGTGCACAAAAGTTTCGCACACAAGGAAGAGCTTATGTAAAGCAGAATGCCACCGCGATAATTTGATCATCTATCACAGCGGAAGCATGAGTAGCCGCTGATTTCCACTTCTAGGGCGGTTACGTCGGAGTTTAACCATGTATCAGCAAGGCCTAATACGTCTGGTCGTTGAGAGTTTACAATGTAGTACAGCTCATCGCCCTTGTTCATCAGACTGCAGACGTTAGTAAAGGCTACGCGCAGGCCGCGTTAGGAACGCTGGGCGCGCCTGAAGCATCAAAAATCTGTTGCTACGGATTCGCGGAGGAATCCGGATAACTACCCGAAAATTTACAATACGGAGATTTGTTTCTCCACCTTCCGTGCGTCGCTTTAGTTCAATCATTGCAGACTTGAGTTCCTTTCTGTCTGCTGGGTCTAAGTCAGCGCGTACGTGGATCTTTAGACCTTTCAAAAACCATGGGTGTAACGCGCTTATCTACCCATGAAATTCTTCTACTCTTCGTTTCGTGGTCTAGTCTACAGACCTTGGCCGATCGTTGATGGATATCGACCAGCGTTCACGAGCGCCTCCTTACCTTCCCATTGTTAGCGTTGTAGGTGTGTCTGTGTGTGCATGCTAATCCCCGGCACTGGTTCCGTGCTTGTGCGGCTACCGACGACCTTGGATCTCCAACCCTACTCTTCGCCGAACATGACACGTTCAGCCCGGAGCATGCGTCGCACCCCCTCCCCTGTTCACTGGTCGCTCGTCCAAACACCATGTTTATGCGTGCCATTAAACTCTCACCCTGTGATTGGACGATCCATTTGATTGGTCAACACCAGTATTCTTAATACTCGTAGCACTCAGGTGTGGTGACTTGTTCCTTTGATTGTCCGGCGCGGACAACTCGTTCCCTCCTATTGTTTACTGACACCTTGTTGTCAACTTACATACACCGGGATACTGAACGAGTGAAGTATGTCCCAATTATCAACTGTATTTATTTTAACAGTACCGTAGTATTTGTGATCCGACTTGTTTTGATTTCGGGATCTTGGGCTACGCGTTATTCAACGTTCACGGTGGACGTTACACTGGGGTTGCCGAACGACTGATGCATCACTCTACACCCTACACATGATTATTGCGCCAATTGCCCCAGTTCCTTTTGTTGAACTCACAAATACTGTTTGGAACTTGTTATCTTATCACGCATACTTCGACTCCCGTCCCTACTTGTCTGTTGTTTCTTTGCCCGAAATTCCAGTTGGACCCACTCCACCATAGTCGCGATTCCCCGTTTTTGATTCACACACCATTGATCGTTGCCTTGTATTGGTTGCCGCACAGTGCACTCTCCTTTGGTGTCCGCGTTCTGAATGGATCTCACGTCTCAGTTTTCGCCTTTAATTGATGACCCAACATGTACACACTTGCTCAACAAATTGACTTGTTCGCTTACGTCCGATACATCACTTGTTACTTCGCCCGCGTCTTTGTCCTCCTTTAAGGTCAAACCATGTCTAGGTTCCGTCTCCCTTCAACAGACTGCTTTTAACCTTGTGTGACTTGACCCAATGAACGCTTGTTTATTGATCGATTCATTGGTGACACCAACATGTCTTTGTGAGTACGCGTGCCTTGGCGCCAACACATTGTGATGTCTTTGTACAACTTAATGTTTGCGTATTGTCGTAACGGTTAACTGTGTGTAGGTATTTTGTTGAGGATATCGTTGAACACCGTAGTTCAACACTGACTGTGACTTCTTGATTGTCCGATGGCCATATACCCGTTCCGGTTCTTTGTTGGTCATTGGATCCTTCTCCAAGGTTGTGGTTCGGTGTCCTACGTGTTTTACAACCATTCTAAGCGCTTTCGACGCTTACACCAAGGTCGACTATCCACACTATTTTTTGTATCAAGCCGATCGCTACTTATATAAGTTGCTTGTCCTGGAGAAGTGTCAGGCATCTTACTGGATTCACTGTTTACATTTACGCGAGCTGAGTCCTGTGTGTGTGAACACCAGATTCCTCAATCACATCGCTTAAGTTTATTTTGATCACTGTCATCCCATTGAATGAAGTAAAGCTATTGCTCCCACGTATGTCAGTATCCGCTGTGAACACAACAGATCCTATCTTATCAGATGAAAGGTGAGAGGTTGCCTACCTCTAGGTGGATTGAGAACTGATGTTTGAAACATGTGGATCCGTTGTAGAGCAAGAGAACATGAATCCCAAGGTAAACCCGACATCCGGTTTACATGCTTACTGAAACAATGTGACTCGAGAATCTAGCGTTCGCGACAGCAGAAACCGCAACTAATATCAGTCGCACCAATTTTACTGAGAAAAACACTAGATAGATAGGAACACCTAACACCCAGTTAATGAGCTCAGAAGAGTAGAAGACAAGAGTGGTATATGGAAACATCCGCTTCTGAATACTTACTACTGAGAATACGCAGCGAGTAATTGCTCTGTATGTGAGAATACCTGTAGCTCCGGGGTGTGAATGAGAGGATTGTCATGTTCTCCGAGCCGGACATTTCTGATGCATCTAGCATTTTTCAAGCAAATCAACCTATTATGATGTTGATTAATCTCGAAATCTCAATTTGGCAAAGTGCGAGTCCAGGAGTTTCTTTAACTCTGAGACCGACTTTGCTCGACTATGTCTGCAGGAAGGTTGTTTCAAATATTCACCACCATCCGCTCGAAGCAGAGTTGGTGAGCGACCCACTTCAAATCCGATACGACAAGCTTGTACCGGTATCCTCCTGTGCTGCTTGGTGTGCGCAGATGCAGCAACGGCCTCAACATGGGTTATTCGCCGAGATGTAATATCCGAGTGAGTCATGATAAGGTCAACCCGCATTCGGCGATCAGACAGGGTGTACAACACTACACAAGATGGTACATGTTATCAAGCCATTTTTCGTCATGGCACCGACAAGGTGCACATTCGGTCCACGGCTGTTCGCCACCGTACATTGCGCTCGACTGCCAAGTAGAGACCGTTTTCCTATTTCCCTACCCTCCAATCGTCTGTGCCTTTGGGGTGCGCTGATTGGTTACATGCCCTTCTGTGGGTAGAGGAACACAGTCGCACATGGTGTCACCCCCGTCCACTGTGCACAGAGGTGTGTGAGCTCATGTTTCGGTTGCGGCGTCTCAATTGGGTCCATGCCACCGATTTGCGTCTGAGGTCCTATTTGGTGAAGGCGCATGGCCAATGAAACAGCCCCTACAAAACCAGAGAGTGGTTCATTTCCGCATACCGAAGACTCAAAATGATTGCCCCGGAGGAGCAACCCTGTTGACCCCCAGGCCTAAATGTTTTGCCCGAATGTCCAACTTTAATGGAAAAAGGTATAGTCTCTTGCATCGATCTTCATATGGCACACCTCGTCTACCAGGGATTAGTCTTTTGGCCACCTGCTGTATCCGCTCAATCCTTTGCACCTCGCCCAGACTGAGCGGACAGTGCGCGGGTGAGCTGTACTCTAGCATTGGTCTGATAACGGCAGTAAAGAAGCGAGTGGCAACCTCTTCGGACGAAATGCAGGCGGCTGCGTTTGAGCGCTCAGAGCATGCGCATTCCATTTTGGTAAGGCTTGTTGGTGTTTTCAACGGATTTCAACTCGCAGGGTGAGAGTACGCCGAGATCTTTCACAGATGGTGAAAGGTGTAACTGTTGGCCGGGCAGATTGTAGAGTCGGCGATTACCACCTTTGGCCAGGCTCATGAATGCGGACTTGACCGGATTGATCGGAAGTTTGACTTAGGCTGACTACATGGAGCGGCGGTCCAGCTCACGCTGAAGCAGGTCGCATTCGTCGGGCGCATCAAGTACCCTCGATACCTTAAGGTCATCTGCAAACAACGCCGAAAATGAACTGAGAAGCTGAGTCAACTCGTTGATGTTGATCAGGAACAAAATGTGCCCAAGGACTGTGCCCTGCGGGACGCCACTCGTCGACGGATCCAACTGGGTTGAGTGGTTGTCCACCTGCACCCTCTACGTCCGACCAATCAGGAAGTCACTGATCCACTGGTGCGGTGAGCCACCAACATCCCACATCTTCAGATTACGAAGGAGGCTCTCATGGTTCACCTTATCAAACTCTTTACTGAAGTTGATGTAAATAGCGTCAACCGACTTCCCTTGATTTAGCGCTTACGACCATTCGTGCCTCGAGAGCAGCAGGCTTGTGATGCATTACAGAACTTACATGAAACCGTGCTGCTTGGGCGTTAAGGTTCTTTTTTACTCGAGATGCTACAGAGGACATTGCTTCAAGCGCGGACGTTTGGTTAGCTGCAAAAACGGAAGCGAAGTGCGTCGCCAATGCGGAAGCACACTCAGTGCTGGAAACAGGGGCTGTTCATCCGAGCTCTGCAACACAGGCACATCACCTGTCCGCTTCAAGCGTCGCTTCACGTAAGCGATGATTCTCTTGGGAGTTGTTTTTGCTGAGGTTGCAAGCTGCTCTTCAAAGTTTCGGCTTTTGCTCGTTTTCATGCTATTGCCAGCATTTCGTTGCCTCTTGTACGTCTCATAATCTTCCGCAGAGCCAGAATGCACGAATTTACTCCATAGCCGGCGTCGCCGTAGAGCCAGTTTGACATACTCATTGTCAAACCAGTGTGGCTTGACTGGTCCAGCTTTCCCATATTTGGCGGGCACGAATCGGGCGCACAATGATTCTACTCCATCTTTGACGATAGACCAACAGGCTTCAACTGATGAATTATGTGATCGCGACTTGTCCATTAGGCTTACGGCTCGAGTGAGACCATTGAAGTCCGCCTTCCGGTAGTTGAAGGCTGGCTCCAGTGCAGGAGTAAACGGCAGTGGTAGTTCTAACGTCGCCATTACTATCGAGTGGTCACCAGCTCCCAGGGGCTTAACGACTTGAACATCACGCACATGTTGATCGCAGCTGGTCAACAAGAGGCCCACACACTATGGAGTCGAGCGCGCGATAATCCGCGTCAGCCGATTGGTGTGGTGTGTGGCCTCAGTTTCAAACATCATCTCCCCAAACCTCTCGATTTCGCAGTGGCTGGAGAGAAGCTCGACCTCGGGCCACCGTATTCGAGGAATGTTGAAATCGTCCATAACCAGGAATTGTGGACGACTCATGCGGTTGCACCCTTCAGGCAACCAGTGCAAGCTGCGGGTCAGTGGACTGTGATACACAACACCCATGGGGAGTTCGCCGCCTCTCAGGTGAATCGAACACCATAGCTGCTCACACAGGCCACCACCGCTTCTGTAGATACTCACCAGTCTCCCGAACAAAGAAGGCCGTATGAATCTACCTGATATCTACACCTGTAGCCAAACCATTGACAATCCTGCACTGATGTGGCTACCTCGACTGGTGATGAAATGTTTACAACGAATACACAAACCCCGCAAAACACGTGCTACTGAAACGTCTACCAAATACAGGGATGGTTTTCGAGTTCACAAAACTTTCGCAGCGCTTGTTTTCCCCGTATTTTGCCCGCTTCGCATGAAAGATTTCACTAAGGCCTGTGCAATCACTGAGCGCAGTAAGGTCCTTGATCTAGTCTATACCTTTGGCACCTGGTTTGCCACACGCTCCTTTCTTTGCACGACAACCACCGTGTTGTTTCCTTAGGCCGACAGACTGTTGAGTGTAGGTACCTATTCAGAGCAGTTCAAATAATCGGCTGCTGCGATGTATTCTTTCTATCCGTCAATCCGGTAGGTTAACCTCTCTTCTCTGCTGTTTCCATTCTCCTTTACATACAAACTGTCAATTCTGGACAGATCTGACAGCCTCTCACCTGCACGACTAAAAGCATTCCATTAACACGGATACAAACGCCAGGTTGTGTCACAATTCTTGGTTTACAGAGGCGCGCTCAATATTCGAGGCGCAAACGATTGTGAATCATGGAGGTCTTCTTATCACCCTTTGCGAGGATCTCACTCTCTTACTTACTCAGATTTATGGGCAGAAGGACACTTACGCAACTTATCCCGTTTGATTCCCATGAAAACCTCCATGTCATCCGGTGCAACTGTAAAACTCCGAGGACCCACTGCAGAACAAATTCACGAGGAATGCCGAAAATCTCCATCCTGTACCGAATATTTGTCGACGGCTCGATCACGAGTAATTTCGGTGGTCAGATGGATAGCCGAACCAGGCATGTTGAGCACAAACTTTACGTTAATAGTCGTATTGCTATTATTAGTGCAGACGACGTGATTTGGCTGCAGATATTGGTAGCAGGCAAATCCTGGGATGCAAATCTTCAGGCTGTTATTCTGGCCTTTACATAGGATCCTGGTGTTTCTGGCGTTGTTTCGCCTTGTTCGGTTATCCAGGATTGTAATCACCAGTACTTGGTGGACTACCACGGGTTTTGCGAATATTGTGGCAATGTGATTGTGATTCCCGAAGTTCAGCTAATGCAAATGCGTGAAGTTAATTGCCTGGGTTTACAGCGACCGCTCTGTTTTTTGCACGCTCGCTGGATTCCTGTATCCAGACCATAAATTTTCAGTTCACTTGAACTCCTTCTCTCTGCATGATTCGAACGGGTCAGTGTTAATGTGCATGAGAAATTTTAACGATACTCACAGATTAGTACTTAGGTGCCATCCATGACAATCAATGGAGCATTCAGCCGTGTCTGCTTGATAGAATTCACAAAAACGATTGTAGCGATTTCTTTAAGCACACCAGTTGTTCTCAAATCCGTTATATATATATATATATATATATATATATATATATATATATATATACCATTTTCACTTTAAATTGGACAGAGGATACTGATAGGTTTATCCCATTCTCTCTCAGGCGCATCTGCAGCTGCACCAACGTGTCCCCAGAGTGCCGTTCAACCGCTTCTTCGACGCACTGCAATACATTGGGAGTCAGCTTCTCCCTATTGTTTCCACCGCAGGTGCGCTGTGTATTTGAGCCTTCTCGCTTGTAGGCATTAATGATGTTCCTTGTCGTACTCGCGTTAACACCGGCGACTTCAGTGGCTTCCCGAGTAGTTTTGCCGTCGACCAGCACAAGTTTTGTGAGAATTTCTCTTTGCGCAAATGATGTTCGCCTGCAGTGCCGTCGCGTCGGACACCAGCTCTCCTGCTGTTCGTCACTCATTTTGGTCGTTTCGTGCGGCACGGAGCTGATAAAGCTAAGTTGTGTTGAGTGGAACCATTATCGTATGCTCAGCTCCAATAGTGGTACCGCTGCATAGGTCAGTCCACACACCCAGACAAAACACACGAATTCCTATGGGGGGGGGGGTGTAGGGGAAAATAGGTCACCGATTTTGACCGAGGCGAACGGCACTCATGTCAAGAGAAGGGCTTACACAATCACCCGCTACGTACGCAGTTCGGTTACATTATCGTGACCACAATGTGGCCTGAACATCGTGTAATCGGCCCACTCCTCAGTAGTTGATATGTTGCAACAGTAGGCTACAGATCTAGACTGGTTTTGCTGGGGGTCATTACAGCCTACGCTGATACAATAACGTGGCAGTTGCGAAAGCTAATAGAGAGACGGGCGAAGCTGGGACACCGCCTATCTGCTTCATCCAACATGGTCCCATTGACCGAATCGGACAAGGTTCCCTCTAATGAGAATAACGGTGCACATTGAGATTGCGCATCGCAATCCAGTCACAAAATGATTGATACACAATTACGATTCGGACGTCCGATTTTCCAATTGTCACACACCTACACAGGTTGATGCGTATGGGCACTGCACACCAACTAGGCGAATGTCAATGGGGAGAGAGGAGCGTAGTTCAGAACTTCGGTCGCTGCTCACGATGAAGCAAATGTTTTACAGTGTAGCCCGCTGCTTACACAATGCCGGTGTATTAGCGTTATCATAATGTATATTCTGAACATCATTCAGCAGTCTTACTGCTCGTTTCTTACCAACAAATTGGCCAGTTGCTACTTAGATTGCAACGTGTCCAATTTGTTTTGCAAAATGTCCAGTTTGGTTTGCAAAATGTCCAGTTTAGTTTGCAAAATGTCCAATGTGGTTTGCAAAATGTCCAGTTTGGTTTGCAAAATGTCCAATGTGGTTTGCAAAATGTTCAATGTGGTTTGCAAAATGTCCAATGTGGTTTGAAAAATGTCCAATTTAAAGTGAAAATGGTATATATATATATATATATATGGGTGGCTCGAAACGGCACTTAGAAAATACAAAAGTGCTTCCACTAGTAGATCACTTCACCATCAGTGTCACGATTGACCTCCTCGATGGGTTTCTTTGACAGTTCTCGCTCTGAATTCGGTGCGTTTGATACCCACAATCAGCCTTGTATTTTGACGGCATCCACCTAACATTTATTTACGGTCCCCTTGTCAATCTTATTGTGTCTACCGACCTGAAAAAATAGTGACATGTGGCCTCCCTAACTACAAATCGCGCCTATCCACCTTTTAGGTGTTAATATTAATATTAGATTTGCTTGGTTGCATGATGTGGCATTCAACAAATATTGAGCAACGTTTGTTCTCGGAAGTTGGGTCAGTAGTTCACTTTTCAAAAGGTCACTTCTAGTTGGGATATGCTGTTGGCTGAGCAGTGGACTTCAAAGCGACCGAATTTGTGTCCATTTTAATCCACATGGAAACTGCTCAACTTCAATCTTACAGACATTGATCTAACACAATTACCACTCTAACACAAACACCGAATCTATGTGGTGTATAACGTTTTCCCACCTAGGATGCTGCTTTTTCTACGCGCTCACTGGTTCAACTGTTGTGAGTAATAATTCCGAGTTTAAGTTTACACGCCAGTGTGATTCAATTTCGACAATCTCTGCAAAATCACATCCCCAAACCATCCTTCTTGATCGGTCGACTAAGGTAAACTAGTTGGTAATCATCTACAAGTTAGGTATTCTGCATCCAAATTGAGGGCTATTCTAACACAGTTGCGTTAATCTATTTTTCTATTGGCCCATCTTTTTGTGAATGACCGGTTTGTCCCCATCTGGCATTTGCCTACTACGAGTTTAAATCAACCGCCAGCGCCATACTGGTTGCGTAGAATTTTCGCTGAATTTCACATGGTTTGTCTAAACCTCGAATGTATCATTTGCTGGTAACCCCGAGTGAACTAGCGGAATAGCACAGCGAAATCTAGTCCATTTCACTCTCCATTTCATTGGTTTTATTCTGGTTGGTGATACGCACTTCAATCGGGCAGTGGCCGACTGTGAAATACGCAATCCAGGCCTGGCAGCCCTAGCACAAGCTAGGTCTTGCAGCACTCGAGATTCCACAGCGGCGAGCCACAAAGAACGTCAAAGAGTTGTTAAATCTTACTTATCAACTTCGACTGAGGACCCTATACTTATACAGCGGCCAGTACGGGCGCCTACATGGCCACCTTATTATGGCATACCAGATTCTAAGGAACCTGGACCACGTCTACTGCCACATACTACAACTGACCCACAACACGAATGTAAGGGGTCATCAGCTCAAGTTAGCCACGCAATACAGTCGGTTGGAATGTCGACGGAACTTTTACTTTCTTCTTGTGTGCCAGCCATGGAATACCCGACCAAATTACATGCTTTCCGCCCCTACTTTGCCTGTGTTTAATTAACACCTTGATGTTGTCCTAACCCACCTATATTACGAGATATGACATGTGTGTCTCGACAGACGATGTAATGTGACAAACGTTGCACAACCAGAATTAACCTACACAACCGAGGTTGGCGCTTTCTACATATCTGTTTGTTTACACTTTAGTAAGTTCACAAAAACGATTTTCATCTTATCACTATTCTCTTTTCACCATCTTGCGGTTCTCTTTCTGGCCATCCCACAGGATTTGCTAAGGATCCGCTTTTCTGACCATAATATACCATTGTTCTATTGAATGTATCTGGCTTGTCTAAACTGCTAGCCTACCACTTATTGGTAACCGCATGGACCAGCGGAACCTCCCTTGAAATAAGTCGATCTCATTCCCCTCTCTGTTGCTTTTACTCAGGTTGGTGAAACGCGCTTCAATCGGGCAGCGTTGTTCAATGTTGCCTTTATCCAATCCAACAAGATGGCCGACTTCGACTGCTTCATCTTTCATGATGTTGACTTGCTCCCAATGCAAGACAATCTGCCATATCGCTGCAAGCAAAGTGGACCTGTTCACCTCTCAGCAGCAATGAACAAATTTGCCTTTAGGTAAGTCACATGCCCAAGCTATTGTTGCTTTTCCGATACTTTGGACCGACTTCCAGTGTTTCATACAGTGCACGTCGGATCAACAGAGAATCATCAGAGAAGTCTTCAATGCATCAGTACAGTTGTAGGTTTTCTTGTTGTTACTATCTAGCCCGAATGAAGAATCGAAGTTACAACTAGTAGGACTGTTTGGACGAGTACACCACAAGGCGAATGGTGACACTTCGGAAATATTAGTTCAGTGAACACTCAAAAGACGTTTTATGCCCGTTGCACAGTATCAAATTCGCAACTCGTTTGAAATGAATATCGCCAGCTTAAATGAAACTAGTAGGGAAGGGGGAGAAAGTCGATTTATTCCCTGTGACATTTCATTGGTTAGCGCGGTTTACCTGTTGATAGTGCCCCAAAGTTTAGACTAAATATTTGCACTGGAAAACATTCGCATTTCACCAGTGGGGGGAGGGACTGGTGTAGACCCAATATGTTTGAATTCATGTAGATCATGGTGTCGAATTACAGCCTAGCATCAGCCAAAGACGGTTTTCTGTAAGGCGACCACCATCTTCCCACCATTTACGGTAGGATTTTCCATTGCACCAATAAATAAAAGACTATGCATGAGTGTGACAGGAATTGAAAGGTAACAGCTCTAAACTTGCTGTTGGATGCCACTCAGTTTACTCCTTTCAGTCAATAAAGAGTGGTGCTTTTTGTGGTCTACTTTCACCAACGGCGTCCTCGGAATTAAGTCCATGAAGCTTGTATTCTTGTAACCGAAATTAGTGCTTACAACATAGATCTACCGCCGGAATGCGTGAAGGGATGATTAATCACGGGAAGGTCCAAATCAACCAGAGTAGAACTAGAACAGCTAGTGCTCTAGAGGAACATCCGTCGGATTGGAGTCGATCCCATTCGCCGGTTGACCTTGACAGCAAAAGCTCGGACTTTAGATAGACGCTCTTCAACCGAATGAGTACTAGACATCATTGCAAACCTAAGCGAATCCTTTCAATTGCAGTGCTGTTGACCTATGAGCATGCTTCCGATGGCCATCAGTAACTACTCGATCCATATCACAGTGTAAATTGCTTGCTCATGAATTATAGTCGTTGCTTGGAGGGTCATTTGATGTATTTGTTGTGTGATTGGATTGCGACGCGCAATCTCAATGTAGACCGTACTTCGCACTGAAGAGGAGTTTGGCCAATTCGCTCACTAGAACCGAAGCAGAAGCGCGTAGGAATTGGGTGTTGCCCGCCCGAAAACACTGCGCACCTCGACGCGTTTCGACTTTGGTTTATTTCATCAGGTGAAGATGGCATACCTCAAACCCGGGACCACTGAGAGGTTAGTTGGAATCTCTGCCTCTTTAGCCACGCGGTCACGATGGAGACCGCTTGGCATAACGGTTACTGACTGATATGAAGGTCATCGCTGCTATTTTACTAGGCAACCGACCAAACTGAAGAGCAAAATCTTACACCTAGACTTTGATTAGCAAGGGTCGTCATCCCCTTATACCTCCCAAATCGGTAGCAATGACACACTGAAACGCAGTTGTCTAACTCATCAAAAGTACTGGCAAGTAAATACCGTCGAAGCGGTGGATGTCATCGGTCCAACGGCAGAAAGGGATGGTTGAGAACATTAGATGATCGGAATATACGACACGAGTACCCGGAGTAACTAATCAAAAGACTACATGGCCCCAACTGAAAAATTCTTACTATTCCAAATGTTGGTCCATTTTGTTCTAACTAAGCAAAGAAACGGTTGTAGTCATCTTTAGAATGTGGCTCTTCAAGTTGTTCTTCTCAACAGGCCTGCATCCTGAACCCCCTATGGAGTCAAACGGAAAAGATGAGTAAGCGTGATTGTGCTCACAGATGTGCTCAACTTGAATATCGATATCCTGGGATGGGGGAATGAATAGACCTCTCTGATGCACTAAACATGGGGGACGTTCAGAGAGTTAGTGGGCTCGCACACTTGCAAGCATTCCTGTTTCATAATTTTAACACATAATTAATTTGTCTCATTGTGAGAGTATACATGATACCTTGGACACATCATTTAATTTACTCGTGTATTCTACAGCTCCGTTCTAACCTCGCTGTGTGCAAAGGGATAAAATCAATAAATTTGAGAAGTTGAAGCGTTCATTACTAAAAAATTTCATAAAGATGTCAGTAATATTAGGAGACAATGCTCTTTCACAGTGAACAGTCGCTAAGTGCCACAGGGGATCTAAACGGAGTAGAGAGTTATGTGAATATACTGACCGTTTTAGACTGCCATCAACGTCGGTGACCCTAGAAAACGTTCGAAATGTTAACAAAATCTTAACTCCAGATCTTGCCTCAACTGACCTTCACTAGTTTTCTAGTCTCAAAGAACACATAGCAGAAAATTTGCCTGTTATTCAAACGTCATTTCAGCTGTAGTGGAGTGCCTACAGGGGAAAGATTCCAACTCTTAAAGCAAAGTTATCTTATCCTATTGAAACAACGAGGGATAAAGTGTGTTGGTCAAATGATCACGTGTTAAAAGATAACTGTTAAACTTTGTACTACTTGCCTTTAAATGTCAAGCAACCAACTTTTCTGACGACTCGTAGACTGAGCACACTAGTTCTAAACAACTCAGGCTGATATCCCTAGCCTTGTGCATCCAAGTGCACAAAAGCTGACGTTGAATGGGGAGGTTGCTTATCGAACCTAGCACAGGGTCACCGGTTCCATAGCTAGAAAATTTGTGAAGAATGCGGTTGTTCAGGCTTTCAAATGCACTTGAAGTTCATAATGCGACGTCGGCTCCTACTCTGGCATCGTCTAACTCCGTCCAGCTGGCTCAAGCAAGTAAAAATTTGTGGTGAAAGATTTTTCGGCAGAATCCATTCTTCTGTGATGCTATGATGTTGTTCCTCTCAAGGTATCCCATCGGCGCCTTTACCAGCATTCCTCCCATCACTTTGGATAAGACTAGGAGTAGGGTGATTAGACGGTAGTTAGAGGGATCCGAACGATTCCCATTCTTGTAAGTACTAGTGACTATTCCATGTTTCCACATTGTAGGTATCTGCAATGGGGCTACTAATAGCTCCATTTTGGCTCATCTTGTCTGCACTGGGCATCAGATAGAAGTGAATCGTGCCTTTCAGGTTACCAACAGGATTCCTCTGTGGCAATCAAGAGGCTTGCGCCTCCGTATGCTTTCGACGGCTGAGACAGTCGGTATTAGGTTGCTACAACCTCTATCATGTTCCTAAAAGTAATTAAAACAGACGCCGCAGCTGCCTCGGCCAGCGAAAGGGGAAGACGTCGAAGACAGTTGCACTGGATGGAAAACACAATCGCCCTAGCTTACATTGTCCGTCGGTTCCTGAATCTGGCAGGCACGTGGTTTGATTCAATTAAATTAAACTGAGCAATTTTACCCCAATGCTATATGTTGATGTGAGTGTATAGATTTGATGATGAGTGTTTACACCTCTAGCTCCATGTTCTTGCTACTTAAATGGGGATTTTCAAGTTGCTGAGATCTACATTTCCTCTAGGCTTCGTTGGAAAAACCGGGACAACGGTTTGGTAGCATTCATAGCTACCGTTTTTAATGCCTTCTTTCTGAAATTATCCACACCAGGACAGCTGTGTACACACATTCACAGTAGCCATTCATCACATTTGAAGCGGTGTAGAATATGTAGCTTAATCCTGGGGGCAGAGTGAACTGCATGATGAACGGGTGAGGTGACGATTCCCTTTGGGAAGTGCGGATAAACTGTTGCCGGAGCGCTTTCTCCGCATCTTGTGTAGTCTGCGCCAGATTATTTACTGCACCTAGAACTGAAATCTCGCGCTGCACTTTTCAGAGCTTGTTTATGTACCTGTAGGGCATCTTAAGATTAGTAGAGAGTTTCGTCGCAAACTCCTGTTGGTATCTGAGTTTGTCTTCGCGGATCAATTTGACAATGATTTCGCTTATTTATATAGGCATCCTAGGCTTGCGCAGCTAGACAAGCATTATTAGCGCACCACGCCGAGTCCCCTTGAGTCATGCATTTTCGTGTCCGGCTCCTCAGGAAGTACTTCGTCTGTTGCGAGCGAAAAACTTTGTTTTCTGACGCATTTGTCACTAGTTAGGTGAAGTGGGTGACAAGCTCCCTCCACGCGACTTCGGGAGGCTGCTCAGGAGGGAAAGATCAGTACGTTACTTGAACGAGGTCAGACATTGGCCGTAATGAGTGACGACGTGAAACTCCTCACTGTTTTCACATGTGTATTTCATGTGGCAGATTTAACGGAAGAGCAGCATCGTGTGATCGTTAAGGCCAAGCGGTGCACTTATGTTTACTGGATCAGCCATTGGTGAACACAAGGTCTAAGACGGACGGGTAATCGCCAGTTCTGAATCTCATGAGAGTGGTGGTGTGATTGTATAGCGGTATATCGGCGATTACTTCTTGCGACTCCTCTCTGAATTGTTCTCTATACGCTGCTTGGACTTCGATTGCATCCACCACCAGAAGGATGTGATTATATGACCTTACCGGGATTCGCCTCACAGCCGACGTCAGGCGGTGATCCATTCCCAGGGTGGAACTTGGAGGGAGGTAACTTATTACGACTAAACACACACACGTTTTCGGTGTAGGTGGCACCCGAGAGAGTGGACAGCCTGCGTATCAGGATTGTCTATGAGATCGACATGCAGATCAGATCTGTAACACAGGAGCACTCCGCCTCTTCTGCTAGGTCGATCGTTTCGTAATAGCGTCATGCCGAGCATGGCTCTCTGAGCATCAGTCGTTCAGGTATTCTGCTATGATTCGGTTGTTAGGACTATGTCCCACGAAATGGAAAACTCGGTTAACTTACTGGGAAGGCTCTGAGCATTGGTAAACAAGTAGGCGATGTTCTCAGGTGTTAGCAGTGTATATATAGCTGCGGCTTTCGGGTGACTGCTTACGGCGACCCTCGTGCACTCCACTATCGGTCGCTTGTTGTGAACCCGAACCGTAGGGTCGGAGTAATCTCGGGTTGGCCTGTCAAATTTTCAGCGTCCTATGGTGTCTGCAAATTTATACCTCATTCAGCTGACGGTGTGTTTTGACTGCATCCCGGTTCTGAGCGGCATACTGTCGGGGTCGTACACAATGGCTGCATACTCAACATTATCTCCTCGCTTTGTGACCAGGTGTCCATCGACACTATACGTATTTCGGATGACAGCTTTTCACGTGTTTCTAGTTATGTGTCCACCGCCTTTTCCGCCATAGATTTGATTTATAGTGTTACTTCTATCACGCGTGGACCGCTCCCTTTGTAGCTGGGCGATGGTGGCAATCTTAACCTCGGATTGGCGGGCGCATTTTCTAGTGCAGGTGCCTCATTGACGAAACGCCATTCATCCCAGGAATGGGATTGATCCTCTAACCCTCTTGGAGTCTGAATCTCATGCACACAGTAAACAAGGAGTGATTTTACCTCTTAGTGTTTGAGGTAGTCGTCCGAGTATTTTGCGTTTCTGACCTCTGTTCTACGGAACGCCTGAAAACAAGTGAACAGTGCTGGGATGACGAAGGAGGCGCATCATACTGGGCAGCTTTGCTTGGACCCCGATTAACTGACACATGTCGTCCCGTAACTTCTGGCAGTCTAGTAGCTTGCCTTTGCTGGAGTTCACCTCAGATTCAGACACATTGCAGCATTTAACAGTAAGAGTATTATGATTTTATCTAGTGTTCTCCTTTTTGGCGGCGTTTGTGGCTGCTTTGTATTGGTGGCCCCAAATGCCCCTGATTTGGTAGCGGTCGAACGTATGGTAAGTGATGCCTCTGTCACTTCGGTGGCAACGATGGACGCGTATGTTTTTCCTTCTGCAACAGTGCTGAATATACCACGAAGCTTTGATAAAGTATGATGTCCGAGCGGATCACTAAAAGTGACCCCTCTTATCGAGACAGCAGTCAGCGTGGTTGCGTGCCCAACTCTTGATCATTGCTCTCACGCCCGGCTTGACTGCTCTGTTCCAACTTGGTGTTCAGTAATGTACACCCAACTGGAGACTCAGACAACTCGGGATCCAGCTGAGCGGATCTTACCGTAGTTGCACGCTGTACCATCTCTGTCAGTCTGTCACACTTCTGCACCGGCATTACTATCCATTTGACAACTGTAATGGCCATAAACTTTGTGCTCAAAATACGGAATCGGTTGTGTTATTACGTTTCTTTACTTTGCTTAAGCTAAGGGGAGAGCGCTTAAGATGGAATTCTTTTTACAATAGTTAGATCATACTGTTTTAGTTCTTACATTCTTACAATAGCCTCTGCAACTAATGTCCAATTGTAATGCTTTAGGCTTAGCTATCCGTGAGCAGGTAGCGCATGACATGGCGATTGCCAATTCACTTACGTTACTGGAAATATCGATCGCTGCTAGATCCACCCAAGTAGTCACTGGGATGACGCTCGTCCACACGTCTGATGACCGTTCTGTGCGCTTGGTGTGCACATGACACACGAAACGTCAAAACACATGCGCTCGAGTTAAGATGACTGATGGTCGAGGGATTGAATGCGCCGAAGTTTGCCGTGTAACTAAATAATTAAAATAAATGATATATTCCTCGACGGTGCGAGGCACAGTTCAACCGACTGGTCTGGTCATTATGTACAACGCGATCGCATTGAACGGATAATATTTTTTC
>OX104060.1:11122785-11162467 GCA_944474145.2 Dicrocoelium dendriticum | reverse complement strand
CCTCTCACCATTGACCAATCTGGTAGGAGTAGCCCTTAAGGTGCGCGGAGGCATCACCCAGTATAGCTCAATGGGTCCATGTGGTACGCAAACCGTCGCACCACGTTAAGGTCCGGTCTCGTTGCGACGGAACAAGTGATAGTACGCTACTCTGATAGTTACTTAGTGTACTAGACCATGATGCATCTGTTGTTTTCGTAGGTCTATGTCACGCAGCCAAAAGGAAGATCATAGGCAGCTTTGGACGAGACACTAACCTACTGAAAAACACATTGGATAAGTTAGGAATTTTTCCAATAGTATTGAGTTCACCGACCAGTACTTCTAAAAAAGTTGCTCTGTAGAACTCAGTCTAACTGGAGCCAGATAACTATGTGTCCTTCTCGGCTCTGACCATATGAGGCTTTATGCTAGTTGTTTCACAGAACGTTTTCACGACATCTTGGTGGTCTGCGGAATCATGGATATCAAATGTAAAGATACTGTGTACGTCTGATGTTCTGTTAGACCATGTGGGGTATCTATAGATATTCTTAGGTGATTTTGTTTGAGTTAGCCATGGAGAGACGGCTTTGGGCGGTATGCAAGTGGTTGTAGATTTCTCAGTAATACAGTGTTCTTGAGAATCTGTTAAAATTTGCTTTTGGGTGACTAGTTTTGTGAAACCCTCATTTAGATTGATTAAATTATGAGTCATGGCATATTGGCCCCCAAGTAATTAACTGGCTGTTAGTAGCGTGTTAATTTGATTAGGTTATACATCGCTGTGCGAATTCGTTGTGGTGCAGGATAGTCTAGTAGACAGGTCTAGATCGACCTTATGAGTGTTGGGGCATAGCGCCTGTGTTACAGGACCCTCTTCAGATTGGCGTTGCGATTGTTTCGTGGACCGTTGCGGTTCGTTTTAGTAATCGGAAACTGCACAGCATTCACCGCACCTCGTACCATTATTGGAGAGTCGATGGGTTCTACTGTGCTAGCAGTTAGATTAAGACTTACATTTGCATTTAGGCATTTAGTTTGGTTACTAATACACGATTTCTGGTGCTTTGAAGGATTTGAAGGTATCCTTGTAGTACAGGTAGGCGTTTCAGCACATAAGCTGGCTTCTTCGGCTAGTGTTTCAATCGTGCTAGTTTCTGAGCTATTGTAGAGCGGAGCTCTTCCATCTACTTTGACTTCGCTACGATTAGTATGCTTTATTAGGAAGCTGATTGCACTACCCGTGCTGGTATGCAGCCGGGGGCCAATATCGGCAATCGTGGTAGTGACTACGTCGGAACCAGTATTCCGAAGGCCGTCTAAAGGTGGCTAAAACTAACTTCACCAAACAGCTCTTTGCAAGGGTGCTTTATCGGTTGTTACTTTGTGTTTTGAAGGCGTTTCTTTCTGCTATCTGTACGCGATTTTTGATGGATTCCTTGGCTACTGATGAATCACTGAGTTGGAAGAACAAGGGGCAGTTTTTAGTTTATCTTTCTTCCGGAGCCTTGCACAGCTGCATCAAGTGCCCTCCATATTATCTACATTAAGCATGACGTTTTGTAGGGATGGTACAGTCAGGTTATCGAGTAAATCGGATGCTATTAGATTTTGTGAACATCGTGCTCTTTTAGACACTTTTGTTGCAATAGTTTCAGTGAAGACGCTAGCAGACTTAAGGTGATCTCCTTATTTAGGTTAACCTTCGCTTGCAGTAGGACAGTCAGATTTTCGAGTGTTCGGAGGGCTATGTGCAAATAAGCGACTAGAGTGGGTGTTTCCAGAGGAACAAACTGGTACTCACCTAGGCCGAGGTTGCATCAACCAAATGTTCATCCTCCACCAAATTCTCAAGCTCTACCGCCTCCATCGGAGGTTAACAATCGCAGTAGTCTTGGATATCCGAGCGCAATTTTGTCAATTGGTAGTTCCGTTTTAAGTGCCTGTTTACTAAGGTAACGTGTGTTCGACAGGTTTGTAATCTCCGGAAGAAACTATTCAGTCACCTGTCTTGGGAAATTAGGGCTTAATGCAGGTATTCCTTCTTGCGTATTTTCAGCAGCAGTGTGCGCTAAGGTTGCCCTACTTCACTTTTCCTCTTCAATTTCCCCATCAAAATGTTGTGAAACGTGCAGTAGAAGGTGTTGAGAACTGCGGTAAGGTCACGGACTTGCATTATACACCGACGATACCGCTCTACTTTGGGACGAATCACAGGCCGTTCAGGGAGATTTAAACCGTTTAGCGATGGAAGCGTCTAAGTATGGTCTATATTTGACCTTAGCGAAATCTAAACCACCATACAAGGATTAGTAGGTGATTTCGCCTGCCATCACTCTTGCTGTAGACGTTGTGGGACTAGTTCCTTGCTTCACTTGTCAAGAGAGTTGCGTGAGGGCTGGTGCCGGTGTTGGAGATGAGATCCCACAACGGATCGCAAAAGCCTGCCTTAATGTCACCAGATCGAGACATAAATAACGTATTCGCGACGTCAGTCTCAAGTTCAAGGACTGGGTGTATAGTGTGACCGTCCACACAGTCCTGTTATGAGAGACGCGGCCTGTTCGCTCGGAAGAAATAAACCGATTGTCGAATTTTGACAACCATCATCTGCGAAGGACTGCTCGCGTATGGTTAGGTTACTAGGTAAGCGGTAGGAATCTTCATGACGGTGTGTTTGAAGCAATCAATCCCAGCCTCCAAAATGTTATCATCCGACACCGTATGTGTTGGCTCGGCTACGTATCACGTATGCCCGAGTATCGCCCTCCCCGTCTAATATCGTTTGACCTTTGCTGAAACGACTGGAATAAGTGCCACGCTGGACAGCTGCTGACATGGTAACTTCGTGTTTGCCATCAGTCCGGCTAGTCCGCCTCCCAGGATGGGGATCACGCGACTTGGACTATCAGCGGGGGCCCACGTGGTATGTTATGGCCCACCACAGGCATCAGTGGCGCCCGTTCTGTTCCATCGCATTTTTTGATATTTAATGTCCAATCGAAAAACCAGACGAATACTCAAAACTGAGTCTCTCAAACGAAAAATTATTCTCTTTCTTTTATTGCCGTCTTCTGTTTTTCCCATGGTTCTGATTGCACACTTTCTGCTCACAGACTGCAGATATAAATATATATCACAGTACAAGTGCCACAGCCCGGTGGAAAACCGCACCGTCATTGCTAGTAAATAGCGCGTATACTAATTCCGCGCATACTTCTTTGAACTGGGCTTCCTCTGTTAGCGTCAGTCTTCTCCATTCTTCCTCTGGTTGCAATAGCATCACCACCGAGTTCTTCATCTCCTTACCTATCATAGTTGAGCGAATTCTCATTTCATGTGTTTACCGACAATCGGTTGTCCCAGACGCATGTATTAAATGTACTCTTTTATGCTGCTCTGGACACTTGCCGTGGAATTCCACGTCCAAGTCGCATGTGCTAGCGGTGGACCAAGTCAAGTTTCTCGATTGCAATTCGCACTGTCGCAGTGAAAGTTTTTGCCCCGTCAACGTAAGGGCCCGTTTTTAAATCGCTGCCGTGACCACGATCTTGGTATACTCTACTGTCTTTAATCAGTTGTTAATGCAATAATTGTGTGCCTCTCTTTCCCCACAAAATCCTGAATTTGACAATACAGACAATCGCACAGCATGATTTCGCTCTGATCGGTTTACTCTCAAGCTGTCCGCAAGAAATCAGCTTCAATCCACTGTGATGTTCATTGGCAGATGTGCGTCCTCGTGGGTGCTGATAGGATATTTCGTGTTATCCGTCGTTTCGTTTTACTAAAACCAGTTTATTTGTGATAGTCATAGCACGCGTCGCTGCGGTGTGTTTGAGTAGCGAACTGCTTTCTTCGGTTGAACGGTGAAACAACCCAGCCGCATGCTCTCACTATGGATGCTCGACTTTGGTTATCAATGGGACGGTTAGATGCGCGGCATTACATTCTCACCATGTCCTCGCACCACTGCATTTGCATACAACCGCAATGATCATGCGCCTGCCTGCCTGGATAACTATGTTGGGTCAAACTGGAATTCCCTAGACATGCGTTGTGCAGGTTTTGACCTATAGCTTACACAGTTGATAATCGACGAGGTTGCTTGTCAGGTCAACTCTATGCTGAACAAGACAAGCGCCTTTTTTCCGCAAATGTGATGGCTGTGTTGTATGAATTAACCTGATCAGGCAATGTCACCGTTCACTGTGTACCGATCTGACATCAATGCAATTGCGACCTGCGCACGTCATCATCTTTCTAGTGGGTACCGGATTCCAAATCTTCGTGGTCATCGGATGCTGCACGACTGGGGGAGAAAATGTCTGGATGTCTAGGCTTCGCTCTTTCACACTAACACTGCGAGCTAGGCGTCTATGGTATATTTTCAATCTTTTCACGGTCACCTGGATCACGAATCCATACAAACAGATCAGAGTGCGGATGACTACAATCCTGCACCTGACCAAATTGTATATGGATTTCAACTTTGATAAGTACTTCCATCATGCGATCCTACTCACACAACGTGCAGTACAATTTCCACTACATTAAACACAAGTACAAATGTTATCAACTAGTTTTCCCATCTATTATTATGACCCATTTGCTTTCAGCTCAAAGTGTGCGCGCAACTTGAGAGAATTCTGCTGCGCATCTCCGATGCGTTTAGCCACCATTTATTCACGCGAGAGATAATGGTGAGGAGCTTTATAAAGCGCCCGAAAGTCCTGAAAATTCGTTTGTTCTACCTGACAACTTATAATCTCCATATGCTTTGCTGTTGGGACGGATTAACTGATGACTCTTATCTGAGCTTTCAGTGGCAAAATCATCTTACCAGATACACAGCTTCTGTGAGCTACGACTACGGTTGGGAAGATGAAGGTACTGATTCACATCATGGGGCTGCAAACTACAACCGAAAGAGAAAATGTGCGTTGACACATCCCCATGCAGTACTCCACATTCTCACCTATAGCTAAGGCAATGTGAGACAGCATTATCGATCACAAAGGTGATCTTTGGCCTAAAGTCTTGTCCACTTTGATGCAAACAAACGGACCAAACAGCTTCCATCGACAGTGACGTCAAGAAAGAACCTTATACACCCAAGCTAAGTGAATATTTAGCAATAACATGCGTTTTCATCAGTGTGACAGAAGATGGATGAGACGAAATTAAACTAAAATGCGGATTCATCTAAAATAATAGTTTAAATGAGCCGGTTAATCGTCCGACTACTTTGTTTAAGTCTAGCAAAAACCGCGGTAGATGAGAAATAACTGGCGAACAGTAGGCCTGGGTTTGGACTTATATGGACTAGTGATTCTATCCGAATGAAGTTGACATTGATTCAGCTAATCCGTCACAATGGGTGTGAGTTGTGTCGTTGAGAAACAAGGTAAGAATTAATCTGAGTAGACATAATCATGACGATACAAGTCAGCTTTGAAATACCGCTACATCGGGACATGCATCTTAACGAATTTAGGATTGCTCTGAAGTCTTTACTCGGCGGACCGGGAAGGATCACTGGAGGGTAATATGTTCAAAATGAAAGACAACACCATGTGGTATCAAATTACTAGGGATAAAGCAGGATTGCAAAATGTGAGGCGTAGGAAGACTGTCCTTTCATCCTTTTGAATGTTTCATTTGCATGACTTGACCAAGATAAATAGCAGTTAAGCTTGATTGACGCCCAGCTATTTCGTTGATATGAAGGAGTACAACCCATCGTCGTTCATGTGGAGCTAGACCACTGCGTTAGAAGCTGTTGATATTGACCCCCTGTTTGCATCGAAGAATGATATCACTACACCTTGGCTTATTAAGTGACAACTCGAGGGCTTGCGACCAAAGGATGTGGTTGTTCAGAATCTCCTGTTGTCAGAAGCGGGCAGTGGTCAATTGATTGATGCCCAAGACTATATCATCTGCATCAATCAACAGGGTCTCCTATACAGAAGACAGAAATGCTAAATTTCATACACGATTTTCTCTTCACAAACCTTAAATTGCAAGAAAGAACCGCATTTCAACAGATCACCATGAATTCTGACATTTCGCGTCGCCTCATCCACTGTTTACAGATAATCTGTGGAATTGCTTTGTTACACACAATGGTAAAACAAGACGTAAAATCCTTCGGTCTTAAGGAACACAATCGATAACATCACCAGGACAAGGCGATAGTACTCACAAACACCGTCTGCTTGCATAAATTTTGAAGCATTTTTGAAGACTGCAAACTGAAGCAGACGAGCAGTGCTTTGTCGATTAATGCTCTTGAACGATTCCCGCCGATGCTGACCCGCAGAGCAATCAAATATATGCTGGGTGTTGCGGCTAGCGGGCAAATGTGCGCCGTTTGCCACCAAGTCAAGTGGGACACGCTTTGAAATCCTCCTGGACAGCCACCCACAATTCGGCGCAAGTACTTGCTAACGCAAATGCAATGAAAAAAGTATATGCACGAACAATCAACAATGATTTATCACGAGCAACAAAGCATATGCTTGACAAATCCCGTAGAATGGTTGGATTAAAAATTAAAATTGGCAGGAGCAACGACGACTAAGTTAATCTTTATTTTAAGCGTCTACCGATTTAAATGCACTGCTGCATAATGATAGTTTGAAGCGGGAATGGGATGTGCACACACAAAGGAATATAAAGTGCCGTTATAGTTCAGTAAATGTGTTAGAAAGAGAATAAAAGAAACGACATTGCTCACTTATGTGTCCTTCATTTGTCAGATCTGGTATGTTAATCCAGTTTAAATACATTCACGCTATTCACATGGACATTTTTGCATTTATACTCACCACCACGTTGCGGAGAGGGCCGTTAAGCACATGGCTAGGTTTGAGTTATTTCGTCCTCCAAGTGGAATGCACTATAGCAAGTAATGTATGTTGGCAAGTTATTCGTCAAGGCGTTTTTTGAGTAGCGTTAATGTAGGGGCAAGGATAACGTGAGTTGGAAGGGCATTCCAGGCACGGGACACACGGAGGGAGAAAACGTTTCGTCGACAATCAAGCCGACTGTAGTACATAGCCAGTTTGAGATGATGACCTCTCAGGTTGGTATTTCGGCTCAGCTGCAACAGATTGCGACATGGGTGAGTTGGGTTCGTCAATATTAAGTAAACCAGGATTAGGTCTCCTCGCTGATGTCGATATTCACCATTGTACAATCTCTGGGACTGCAGTCTGTGTTGATAGGAGAGATGAACCAATTCTCTAACGAGTTTGGTCGCTCTACGTTGCGGAGCTTCAAGTGCATCAAGATCGCGCCTGCGCCAGGGACGCCAGGTCTGGATCGCATATTCCACGTGAGGCCTCACGTAGGTGTTCAGCATTTGCGGAAAGACTGATGGCTCAAAATTGTCGAAAGCCTTCCGTAAGAGTCCAAGATGTTGACTGGCTCTTTTTGATGCCTTTTCAGCCTGTCTCGAGCAACCAAGATTGTTCTGCACGATCACTCCTAGGTCGCTTTCTTGGGAAGCACGTTGCAACTGCTGGTCCCCAAGTCGATATTCATAGATAAGCTGATGACATTTGCTTACGACTTTGCACTTGGTCACCTTGAACTGTAGCTTGTTATCGGATGACCATGCATAAGTCCTGTCGAGATGGCTCTGTAATGCCATGTGATTATCCGATGTCCTGATATCATTCCAAATGTTGACAATATCAGCAAATAGTAAGAAATCCGACTGCAGTTCACTGGCAAGATCGTTAATGAATGTGAAGAATAAACGTGGCCCCAGTACCGATCCTTGAGGCACGCTACACTGGACGTCAATTGGATCGGAAATGGAGCTGCGGACTCTCACATTTAGCTGACGTTGAGTGAGGAAGTTGCCGATCCAACCGAGCACAGGGTCACCGATTCCATAGCTTCGAAGCTTGTGCAGGAGAATGCGGTGGTCCAAACGCTCGAACGCTTTCGAGAAGTCCAGGTAGACAACCTCGACTCCCAATCTGGCATTTGCTGACTCTGTCCAGCTTGCTCGGGTTAGCAGCATGTTTGAAGTGCCGGATGGATTTCGGCGGAATCCGTGTTGCTGTGACACTAGGATGTTGTTGTTCTCAAGATGTCCCATGAGGGCCTCTGCAATTATGCGTTCCATTACTTTGCATAAAACTGGGAGGAGTGTGATTGGACGGTAGTTCGAGGGCTCCGAACGATTACCAGTTTTGTAAATAGGAGTGACTAGTCTATGTTTCCACATTGTGGGAACCTGTATTTCGTCGAGACGACGTTGCAAGAACTGCGCTAATGGTTCGGCAAGATTCATAGCTGCTGTCTTCAAGGCCTTTGGTGTGACGTCGTCCACGCCAGGTGAGCTGTGTACGCGCAATGACATTAGCGTTTCCATCACATTGGCTGACATGAACGATACGTTGTTTAACCCTGGTGTCGATGGAAGCTGTGTAAAAAGCGGATGAAATGATGATTCGCTCCGGAAAGTATGGATGAAGTGTTGGCGAAGCACGTTGGCTGCATCTTTTGCGGTTTGCGCAAGACAATCTGTTGCATATAAAACCGGGATCCCGCGCTGCACTCTGCGGAGCTTGTTGACGTGTCTAGACAGCAACTTGGGATTTGTACTGAATTTTGACGCTAAGTTCTGTTGGTGATGGAGTTTTTCATCGTGGATCAACTTGACGTGGTGGTTTCGTTGAGTTGCGTAAGCACCCCAGGTCAGGATACTTGGGCAAGCTTTGTAAGCGCGCAAGTCTGAATCCCTTAAGCCCATGCATTTTCTAGTACGGCTCCTCAGGAACGAATTCACTTGTTTCGGGCGATGGACTTTGCTTTCTGACGCATTTGCCACTAGGTCAGTAAATTGAGTGACGAACAAGATCCAGGCGACATTGCGCGGCTTCTTGGCCAGGAAGGACCAATCGGTTTCTTGAACGAACTTGGGCAATTTATCGTAATGCGTAACGACATAGGTTTCCAGGTTGTTCTCACTGATGTACTCCGAGTAACAGATGTAACAAAAGAGTAACGTTGCATGATCGCTACGGCCAAGCGGTGCATCTATGATCACGGTGTCAACCATTAGTTCCTCGTTGGAGAGCACAAGGTCCAAAACAGAGGGTATGTCACGCGTTCGGAATCGCCTGCGAGGGGTGACATGGTTGTACAGAGGTACATCGGCGATCACATCTTACAAATCAGCCTCGAATTGTTCGCTGTGCGATGCTGGAACTTCGATTGCGTGCAGGTTGAAGTCCCCCACCAGAAGGACGTGACTGTATGGTCGTGCCAGGACTCGTTTCATCGCAGAAGCTAGGCATTAATCCATTTCCAAGGTGGACATTGGAGGGCGGTAAACTATTGTTAGTAAACACACATCACCACGTCTTAGGTGTATCTGACATCAAAGATGATCGACGACTTTCGTTTCTGGGTCCTCAATGATATCAACATGCAGGTCGGATCCATAATACAGGAGCACCCCTGTCCTCTGCTAGTCGATCGTTCAGTATGGAAGTCAAGCCGGGTAGTGCCATCTCAGCACCCGTGATCTCCGTGTTCAGCCATGTTTCGGTGATCATAACTAGGTCCCAAGGTGTGGAGATCTGAGGCATACGAAGTTCGGTTAGCTTGCTGAAAAGACCTTGTGCGTTGGTATACAAGCAGATGAGGGCATCGGTGGTCAGAAGCGTGTTTGTGAATGCTGGTTTCCGGTGAGGGTCCATGCCGACCCTTGTGGGGTCGGCTGCCGGTAGTTTCTTATGTAGGACCGATGGCGCAGGTCCTGGGGCCACTTCATGTAGTTGTATAGAGCTCTCAGCGCCAAAAGGAAGGTGACCATCCTGTCCTCCTTCAGCTGCCGGTGTGTTTTGGTATTGTTTCCGTTCTGAGCTACACGGTGACAGAATTGTATTGGTAAGTTGCTTGCTCAGTGTTACATTCTCTATCTGTGGCCCGGTGCCTATTGTCTTAATACGTATTTCGGATGTCAGTGTTTTACGCTTTTGTGCCACCTTTTGATCACATGTTCTACCATCAGTTCGGAGTGCAATGATATTTTCATCACTCGGGAACCACACCCTTTGTAGTTAGGTGATAGCGGTAACCTTGATGTCGAATTAGCGATAACATTTTCGAGTGAGAGCACTTCACGAATAAAACGCCATTCATCCCAGTCATGCGCTTTGGCCTCTAGCTCGCTTAATGTCTGGAGCTCGGGGACACCATGAACAAGGATAGATTTTGCGTCTTGTTGTTTACGGAAGTCCTCCGGATTATGTTTGCGTTTCTGGCGTTCGCTCCAAGAAACATCTGGAACAATTCGAACAATGCATACGGTGGTACGGAGGCGAGGCGCTGACAAGAGAATCATCTCTGCATCATTACCTGACTGAAGTGTTACCTGGAGTAACCGCGGTTCACCGTAGTGTACGGAGTTTGTGACGGACGAGACGCATCATACTGACTGGTTTAGCTTGAACCCCTATTAGTTGACACAGGGAGTCCCACCGTTTTTGTCGTCTAGTATCTTATCTTTTATGGAGTTCGCCCCGGATTCAGTCACATTAGAGCACATAACAGTCAAAGAATTACGGTAATGTTTCATGTTCACCGTTTTGGAGGGATTAGTGGCTGTTTTCTTCGGTTGGACAAATGATGGGGTCTTGAGTCCCGTGGTGATAACGGTAGTATTAACTCGTTTGACAGCGGGTGAGATTGCGGGCAGCAACCTCGGGTAGCAACAACGGACGCGTATGTTGTCAGCCCTTTAGCAGAGTTTAGTGTGACGGGTGGTTTTGGTAAAGAATGTGTGACAAGCACATCTTTATGAGCAGCCGCTGGTGTCGGGCTGGCTAACTCTGGATCGTTACCCTTACATTGTTCTGAACTGGAGCTTGATGTTGAGCATCGAGTTCAAGGCACTGATTTATCTGATTCATCTAGGACAGTTTTCACGGCTGCAGCTTGCTCTACAATCTTTGTCAGCCTATCGTACTTCTGCGCCAACACAGTTACACATCTGACGAGTGGAAGAGACGTACACTCAGTGCAAAACCAGTGAGAATCAGTCGTACTACTAAGCTTTTTTATCTGGTTGAGACTAAGGCGAGCACATCGAGAATGGAAGTATTTTCGGAAGTTTTTGTATTCTATTCCAAATCGTACAAGTTTTACACAGCTGTCTACGCCACGACTAACGTTTATTTCGGAAGCTTTAGGCTTAGCTTTCCGTGAGCAACCAGTAGGTGCCATTGTGACTGTCAGATCTGCGGAAGGCTTTCGTTACAACTTTTGCACTGGTATGCTGAATCCATACGTCGTCGGTCAAGCTGGTGGTCTGGCAGACACCTGTTCGATCCCTGTAGAACAAATCCAAGATGGCGCACACAGACGGCAGTTGGGTCAATCAGTGAGATCTCCGACAATAGCTGGAGAATATCCACCAAATTCGCACAGATGGAAAAATACACCAAAAGCAAAGTATTGGTGCAGAACTCACACAGAGAAAACTCATATAATACCGTATTCCCAAAGCAAATGTATAATCCTGCATGGAAAAGCAAAAATCCGCGGCGTCCGTGAGTACAGCCAGTTGAAGAGATGACTTAAGAGTTTGACCTGCTCTGGTCGGATTTTCGTAGCAAACTTTTAACTTCGTGCTGTAGATCCTGCTCGATCGCATAATATCATTTCTTAATGGGATGGAAAAGACATCGGAATCACTTGTCACTTTAGTCACCATTAAAATTTAGTTTCTTAGGGAAATGGATCCTACGTCTCTCAATCGTTTTTTTGCGTTTAAGTGAAGTGCTATGAATCTGTCGGGATACCCGTTTCTCCCTAGTTTTGCTGAGACGCGTTTCAGCTCACTGTCGATCATCTTTTCAAAGCAGATCTTACGATCTCTTGCAGAAGTGGTGCAGACCAACGCTCGTGTGCACTTAATAAGACAGAAACTGTCTGACAAACACTACAAGAGAAACAGTATCCCGAAAGGTTCACAACACGTCACTCAAACGTAAAAACAATTGAGAAACGCATGGCTAATTCCCCCTCGAAGAAGGTATTCATCAACCTACCATTCAAAATCGATCAAAATGACAGACAATTCCAACATCTCCGATACTCCATGCGAAATGATGTTATGCGACCGAGTCAAAAGTTGCTCTGCGACTGATCGGTGCGACGGAAATCAGCCAATCGAATTTTGTCCTCCCAACTGTGACTGCCGGAGTCAAGAACCAACCTGAGACGGATTAATGACGATTCACTGCAACTTGCTGTGCGCTATAAATAACAGATCTCTGTGTGCATACTGACTACTGTAAGGAGGCAGCAATAAGAGATATGTCCGTGTACCTGCATATGAAATGCTTTAGGTGCATCGACCGATTACGTTGGAGATCATTCCCGATACTTCATGTCTGCGGTGTTTGTCAAGGCGTTTCTCGAACTCCGACACCAACTTTACTTCGACTGCATGTACTGGCAGGTTGTTCCATATATTCACCACTCTCTGTTCGAAAAAGAGTTGGTGGGTGACCGGCTTCAACTTCGGTACTACAAGATTGTATTGGTGTCCTCGTGTGCTACTTAGTGTGCGCTTCTGGGGTACTGACTTCAACCTGGGGTAACCACCAGGATTCGGTGTGCCATGGTGAGGTCAACTCACACTCGAATATAATACAAGATATCGCAAGAAGAAATGCAAGCGGTACTCTTAAAGGGAACAATTGTTTTCGATTTATTCATAGTAAGGCTTGTTAATTTATACCTTGTGTAGCTCAATCGAGATACAAAGATTAACTACTGGGTGAACAAAAGTAAATGGTTAACGTACTATGTGTCATGTGATCACGTGACTGAAGGCACGTGACACCACTGAATGGTGTCCGATCAATCTGTTAGTGGCTGGCCAGGGTAGTTGCAATGCTTGGATATGCTTCTTCTGAAGGCATAGATTAGGTTTTGTCAATCGGATACGTACCGCTTCAGTGGTATCAAGCAGCCGTGCGCCTGACCGGTGATGCAGTTACGATGGCATTCGATACAGGATCACAAATGACGTGTTTATCAATCAGATGCCCGCTGCAGATCCGATGGTTAGTTATTGTACTCAACTTAGTTTAGTCCTGCAGAGTGACGAGAGACTTCGGTAAATGTTCCTTGCTTCGCTTTTCCAAGTGCCACAGGAGCACGTGAACTGGTAGATTACCATTGCTTGGGGTTGATCAGGCATCTTGTCTTCGAATCTAGGAAAAATGAGTGCAACGCTTGTAAAAACGACACTAATTTGGACTGCATTAAAGTCTTTCGGCAAACCTGTATCACTCGTCGTGTGCATATTTCAGTCTCTAAGTGACCATCCAACAATAAATTAATACTGCAGAAAACACTGACCGTGAAGGAATGTCAGAACACATTTCCATCCAATCCGGGAAGATATGTACACAACCTGTCCAGCGTACGACTAGACACCTTACAAATGCAGGCGCTTTCATTGGGCCTTAGCTTTTGGCATCTACAAAGCAATGATCACCGACTAGAAATCGAAACTCACTTTGAATACTTCAACAGCTAGACAAGTCAATTTTTATCCAATTCCAACACCAGCCTCGAAGAATTGCAGTCAGACTGGGTCAACCTTTCCTTTCAGTATCAACGATACCCCATGAGAATTTTCCGATTACTAGCAAAGACACATCGATACCATTAGAGAACTTCAGCAAAACGAGAGGATGATCATCAATAAACCAGACAAAACAACGGGAGCCATGATTATGAAACACACGGAATAAGTGCAAAAAATGAAATTTTGCTCTCGGTCTCCTCCAAATTTGTGCAATGGGAGCGAGAGAGTGGCAAAACGGAATACACAAAAACACAACTGACAAGGTGTCTGAAATCACTGGTCACTGATGATCACATGACTAAAGAAAGATATGAAAGGCTAAGACCCACCTGCTCCATTATTCCTCATCATCACCATCATCACACACGTTAGCTAGAGGTGGGGAACACCTCAGCTACTGTGCCGTAATACATTGAAAAAAGAAAAAAATGCAACTGGTGCAAGCTGGCTGAGCTACCGGTAACGGATGGGCATCGTTCGGGTAAGCTACCAGCCGGTTACTGTGCATCAAAAAATTGCTATGCAAAATTATATAAGGTTAAATAATGAGATCGTGGTTGGAGGGGAGGCTAAGAGGGATGGGGTGGGACAAAGAAACTCACAACACGAACGTCACTGAGGTCGGCTCCTAGCCATATCAGCAAGTGTGTCCAACCAAACGTGTTTATCGTCTTTCGGACCCCAACCAGGGAGTCGAGAGGTTTCAACCGAGGCCAGCTCAGAATTGAGGGTCTTCATTCCTCTGGACCAAGTCATCGCTTGGCCACCCCTCCTCTTCTTCCATCCACACCCCCGACGCGCAAACAACGCACGACACGGGAGTCGGTGGACTGCCATGCGTAACACGTGGCCGGGCCATCGGAGTCTGGTGCGTGAAGTGACGGGGCTGAGCTGTTCAGTACCTTTTCCTGTGCCATAAACAAGGCGTCGAACACGGTCGTTAATCACGCGGTGTTCCCACCAGATATGAGCCAAATTAAGAAGAGACCGGTGGTCGAACCCATTATTCCTAGACTTTACGGTCCCCCAAAATACACAATCTGGGGGCACCTTGGTGACCGATGTTGAATATGAGGAACTTACCATATCACAGCACTAACTGGTCAACGCATTTAAAGAACCAAAACGATGCTGATTCCCGCGTCGGCATTATGTACACCGGAGCCGGTTCACTTTCACAATGCAGCTTTAGCAACGTTAGGTCGATCACCAACTACAGGTACCCCTGCGCCCCAATCTATGCCAGTTTCACCTATCACATTCGATGGCTACTTGGTACTGTACTTCAGCTTTTTTGGAAGGTTTCTGTACTGTGCACCCACTGGCATCGTCACATGCGATGGATTAGTGTTCCATTTTAGACCCTTTTGCTGATTTCTTCTGTTGTAAAACAAAACTGGAATATCCTGAACAATGTGATAAACTCAAGTTTGATCTGCTCTGGCTAGGTCGCAAGAATCAAAACTTAATCATAATCTTCAACATCTTTCACAGAAGTATAAAGTTTCCAACCTCAATATGACAGTGATGCAGTCAGCAGTCTACAACACACGAAAAAACAGTGACGGAATGCAATTCTAGGATCCACAGGTCTGCCAACTTTTTCCTCAATAGGTACCCAATATAGTCTGAGATACGTGCCTGCACTCTTGAACACGAATTTCGAAAAACCATCCACATGTTCTTGTTTGTACAGAACGTAATCATCAACGAATCACGAGTAATGCTATTCTTCAGTAAAGCCAGAAGGGGATCAAACTGCATGAATGTCCCATAACAACAGGCTAATCGTAAGAGCAGCGTCTAGGTTTCCTATGACCCAGTGCGCATGGTACACCATCAAATTATCTCGCTTGATTTGACGGTTTTTCTGTGACAGATGATGACAGAATCTGGTTCATTCTGGGAGGCGCTCCATTTTGTTGCGTCATCATTTGCTCTACCCACTTTGGCAAGTGTTCAGCCACCCTCTGAGCCAACCGACGGTTAGTCCTGCCTATGTAAACGTCACTGCAACTGCAAGTGAACTGATAAACCACATGCGAGGGCGAACTAGCCGAAGGGTAGCTCTGACGGTCATGAAGAACAAGTTTCCGAGTCGTGTGCATGAGACGCAACTGAGCAGTCGTGTACGTGCGCGTTAGAGCGGACCTGAGCTTGTGTCCGATGTGGTTTGCCACCTGGTCTCCCTTGAAGGGCAGGAACAGGTAAACAGCTTTCTTCTCTGCCGTTAGCACCGGCAGTTTCTTTTTGAGGAGTCTGCTGTGCACTTGGATGAACTTTTCAGGATAACCATTTGCCACCAAGGTCCTATGCAGAAACATCTCTTCGGCTTCCAGTGTATCCGGACAACAAATACGTCTTGCCCTGTATAACAGCGTTTTCACTAGGATGCGTTTGTGTGCAACCGGGGCAAAACTGGAAAAGTGTAGGTACTGCCTCCCAGAATGAACCGGATTATGTCACTAAGCCCCTCATGACAACTGGTCACAACGTGGACCCCAAGACTGTTTTCTCCGTGACAGAACGGTTAAAGATCAGCCAGTTGTGCTTCCAAACCTTAGTATCCCATCTGATATGCAATTTCTATGATTCGGTTGTAATCAATGGTCCATAAACTATGCACTTACCCGATCACGCCAGTGCACATGTGTCTCGCATTGTCGAGAACAAAAATTTTGCTGTTTATTTAAATGAATCACGGGCAATGCTGGTCTACAACAAAGCAAACATTCCCATTCCATTAACATGAATCAATATCAGAAATCAGTTCAGGGTGAAGAATTCTTTTCGGTAAACTCTCATCGGACCCAAACGTTTACAAAACACTGATAGTGTGGGGTAAGCGTCAACTCGGGCTGGGATTTACTTCTGGACTGTTTGAATGATCAAAATCGATAACTTGAGACAGAGATAGCGATGGTAAACCAAGTAAACTAAATACACATGCATACGCAAAGCTCAGTAGTCCAAAGTAATTAAGTAGGTAAAATAACAGCCAAATAACTAAGTAACAGTGTCCGTTGGCCAAGGTAGTAGTATCGGCCGTATGAATCGCTTTTGTATACATAATTCCGGCTTCAGATGGTGAATGTAGATAGCCTCGGCGATGGATAAGAGCTGTTTGCGGAATCCTCGGGTGTAGTGTTCAGATAGTGAATAAATGACTTTGAAGTCATTCTCTGAAGCTGTGTGGCCCCATTCAAAGAGGTGCGACATGATTGAGCTGTCTGAAGACCTCATTTCACCTTTGTAAAACCATGCCGGGATGTGTTCACGAATCCTCTGAGATGGGCGTCTTGTCGTGCGACCCACTTATCGTGCACCAGAGGAGCACGAGAACTGATAAACGATCATTGAACGAGTCAACGACGGTAGTCTATCCTCCAAGGGTTTCGTAGGCAACGGCTCATTGTGAAAAACGATTCTCAGGCGGGCCGCGAAATAAGTTTTCTCGACAGAGTCTTTCAGGCGTTTGGATAACATATCAGCTGCAGAACCGCCCTTAAAGGATATATGCATGCAAAGCTTTTTCTTAGGAGCAATGCTTCTAGGTGGCTTTCGATTGCGTTCCTTCAAATGTTTCATGATAAATTTACCAGGATAGCCATTTTCCCTGAGGGAGTCGCTGATTCTTTGTTGTTCTTCGTTGACGGTATCCGGAGTACAAATACTGCGCACCCGGAAGGCTAGCGATCTGATTAAACTCCGCTTATGCTGTAGTGGTACTACGCTGTGGAAGTTAGTGTACTGCCCAGTACATGTGTGCTTTCTGTGTACCTTCCTGCTGCATGATCCGTCCGAGTTACGGATAACCTCTACAGTCCAGAAAGGTAAACGGTTTCCGAGTACGTGTTCGCAAGCGAAATGGAGATTCTCGTGTGCGTCATTGAAAGCTTTCAGCAACTGTTCCGCATGCTTTTCGGATTTGCAAAGTACGAAGGTGTCGTCAGTTGCACTGGTGGATCGAGGTGAGGCGGTGCAGCAAACTGAATACTCCAGGTGTGTGTCAGAATGAGGTGCATAGTTTCGCGTGAGAGAACAACGACTCGATCAACGTTTTTGGGGTCGAAAACGTCACAAACCGATTCGAATGTCCCGTTTGATGCAACTAAAATGCTAAATGCCCATCCTGTGTCATGCCAACCGTTACTATGGTCTGTTGTATGCGGACGCCGAACTCAGCCTAACTCTCTATGAGATTTTAACAATCACACTGATATTCCTTTTCCTAGTCGGAAAGCGAAGGCCGCTTAGTCATTTTTCAGGCTATTAAAATGAATTGTTCAGGTGGGATAAAGCTCGTGACGTTATGTTTACCGACCGGGTCGATTGATCCCCAGGTTACTCCGTTCATTAGGCAGGAATTGTAGATTCGCCCTGGTCTACATCAATCTTCCGTTGCCTTAACTTTGGTTTCTGACACTCGACTCACTCTGATCTGCTGTTTTGTTAAACTACGACTCGATCATTTCAACAGTTAAATTCAAAGCAATTTGTAAACTCAGTGAGCAGGTCGCGACCCAAATAACTCTGCTACTTGAACTCTCAACATGTTCTGTATCAAAGTTACTCGGATCTATGTTCTACTAAGTTATGTCTCCCCCCAAGTGACATACTGTTTGTACTTCAAACGAAAGAGAGGATATTGAGCTCTGAATAAACATGACCCACACGTGCTGAACACGTGAACTTCAAGCTATCGACAATGCACATTGGTAGTCTGGTGGCAAAGCCTCGCGTTCGCATTCTGCCTCCTATCCATGATTTGGATGACAGGAAAATGTGTCGAAGTCAGGACATGGAGACGATGGGGCTGTACTTTGCACATACCATCTACACAGAGCCGTTTGTCTAAATGCATCATTATACCTTGTAACCTGGTCTCTCGAATTTTCCGTGTCTGTTGGTATATGATATAACGACTAATTTGTCAAGCAAGAAAGCGAATTCTTGGTGTTTGCCAAGCTTCAACGGGTCAATGAGTGCAAAGACGACCTAGATGCTTCTCTGCAACTATCTGATAGTTGCGTCAGTAGCTGTGGTGTAATGGAAATTAATCCTGTCCGACAGTACAACAGCGGGTCTTACTCACAGCGTTCAAGACATTCAACCACTCCCAATAAACACTAACTCAGGTGATGATTTCAGTATACATTTAAAGTCAAGAAGCGACTATTTCACCCAGACCACCGTAGAGTTATTTCGCAGACTGAATTGTACGATGCCAAAAATCAATCTCAGGGTTGTCGAAATATGGTTTAGAAATTCGAAAATCTCCACACTCTGTTGTTCTGTTGGTTGCACATTTAGGCATTGGTTGTCGGCCTTGGTCGATTTCAAACTCACCATGTTTTCTGTGGCTCATTGCAGTGAAACGTCTATGATGTTAAGGACCTCACTTTAGGTAACAACCTTAATTTCGAAATCAACTGAACGCGCTTCTTAGTAAAATCAGCTTTCTTGAAAATGCTTGAAACATCATTATTGTCTACATCATGGTTGTTATATTACGGTGACGAAAGCATTCGTCTGTTTCTCTAATCGTTTGTCAGAAAGTAGATCGTTTTTCGCTCCTTGAACCTTCGAGTTACCTGAAGAGATAAGCCATTGTCTAACCACTGCGTATTTGTGCAGATTCGATGGAATAGGGTATCAGAATTCTGTAGAAAAGCCACACCGATAGAAGGCATAAAATCCTAAGACCAAAATCTATGTGCCCTACCACCGACTGAACTCGTGCTGAACCAACGGTAGGTATTGTCATCTGTCACGTAGCCTTCCAAAGACGCGAAATGCCAAACTGAGGTTCAATCGGGAATCTGCTTGCATCATAAATAAACATAATATTTGTAGGATACCACAAATGTCAAATGTAAATACATAAATAAATATTTTCTCCATGTAACGAGGCCCACCCAAACAGGCGTGATCGATCAAAGCATCGTGTCTCACTGTGTTGCATGTTCCAGCAGTTGCTGTGTGATCAGTCAATAGCTGCTTCACATTTTCCGGTTGGAAACGCGACGGGAGCCGGGTCACTTATCTTTAGCCCCTTGGATGCCAAACCCACACCAGAGGTACACGGCGCCGGGAGTCCACAGCATAGGAGTAATAACCAAACCAGATGGTAACGGGCCAGCAACGCACCAAACAGAGGTTCTAACACAAGAAAAACGCTTGGAAGCCGCAGACAAATGTGCGCTGAGGAAAATGTATTATTGACACTCGACAAAGCTTCGAACAATAGCACGCCACGCCGCCTCTAGGAAAGCGTTCGCGGAACTGTAGAAATGTTGCTTGTCAGGACTAATTCAACGATCGGATGTTCGTTGATACAATGAACAACATGGTTCGCAGACCACGTGTTCTTACAAACGGAACTAAGTTCGACCTTGATTAGTGAGGAGCAAGTCGTTCGGTTACTTACTGTTGTACTTTGATCTGAACAGCCTTCGGCTTTCTTCGATTGATCTCAACTGTGCACAGCACTTTATTACGCTTAATTGGCCTGAAAGGAGGAAATGAACATTCTGAAATCTTCATACAACGACTGCTTAGTTCGGACTGATAAATCAGGCAAACCGGAGGTCTCCTATCCCTAACCCCCCACTTTTCTGGTGATCACCGGCATCGGCACTACAGTGGTTTCAAATGGAAAGTGAGTTCTTCCTGCTTATCAGCCAACGAGGGCGAATGATTAGACTCCTCTCGAATCGAACCCAGACTCCTCATAATAATTGACAGCTTTGCACATATTTCTACTTCCTCTAGCAAGTCTCAACCACAAATGTAGCTTGGACAGACAGATACGACACAGGTTCCCGTAGTTAGCGAGTACCTACTTGACGTGATTGCGTCCATCTTGGCAGTCATATCCCCGAAAAGTACCACTTCACTCTTCAAATTATAATCGTCTATGAATTTGACCAAGTATGTGCCGACCGAAAAGCGTTCCACGGGCACACTGAAGTGATGGTTCGTTTTGTAATTAGTCACTTGAAACACCTTAAGGCTACTTGCTAAGATAAACTTACTCTAAAACTGTTCGCATAAAAATAAATGTATAAATGGGTATATTTTCCGACGAACGGGATACGTTCCCTTTTGTAGAACGATCATCTGTATGGTAAGTTTCGCAATTATTTCATGTATTAACTACATTCAATGTGAAAGGGTTATGCAAGTTGTTGTTGCGTATGTGATAAGTACCATTGTTTGATAGTTAATATAGTTACATGTTGTTCGGACCCGATTCTATGAGCTCGCTCGTAGATTGCTGAAGGTCGAAAAGTTTGACCACATTTGGCATGGAAAGAAAATTTTTTTAGTTAGTTTTAAGAATGGGCAGGCTCTCACAGGTCCTTAGTTGCAACGGTAGTTTATTTAACGGATGGGCGTACCTCACCAAGACGAATTTTAGGCGGATATTTTTCTTGGTCCTCTGTAAGGATTATAGACATTTCCCATTACGAGTGGGATAGTTTAAGCCGTTATGTACTGCGATGGTCGTACCATCTGATTAAACTCGCTAGTATATTATGTTGTAGAGAAGAGTGCTAATGATTTTCAGCCATCGAAGCCAAAGTGGATAGAGCCGGAAGTAAGATCATCGCTCCTCATTGGTAAGTGATGATGTGCTCCCCATGAGCATGTTGGCAAATGAGCGCTGGACTTTTGACAAAGCAATTCTATCTGTTTTGCTTAAGTGGCTATGCATGCATGATACACCAATGCACATGCAACAATTCGCATGCAACAATGCATGCATGATGCACAATGTGTTTAAATGTCTCAAGTCATGTTTGGGATAGTGAGAATGACCTAGTTATGTAGCTTGTTAGTTGTTACGCTTTCGCTACTTGATGTAGGATGTGCTCAGAGAATTTCAAGCTGCTCGAATATCGAATTCTCAGGTCCCGAACAGAATGCATCTTTGGGATGGGGGTGACAGTGTGAGTGATGGATCCTTCTGGTATAGTGTAGTTATGTCAGAGTATCTGAAATTCCTCTGCAAAATACCTCATTGATCTGCTTCTCCTCCATTTGTTTAGGAATGGTAAGTCCTAGGGTGTATCTTTTGAGCACAGTTCCAGATGGTCAGGTAGCAATGAGTAGACTAGTTTGATGTCATTCGCAGATGCAAATGGGTGCCCGTGTCTAACGTAATAACATATATCGTTTATGTAAATGAGGAAAGGTAAGGAGCCCAATACACCGCCCTGAACAACATCATTCGGTACAAATTGTCCTTCCTTTAGCGTCCATATTTCCCAGAGCTTTCAAGAAGTATGACCCTCCTCTTGAAGCGAGTCGGTTATTGTCCCAAGCTTCAAGGTACATTCCAGTAATTCATGCACCAATCCATGAAGATGCAGTCATATCGGTTATCCTGATGCTACTACGCCTTTTCTGTGTCAAATGCATTCACAGCGCTTTCAAGTTCCTCCTTAAGGGACTCAAGTTACTCCAAGGATCTCCCAAGATAGTTCCTACCGCTATGAAATTGCATTCAGCGGGGACGAATTTTCTGCTTTCACACTATCTGTTGAGTAACCAATCCCATATCAGCCAATTACATCCCGTTTTATGTGCTCCATGATATACTGCCGGCTGATCTGGGATTAGTCTTTCAAGGTGCCGTAACCATTTATGGGTATTCACCCCGCTGAATGCAATTCGTTAGCAGTAAGGACCGTCTTGAGAGTTTTGTGTTATAACAGTATTTCCTTAAGGAGGAATTTGCAAGCGTTATGAATGAAGTTGCCTGGGAAAAGGTATAGCATTCATCCTACTCGTAAAGCGCACAGTTGAGGGAAGCAGGCTTGTCTTCGCCCCGATCGAGGATGGGTGTGTCAAATATTCATACTTTGTTTACTCTTCGAGGATTACAATGTCTACGGCAGACCCAGTATTATCATCTTCCTGAATATCCAAGTTGCATTCGACTGCGTAGGCTGACTTAATTTATGATATTACCTTACAAAACGGAATTCCGGAGAAGTACTTTGCCATTATTTAGGCGTTATTACTCCCTACTTCAGACAGCATTAGAACCTACGACAAGATTTCTGCACCCTTCCCTATCGCTAGTGATGCGCAACAAGTATGCCTTATATCTCCCTTCTAAGATAAAATCATGATCAAGGACGTCCTGTTGATAAATGTATAAGGCTTTCAGGATTTTTGCATTGAGCTTGTTTTAGGTAATGGCGCAACCGGTTTTGGGTTACGCAGACGATATCGCTTTGCTCGATGACGACTGTCATGTATGCGATTTCCCACCTCCCACCAACAGCTATACATTCCCAGGGACTTTTGTCCAATTTGGGATGACAGATGGAAGAGGTCTCCAACGTTCTTGGATGTTTTCCGTTGAAGTGTCTCAAGTACAGCGAGGTTTTGCATCTGCCACAGATGCCATACCTACATGGAATATACCACGTGTGGCAGCACATAGGCATTAAGCACTTATAGGAAGATTCAGGGGTGAAATAGACCAAGCCTTCTGCGTAGAAGGCCCACTTGTTGATTACGGTTTTCGATGCGTTCTCGGTTTATTTCGAACAGCCGATATCATCCTGGACCAGTATCCCAAGTGCACGCTCCTGAGAGGCCTTCACAAGTAGCCAACTGTATGGCGAACTGATTGCTTACCGACTGACTGCTTGCTAGACTGACTAACTCAATGACGGACAGACAGATCGATCGACCGACGGGCTGACTGCTGCTGACTAACTGGCTGATGGATTGACTGAATAATCCAGTGATCGACCGATAACTGACTGACTAACTAGCCGACTAGACACAGCGCAACTGCCATTTAGTGGAACGGAAATCCACCGGCTGCGGTACTCTCATCAGACACGAATCTGGCATAAACAGTGTCTCCAGCTTTTAGACAAATCTCACTGAGTGTTGCCAACAACGGAAGTCATTTTCAGTTGCATACATAGTTCAGCGGTCTCATCGGAACTTGGTTTTTACGTTTTTCATCGCCGAGCAACAACAACAACAACACTTGCGTATAGACCCATGTGATGCCAGATTTATTCACTTTAATCTTATTTCACTCACATCCACTGCTCTGCTCAGGCTTCCTTATTTGAGCTTCTTCGGTGGGGTGGTTGCGGTGACCAAGAAACAATTCCTCAACATCAATGGGTTCAGCAACTGCTTTTTCGGTTGGGGAGGCGAAGATGACGATATGTTCTACCGGTTTCGGCACAAAGGATATTCGATATTTCGACATCCGCAAGAGTTATCACGATATCACATGCATTGGCATCAGCAAAGTGAAATAAACGACCACAGGTGAGTTGAGTGACTGCCTTCCTAATGTTGCTATTCATTAATCAGGTATTCCCATAAAAACTGGGATGCACAATTCTGTGTCACACAATTGGTGTGCCCGATAACCTAAGTAACGTATTCACCAGAATTCACACATGTATTCACAACCGATTGCCAGTGAATGGTCTGTTGCGCCTATGAATGGAACTGCACTAGCAGACAGACACTAAGTGAATGAACTGTGCGCTTCTGTAGAACAGATGCAGCGTACCTACAGGAACTGTGCAATATGCAGCCTCGATGTAAGTAATGTCGAACACAGCCGCCTCGGAACAGTTGCCACGGTTCATTTAATATCTGTTAAACAACACCGTCTATAATATTCACCGAATGTAGTCGGTTATGCACAGTCGTCCATCAGTCAAATTGTAACGTATGTCGTGCATGTGTTCGGTTAATCGGACTCCTTTCTTCGTCTTCTTCCTGATAACCAAATTTTATTCTGCAACGGTCAGTAGTGAACGTGTACCAGCGATTGGCGATCTGGCACTTCCAGTCGTTAGTAGTGTGCTAATTGTCATTTTGACTGAGAACCGGAATCTAATGTAGGTCATCCCTGCTTTTGAAAAGGCAGATGGTATAGTGGAATGAGAAGAGATTTATTAGACCAAACACCAGACAATATTTGCTAAAAGCAGAGTAGATGGTGAGAGATAATTGTTATGAGAAATTTGGAAAGCGCTCTGTAAATAAATAAATAACGTTTTATTCTCGTCCATGCGGGGAGTCACTTGCGTCGTAATATCCTATTTATTCCCAGGTTACAGCTTTCTCAACATTTCAAACTCTGTGTTCCAAGCCCCTACTCCCCACACACTAATGGACTGTTCCCACTTTTTGTCAGGATGAAGGTGCTAGAGAAGTCACCGACACGTTTCAACTCAGACGGTTACTTGCAAACCAAGTACACAGTCACTTCCGCTAACACGATGCATGCTGGATTAATTCATTGGATTTCAGTGGACTTGGATGAGCAACTTATGGTTAGTTCTTCGACGAATTGAACAAAAAGGAAACCAATCCGTTGTTACAACATACTCCTCCCATTGAATAATTCACTGCACACAAGTTAAATATTAACTCATTGACATTTGTATGTCAAATTATGGAGCCTAAGTAATCACTACGTGTAGAAATTCATCACGTTTAGACTTACTCAGACAACCATCCTACGCGCAGAAAAACACTGTACGCGCGTTTCATCCATTCGGGAATCGTCAGCACTGCACATTCCATCGGACCCTGGTAGGGCTCTAACCCGTAGCTTAACTGTTGCCAGTCCGTGGTTGAGACCACTATGCTGCAAGGGGATGGTAACGACCATCGTGAATAACTTACTAGATGTGATATAGCGCCACTCACTATCCACTGACTTACACGTTACCACCGTGCAGAGGACAGGGTAGCCTCCTCACCAAGCGACGAGCTTACCAACCTTAAGCCGCCAGTTAACGTATGGCATTTTAAGCAGTCTGATCTGCGTACTGATCACAGAGGAGTATGTACCAAGTTGCCTATGTAATGATATTCGACAGTAACTCAGTTACGGTTCATTAGGAACCTTCACTGTCGAAGCCCCGACGGAATCACTGCCCAGCTTGGCTGTATAAAGGATTGAGAAGAACAGTGGCAAATTCCGTGTCTGTATACTTGGTTGATTCGAATCACTGGAGTGATGCACACGGTGCGTTCCATCTCATTTACCGCGTACCCAAATATCACACACGAGGGTTTAGATGTCACCTAATGGCAGCAGGCGAAGCCATTGCCACTCGGCTTCTAACCCTGACATAAATAATTCGTCCGAGCACTCACCCTATCCTTGCTCCCCGTAACGCTCACACGCTGTGTTGCTACACACACACACACACACACACACACACACACACATGCATACTTGATCGCTGTGGAACCAATCACCTAGCTTGGGCACTTAGTCCATCTAGCGTTCGGAACATGTATCCCTAAATTTTGTTTACGTTTCCATCTCATTCATCCGTGGTGTAGTAGCCTGATGTAGAATCACAAAAAACAAGAGCTTCTTTGCTAACACTTTTTATGAGGCATAAAGAGCGGCTGCAGAAGCGAATAGGTCAGTGTGGCCTCAGGTTATAGGTAGATATCAATATGGCAAGACACCGGATTAGCCAGCTTTTACTTGATGCGTTGACACTCCTTTCTCCGAAGGAAACGCATACTACAAACAAACATCACGCAGTGACCATTCCAATCTCAATTTTGAACCGCAGAACCTGTGCACTTGTGCGACCCTAACTTTCTGTACTGCGACGGTCCTGGAAGAATGACTTGATCACGTGTTCAGATGCTTGCTGATTCACTCTCATTTGCCGCCCCTTCCTCCACAGCTTTGTGTTTTCCCGCTACCGGGGAAGGCCCAGTTGATTCAACTACACGCGGCCAGCCGCGTCAGCAGTTTGGTTGCGGCCATTTCTGAACTCAACAGCGCCTCAGTAACCCGAGGATGCTTGTGTTTGGCGTTATGTATAACGCCAGCGCAGTGAGCAAATTCCGTGGCTTGAATAGCCTCCGGTGAAGCGTGCCCATCTCAGCACACTAGTGTTGTAACCCAATATTACCTAACACGGAATGACGGCATCCACCTGCATGGCACTATCAATGTGAACTGTGCCCCGTGCTCGCATACACACACACACACACACACACGTGTACTTTCGTTGTATCCGCTGCGCACAGAATCTAACAACCGATTAAATTCGGGCACCTTGTCTCCTCTGCCCTTTGTTACGCATTGTTTCGATGCATGCGTTTGACGCATCGATTGATGCGTTCACCCTGCAGAACAATTGGTACATCAACCACTGCAGCTCAGCCTTGGTTGGAATTCGGCGATGGAACAGGCTGCTTCACACCTTACACGGCTGGTGTCGAAACTATGTGAGCCTACTTCGCTTTGTACATGCTGAACTCGTGTAGGATAGTTCAGGAGAAAAGAACTGACACGGGACTAGCGGAGAAAAATCCCGCGCAAACTGAAAGTGCTTACGTAGTCAGGATGGGCACCTACTTAAGCATGGAGTTCTCGGTTGACACCCCAACGTCCCAGATTAGCGTTGTGGTTTGGCTATTGTAGTGGCGCGGATGACAAGAGTCACAGGCGGAACAGACAGACTGCAGAAATTAAGGTAGGGGAAAACTACGAAAGGACCAGTGACGAAGTTTGACACCGCAACTCCAGACCTAATGAACAAGCTGGAAATGGTCTACGCGCGACACACGACATCAGGCCAAGAGCGAGCAGAGCGATAGATCTAGTGGTGAAAAGCCCGATTTTCCAGTAAGATACGCCTTTGGTCATGCGTTCAGGAAAACCCCAAGGACAGCGACGCCAGGTTGAGCAAGCAAGTCAAGAGCATTAGCAAAATCCACCTTAGTCAGAATACGACGATCGAAAGTGAAGATACTAGGACGACTCGACCGAAAAGGACCTCACGGCCTGACTTGAATCGGGGCATGTATGTGACACCGAACAAGAAGACCTACGATGCGCATTGGGTTGGAATTATCCTCTATATGTGGATCCGTGCGTGTTAGCCTGGGAACCTGTCGTTCGTTGACCATAAAGACAGTACGTCTGTGCCGCCTCGCTCTCGCTACGCTATGTCTGCCAAAAGTGTGCAAATACAGTATGTTCCAAAAAAGGGTCCGCTTTTCCTCAGTTCCTCGGTGAACAAGGTACACGCCTTGTAGTGACACGGGAGTGCACTAAAGTGCCAACTGTCAAATCATAGATGTTGGTCTCTCAAAGTTTCGCACATCCGTCACAGGGGTATGACTAGCTGCAGTGATGGCAGGATGCCAGGCCACAGCGCCTGCATCCTCGGTACTGGTGTGCTGACATTGGATGGACAAATAAACTAAGACCGACATGAGTTGCCACACCGATTTTGGAATGCCAGGCCAGCATGCCAATATCGTCCATCCTTACAACGGTGGCTGGGAACAACCCGCACGACGTGAATGAGAAATGGATTCGCCGCAATGAACGGTCTTGGAAGGATCGATGGATACTTGCTGTTAGGCAGATTAGTAAGCTAACCACAGCGATCCTTGTGTTCGCTATGTTAGCAACAGAGAACGAGCATACTCTGCGATTGAAGTCTGGTAACGTGCCTGTGGATCAGTGCGTGCTCCTTCTGCGACCCTTTGGTGAGTGACAAAAAACGCGGTAGAAACCGTTTGATGCTACAACGCTACAAACTACATATTGAAGTCCGTTGAGAAGCGGAACTTTCAGGAAATAGTAAAGAAATTCGACAACACTGGGAGCATGCGCAAAGCCAAAGGAACCAGGCGTCCCCGTACCGCCCCGGATGAGGTGTAAGCTTGCGCTACCCCTACCACTACGACAACAACTACGAATGCTACTAATAGTGGTATTACTACTACCACTTCGACTACTGCTAGGACTACTACTACGACTACTACTGCGACTACTACTACGACTACTACTACGTCTACTACTACGACTATTACTACGACTACTTCTACGATTAACACTTCGACTACCATTACGCCTACTAACACGATTACTAACTACTACGACTACTACTTCGCTAATACTCCGACTACCACTACGAATACTACTAATAATTATCCAACCTACTAATACTATTGATACTACTACTACTACTACGACTACTACTCCGAATACTACAACAACCACTACTAAGACTACTGCTAACACCACTACCACAACGTCTACTACGGCTAATACGACTGCTACGAATGGCACAACTACTACGACTGCTACGAATACTACGACTATTAGGACTACTATGACTAACTACAACTAAGGCTACGACTACTAGGACAACGACTACTATTACTACTACTATTATTGCTACCAATACTACTACTACTACTACTACTACTACTACCACTACTACTACTACCACTGCTACTACTACAACTACTACTGCTACTACGGATACCACTTCGCAGATACTACGACTACTACTACGACTACTACTACTGATGCCCCAACCTACTAATACTACTGACACTACTACTACTACGACTACTACTACTACGACTACTACTCCGAATGCGACTACGACTACTATTAAAACTACTGCCAACACCACTACTACAACTTCTACTACGGCTAATACGACTGCTACGAATACTATGCGTATTAGGACTACTATGACTAAGTACAACTAAGGCTACGACTACTAAGACTACGACTACTATTACTACTACTACTATTTCTACCATCACTACTACTACTGCTACTACTACGACTACGACTTCAACGACTACGATTACTACGACAACGACTACCACGACTACTACGACCACGATTACTTCGACTACGATTACTCGATTGGTATGACTACGACTACGACTAGTACCACTTCTACGAATACGACTACTATGACTTCTACGACTACTACGGCTACAACTTCTGCGGCTGCTACGACAACAACTACTACCTTCTACTGCTACGAATGCGACTACGACCAATACTACGACAACTTCTTCGACTACGACTACGACTAGAACCACGAATACGACTACGACTACGTCCACGAATAAGACTACTGCGACTGCTACCATTACCGCGGCTACTACGATTTCTACGACTACTATGACCGCAATTACTACGACTTCAGCTACGACAAAGACTAGTACGACTACCACTAATACGAACACGACTACTGCGACTACCACTGCTACGACTACTACGACTACGACAACGATGACTACAATTTTTACGTATACGACTACCACTACTAGGACTACGATTACTCCGACTACGATTACTACGACTACGACTGCTACGACTACTACTACGACAACAACGAGTATTACGACTACGACTACTACGACTGCGAGTACTACGATTACTATAACTACGACTACAACTACGACTACTAAGTCTACAGTTACTACTACTAAAACTAATGCGTCTACGTCTACTGCGACTAGGACTACCACGATATTACGATTGTGATTGCTACGACTACGATTAGAGCGACCACGATTATCATCACTACGACTACTACGATTACGACTAATGTTACTACTGCGACTATTGCGGCTACGACTACTACGACTCCAACGACTACTACTATTATTATTACTAATACTACTCCTACCTACTACTACTCGGACTAGGACTACGACTATGTTACTGCTACTACGACTGCTACTACGACTAACACTACCATTACTACGACTGCAAGTACGACTACGACTTCTATTGCGATAAACAATACAACTACTACTACGACTACTACTACGATAACTACTACTACTAATGCTAGGACTACTGCTAAGACTACTACTACGACTACTTCTACGATTGTATTACTGCGACTACTACTACGACTGACTACTACTACGTCGACTACGACTTACGACGACCGATCTACTACCTACGACTACTCTACTACTACTACGACTACAATACTACTTCGACTACTACGACTACTACGACTACTACTAGCTACTACTACACGACTACGTACTAAGTCGACTACGTACTACGACTACCACACCCCCTACACACCTCCGCACTCGCCCCCGCTCTGCCCCAACCCCGCCGTTCCTGCCTGGCATCCCCTAAAAGCGCGCCCCCTACGCCCCCGCCCCGTAAAAACGTAAAGTCGCACGCCGATATTTACTCGTCAATAAGACACATAACACGTAGTACCGGAATTAACCCATATACCAGTGGACTCAATACAATACTGTATACAGTTCTTCCACTCATTCCGGTTGCAAGCCATGTCTTCAAGGGTGCTAATCCATTGGCACTCCTCATCTTTAGGTCCCCATCCTGGAAGACGTAGGGATCCAACAGCGGCTAGACACGGCGTCAGCAATTTCATGTGCCTCCGCCATGTAGAAGGCTGACCATCACGCAGTCGCCTCCAGCCAGTTGCTTGACGAACGAATAGCGTGCGACGCGGTAGACGCTCAGGTGCCATGCGTAGGACGTGACCGAGCCATCTCAACTGGCGCAACAAAACCAGTTTGTTGAAGGGAATACCCGCATTCCTCAAGATGCGAAGCTGAAGGTCATTACTATTAACTCGATGTTGCCCCCAAACACCAGTAATCCTCCTTATGCAACCGTTATCAAAAGCAGAAATACGACGCATATCTTCCACGCGAATAGGCCAGGACTCGCTCCCATACAGCAATACTGAGCGAACTGATGCGCTGTAAACGCGGTCCTTTAGTGAGAATGAGATGTCGCGACGACGCCGCAAGTGCCTCAGACTGACAAATGCTGATCGAGCTTTAGCTATGCGAAGAGAAACTTCTTTGTTGATAGTGGCTTCAGCAGCAACACAGCTCCCAAGGTAGACGAAACCATCTACCTGTTCAAGTTGTGCGCCTTCGAGAGTGAGCACGGGAACAGGTGAAAGCCAATCCTTGGGCAGCACTTTACACTTCGATGGGGCGAAACTCATGGCACACTTAGGTGTTTTAACACCCGAACGATCCAGAGTGAGTTGCATACCCTGAGGATCGTCACCGAGTAAGGCGATATCATCAGCATAATCTAAGTCGGTCGCGCGCTCACCCGGTAGAAGCACTAGGCCAAAATGTTGGAAGCCTACAACACTCGACAGAACGTCTTCGATTGCCAAGTTGAAGAGGAATGGGGACATAGGACAGCCCTGTTGCATACCGCTATTGGCAGCGAATTGCAAGGAAAGCTTGCCATAGACCCTCACTCTGCCGGATGTATGATGGTAAAGTGCTCGTAAGATGACGGTATATTTCTCTGGCACCCCGTTCTTTAGCAAACGACATCATAAAGCAGGTCGATCAACGGAGTGAAAAACGGCACATATGTCTAGAAATGCAACGATAATGGGCCTGTGATAAATGTGGCGATGTTCGAGGAGCTGGCGGAGCGTGAAGATTTGATCCACGCATCCGCGGCCAGGACGGAAACCAGCTTGTTCTTCATGGTAGTATGATTCACGTACTGGGAATAGTCTACGAAGCAGAATGGATGCCGATAGCTTAGAGGCAACCGAAATAAGACTAATCCTGCGATGATTTGCACATGAAGTGCGAGCGCCTTTCTTGAAAATCTGTACAATAACTGATTCGTCCCAAGAGGAAGGCACTTTCTCTTCATGCCAAATTTTTGCGAACAGCGCGATCAGCTGGTTAATGATCGCCACATCGCCGTACTTGAATAGCTCCGAAGGAAGTCCGTCTGAGCCGGCAGCCTTGAGCCGTTTCAAGCGTCGAATCTCGAGGCAGACTTCCGCTTCGCTGGATGTATTCAGTGGGACGAGCCAGGGTGGATAACAATGTGTACTGCATGTATTGATGGATGATGGAAGCCAGTTGAATTGCGAGTGAAAGTGTTCGGCCCAGCGGTCCATATGCCTCTGTTGGTTGGTGTTCGGAGACTCATCCACCTCGCAAATGACCTCACTGACTCCAGGTTTCCTGAGGCCAGTGAACCGAATGAGTTGGAAAAGCCTTCGAGTGTTACCAGAGAGGGCAGCGGTCTCCAGCTCTAAAGCACGCTCAGACCACCATGTCTCGCGATCTTTGCGTAGGCTTTGCTTGAGCAACCGGTTGGCAGAACGGCGCCGCTCGTTATACTCTGATTCCGCGGGGATATCTTTGCGGCGTTCGAACAGCTCCAGAGAACGATCAGAGATCTAAGCCTTCAAAGGGCGTGGAGTTCGGCTGCAGCTTTACTATCCGGGAACGGACATCACTTTCCGTGTTGCTCCACATTTTGCAGTGGATTGCAACTGAGTGCATATACCAGTGAAGACTGAAAGCTCGCCTGGACAGAGGACTCAGTTAATCTGTTTACATCAATCTTGCGGTGCTTAGTGTCTCGGGACCCCCAAAACACATACAGATTTTTTCGCAGACCAGAGCATGATCTGAGTCAACGAAAGTGGACCAAAAGGACCTGCAGTCCAGTATGCTGCCGCGCCATCTGAAGCTAACTGCAATGTGATCAATTTGAGACCAAGGATGTGTGGGCGAAGGGGGACGCCACGTTGCGGAAGGCTTCTTCGTATGCCTGAAGTTGGCGCTCGAGAGAATCAGATGGTTGTCTTCACACAATGTGTGAAGTCTCTCTCCGTTATCAGAGCGGTTCTCATCGAGCGCGTGATGACCACCAAGGTGGCGTTCGTATGGTAACAGGCGGCCAACCAGTGCATTAAAATCCCCAGCAAGGAGAACGACACCCGACTTTTTAGCATTAGTCAAGAGCTGTTGTAGATCCCGGTAGAATTCGTCCTTGACCGAGTCGCCACTGCAGTCAGTTGGACCATACACATAGATCACAAACAAGTTGCGTCTCTCCGCGGTGCTTGTTGATTCGACATGAACCCCGAAGCCGAACTGCACATAGTCGGCTCTTAATCGGGAACCGGTCCAGTAGTGCCACCTCGGCCTTGCCACTTAGTGCTATACCCACACCAGCCAAACCCGCTGAGGCTGCTTCTGGATCTCCAGAAAGACGCAGGTGATATCTGGCTTCGTGATCAGTGCGGGATGTCAATGTAAGCACAGTGCTGGGATCTTGTAATCGGGTTTCTGAAAGGTAGCAGACATCAAAGTCTAGGGAATCTAGGGTGCGCACTAGACTGGCATGCTGTCCATTCTGCATGAGTGTCCGAACACTGAAGCACGCCAGACGGAACGAAGATCGGGGACGAAGGAGTGCCATGGTTTGAACTCCTTGGTCTGCGGCGCAACCGGAATGGCAGCCAGATTGTTGAACACATGAATCGGGTAAAGGAAAGTGAGGATTGTTAGCAAACAAACAACAGGCGTGTGATTAAGTCGCGTGAATGTGAGATGCAGAAACTGTAGCTGATGAGCACGTTGTAATACAGTCCATGGTTTTGTGAGAGGGCATGCTACTACCCAGTTGCCCAAGTCGAAGTAGGGAGTCGACTTAATGGACTCAACTCCGAGCCTTTGGCTAAATAGCCTATTCGCAAGGCAGCGGGGCGAATTTAGAGAATCGCGCCCATTGGCAGGCGCTGACTGAATGTTCAATTCATACGTCTTTGTTTGGTAGATTACCAAACATGAACTCAATACTCCCCATTAAATCAGCACAATTGCTGAAATACAATGCCCCACCGAGGTAGAACATTGTCGCCGAACACTTTGCTGGAACGGGGTACACCCGAACCACCCAGCTGGCTTCACGAGGAGGTAGTTCGGCTCAAGGCGTTGCTGTGTTATGCGTATGACAATTGCGAATTTGAGTCCAGTATGCGCTTAGTAAACCACCTCCGCAGCCTTACCAGTTGCTGACGATCGCCTTTGTTTGCGCTGCTGTAGATCAGCGCACAATAGTCAAGCAGTGGTCGCGTTGTTAGTGTGTATATATGAACTATCGCTTCCCGCATCGTACGTGTTTTGAATAGCAGGCCTATGCGACGGCGGGTTTTCGTTACCGCACCTGTGGTGTGCTCCGCAAAGTTTAACAATCCAGGGTAGTGCAGGCCTAAGTCTTTGATGGTATTGCTGCAGGTTAGCGGCTTTCCACAAAGAGTAAGGGTCCTTGGGCTATTGTGCAGCGAAACAGAAGGGCAGTACACTTCTCCGGAAATACCGACATGCCCCAATGGGTGCATCATAGTTCCAATGCCTTCAGATCGGTTGCAATTGTGTGAATGGTGTAGCTGGTATGTGTACTATGGAAAGTGTATACTATTTTCATGTTGTCTGCGAAGATGTATGGGATGTCAAGACGTATAACTTCGCATATATCATGTATGTACTACAGGAAGAGTAGCGGGCCGATGACACTGCCCTGAACTAAACCACAGCACTCGTCTACTCGTGGACATTTGCTCACTAACATTAACCACTTGAGTTCGGTTCGAGAGGTACGACCTGATCCATGCTGGTAGCTGGCCGCCGATTCCAAATGAAGCGAGCGTATCCATCAACTTGTCATGCGGTACTTGGTCGAAGGCCTTCTGCATATCAAGATAAATGACCACTGCTGACATCCCTCGATCTGGGGACAAGGTAAGGTTATTAAGGAAAGCGAAGTGGCAAGTCACACAAGAACATGCTTTCAGGAATCCATGTTGAGAGTCACTGATAAGGTCACGTGCCCGTAGGAAGTCCACTACTTTTGGGCATTAAGTCTCTCCATCATTCTGCAGATGATGGAGGTGTGGCTAATGGGCCGGTAGTTCCCGATGTCATGTCTGGGCCTTTCTTGATGACGTGGTATAACCGTAGCTGTTTGCCACTGTGTAGGTACTTTCCCAGCGTTCATCGATAGACAGAACAGGTTAAGCAGAAGTGGGATATCTGGGGCACCAAGCTTTAGTACAATAGAGGGGAGGCCATCAGGGCCTTCATAGTTTGACCGCCTAACAGTCGCTAATTGCTTCCTTAAATCACGGGGTGAAAAGTCAGCGGCAGATAGCTGTGCATAGGTTAGGGTGGGCGATTGAGGCGTTCAAAGTTGCTGGTTGACTTGAAGGATAAACTTAAATGACTATTCAGAAACTCGGCAATTGCGGCGGAGTCATGAGTAACCGAATTACTGGGGAGTTTGGTGAAGGCAGTTTCATTTGTCTCAGGGTTTCGAAAATGCATCAGCCCAATGAGCTTTTGGATTTTGCTAATGCTAGAGAGCGCAGGCCTCTCCTCTGCTACTTACCTAGAGTAGCGATGAGGGTATTACTTCGACAGAATCTGTTGCTGTTGCAGAACCAGCACGAAGTCATTTGTTCTTCCATTTCCTTTTGCGCAAGCTCTTAAGCTTCTGTGAAATGTTGGACGGGAGGCAGTCTCCTTTGCTTCGAATGGTAGTGCACCTGCGTTTGGGTGGACAGATCATATCAAGACAAGCTTAATGCTGCTGTAAAACTCATCAGTAGCAACTTGGGGATCAGATGTTAGGAGCAAGTTGTCCCAGAGAGATAACCTTATTAGGGACGGGAATGGTTCCCAATCAGGTAAGCATATTCACGATACGAGGTACGGGAGTCGTCTGGGGGACAGGATTTGATGCAGGCGGATTAAATGAGAGCATAACCAGTTTGTGATCACTACAGGGGAAATTGCCAAATACTTCAGTCGGTGTGCCCGAAAGACCCTGCGTGAAAAGGAGATCAGAAATGTGATCTTCTCGAGTTGTTGACCGCACAGGCTGGGTCCATTCATAGGAATCAATATACGAACCGGATCTGCTGTATCTTGTGGTTGTGGTGGGAGCGTTCCAGGAGACATTGAACGTTGGGATCTAGGCGGAGACGAGAAAACAGATTGTCGAACCTATCTAAGTCAGGTGTGACACGTTTATTTGCAAATTCTACTTCTTAGATGGTGAACCACAAAGCAGTCTCTATCTCCACCACAGGAGGAACCAACGACGTGACTGAATGAACAGTCTACTCGTCCTCACTATACCTAGACACCGAGTCCATGATTCTGAAATTAATAATTACTTAGTGAAAGTGAATGAAAGTGTCACGAAACGGACTAGGAAAGATTGGAACGGACTCACCAACAAAGGCGCATATAATTCCATTAGGGATCTCCAACCTAGTGCGGAATGATTCAGATCGGCCTTCGCAATGCGGTGAATAAATTGATTATTACCGGGTGATGATTCTTGTCGGTCTCACCAAGGTAGCGAGAGTGGCCAGCTAACGATAACGGACTATTAGCGAGTACCGCTCCTAGTGATGGAAAAAAGAAGGAACGAGAGTAACGGGACGAAAGTGCATTGTGGTACTCTGTTCCCGCGGATTGGCTAATAATACGATACCGGACGATGCGAGCCAGCTAGGGAAGGATGTGAGGGTCTGAGCAATGGAGCGGCGTGTTGAACCCAACCGTGGTGCTGTGTGAGTTAATCGCGTGTGTGTTGGGTCAGACAGTCAAATGCAACATACATACCAGCATTCGGCAAACAACCTCTAAGTGTGTACTAAGACGGCAATCTGATTTATTATTTTACACAAGAGACTCGAGCAATCCGGGGGAATCTCCAGACTACAACAATATGCTCGCTTGCATCAACTTTCAATTGTCCCTGAAAACGCGGATAGGAGTTTCAGCTTCCTACCGGGTGTTGTGAAGTTTAGCAAACATCACTGAAATAGCAGCTGACACTGAGTGAGTGGAACACATTTCCCAACCAACGCGCATAACACCGCGGTCAACTTCATCGCCCTTAGACTTGATATTAACAAGAGAACAACATGTGTACGACATTCGTATCCAGACGCTTCTGGCAATAAGCGTCCACTCAGTTCATATTGCCAAAATCGAGCTACAGATGCACATATCCCACGCATAGTAACCAGCGTATAATCTCTAAACTTTTCCTCAGTAATAACCTCCAGAGTGCGATTGAATTGCTCCATTAGGCTCTGACGTGCATCTGAAAGCCACTTGAACATAAGCCTTAACGCATTTGAATTGTATCCAGTATCATTTCAACTCACAAAGCGTGCGCAGTTACCTGGGAATTGGGCTAACTCAATGCAGCCAGTGAAGGTAGAGGTAATAACCCTTGTATGAAGGTATGAGTTGGTCGTGTGTGGTGGAAACGCGTGTATCTTCTCGCCTCCATTCAGTAACAGTACCTAATCTGATGCTAGTTCTACGCAGATTGGGGGCACAAGATTGTCCAAACACGTGCTTCGACTTGGTTTGGGGTTCAGGGGTTGTATGGGGACTACCATGTATGTAAAGGCATGCCTTGCGAATGGCTTCATTGGGGGATGCAAACACAGTAACGCGACACCACATAAACGATGTTATGGCTAGTTTGGCACTGGCACAGCCCATGGTTTTGGACGATCTACCAACGCTCGAGCATACAACCGTACTGTGTCCAGATGGCGAGGCAGTCACAGGCGCACTGTTGCGAGTGACCGAGGGCGGTGTGACGAGCTTACGCGTACCACGACAAAAGAAGCAATGAACAGCAGTACATCAGTCATTTGGACTGCTACTTCGCTGCCATGCAACCGTGATGACCTATGAAATGAAGAATAACAAGAGGCAGAGAAAGTGGACAATTAGGGTCAAGGTGCCTACGCCTTGTGTAGAAAACATAACGTCACAAACAGCTCGCTATCATGCAAAGATAACGCGGCATCGATGAGACAGCTTCCTTGCGGCTTTCACTGCCATGCTTCATAATCAGCCATTACCCCGCAGATAACTCAGCCCCAAACACACTTTAAACAGGCAATCGAATTGGGAGACGGGCAGCAGACGCGTCACTGGTGTCGGTTGCGAGCCATGTACTGTCCCGAGCCAAGCACAAAGCGAGTCTCGTGGACTCCAGCTCGGAAGGGCGAGACGAACCAAGGCACCCAGTTTGGTCGCCAGTGACTTCATTCCCCGCTGCCAAGTCAACTTCTGTCCACCTCGAGGCTTGCGCCATCCTACACCTGGTTGTCTGAACAAGGTCTTCATAGGTAAGCGGTGACCAGGCAGACGTAGCATGTGCCCGAGGCAACGCAATTTATTCAGTGCTATCTGTTGTTCTATGGAGCTAGCATTATTATCACTACCTACTATTCACCTACACACATGATCGTTGCGGACACTCTGGGGCCATCCGACACCAGCAATGATGCGCAGACAACAATGATCAGACTTGTAGGAGCCTCAGCCCTTCAGACCAAAGGGGCCAAGTCTCACTACCATAGAGCAGAACGGCCCTAACTGTGACATTGCATACACGGCCTTTAAACGAGGAAAATTCCCTTTTGTCGCCAAAGATGCCGCAGGTTCAATAAGGTAGCGCTGGCCTTTGCAAATGCGTGAGCTGACGTCAGTTACTATGCGCCCATTGTTGCTGATGCAGATGCCAAGATAAACGAATTAATCAAGCACCTCGAGTTGCTCGTTACCAAGGGTCAGGGAGTCGTCAAGTGGCTCTTGGGAGGGAATCCGGGCCAATGGCACGAAAACGATTGAGGGCTGTGATCGCGTTTCGGACCTCGGCCTCCGACGGAGGCTTTCAACTAACCGTCCATGGCTCGATCTTCACCACCTGAGTAGGAAGAGGTCCGGGATCAGGGAGCCAGCTGAACTGATCTTAGAAGTGTTCCGCCCAACGAGCCATACGGCGCTCCTCATTGTGTATCAGTGCACCCGCGCTGTCTCTGATTGTCTCAATGACGCCTGGTTTTCTGGGACCATTGGTGCGGATTATCTGGAAGAGCTTGCGGTATTTGCATACAGCTCCCGCCTCCTCCATTTCTTGAGCCCGACTGGTCCTCCAGGCTTCCTTGTCAGCACGTAGGCTCCGCTTTAATTCACGCCTAATAGCCCGTCTGATCACAATGTGTTCAGAGCCAGCCGGGAGGTGTCTTCTAGATTCCAACAGGTTCACCGACCTCTCGGATATCCAGTGACTAGTGCGGTGACGATGAATAGTGCCACAAGCAGATGCTCCTGCGTCGTGCATGGCGGCCAAGATCCTATTCCACTGAAGCTCAGTGTCATTAGGACAAGACAGCAAAAGTTCGGTATACAGTGCTTCTTGATAGGCTTGCCTGACCGAGGACTGAGACAATTTCTCCGTTGCCAATCGTAGGGGAAACTTGATGGACCTCTCCATAAAGTTCATGGAGAAACGACAGCGTACCGGGACATGACCAGAGTCGACACAGGTACTTCATTACGAGCGGCAATCCAGGATGGAACTACGCCATCTGTAAC
>OX104060.1:11098437-11122285 GCA_944474145.2 Dicrocoelium dendriticum | reverse complement strand
CCGTCGATGGATACCTCTAGGTTCCTTCTCAAAGCGTTACAACCTGCCGAATCGCGCTTACAGCACCTTCGGTAGGGAACTGTTAGCTATCTACCTAGGTATCCGACATTTCCGTCACTACCTCGAAGGTCGACATTTCACCGTCTTCACCGACCACAAGCCATTGATCTACGCAATCAATGGCGCAACGGACAAGTATCCGCCGCGGGAAACTAGACACCTAGACTACGTTTCTCAGTTTACGACAGACGTACGTCATGTCTCAGGTGCTCTCAATCCCGTCGCGGATGCGCTTTCACACATTCAGCAGATCAGCTTATCGCCTGGCACAAACATTGATCTAGCCGCCATGGCTGCTGCCCAACAAGCTGATCCCGACATAAGCAAGCCACGACGCAACACCACTGAGACGATCACCATTGATCGACTCAAGCCAGCATTCTTCGACAAGTCTGACTCGCCGGTGCAACAAGCACCTTCACAGCCTGTGCCATCACAGCTGGCACCGCAACCTCAGACGAGTCAGTCCGCTCCAGCAGAACCGACAACCACAACCGACAGCACTCCTACCCGCCCTACTCTCAATCAACGCGGTAGGAAGCTCAAACCTAAGGTTCGTTTTTCGGACTTCGTTCGCACTTACTATTTTACGTAGAACGTGCCTTAGAAATTTTCTGCTCTTACTAAACGTTTTTGAAAATCCACAAAAAAAGACCAAAACGTTTTGAAACTACCAAAAAAGAGCAAAACCTTTTGAAAACCCAAAAACAGCTTTGCACGTTTTTCGCTTTGCACTCTTTTGTGTATGGCTATGCATTTATGCTGCTTTTTCATTTGCTTTCCATATACACCGTCGGTTGGTTGCCCCTCGGTTTCACTTCCGCTGGATCTCCGCACGTCAACTGCAAGTGGAACGAACTTCCTGCTCAACCGCATACGTGAACTTTATTAACTGTCCCCCCCACAAACAGTTTTTTTACCGTTTCGACACCGTAGGGAGGACACGGGTGGGAGCCCGCTAGGGTCCGATTGCATGGTTCTCCCCCAGCAGCTGCATCGGGTTTCACAACCTGGTCTCGCAGAAGGCTGGCCCGCGACGGACAGTCCTCACGTAGATCGAAGGACTGCTTACACAGTCCCTTCTGGGAGAGGGCTATGTAGCAGTCTGGAGATTCCCCGGTTTGCCTGTGTAAAATTCCTAGCCAAAATTCTTTAATTGTACACATAGGGCAACGGTGTGATTTGTTGAACTGATTGCTGAGTTCGAATGCTTTACTTGCTCATCGCCATTTTTTCTTGGCGCTCGCTTCGGTTGCAAACGCGCGACTGCTCTGTGTGCCGTGCTCGATCCGTTCCCCTAGCTAGAGCGTCCACGGTGTCGTTCATTTATAGCTAGCTAACAGGGAATCTTTTGCTGAACCAATAAAAGTTTCCCTGCAACTCGATCCGTCTTCTCGAATCGCTCTCTGGGCTCCCGGAATAGGCAAACCTCTAAAACCGTAGTCATTGTGGCCCCTTTAAGTGTTACTTTGTTGAGTAATGCCGATTCTTTGAGGAGAGCATGCCAGTCCATTGACGTAATAGGGAGGTTCCATCTGCATTGACTGTGCTTATAATGGTTCCATTTGGAGAGCCACTTGTTAAAGCGTCTCAACACGTATGGGCGATCATATGGAAGTGAAGTGTAATTATCCTAAGAATACATAGATTCCTATGACCTTTACATAACGCGATACATGTAGGCACTGAAGTGGTAACTGACTAACAAATGCCCCCATGGGTTGGGAGACAAACGAACACTCATTAACGTCGTGTCAACGCCACACTTGGAATCCTCTCACATTTTGTTGAGCCATCAACTGAGATAGAAGTAAGCGAACATAGAATTTTCGTTGTTCAGCTTCAGGTTGGTCTATTAACTTCAATGGGAACAATGTCCCCATGATCGTCGCAATAACCATCGCGCGAAATTATATAACTACCTAGCAGCCATTGCTGACGTGCGGAATACCAGTTAGATTATTCTCTGTTTACGTCACCATGGGCGACCATATGGAAGTGAAACCTAATGATCCTATAAATTCATAGCTTCCTATGACCTTTACGTAACGCCAAATATAAAGACACTGAAGCGACAACTGATTAACATTTCGCCCATGGATATGGAGACAAACGAACACTCACTGACGTCGTGTCAACGCCACAATTGCAATCCTATCATTTTTTGTTGAGTCATCAACTGTGATCGAATTAAGCAACCTTAGAACTGTCGTTGTTCAGCTTCAGGTTGGTCTACTAACTTCTGTGGGAACTGTGTCCCCCATGATCGTTGCAATGACATTCGCACACAATTGTCTAACCGCCTACCAGCCATTGCTGTACTGTGGAATACGAGTTAGATGGTTGCCTGTCTACGCCACCATGGTTAGGCCGCTGAATAGGCCACCATTAGGTAGCCGCCAGTGATCGCCATAGACCGCTACATGTGCTGGTTAGTATGTCTATCCACACTGGTTAAGTCTTAAGCTTTGGATAGTGTGGTAGCTAGCATCTCCTCCTTTGACAAGCATCACAATTTACCTATTGGTCGATTTCAGGTTGGAGACCAATCATCGAGGTTTACTCCAGAGGGGCATCAGGGCAGAACGGAAGGTGGTGCTCGACCACTTTCATTGGACTGTCTGTCGCGTATGCTGGCAGCTTCTAACCGAAGTCCCATTGGTTTACGTCCCATAACCAATGAGAGTGTCAAGGACGCCAAATCAGCGTTCTCCGCCTCGCTAACTTGAAAGTACCGCACGCTATTTCGAAAATGAACCACGCTAAAAGCTTGGTACAATACGCTAATATGCGTGTAAAAGGTATAGTGTTTGGGTGCTTTCTGGGCTTAACCGACTTCTACTGTACCTGTCGCGTCCGCATTCCTCAATACCTGCTTCCGCCTACAACTCTTTGTCTTCTGCTATTTGCAGATATTCGTTACCGGTGCGGTATTAGTTCCATACACTAACAATACTACAGTTAGGTCATTTCCATCTAAAGAACAATCCGACTAGGGGTTAGCTGTAACAGTGGCTAATAAACTCTGTTCAATCTCTCAGTGGAATTGCCTGCTTTCCGACGAAATTCTGTCCATTAACCAGTCAATGCCATGCACGGATCTGTCACCTCACGCCCTGTCGGTGGATTGTTGCAAATGGGCCATGGTACAGCTTTCATACGGTTGCTTAGCACAGTCGGTATCAACAGTTACGTCTGGCATCATCAACAGCATTACATCAGCCATTTGGACTGATGCTTTGTTGCCGTAGAACAATCGTGACCAACGGAACGAAGAAAATCAAGTGGAAGGGGAGAGGAAAGGAGCCTAAGTCGTTAATGCCTTAGACAAACATTCAGGGTCAGAGTGCCTACACCTTGTCTCCATGACATCCTGTCACAGAAAGCTGGCTATCGTGCCATCGGTGAAACAGCTTCCTTGCGGCTTTCACTGCCCCCTGCGTCATAATCAGCCATTACCCCGCAAATAACTCAACACCAAACACACTTCAAACTGGCAGTCCGACAGACGACGAGTTCGAGATGACAGTAGACAAGCCACTGGTGTCGGTTGCGAGCCATGTCCTGAAAAGTCTCCAGCCGAGCACAAGACGGGTTACATTAACTCCAGCCCGGAAGGCGAGACGGACCGACAGCACCAAGTATTGCAGTCAGTGCGTTCATTGCTCGTTTCTAAATCAACTTTTGTCCACCTCGAACTGTGAGCCACCCTACGTCTGGCAGACGAAACAAGGCCGCCATCGGTAAGCGGTGACCTGGCATACGTAGTACGAGACCAAGCCAACGCAACTCAATCAGAGCACTCTGTTGCTCTAAGCAACTAACTAGGTTATTAATACTTAGCTCCCGCCTACGCACATCATCTTTGCGGACACACTGGTGCCATTCGACACCAGTAATGCTTCGTAGGTTGCGATGCTTAAAAACTTGAAGGCGCAGCAGGTTCTCAGATCAAAGGGGCTGTCTCACTACTCTAAGGTAAAACGACCCACATTGAGGCCTTGTAAACACGACCTTCCAGACCGAACGAAAGCCCCCTTTAACACCAAAGATGTTGCAGATTCAAGAAGGCAAGAATCATTTACAATGCGTGAATTGACTTCATTGGTTACGCGCCCATTGTTGCTGACGCAGCTGCCAAGGTAAGTGAATTGATCAACTACCTTGAGTTCCTCTTTCCCGAGATGTTCTTGATTATCAAGTGGCTGGTGAATTTGCCATAATACATTGCACTTTAAAAATGTGAAGCGCATGCCAAATGATGGGACCACTCTACGCAGGTTCTTCAGGCTTGACTGTGCCACCTCAATATCGTTAGATAACAAGAAAACATCGACCGCATAATCAAGATTAACTACTTTTTCACGAGGCAGCACCACAAGTGATTATGATGATGTTCACGAGGAATTTGAACAAAAATGGGGCAATTTTGCAAACCTGACGAATGCCACTTGTTGTCGGAAAGCTAAGCGAAAAGTCACTGTAGACCCTGACGCGGCCTATATTGTTCGAGTACAAGGCACGTGCAATGTTCACATATTCAATGGGAAAAACGTTCTACGCATTTCTAATACAATGGATCGATCGGCTGAGTGGAGCGCGCTGTTTTTGCACCTTCCGCAGAGTGCATATGCGATCTGTACAGCCACGTCCTGAGCGGAAACCTGTCTGCTCTTCCGTAATCCGAGATTCCCGTTCCACAGTAATGCGACGAACTAGAATCGTGGCCCGTAATTTTGTCACAACTGGCATTAGGCTAATATCCCTGTGGTTAGCACAGTAGGTGCGTCTGGTCTTCTTGTGTATCGCCGCCATTATTGCATCACTCCATTTAGCTGGGATATCTTCTGCCTTCCTGACCTGTTCGAACAGAAGTCAATGCTTCGCAGAGGAGCTCAACACCATCTTCATATAGTATTGGTACGAGTGAATCCGGCCCAACATCTCGAGGGCTTTGATCACGTTTCGGACCTCAGCCTCCGATGGAGCCTCTAAACTACCCGGCCACGGCACAACCTGCACCACCTGAGTGTAAAATGGGCCGGATGCAGAACCAACTGGACTGATCTTGAAAGTGCTCCGCACAAAAAGCCATCCAGTGCTCATTATGGTGAATCAGAACACCGCGTAGTATCTGTTTGTCCTGCTGACTCCTGGTTTCCTGGGATCATTGGTGCGGATCATTTGGAAGAGCTTGCGATAATTGTCTACTGCTCCTGCTTCCTCCACTTCTTGGGCCCTACTGGTCCACTAGGCTTCGTTGTCAGCACACAAGCCCTGCTTTAGTTTGCGCCTAATAGTCCGCCTAGTTACATTATGCTCAGAGCCAGTCGGGAGTTTTATTCTGGATCCCAACAGGTCCGCTGACCTCCGGGCTATCCAGTGACTGGTTCAGTGACGATTGATAGTACCACAAGCAGAGACGCTCGCGTCTTACAGGGTGGCCGAGATGCCATTCCATTGATGCTCAGTGTCACTAGGACAACGGAACACAAGTTCGGTGCGCAGGAAATCCTGGTAGGCTTGCGTGACCGAGGGCTGAGATAATTTCTCAGTTGCCAGTCGTAGGAAACGCTTTGTACGCCTCCCCGTAAAGTTCATAGAAAAAGGACAGCATAACAAGGCATGAACAGAGTGGAAACGAGTATTCCAGTAAGAGCGGCAATCCATAATGAAACCACACCACCTACATCCTTGTGCACATTAATTGAAACAAACTACGATTGTGTCACTTTTTCTATGAATATCATGTTTTTATACATGAAAGCTGCCCTTTTGGCATTTATTTTTTTATTTTATTTCGAGAATAGTTATTTTATCATTGTTTGTGAATCAGATGATGTAATAACTGCGCATGTCTAGTCGTAACATCACCCAAGATTGCATCATACTTTTTACGCTTAGTAAGGTTTTTGTTTCAACTTCTTGTTTTTTGTGATTCAGTCATTGTTTGAGATAGACGGGACTCCCAGAAGACGCATGAAGATCGTGACCTTGCACGAACACACAGACAAGACTTACAGGGACATAGCAAGAATAGTAGGCGTCAGTCCGGCAACCGTCAGCCGTGTGGTCAAAAAGAAAAGGAAACGGGATGCATTTCGCCAAAACGCAGAGGGAAATGTGGTCCTAAGAGGAAAACCACTGCCAGGGATGACGCTTACCTAATACGGGAAAGTGTTAAAGATCCTCGAAAGACTAGTGACGCATTAAAACGTGATTTGGGGGAGAAAGGAATAGAAATCAGTTCTTTAACGGGATCTGGCCCCGTGCCACTCATCAAAAATGGTCAAGAATTTTTTCAATACTAATCAAATAACCATCTTGCACTGGCCTGGGAAATCACCAGATTTAAACCCCATTGAAAATATGTGGTCTATTTGCAAGCAACGCCTTCGTGGCATGGACTGTACGACAAAGGAGAAACTTATTCAAGCTTTAATTCAAGTTTGGTACAGGGACCCAAGATGTTGAAATACGCCAGATCCGTCAGGAAATGTCCTTTTTAGTTCTGGAACAGCTCTTCTTTGGAGAACCTCTAAATAATGTTTAGAGCGCATCATGCCCTGGACTGGATGCAAGGCGCCGACGCCGTAATAACTAAAGCACCCCCAAAACATTTGCTTTTGTGGGTGTTTCACAAAGTGGTCAATGTGGGAATCATGAACCTTTTCTCCCTCTGACCTCCGAACATACTGACTTCTCTGACCATGAACATAGAAATGACTTTTATCGCTGAATAGGACTTTTCTCCAATCTTCTTTTGTCCAGTTTTTGTATTTTAGTCCCCATTTGTAACGCTTAACTTTCATTACTTTTTTCAGTAGTTGTTTTTTCACAGGCCGTCTGGCTTTCCGACCAACTTCCAGGAGTCGCCTGCGAACCGTTGAAGAACTGATTTCTATTCCTTTCTCCCCCAAATCACGTTTTAATGCGTCACTAGTCTTTCGAGGATCTTTAACACTTTCCCGTATTAGGTAAGCGTCATCCCTGGCAGTGGTTTTCCTCTTAGGACCACATTTCCCTCTGCGTTTTGGCGAAATGCATCCCGTTTCCTTTTCTTTTTGACCACACGGCTGACGGTTGCCGGACTGACGCCTACTATTCTTGCTATGTCCCTGTAGGTCTTTTCTGTGTGTTCGTGCAAGGTCACGATCTTCATGCGTCTTCAGGGAGTCCCGTCTATCTCAAACAATGACTGAACCACAAAAAACAAGAAGTTGAAACAAAAACCTTACTAAGCATAAAAAGTATGATGCAATCTTGGGTGATGTTACGACTAGACATGCGCAGTTATTACATCATCTGATTCGCAAACAATGATGAAATAACTATTCTCAAAATAAAATTAAAAAAAATAAATGCCAAAAGGGCAGCTTTCATGTATAAAAACATGATATTCATAGAAAAAGTGACACAATCGTAGTTTGTTTCAATTAATGTGCACAAGGATGTATAACTTAGGGCAAGGTGATCTATTTGGGTCCGTCTCTAATTAGCTATAGGGGGACACCAAGTGACACTTCGTCGCCCACTGTGTCTACAAGCAGTGTTATTAACAAACAGCTGATGCTGCGCGCACATTTGCAACAGACGCTCGCCATTGTTCGTCCGTTCAGAGTTAAGTCCATAATTTCCACCTATCAGAGCTTTTGAAGAGCCGCAGAATTGTCGGCTGATTGCGACGAACAAAAATACTCACCAAAATCCTTCCATTCACAAGTAATACCAATTCGCCCGTACGGATTCCACAAAATGCTATGTCGATTCATAGATGCCGTAACCGGGAAGTCCTGACGCCGGAAGGCCGACCGCTGTCATCTGCATGGCAGGTGCCTGCATGGCAGCGGAGGATGCGTCGGGCTATATCGCATTTAGCTAACAATTCACGATAGTCAGATACCGTCCTCCACGGCGCAGTTGCATAAGCTGCGGGCTAGTTGGCAAGAGCCACTAGCAGTCATGGGTTCGGTCCTCCGCAGAGGACCGAAGGATGCGCACCACTGATGAGCCCCAATAGGGCGAAACGGCCGTCTGGTGCTTTTCCGGATAGCTGGTCGACATATCTGAATTGTCGGCTGATTGCGACGAACAAAAATCCTACTTACGCATTTATAACCCTAGTAACAACGATATATGAACTGGTAACACTGCGGAGTAGCGTGTTCAGTTTGTGGTAGGTGCTTTGGAAGCATCAGAACTGCAGCCCGTGAATGCACAAGCAGAAACCACAAACAAACAGCCTCTAGCGATACTTCCTGAACCAATCTTAGTCGATGCAGTCAAAAGCTCTGCACAAACGGCTACTCAAGGGAATCCAATCAACCAACAATGACTGAGCCTTGGAGCTGAGAGCGAAGTCTACCCCAGCTTGACCAGTGATTACCGCATCAGCGTCTCCGGGTAAGGGCAATCAATAACAGGAGGACAAGCTGGGCGCAGTTAATTCAACACCCCCGCGAGGATCACTGATCTTTGGTTCGGACACAACGTAGGTTAATACCCAGTGTGTCCAACGTGAGTGCGGGTACAGCTTGCTGACCAATTTGTCTTAGAGTGCGAAGGTAGAACGCCTCCATGGGAACGGGTCAGTGTGGCCTTATAAGGATCTGTTGCTGATGGGCATCCAGTGGGCGGTGCGGGAAGGTAGCTGCAAATGGTTCTACTCCAGTGGCATTGCGGCTGCTGTAAATTAAGCTGAGAATCATAGAAAGAAGGTTAGTAATGCGGGTCGGTATGGGTGTAGGAGAAACTGGTGGAAAAGAAGGAAGAGAGGCGCTCGCCGCATCATTTTTTCGCCTATCCTCCCTGCTGTATGCAGTAGATAGGACGACCCTAGATATGCTGCACGACGGCCGAAGCAGGAAGATGTTTATGTTTGAAGAAACATTCATGGTTGTATGCGGGCTGAGATACTTCCAGGACTCCCAGATCTAGGCAGGAGAATGATTAGGGTCCTCAACCAAAGCCTCTGGCTCGAAAACCTGTCCGCAAGACGGCCAATGTAGCAACGATTTGGTTTTACAGAAAGGGACGCCATCCCATTTCCAACCCACAAACTGGTGGATTAGGGGACTGAGTATACCTGACTTCTAACCATTGACCACCTGGTAGGTGCCTCTGCCACGGCGCCCAGGGCACCACCCAGTATAGCTCAATGAGTCGACTAGGTACGCAAACCATCGCACCACATTAGGTGCCTATAGCTCATGAGACTGTTGTAACGCTGTTCCCGCTCTCGCCTGGTTGATTCACATCTGCTGCGAAATCTGCGCCCTCACGCGTGCTATGATTGACGCCTTGGCAAACCCGACCGGAACGGAGACAGAAGACTACTCAGCAGACCAGAGTTGTATTAAGGCAAATAATGCTCATATTTATATGTCACTGTCACCAGGCGGATTTGGCTCTAAGCCCACGCTGCACACCTACTTGTCCGCTGCATCTGTCCAATTCACCGTGTTGCTCGGGAACTACAGTCTTCGTTCGCCTACCCGGTGCATGGCAACGCACGTGATGTCTGACGCGTGATTTCATCAGCTTCCGGTCTGGCCTTGGCAACACGCCTTGTGTCTGATCAGATTTCGGCTGGGCCCTGGTAACACGCTAGTAGAGTCCTTCCCAAGCACGATTGGTGGTAAACGCGCGAGCGTTGGCTCTCAGCTTTCTCGCCCAGCTGTCAGAGACACACCCACATACGTGACTGATTAGTAAGGAAAGAACTATTTTCTTATTGGTTCGCGTGCACTTTTTCTTTCGTGTTATTTGATGTAAGAGCCAGGCTACAGAGTACCGCGTTCTGCGCGTGCCCTTGTTTTAACCCGCTTGATTTTACGGGTACGTACGTAGAATTGGAATACGCTGTCACTACGTAACGCATCACATCGCATGTCGTAATGCGTGTACAGAACGAAAAACAACAAACCGTGACAAGGAATAACACGGTGTCAATGACAGAAGAATGATAGCCTAACGGAGAGCTATGAGTAGTTTGTTCTGGAAACGAAATATTGCTACATAACAGGGTTGTAATAGAGGTTGAAGGTAAAAGGTCAATACTTTCGTACAAGATCCCAAGTAAATGGGTTGTACCGATGCGCATGTTGTGACAGGGTGGGTCACCGTGATGTCTACTGCAATCCTACGATGCACAAAGGGGTTAAACCTGGGCTGCCCCCCACCCAAAGCTCCGCACAATCCGTCGGGGTCAAACCTGGCATGGCTCCCACCCACAGTCAAACGAAGTGGTCATGATCCAGACGTACGTCCAAAACGGGTCCGGTTGGCAGCTCCATGAGCTTGCTCACCACTTTCCAAGTCAACGCTGACCCAAGGAACATCGTCGACGTCCTGAACAATGGGCAGTCTGTTCGATTGCAGTTGGACACTGCTTCGAACATCACGATCATCTCCAAGAAACTCTGGCAATCCCTTGGCAAACCACCACAACTCAACCTTTCAATCCGCCACTAGCGCCTGTGGTGGACGCGTGCAGCTAACTGGGCAGCTGCAGTGCTCCGCCTCCTTTTGAGGCGTCACATTCAAGGAGATCTGCTGCATCATCACAAAGGCGAAGCTAAACCTGCTTTGTCTCGATTGGCTCGATCGTCTTGGCCTAGCCGATCTACCACTTCGGGCCATTTCCAGCGCTGTACAATCCCCGGCAGTACCAATTGACTAAGCCGACGACATCACCAGACAGTTCGCTCAAGTGTTCCAGGATGGTCTTGGCCGCTGTACACGCACTCGCGCCGTGTTACAGCTCGCTCCCGGAGCTCAACCGGTATTCCGTCCAAAAAGGCCGGTCCCTTACGCAGCCTTACCATTGGTCGATGCTGAACTCAAACGATTGGAAGATATGGGTGTCCTGGTACCCGTGTCCTACTCTGCCTGCGCAGCCCCGATTGTTGTGGTCAAGAAACCGAATGGATCCCTCCGTATCTGTGCCGATTTCTCCACTGGCCTCAATGCTGCACTGGAGCCAAACTGCTACCCACTGCCATCTCCAGCCGACCTGTTCACGATGTTCATTGGTGGCACGTGCTTCGCCAAGATCGACCTGGCAGATGCCTACTTACAGATCGAAGTTGCTCCTGAGTCGCAACCGCTTCTGACGATCAACACACACTGCGGTCTCCTCCAGTACACCAGACTGCCGTTTGGTGTCAAAACCGCCCCAGCCATTTTCCAACAGACGATGGACGCCATGATCTCTGGCATTCCGGGTACGGCCGCGTACCTGGATGATCTCCTCATTATTGGTCGCACCCCAGAAGAACTGCGAGAACGTCTGGTCTCTGTCTTTGAACGGATCCAGGAGTATGGCTTCCGCCTGAGGGCTGATAAATGTCAATTCTTCCTTCGGTCGATCAAGTATCTCGGCTTTGTCTTCGATGCTAATGGCCATCACCCTGACTCCGAAAAGGTCCGAGCCGCTTAACAGATGCCGTTCCCCAAAGAACTGTTACAACTGCGATGCTTCCTTGGCATCACCAGCTACTACAGTGCTTTCTTATACCATCGCTACACGATGTACGGGCCCCGGTCAATCGACTGTTGCAAAAAGTTCCTTGGCACTGATCCCTCGCATGCAAGAAGGCCTTCGTTCGTCTGAACTCCATGCGGAGTTCAGATCTACTGCTGACCCATTACGACCCAACCTTGCCGATTTTGGCCGCTGCTGACGCCTCTGCCTACGGGATCGGAGCAGTTCTCTCCCATCGCTTCCAAAATGGTTCCGAAAAAGCGGTTATGCACGTCTCACGTACCCTGACGCCTGCGGAGAACAACTATGGTCAGATTGAGAAGAAAGTCCTGGCCATCGTGTTTGCCGTTACCAAGTTCCACAAGATGTTGTATGGCCAGCGGTTCACTCTATTGACTGATCACAAGCCACTACTTTCAATCTTCGATTCAAAGAAGGGAATTCCCGCATACTTGGCTAGCCGACTTCAGCGTTGGGCTATCATCCTTCTTGATTACGACTTCGAAATCCGCTACCGTTGTATTCAGGATTTCGGTCAAGCCGACGGACTTTCTCGCCTCATTTCCAAACATGCTACAGAAGAAGACACGGTGATCGCCGCTGTTACCGTCGAGGACGACGTTCGTCATCAACTCTCGAACGCTATCCGAAGTCTCCCCATTACTGCCGCCGAAATACGTCGCGCAACTGCTCAAGACCCTGTCCTGCAGAAAACCGTCACTTACGTTCAGACGCGCTGGCCAAACACTGCCTTTTCTGGCGAACTGAAACAACTGTATCAACGCCGCGACTCCTTTTCCGTAGTCGATTCCTGCCTCAAGACTGCAGACCGAGTTGTCGTTCCTTCATGCCTCCGGCAAGCTGTACTCTGCTCACCCCGGTATGAACAGAATGAAGGCAATCGCCCGCAGTTATGTGTACTGGCCTGGCATTGACAACGACATTCAAGATTTGGTTCGCCGCTGCTCAAGATGTCAACAAGCATCCAAGATGCCACCACACCAACCACCAGTTCCTTGGCAACTGCCAGAAAAACCGTGGTCTCGAGTGCACATCGACTATGCTGGTCCGATCGGTGGCATCTCCTAACTTGTGGTGGTTGACGCCTATTCCAAATGGCCTGAAGTGGTCGCGGTCAACGCACCAACCGCATCCGCCACGCTGGGTTGTCTACAACGAATATTCAGTCAGCATTGACTCCCCAAGGTCTTGGTGTCCGAAAAGGTACCCAGTATACGTCTTCCATGTTCGAAGACTTCTGTCATCGGCATTCTATCCAACCCCTATGCTCACCACCTTACCATCCCCAGTCCAATGGTCAAGCGGTAAGGTTTGTCAACACCTTCATGAGGGCACCCTTGAAATCTCGTGGGGAGGGGAACGTGGGTGAATGCCTTCAAGCGTTCCTGCTCCCTTACCGGTCCACACCAAATGCAGCCGCTGTATGATGCCGAAGCATAGATCGGCCGCAAACTGCGCACCAGCAATGAAGCGCTCATCTCGACCGAAAAGCCACCAGGTTAATCTAGCATTTTCACCAAACACAATAAATTCCTGGTTGGAGCCCCGGTATGCGCTGGCGACTATCGAGCAGGTCATCCACGCTGGATCAAAGCAACAACTGTGGCGCATCGTGATAGTATGCTACATGAGGTCCCTGTGGGAGATGACATTTGGGTTCGCTACTAACACCATCGGTCGGCATTCTCCCACATTTGAGAGCTTCACATCTCTGCGGGCTCCTAGAGACCGAGAAACTGGCCTGCTTGTATATAAATGCTCAGGGACTTTCTAACAAACTAGCTGAACTGAAAGATCGCCAAGCTTCCGGCTCGTATGATGTCACTGGTATCACCGAGACATGGTTGCACACGGGATTGACGGACGCCGAAGTTTTGCTACCCGGCATGTCGCTGATCCGGAACGACACGCTTACAAAAGGAGGAGGGGTAATCCTGTACTACCGAAACGACTTACAGTGCGAAGCCGTGGAGGCTTCAGACTCGCAGTTCCCTGACTCTCTTTGGTGCCGGTTGCAGTTAGAAGGCAGGGACGCTTGCCTTATTGTCTTGGTGTACCGCGCCCCTAACTCAACACCCGAAACCGACTACCACCTAATGGCTGCTTTAAGGTGCAGTTTACAACAAAAGTACACTCACATTCTTGTCATGGGTGATTTCAACGTACATTGTTTAGAAACCCCTGACACGATCGGAGAACAATTCAAAACCGATTTACAAGATCTAGTAACTACTGCTCCTCTTTACAACCACATCATTTTGCCCACTCGGTTCAGAACTGGTAACAGGCCATCTGTGCTAGATCTTGTGCTTACCAACGAGGAGCATATGATTGATGCGTTGGTTTTAGACTGCCCGTTGGGTCGCAGTGATAACGCAGTCATCAGTTTCAACTTCGTCTGCTATGCAGAATATCGGAATGATAATGATGATACTGTGCGAACCATCACAAGGTACGACCGACTCGCCCAGCTAGTCAGCGCCACAACATGGTCTTTCCCAGAAGAAGAACCCCTGGAAGTCGCCTGGCTCGAGTTCGTCAACACATTTAGTCAGCTGATTGCACAGGCTTCAGAGATAAAAGCTTGCAATAAGTGCAAATCCGTTTCTTTCGTTAGGAGCAGAACTCGAAAATAGATGACAGTACGCAACGCAGCATGGCGAGTGTACAGAGAAGCTCCAGCACCAGAAACTTGGGACAACTACGTAGCCCAACGTAACCACTGCACTCAACTGTTAAGAGAAGACAAAGCCGCCTATCAGCAGAACATCGCAAAAACCTTCAGTACTAACCACAAACTGCTGTACAAGCACGTTAATAGCCTACGAAATGTGAGGCAAGGATTTCCTCCACTCAAGACGGCTGATGGCCCAACAAGAACATCTATTGAAGCTGCAAACGCGCTGCAGATGCAATACGCCCCCGCGTTTCAAAGGGTCTTGCCACCAAGCGATCTACCAAGCTTTGTCTTCTGTCCGCCAGGACTAACCCACATCAATTTTACCGCAGAGGCTGTATTGCAAAAGCTGACTTCTCTACGTAAACACAGCTCGCCGGGTATCGACACCATTCGTCTAGAGGCATTGGGAGCAGCAGCAAACCAACTAGCAGGACCTTTAGCTCAGTTTTTCCAGCACTGCTTAGACCAGAACCAAGTTCCCGCCATGTGGAAGCTTGGAATAATAAGCCCGATCCACAAAGGTGGCAGTAGAACTGATCCCTCCAACTACCGACCAGTAACCCTTCTTCCTATACTCTCCAAGGTCATGGAATCCATAGTTGCCGATGCACTGGTGTGCTATCTAGAAAACTGCAACCTCATCACCCCTGAACAGCACGGTTTCCGTCGACAGCGGTCATGTACAACTAAGTTACTAATTGCACGCAGTAGTTGGACCGAGGCAGCTGACGCTGGAGAAGATGTTGATGTGATCTACCTGGATGTTTCCAAGGCTTTCGATCGTCTAGACCATCGGATACTACTATCCAAGCTGCAGCATTACGGGATCGGCGACCCTCTTTTAAGCTGGATCACCAACTTTCTATTTAAAAGGCAATTAGTGGTCAGAGTTCGGAGCTCTTTATCGGACCCCATACAAGTCGAGTGTGGTGTGCCGCAAGGCTCAGTTCTAGGTCCACGTTTGTTTTTGGTGTTTATTAATGACCTTGCAGAGGGAATCGCTTCAAACTTCCTAATGTTTGCCGACGATATCAAGATCTGGCGCAGGATCCAGTCGTACACCGACCAACATGTCCTTCAGAGTGACCTAGATACGGTGTATCAATGGTCGACCCAAAACCTATTGCATTTCAACATCAGTAAATGCAAAGTGCTTTCCATCCGACATCAAAGCAGCTACTCATACCGACTCGGAACGAATGTACTGCAACAATCAACTCTCGAACGTGACTTGGGTGTCCTGTTTCAATATGACTTGGGTTGCTCCAGACAATCCGAAAAGGCCTCGAAGACTGGGAACCAACACGTCGGGCTGTTGCGACGGGCGTTTGGACAAATAAACAGCTCCATGTTTCGACAAATGCTCAGTGCGTATGTTCGCCCCCATGTCGAATACGCAATTCAAGCCTGGCATCCATGGCTGAAACACGAGCTTAATGCACTGGAGCAGCCACAACGCCAGGCATCCAAGAACGTAATTGGAATGCGTAATCTTTCCTACCAGGAGAGACTGCGACGACTGGGATTGTTCAGTGGAAGCTATCGCAGACTACGAGCGACCTGATTATGGCATTCTTGATTCTGCGAGACCCATATCGTGTGTACCGCCCTTCACTGCAACTCAGCAGCAATACAAACCTGAGGGGCCACTCATTAAAACTCGCAGAACAATACAGTCGTCTGGAGTGCCGCAGAAATTTCTTTTCCATTCGTGTCTGTCACCCGTGGGATGCTCTCCCAGAACCGGTCGTCTCTGCACCGACACTAACAATATTTAAAATACGGTTGGACGATGCACTCATCCACTTACACTTTGTCACTTAACACTACGTCTTCATCCTACACCTGGAGATTACCATGGATCTATTTGTTGTTAACTGTATATGCTGTGAATCTAAGAGGATCGCAGGACTACAGCGGAGCAAACGATGAGTCCTTATTTTCATATTTAAAGTATTAACTATTTTACTATTTTAATTATCATTACTGTTATGTTGATATCCCCTGCAACTATCCAACGGGACTTGTATAGAAACGCTGCTTAACCCGTATAAATTCATTGTTCGACCGAGACGCGGAAGGCTCAATGAACAATCCAAGTCGAGTACACGAATACAGCTGCACGCACTATTGGATAGTATCGGAATCGCTGCGCAACAAACGGGGATTATGGAAGTCGCACAACCAAGGACAAACGCAACCGGTCCTCACCGCAAGTCGGAGCGCATCCGTCGAAGGATCGAAAGACTGCAGATCGACCCTCAACTAAAACGGGGGATGTTAAGGGGACCAAACATCCCCAAAATGAACATAAACTTATACCACCAAAGGCAACGAGACTCGATTCAGACAAGTGCACATGTTTCGATCAGCCTCCCAACTCGTGAGGCATTCACATTTCGATTGGCCTTTGTAGCTCAGAAAAAGTTCCTGTTTCCCGCCAAACTCCCTTCAATCATAAAATATTCAGCCTTTTTTTACCTTAGAAACATTCCGTTTTCCAGTCCAGCCTCCGCATCTAACAACATGCGCTTTTCAACACGTTCCGTTGACATATTTCTATAGTACCCATTCAGTTACTTCCAGGGTTGGTTTACGTAAACCATTGGCGCTATCAAGGTATAAAAGAGACGTTGGACTGCGCCTTGAGCCTGACCGGTAAGTGCCTACGCGAAAGGCCAGTCTTTTTGTCTTGTTCTCTGGGGTTGGGTAACTACATGTGAAATTGCGTTCGGTCTAGGAGCCCGTTCAACTCGTGCGTAGTAACCGTGTTGCACCTAAGTCGCACGGATCGTGTAACTTCGAATTTGTGCTTTTCAAGCTACTAAAGGGAACTAACTCTTTTGAACCTCGATTTTTTTCGGTTAGTTTGTCATGCGTGAACTAGTTCTAAGCCACATTCGTTCAGCCGACTAGATTTAATATCAGATCATCATAAGGTGGCGTAACCCGTAGGCAGTTATAACAGGGTCACTTCGGAACAGAATATTGGCGGTAGTCAGAAGAGGCACTTAGTCATATGGCAAGGCTTATGGAAGCGCTGCTGTTCGGTTTGACGACCATAGACGTTCAAGGTCCGGCATATGATCTCGCAGAGAAGATGAACCTACCTCATCTATTCATTATCAAGACTAGATCTGCAGACCGGTTGGCTAGAGGGATTTCTAGTGCGAAAGTCTTCTATTTCGATAATAGTCCTGAAGCAGTCAGCCTTTCGCCTGCAGTTGAATTTAACAAGGCAAATGTAGACAGATTTTATGACTGTTTGCGTTCAGTGTTGAGATTTCACTCATTTAGATGAAGTAGGAAACGGAATATAAGTGTGACTGATGTTTCGTGTGTTCAAAATCCAACAAAGTTTTGGTTCAGAAAGAAAATGCACCATAAGAAAACTGCCTTGTTCTGAAATGGGAAACATGTGACCGTCGTTTTTTCTTTTAATGCGATGGGACATGCATCCCGCCAATGTTCATATTTCCTGGGAAATGGGGGATCTTAATCTGTTGAAGGGAGGATCATCCGAATCAGTTGGCTCTTGCTCGGGTGATGGATGGTCCGATGCTGCGTAAATCATAAAATGGCTTAGACATTTCATTGCCCACGTTAAACCTTTGACGACCGAACTTGTTTTGGTACCACTCGATGGCCCTCAAGGTGATAGGATCCTTGCTGCTGTTGAATTGGCGTCTGCTAACCACGTTACCACATTGTACACATCGTCTCCAGCCTTGCGATCGCACGTGTTTTAAGCCCTTAATGAATACATTTGCCGATCAATGTATGCTAAATCGTAAACGAATTCTGTTTTTTGATCTGCCTTCATTAGTTGGACAAGCTTTCAACAAACCAGCAACCGTTGCTACTGCTAGGAAGAGATTTGGCCGTTCAATCCATGCGTTTCTAACAAGAATACTTTTGCAACCGTTTATTTTAATGAGTCACGGGATATTTGTGCTGGTCAAGTCATCGTTTTCCCCTTGCATTCAACTATATCCCAAATAAACTCCACCTCAACAGATACTTCTGCTGAATGGAGTATTATCTTTCCAACTTCAGTATCTATAGATCATGACCACATAGGTTCATCTTCAGCCATGATCTCAGCTGCTTACGTTAGCTCTGGTAGTTCAACGTTAGTTGACTTTCAAAACCACAAGCTTGCTAGAAATACCACGTGATCGGTGTTGACTGAAATCCAGGTCATTGAAGACTTGTGTGCCACTCCGAAAGCAGTCATTCTAAGCCAACAAAACGGATGCCGCAACGGTATTGACAGCGTCACCGGTTATAAATTCACTACACCAAAAGCAAAGTAGCAGCAGCAGCAGCAGCAGCAGCAGAATGGAGTCCAAAAGAAGGCCAGTAGTGTAGAAATCAAAAACCTCTCCTTTATCTTACGAGTTCGATGAATGGCCCTGCTGGGTCTGCGCGGAAGAATTTGTTATCATTCGACCTGATGAAAAATGGGTCGCATGCGTTGCGTGTCAAATGTGAGCCTTAGAGGATTACACTCCAGATATTTCTAAAGTCCCTGTGTGCCGCAGTTGTGAAGCAGACGATGATTTAACGCATCTGACCATTCCCGGATTACAACTTTTGTGCTTTCCAATTTTAACGTCTGTCTACATTGTGTTGTTGAGTGCTGACTTGGATATCCCCTTTGTGTATATGACGTGACTGCATTACAACATGCTATATCTATGTCATCAAACGTTTTCTTTATATCTGTGTGTGCATTCATAAATGGTTGAGGACGGGATGGTGTAAGATTCCCACTGGTAGGCACCTTACCCTGTATATGTGGACGTCTTACCCAAAGGGTAAGGTAAGACGCCCACCTCCACGGAAAAATTATCTTATATAAATCGTTGCAACCGCTACAGTTAGTGCCCACGGTGCTTAAGTATGGTAAGCTAACGGCTCGCCAGACAGAACAAGCTAGGAATTCCACAAATCTTGCAGATGAATACAAAATTATTTGCGTAAACACTCAGGGGAGTGCATCTTACACTCTTTCACTATACGTTTACATTATAGTGTAAAATGTTGGAAACGCACCTCTTTGGGTACATAAGGGTTAGGCTAACTGACTGGCCGTTGTCGCAGGCCGTGCAACATAACCCAATCAACCTCTGAACCATTGTTCAAGAGACAGTCGAATTGTGTTCTCCAGATCGGCACTATGGCTGTGGTCTGTGTACAGACAACGCCTGAACTACCATCGAGCAGCGTCTACAGCGGCTGCAACGTTGGTCTATACACCACCTTCAAGGGGTCAAAGAATTTCTTATGCTGGCGACGTTCGGCGTAGAGTTTCATTTGCTCCGCCTTCTCCGACAAACCCGAATTCTTGTTGAGACGGAGCTATCGAGTCAATCGCCTTCAAAGTTTAGGAAACTGAGTTTCCTTCCCGTAATCAGCAGGGTGCGCCTCAAGTTCTAATGGTAGCATTGTTGTCATCAAAGCAATCGCTCTGCGTCTTTCGGGTCAATAACTCGTGTTCCGATCGAGGAATGTGTGTACGTTACAGCACCCGATAATGAGCGCTTTGCTCAAAAGCATACTACTGCGCTGCAAAATCATTAGTGCAGCGATCTGGATTGGAGGAATTACCGGGTTGGGTAAAACGGGGACGGGGAGAGTATGTGTAGGAGAAAGAAGAAAGAAAGAAGACATCAGCCGTAGCACGTTTTCGCTTATTCACCCTGCTTTATGCAGCAGCTAAGGTGACTCTTCTGCTGCGGCCACTGCACGACAGCCGATGCAGAATGAGATTATCCGCATAGACATTATTCTTCCTTCATTTATGGGCAGGATACCGCCAAGGCGCCAACACCCGAAAGGAGACATCTCAGGTTCTCATCCAAAACTCTCAATAAAATGTACCCCCAAAGGCAGCGGACAGTGCACATGAGTCATGGAACAGAGTCATGCGGAATTGCTTTTGTCCTGGCCCTTAGCTAGATGCAAGGCGTACTCAAACTCACACTTTGCGGTCACCACTTGGAGGCGTCCACTTCATGAGTCTGTGATGGTAGCTGGCAGGTCAAGCGAACCAAACCGACTAGTGGGTGCGAAAGCCAATCCTCAACATGAGCACAATGTGACTAGGTTTCACGAGCCCGGTTAACAAGGGGGAATCGGATTGCAACGTTGTAAGTCAGGCGCGTTATTCCCAAAGACAATCGAGCAACCCGCACGCGACACGGACTCAGAACGGACGGTGTACAGTGAAATGATATCTGATAGGTCGAGTAGGCGATACGAATAGACCTGGCAGCTGGAAAGTCAAACAGTACCGCGGAGACAACTAGCTGCGCACATTTGCAAGGATCGAATCTGCCGACCAGAATGGGGTTGGGGTATTGTTAACAAAGGGCAACCTTGCTGCAGTCAGGATAAGAGTGTTCCAAGCAGCTGCGAACGAACGTTGAACGTCAAAAATGAGCTCAAACAGATGGCTGGAAAAATCAACCGTTAAAAGTGCGCCTTAGTGACTAGTGAAGTGCCGTATAGAGTGGCACTGTGTTCTTTAATAACAGGTTTATATAGCTGCCAAATCAGCATTTTGATTTTCGTAGGTCTGCTTCGACAGACCGCAGGACACAACCTAAATGGCAGCTGGTCGACGACCTGTCAGGATTTTTGGAGAGGCAAAACAACCTAATGTTGGGACTCACTTTGGCTACGCAACGCGAGGAGTCCTTATGCCTGCGAACAAGTTAGCTAACTCAGTGAAGTCTCGCCCACGTTGGTGCCCGAACCAAATACCCAGTCATACATGTGGGTGTGTCAGCCTCGCCAAGATCTCTGGGCCGCGACATGTGAGAAAATCTTTCCGGTATCAGACTGCCAAGAGACCGGAGAACTTAAACGTGAGAATGGTCAATGATCAAACGGGCGAGGCCGAGCCTACTTGTTGGTCAGGTCGCAAGAGCAGCAGACTTTAAACGAACTTGACATCCGGGATCGGTACTTTACGGCCAAAATGTCAGTGTTATGGCGTATGTTTGACTTATAAATAGGACCATGAATAATTCAAATAAATCTTTTCTGGTCAGCCAAGTTGTGTCTACTGATTTTTCCCGGCTGGGTTGGACGTGGCTCCGGCCAGTGAGAGGAAACAAACCAGCGTTACGACAGGGAGCTTTTACGACCGGATCTCGCCACTACGGACCACAGCGAGCAACCTTCTGCCGCGTGCCACAGCACTTGGTAATAACCAAGAAAGGGAAAATCGACGGTCGGTGGAGTTCTGTGAGTTCATGTGTTGTATGGGCGGAAAGTTTCCCGGCTGACCAGACCAGAGTCTTGTCTTAAGAGAGTCTACGCGTGGACTTTGGTATTATGGACTTGACATACAATGCATGGAAGCGACCAGCGTACGTCGCAGCCCGTCGGGAGCCGGTAACACGGCTTTCGATTAGTTTCAAAGTTCTCAGGGCATCCGAACAGCGCTAATCTAGCAGCATAGTCAGGAAACATTTCCTGGTGCTTCTAATCAGCCGCTGAATACGGAGGCCGTTGACAGACAGAGGTATCATTCATCTTCTTAGAGTTTGGTCGCTGAACACAGAAGCCGGTGGACACAAAGCTGTTATTATGCCCTCCGTGACGTACTCGCCACTGGTTATAAAAGTGAGTGATCAGTGACCCATGGTTGGTCACAACCACTTTGACACAGCGACGTAGGTGCTTGTGTGGTATTTCATGTAGAACTTGATGAACGGCCCAGAACTCCCCACGCTGTGAGACATTGCCGCTGATTGTCCGCGAATGCGTATTCATCCGGCCAGCAAAATAAACAAGATTTATCCGCAGTTACATCCACAAAGATGGCATCTCTCAATTCGCAGCTTGGGGACGCGCCGGATAGTGTACAGCTCAGCCAATAGAAGTGGTAACCCATACGGCTGCGAATTTGATGAAATCTGTCTTGCACTTCACCAATCTGGTCTTCACAAGTGCCAGTCGCTCAGTGGAGAAAGACAGTCACAGGCAACTTAGAAGCTTTTGGAATCAGGATGGTCCCTCTAAGGTTGCCGCATTTCGAACGTGAGCCCGCTTGAAAATTGCGACTACAACTGAATGGTTGTAATTTGTTGGGACAGGCCCCTGCTCCCATAGCTTCATGAGGAAGTTGCAACAAAAGCTTTGGTTGAAGACACCTATCGTTCTCTTGTCTTGGCCTAGAAAAACTGACAGTATTCTGCCCACACAATGCAACATGGTGACTTTTCATTCAAACAATTGCTTGATGGTCTGGCTCTCGCAGAGGATAGTAAACTGCGCCTTATCTGCTGCATCGCTCAGGGTGGATAGGGGTTTGGAAGCTACTGCTCAGACCTTCCTCTTCTCATTTCACCTCGCATATTTTCATCCGAAACGTCCCCCTCCAACTTCACTTTTATCCCCCTGTTTTCAACCTCCCAATTCTGGGCCCTCAGCCACCTGGCTTCAATAGTCCGTTGTCTTCTAGTTTCAAGTCATACATAATCGCAGGGCGTCCTTCCAGTCCAGTCGACAAGTTCATGCTCAAGCTAGCGGATAACATCAGTACATCCTGCTCCCGTTGGATTCCTCGATCCTCAGTAAGACTGGTATGCGTCAACGTGCGCACATTACTACAGGTTGGCCAACCTACAGTACCCGTCGGAACACTAGAGAGCCTACTGATCTATATCTGCTGTTTCTCGGAAACCCGCCTGCAAAGTTTGGGCTCCGTGCTTAACATGAGACCCCTACATGCAACACTGGTGACATATTCTCATTGCGCCTGTCTGAAGAATACGCAGCTTCAAATACCGGTTAAAGCTGGCGTCAACATTGATTTGAGTCCCCGGGCTGAAGCTGCCCTGATCGATTGGATCCTAGTCAACAGCCGGATGTGCGCCGTTAGATTAGCTGGCTCATTCCAGGCTTCGTAGTTGCGTGGGAACAAACGGTACCTGTTTGTCATTGCGACCTATGCCCCTACTAACTGTAGTACTGATTCGGTGAAACATGATTTCTATCAGCAACTTCACGATCTCCTTCGTTACAGACGAAGCACGGTTGCTGTTGTGCTGGCTGGCGATCTAAACGCGCAAGTAGGAAAAGTGTCCTCTGATGAGCTTCATCTGGGCGGCCGACATGGTGGAGGCTCCCGTAATGACAACGGCCATCGGTGGCTACAGCTGTGTGAAGATGCTGGTGTCCTTCTTGCGAGCACTATCTTTCGACACTGCAACCGCAGAAGAGTGCCTTGGTGTTCACCAGTCTCGGATCAGCCATTGCACAGGGAATCGCTTCAAACTTCCTAATGTTTGCCGACGATATCAAGATCTGGCGCAGGATCCAGGCGAACACCGACCAACATGTGCTTCAGAGTGATTTAGATACGGTGTATCAGTGGTCGACCCAAAACCTATTGCATTTCAACGTCAGTAAACGCAAGGTGCTTTCCATCCGACATCAGAGCAGCTACTCATACCGACTCGGAACGGATGTACTGCAACAATCAACTCTCGAACTTGACTTGGGTGTCCTGGTTCAAGATGACTTGGGTTGCTCCAGGCAATCCGGAAAGGCCTCGAAGACAGGGAACCAACAAGTCGGGCTAT
>OX104060.1:10984662-11097944 GCA_944474145.2 Dicrocoelium dendriticum | reverse complement strand
GTCGCTTCGGAACAGAATATTGGCAGTAGTCAGAAGAGGCACTTAGTCAAATGGCAAGGCTTATGGAAGCGCTGCTGTTCGGTTTGACGACCATAGACGTTCAAGATCCGGCATGTGATCTCGCAGAAAAGTTGAACCTTCCTCATCTATTCATTAGCAAGACTACATCTGCAGACCGGTTGGCTAGAGGGATCTCTAGTGCGAAAGTCTTCTATTTCAATAATAGTCCTGAAGCAGTCAGCCTTTCGCCTGCAACTGAATTTAACAAGGCAAATGTAAACAGATTTTATGACTGCGTTCAGTGTTGAGATTTCACTCATTTAGATGAAGTAGGAAATGGAATATAAGTGTGACTGATGTTTCGTGTGTTCAAAATCCAACAAAGTTTTGGTTCAGAACGAAAACGCACCATAAGAAAACTGCCTTGTTCTGAAATGGGAAACATGTGCCCGTCGTTTTTCCTTTTAATGCGATGGGGACATGCATCCCGCCAATGTTCATATTTCCTGGGCAATGGGGATCTGAATCCGTTGAAGGGAGGACCATCCGAATCAATTGGCTCTTGCTCGGGTGACGGATGGTCCGATGCTGCGTAAATCATAAAACGGCTTAGACATTTCATGGCCCACGTTAAACCTTTGACGACCGAACTTGTTTTGGTAACACTCGATGGCCCTCAAGGTGATAAGATCCTTGCTGCTGTCGAATTGGCGTCTGCTAACCACGTTAGCACATTGTACACATCGTCTCCAGCCTTACGATCGCACGTATTTTAAGCCCTTAATGAATACATTTGCCGATCAATGTATGCTAAATCGTCAACGAATTTTGTATTTTGATCTGCCTTCATTAGTTGGACAAGCTTTCAACAAACCAGCAACCGTTGCTACTGCTAGGAAGAGATTTGGTCGTTCAATCCATTCGTTTCTAACAAGAATACTTTTGCTACCGTTCATTTTAATGAGTCACGGGATATTTGTGCTGATCAAGTCATCGTTTTCCCCTTGCATTCAACTATGTCCCAAATAAACTCCACCTCAATAGATACTTCTGCTGAATGGAGTATTATCTTTCCAACTTCAGTAGCTATAGATCGTGACCACATAGGTTCATCTTCAGCCATGATCTCATCTGCTTACGTTAGCTCTGGTACTTCAATGTCAGTTGCCTTTCAAAACCACAAGTTTGCTAGAAATACCACGTGATCGGTGTTGACTGAAATCTAGGTCATTGAAGCCTTGTGTGCCACTCCGAAAGCAGTCATTCTAAGCCAACAAAACGGATGCCGCAACGGTATTGACAGCGTCACCGGTTTAAATTCACCACACCAAAAGCAAAGTAGCAGCAGCAGCAGCAGAATGGAGTCCAAAAGAAGGCCATTAGTGTAGAAATCAAAAACCTCTCCTTTATCTTACGAGCCCAATGAATGGCGCTGCTGGGTCTGCGGGGAAGAATTTGTTATCATTCGACCTGATGAAAAATGGGTCGCATGCGTTGCGTGTCGAATGTGAGTCTTAGAGGATTACACTCCAGATATTTCTAAAGTCCCTGTGTGCCGCAGTTGTGAAGCAGACGATGATTTAACGCATCTGACCATTTCCGGATTACAACTTTTGTGCTTTCCAATTTTAACGTCTGTCTACATTGTGTTGTTGAGTGCTGACTTGGATATCCCCTTGTGTATATGGCGTGACTGCATTACAACATGCTATATCTATGTCATCAAACTTTTTTTTATATCTGTGTGTGCATTCATAAATGGTGAAGGAAGGGATGGTGTAAGATTCCCACTGGTAGGCATCTTACCCTGCATACGTGGACGTCTTACCCAAAGGGTAGGGTAAGACGTCCACCCCCACGGAAAAATTATCTCATATAAATCGTTGCAACCGCTACAGATAGTGCCCACGGTGCTTAAGCATGGTAAGCTAACGACTCACCAGACAGAACAAGCTAGGAATTCCACAAATCTTGCAGATGAATACAAAATTATTTGCGTAAACACTCAGGGGAGTGCATCTTACACTCTTTCACTATACGTTTACATTATAGTGTAAAATGTTGGAAATGCACCTCTTTGGGTACATAAGGGTTAGGCCAACTGACTGGCTGTTGTCGCAGGCCGTGCAACATAACCCAATCAACCTCTGAACCATTGTTCAAGAGACAGTCGAATTGTGTTCTCCAGATCGGCACTATGGCTGCGGTCTGTGTACAGACAACGCCTGAACTACCATTGAGCAGCGCCTACAGCGGCTGCAACGTTGGTCTATACACCACCTTCAAGGGGTCAAAGAATTTCTTATGCTGGCGACGTTCGGCGTAGAGTTTCATTTGCTCCGCATTCTCCGACAAACCCGAATTCTTGTTGAGACGGAGCTATCAAGTCAATCGCCTTCAAAGTTTAGGAAACTGGGTTTCCTTCCCGTAATCAGCAGGGTGCGCCTCAAGTTCTCATGGTAGCATTGTTGTCATCAAAGCAATCGCGCTGCGTTTTTCGGGTCAATAACTCGTGTTCCGATCGAGGAATGTGTGTGTACGTTACAGCACCCGATAATGAGCGCTTTGCTCAAAAGCATACTACTGCGCTGCAAAATCATTAGTGCAGCGATCTGGATTGGAGGAATTACCGGGTTGGGTGAAACGGGGACGGGGAGAGTATGTGTAGGAGAAAGAAGAAAGAAAGAAGACATCAGCCGTAGCACGTTTTCGCTTATTCACCCTGCTTTATGCAGCAGCTAAGGTGACTCTTCTCCTGCGGCCACTGCACGACGGCCGATGCAGAATGAGATTATCCGCATAGACATTATTCTTCCTTCATTTATGGGCAGGATACCGCCAAGGCGCCAACACCAGAAAGAAGAACATCTCAGGTTCTCACCCAAAACTCTCAATAAATTGTACCCCCAAAGGCAGCGGACAGTGCGCATGAGTCATGGAACAGAGTCATGCGGAATTGTGTTTGTCCTGGCCCTTAGCTAGATGCAAGGCGTACTCAAACTCACACTTTGCGGTCACCACTTGGAGGCGTCCACTTCATGAGTCTGTGATGGTAGCTGGCAGGTCAAACGAACCAAACCGACTAGTGGGTGCGAAAGCCAATCCTCAACATGAGCACAAAGTGACTAGGTTTCACGAGCCCGGTTAACAAGGTGGAATCGGATTGCAACGTTGTGAGTCAGGCGCGTTATTTCCAAAGACAATCGAGCAACCCGCACGCGACACGGAGTCAGAACGGACGGCGTACAGTGAAATGATATCTGATAGGTCGAGCAGGCGATACGAATAGATCTGGCAGCTGGAAAGTCAAACAGTACCGCGGAGACAACTAGCTGCGCACATTTGCAAGGATCGAATCTGCCGACCAGAATGGGGTTAGGGTATTGTTAACAAAGGGCAACCTTACTGCAGTCAAGATAAGAGTGTTCCAAGCAGCTGCAAACGAACCTTGAACGTCAAAAATGAGCTCAAGCAGATGGCTGGAAAAATCAACCGTTAAAAGTGCGTCTCAGTGACTAGTGAAGTGCCGTATAGAGTGGCACTGTGTTCTTTAATAACAGGTTTATATAGCTGCCAAATCATCATTGTGATTTTCGTAGGTCTGCTTCGACAGAGCGCAGGACACAACCTCAATGGCAGCTGGGCGACGACCTGTCAGGATTTTTGGAGAGGCAAAACAACCTAATGTTGGGACTCACTTTGGCAACGCAACGCGAGGAGTCCTTATGCCTGCGAACAAGTTAGCTAACTCAGTGAAGTCTCGCCCACGTTGGTGCCCGAACCAAATACCCAGTCATACATGTGGGTGTGTCAACCTCGCCAAGATCTCTGGGCCGTGACATGTGAGAAAATCTTTCCGGTATCAGACTACCAAGAGGCTGGAGAACTTAAACGTGAGAATGGTCAATGATCAAACGGGCGAGGCCGAGCCTACTTGTTGGTCAGGTCGTAAGAGCAGCAGACCTTAAACGAACTTGACATCCGGGATCGGTAATTTACGGCCAAAATGTTGGTGTTATGGCGTATGTTTGACTTATAAATAGGACCATGAATAATTCAAATAAATCTGCTCTGGCTAGCCAAGTTGTGTTTATTGATTTTTCCCGGCTGAGTTGGACGTGGCACCGGCCAGTGAGAGGAAAGAAACCAGCGTTACGACAGGGAGCTTTTACGACCGGATCTCGCCACTACGGACCACAGCGAGCAACCTTCTGCCGCGTGCCACAGCACTTGGTAATAACCAAGAAAGGGAAAATCGACGATCGGTGGAGTTCTGGGAGTTCATGTGTTGTATGGGCGGAAAGTTTCCCGGCTGACCCGACCGAAGAGTCTTAAGAGAGTCTACGCGTGGACTTTGGTATTATGGACTTGACACACAGTGCATCGAAGCGATTAGCGTACGTCGCAGCCCGCCGGGAGCCGGTAACACGGCTTTCGATTAGTATCAAAGTTCTCAGGGCATCCGAACAGCGCTAATCTAGCAGCATAGTCAGGAAACATTTCCTGGGGCTTCTAATCAGCCGCTAAATGCGGAGACCGTTGACAGACAGAGGCATAATTCATCTTCTTAGAGTCTGGTTGCTGTCCACATAGAAGCCGGTGGACACAAAGCTGTTATTATGCCCTCCGTGAGGTACTCGCCGCTGGGTATAGTAGTGAGTGATCAGTGACCCATGGTCGGTCACAAGCACTGTGACACAGCGACGTAGGTGCTTTTGTGATGTTTCATGTAGAAATTGGTGAACTGCCAAGAATTCCCCACGCTCTGAGACATTGCCGCTGATTGTCCGCGAATGCATATTCATCCGGCCTGCAAAATAAACAAGATTTCTCCGCAGTTACCTCCACAAAGATGGCATCTGTCAATTCGCAGCTTGGGGACGCGCCGGATAGTGTACAGCTCAGCCAATAGAAGTGGTAACCCATACAGCTCCGAATTTGATGCAATCTGTCTTGCACTTTACGAATCTGGTCTTCACAAGTGCCAGTCGCTCAGTGGAGAAAGACAGTCACAGACAACTTAGAAGCGTTTGAAATCAGGCTGGTCCGTCTAAAGTTGCCGCATTTCGAACGTGAGCCCGCTTGATAATTGCAACTACAACGGAACGGTTGCAATTTGTTGGGACAGGCCCCTGCTGCCATAGCTTCATGAGGAAGTTGCAACAAAAGCTTTGGTTGAGAACCCTAATCGTTCTCGTGTCTTGGCCTAGACAAATTGACAGTATTCTGCCCACACAATGCAACATGGTGAGTTTTCATTCTACCAATTGCTTGATGCTCTGGCTCCCGCAGAGGATAATAAACTGCGCCTTATCTGCTGCATCACTCAGGGTGGATAAGGGTTTGGAAGCTACTGCTCAGACCTTCCTCTTCTAATTTCACCTCGCGTATTTTCATCCTGAACGTCCCTCTCCAACTTTACTTACATCCCCCTGTTTTCAACCTCCCAATTCTGCGCCCTCACCCACCTGGCTTCAATAGTTGGTTGTCTTCTAGTTTCAAGTCATACATAATTGCAGGGCGTCCTTCCAGTCCAGTCGACAAGTACATGCTCAAGCAACGGATAACATCAGTACCTTCTGTTTCCTTTGGATTCCTCGATTCTCAGTAAGACTGGTGTGCGTCAACGTGCGCACTTTGCTACAGTTTGGCCAATCTACAGTACCTGTCGGAACACCTGAGAGCCTACTGATCTATATTTGCTGTTTCTCTGAAACCCGCCTGCAAAGTTTGGGCTCCGTGCTTAACATGTGACCCCTAACTGCAACACTGGTGACATATTCTCATCGCGCCTGTCTGAAGAACACGTAGCTTCAAATGCCGGTCAAGCTGGCGTCAACATTGATTTGAGTCCCCGGGCTGAAGCTGCCCTGATCGATTGGATCCTAGTCAACAGCCGGATGCGCGCCGTTAGATTAGCTGGCTCATTCCAGGCTTCGTAGTTGCGTGGGAACAAACGGTACCTGTTTGTCATTGCGACCTATGCCCCTACTAACTGTAGTACTGATTCGGTGAAACATGATTTCTATCAGCAACTTCACGATCTCCTTCGTTACAGACGAAGCACGGTTGCTGTTGTGCTGGCTGGCGATCTAAACGCGCAAGTAGGAAAGGTGTCCTCTGATGAGCTTCATCTGGGCGGCCGACATGGTGGAAGCTCCCGTAATGACAACGGCGATCGGTAGCTACAGCTGTGTGAAGATGCTGGTGTCCTTCTTGCGAGCACTGTCTTTCGACACTGCAACCGCAGAAGAGTGCCTTGGTGTTCGCCAGTCTCGGATCAGCCATTGCACAGGGAATCGCTTCAAACTTCCTAATGTTTGCCGACGATATCAAGATCTGGCGCAGGATCCAGGCGAACACCGACCAACATGTGCTTCAGAGTGACCTAGATACGGTGTATCAATGGTCGACCCAAAACCTATTGCATTTCAACGTCAGTAAATGCAAGGTGCTTTCCATCCGACATCAGAGCAGCTACTCATACCGACTCGGAACGGATGTACTGCAACAATCAACTCTCGAACTTGACTTGGGTGTCCTGGTTCAAGATGACTTGGGTTGCTCCAGGCAATCCGGAAAGGCCTCGAAGACAGGGAACCAACAAGTCGGGCTGTTGAGGCAGGCGTTGGGACAAATAAACTCCTCCATATTTCGACAAATGCTCAGTGTGTATGTTCGCCCCCATGTCGAATATGCAATTCAAGCCTGGCATCCATGGCTGAAACACGAGCTTAATGCACTGGAGCAGCCACAACGCCAGGCATCTAAGAACGTAATTGGAATGCGTAATCTTTCCTACCAGGAGAGACTGCGACGACTGGGATTGTTCAGTGGAAGCTATCGCAGACTACGAGGTGACCTGATTATGGCATACTTGATTCTGCGAGTCCCACATCATGTGTGCCGCCCTTTCCTGCAACTCAGCAGCAATACAAACCTGAGGGGTCACTCATTAAAACTCGCAGAACAATACAGTCGTCTGGAGTGCCGCAGAAATTTCTTTTCCATTCGTGTCTGTCACCCGTGGGATGCTCTCCCAGAATCGGTCGTCTCTGCACCGACACTAACAATATTTAAAAGACGGTTGGACGATGCACTCATCGACTTACACTTTGTTACTTAACACTACGTCTTCATCCTACACCTGGAGTTTACCATGGAATTATTTGTTGTTAACTGTGGATGCTGTGAATCTAAGAGGATCGCAGGACTGCAGCGAAGCAAACGATAAGTCCTTATTTTCATACTTAAAGTATTAACTATTTTACTATCCTTATTATCATTATTGTTATGTTGATATCCCCTGCAACTATCCAACGGGACTTGTATAGAAACGCTTCTTAACCCGTATAAATTCATTGTTCATTGTTCATTGACGCAAATCGATCATATCGCGGCCAGTTATCGCTGGCGAGATTGTGTACAAAACTGTCACTCGATTTGGAGCACGACCGTGGACTCCAATCACGCACTTGTGTGTGTTTGCCGACCTTCGGGTGCGTTTCGGTGGTCATCCACAACGTCGCCGTGATCGCACTGACAACAGCCAGTTGGCGAAGCCAGGTGTACTGAATGCGTATCAAACTACGTTGACATCCGGGCTGAGTAAGCGCCCATTGTGCACAACCGAAGATCAATGGTTGAATATTCTCCAAAAATACGTGTTCAAGTAGCAAATCGAATTACCAAGCTGGACTTTGGGACTCTACACCTTTCTGGAATTTTTGAGTGCTCACCGATGTATTCCGCCTGAAAGCGAATACAAAGGGACTCGCAGAAATCTCAGGATAAAACTGCGTGCTAGCCTGAAGAAAGACCGCGAAGTCTGCTGATATCATGGTGCATTGGATATGGAAACAACCGCTGCCTTTGGTAATCCTCGTAAGTTATTCCGGCTGTTACATTAAGCAGGCAGTAGAAGACCTGCCTTTAGCGATACAATACGCGACGAGAGTAGGCAAACGATCCACTGCCTGTCAAAACGCTTGAAGTTTTAAGTTGGACACTTTGCAAGGCAGTTTAACCAAGCTGTTTTATCGCTTTACTTTCCGGTATTGAGTGCCCTTCTCCCTGGGCCTTCTCTTTAGATCCATTCTCACGTGCAGAAGTCGAACGTGAGATCAGAATTGGAAATTTCATAAAGCCGCAGGGGAAGATAGATTTTCCCCACCAGTCTTCAAATTCGAGTGTCTGCACTTGTAGATGATTTCCACGAGTTACTAGTCGAACTTTGGGAGCAGGTGACTGTCCCGGCAGACTGTAATTAATATATTTTTATATATACATGTATATATGCATATATATATATATGGTGTGGGCCATGAGCTGTGCCATTTTGGGCCACTACAGAAGCGACGACGGGTGCTGCAGAGAATTACGACGAGCCGGCGCAGCGTTTGTAGGCACGCTGAATTCGATTTACTAACCGCCTGCTTGCATGCTAAGTCTCTTTATTTCAGGTGGTGGGTTTACAGTTTTTACCTTAATGCTTTTCTTTCTCATATAAATACCTCCCTGTACTTTATTCCATTAACTTGCACACATCGCCTAAGCCAATTGTGTTCGATTTCCATAACATTTTTGTGTACGTGGCATTCCGTGAACTATACTTCCTGACCTCGTGCACTTAGCTAGGATTTGTTTGTAAACAACTTATTACGTATGCTATTTAATTAAGGTTTATGTCACCGTTTCCTTATGCATTAATCGAGTATTTCTCTTTCTCTTTCTTTCTCTCTCTCTCTCTCTCTCTCAAGTGTTTGGCTGTTGTTTGATATCCCCGGTGTGGCTGCGCTTGATGTGCATGTTGACAAGGTGCCTACCTGTCTAATACCCACTACGTCGTCCAAACTGGCTCCAGGAGACAGTTGGTCGTTGCTGGGGGGGACGGGGTGCACGGACCTTGTGGCCGTGCTAGGCTCGAAGAGTGGTTCCATGCACTCAGTGTGGAGCGGACTACGGTCCAGCCACCGCCTTGTGTGCGCTTGATTCCCCAAATACAGTGTGCTTGTGTTTGCCTGTGAAGGAGTGTGGGCCGGCTCCGTTGATGAAACGTGGTTCCCATCCGCATGCCTCCCGGTCTTATTCCTTCGGGTTTACACTGGATATGGGGTATGTGGTTGGAGCTGTGAGTGGTGCAGCGCAAGCCATCCATGGTCCCTGTGTAGGCGCAGGCGTCCTGTGGCTTGCCACAGTGACAGGCAAATCCGAAACCGGATGCCGCCAACCATATATATATGGTTGGCGGCATCCGGTTTCGGATTTGCCTGTCACTGTGGCCAACCACAGGACGCCTGCGCTTACTGAGGGACGATAGATAGACTGCGCTGCACCACCCACAGCTCCAGCCACACACCCCATATCCAGTGTAAACCCGAAGGAATAAGACCGTGAGGTATGAGGATGGGAACCACGTTTCATCAACGGAGCCGGCCCACACTCCTTCACAGACAAACACAAGCACACTGTATTTGGGGATATCAAGCGCACACATGACGGTGGCTGGATCGTAGTCCGCTCCACACTGAGTGCATGGAACCAATCTTCGAGCCTAGCACGGCCACAAGGTCCGTGCACCCCTCCCAACCAGCAACGACCAACTGTCTCCTGGACGAGGTAGTGGGTAATAGACAGGTAATCACCTTGTCAACATGCACATCAAGGGCAGCCACACCGGCGATATCAAACAACAGCCAATGCTTTGAGAGATAACGAATAACATAAATCGAGTAATGCATAAGAAAATGGTGACATAAATCTTCAATTAATGAACATATAAAATGAGTTGTTTACAAACGAATCCGAGATAAGTTCGTGAGGTCGGAAAGTATATTTTACAGAAATGATACAAACACGAAAATATTATTGAAATTAACTACAATTGGCTTAAGCGACGTGTGCAAGTTTATAGAAGAGAGTACATGTAGAAATTTATATGAGAAAAAAAGCATTAGGACAAAATTGAAAACCCACCACCTGAAATAAATAGACTTGGCATGCAAGCGCGCAGTTAGTAAATCCAATGTAGCATACCTACAAACGTTGCACCGGTTCTGACAACGTTCTCTGCAGAACCTGTCGGCGCTTTGGTAGTGGTCCCGAGTGGCATCGTTCATGGCTCACTAGGCCTGCCTGACTAAGGCACTCGCGACCACATGTGCTACAGCACCATGCGCTTGATGTCGATGGAGTACAACCCATCGGTGCTTGCCGCTTCCGCATTTGCCGCTTCTTCTCTGCATGCATGAGGTCTTTCTTCCGCACTTCGGCAACTGCCTTCGTGATGAGATCGCGCCATGCACCACGATCAACCGCCTTCAATTCCCATGATCTGCAATCAAGATCAGAACGTGTGAGGCTCACTTTGATCATGTCCAGGTAACGTAACTTTGGTTTCCCCACATGCAGCTTCCCAATACTCAGATGACCAAATAATAGTTGTTTCGGTATCCGCGTCGAATCCATACGGCTCACATGACTCAGCCACCTCAGGTGTCTCAGCAAAAGTATGCAGTCCACTGCATAAATTCGACTCCGGCGCAACACTTCCGTGTCAGTAACTCCGTCGCCCCAACCGATGCGCAAAATCCGTCTCAAGCACTGCCGATGGAACCGCTCGAGATATCACATATCCCGCCGGTACATCGTCCACATTTCACTGCCGTACAGAAGAACGGACAGCACCATGGATTTGCACACCATCAGCTTCGTGCCAATGGTAAACGGATGGTTGTTCCACAGTCGGTACTCAAGTTTCCCGAATGCTGCCGCTGCCTTCGACACGCGGATATGCAGCTCACTGTGCAGCTGCTGATCAGTCGACGTCACACTCCCAAGGTAGCAGAAGCGGGAGATGGTTTCCAATACTTCAGCACCAATGCTGATTCGCAGCAATATTGAAGATTGCGCTTCCGGTGAAGGCTGAAAGAGACAGACAGTTTTGCTTGAGTTGATGGTGAGTCCGAATTTGGCCGCTGTCGAAGCCAGAGCACTAGTCATGTGCTGCAACTCATCCGCGCTGTGTGAAAACAACGCACAGTCGTCAGCAAACAGCAACATACGTATAGTTGTCTCACATACTAGAGTTCTCGCATCAAAACGACGAATGTTCAACAACCCACCATCAATACGGTGCTCCACACGAACACTGTAAGTACAAGCAGCATCAAAAGCAAAAGACATCAATGCACGAAGATATATATTCATCAAGGAAGGGGCTAGGACACAGCCTTGCTACATTTCAGAGACAACTGCAAAGTCATCCGAGGTCTCTCCACTCAGCTGCACCCTCGCTCGCATACCCCTGTGCAGACATTCAATTAAACTTACAAACTTACGCAGGCAACCAAAGTTACCCAACACCATCCACAATGCCTCGCGGTTCACCGTATCAAATGCCTTGCAGAAATCAGTAAAAAGCGAGTACAGTGGTTGGTGTCGTTCTCCGCACTTCTCCTGCAACTGACGAGCTGCAGACACCATACCCATAGTGCTGCGAGGCGAACGGAATTCACACTGCTCTTCCGCCATGTTAGGTACCACAACCTAACTGACGAGGTGGTTGAGCAGGATTCGCGCAATCACCTTGCCCACACAACTCAGCAAGTTGATGCCATGATAATTCATGCAGCATTGCTGGCTCCATTTGACCTTGTACAGCGGTAGCACAAGGGCATCCTTCAGCTCAGGAGGCACCTCCTCCTCAATCCATACGCGTTGCACCAAGTGGTGCAGCGCAGTCAACAACGCGGGTCCACCGTGTTTCAATACTTCAGGCGGGATCCCGTCGGCCCCAACACACTAGCCGTTTCGCACCTGAGCAAGTGCTCTCTGCGTCTCATCTAGTATCGGCGTGTCCGCCATACTCGTCTTCACATCGTATTGCTTGAAGCCATTCAATGTAGGCCAGTGGATCTCTGAACAGTTGTTCAGAAGACAGTCAAGTGTTTTCGCCAGATCTGCATTATGTCTGCAGTCTGTGTGCAGGTAGCGCCTGAACCACCATCGATCAGTGTCCTCAGTGGCTCTAAGCACGATTCATACACCTTCTTAAAGGAGTCAAATAATTTCTTATGTTGGCGGAGTTCGGCGTAGCATTACATCTGCTTCGCCTTCTCCGTCCAACATGTACTTTTACTGCGGCGGAGCTCTCAGGACAGTCGACGTCCAAGTTTGCGAAACTGACTTTTCTTCCCCACATAACTGAGGTCTTCCACATGTGTAGCAAATGCTGCATTCTTCCCCGACACCAATGCGCCAATCGTCGCATTGTTGTCATCAAACCAATCAGACCGCTTGCAATTTGCGCGCCCGATGGTCTCCTCGGCAGCAGCTGTCACCTGGTCGCGAATGTGGTGCCACAGGCCGCCCACTGTGGTCATGCAGTTCACATTATGCAGGCGTGCAGCCATCGCCTTCTCCAGCTCAGTACGTTTCGCCCCAGTACCGAGGAAGAGAATGTTAAATTTGCGCCAATGCCAGACGGGAGGGTAATACATTGATTTACGAAAATATATGTACAGTTTGGTCCGCACCAACTTGTGATCAGTGCCACACTCAGCTCCACGCAGTACACGTGTCATGCGCACTTCACGCATACCATGCTGACGTACGATGACACAGTCGAGCAGGTGAGCGTGCCCACTCCGTGGGTGTGTCCAAGTTGCTATACCACTCGCACTCAGGGCAAACAGAGTGTTCCTGATCCTCAGGCCGTGAGTAGCACACAGTGAGAGCAGCCTGTCACCGTTCGCATTCGCTGAACCAATGTCATGCGGACTGATGACATCTGTCCACACCGATGTATCTCGCCCAACGCGCGCGTTGAAATCAGCCAGCAGAAATGGTCGGTCGTTCCTCTTCACAGACCGTACCACGGAGGATAGCTGTGTAGAACTGATCACACGTGTCATCATGATAACCCTTGGTCGGACCGTACTTGATTATATGGGCGGGAAAATGACCGTTTCCGAGTCGTAGGCGAACCGTCATCAGTCGCGTGTTGATACCTGTTGGTTCAGCCACCAGGTGGACATGGAGGCGATCGGATATTGCAAATCCGACCCCATGATCACGTGGTACTGAGGCGGCGTTGCCCACTCAGTAGAGTGTGTAGCCGGCACCTGCTTCATGCAACTTACCTTGCTCAGCGAGCCGAATTTCACTGAGCGCTGCAATATCGATGTGGTAACGCGCCAGCTCCATCGCGACCAGTGCAGTGCCTCGCTTTGGGCGCTCACTGCAGTTCCGGTCTAGTAGTGTGCGCACGTTCCAGCACCCGCTGCTGAGTGGTTTGCGCGCAGGCATACGATTGCATTGGTGGGCAATCGCACGCGAGGTGGTCGTTGTGCTTCGGAGGTTTGCTTGAGAGATTCCGCCCGGGGCCTTTGACTCAATAGCCTTACCCACAATGCAGTGGGTGATTTGGAGGTTTGCTTGAGGGGCGCCGCCAGAATTCTTTGACTCAATAGCCTGACCCACTGGGCAGTTGGGAGCAGATGCAGCTCGGGAATGTAATTGCAGGGACAGATTGGGATCTGCTTAACGGTCGTCACACGCATCCTTTGAGGTACTGGAACGATTTATAGGTGTTTTGAGACCGTATTAGGTTACGCACTTGCGAGCACGGCCAGACGCAGGTGGGTTTTGGCAGGTTTGCAGCAATTTGACCAGGGGCTGCCTGGCTTGAGGGGGGCAGTAGCAAATCATTGAAAACCCGGAAGTGCCCTCCCACTGTCAGAGACAATGCGTGGCGCTCGTGCTCTACGCCAGTCGAGCTGTGAGCTTATAACCCCTAGACCTGTTGTTTCCCTTGGCTAGTTTTTACGGGAAAAGTGTCATCGACCATTTCCTAACCTCAACCAAAGCTTTGGCTGAGGACCTGAGTCGTTCTGCTGTCAGGTGTGGGCGCCCTGCCAGTATCCTAGTCCATCGACTTCGGAGGAAGTTACGCAAAAGGTGCTACAATCGCAATTAACTTAACGATGATAACCACAAGTAACGTATGCAACGTCGTCAGTTAATAGAAGATCAGTCAGGTAGGCAGAACAAACCAAATGAAGTGGATAAAATTTATGCAGCTTAAAAAGACCTAGTTCAAGTGGAAGCTGATTTACCCCAACTGCGATGAAGAAGCATCATGAATGCAATATCAGCCTCAGCATAGCTATATATATATATATATATATATATATATATATATATATATATTCAGTCTGTTAACTAACATTGTGCAATCGGAACCACGGCAGGAATAATGTGGATAATTTAGAATCAGGAACCTCGATTATAGCATGGAAAATATTTTTTTGGTTTTACACAAGCCTTTTTGCTTTTTTTGTTTTGCGGGTTTTGTATGTCTTAAATGGGGGATATAATGGCAGAACAACGTTGATGCCACTGATGTCTGTTGCTTTCCATGACATCCAATGCACCCAACCCCTATAATTCCCCATCTCGTTGTCCCCCAAGTGGAAGTGTGGCATTATAACCCCTATTTTTAAAGGCGGTAGCCGTTCCGATCCTGCAAACTATCGTCCAGCGACTCTTCTCCCTGTGCTCGCGAAGGTGATGGAAGCAGTCGTCACTGAGGCTTTAATGGACTACCTAGAAAAATGCAACATTTTGGTACCGGAACAGCATGGCATCCGTCAACCCCGGTCATGCACCACCAACCTACTTGTTGCACGAGGTAGTTGGACGGAAGTGGCCGATGATGGGGTTGGAGTCGATGTCATCTATCTGGACTTCCCCAAAGCTTTCAACCGCCTTGATCACCGCATCCTACTTCAAAGACTACAGAGTTACGGAATCGGTGATCCTGTACTTGGTTGGATGGCAACTGCTTTACCAACGAAGCTTCAAGTACGTGTTAGGGGAACACTTTCTAACCCAATTGAGGTGGAATTTGGTATCCCACAAGGCTCAGTGATGGAACCGTGTTTCTTCCTGGTGTTTATCAACGACCTGGCAAGAGTCATCTCCTCAAACTTCCCTGCTTTTCGCCGATGACGTCAAGGTATGGCGGGCGATTGGTAACAAGCCAGATCAGGATCTGCTCCATCGTGACATAGATCGCATTTACGAATGGTCAAAGAGGAACAAGCTTCAATTGAACATAGCTAAGTGCAAAGTGATACATCTGCGTCACCAGCCGGTGAGCGCTTACAAGATTGGAGACCACACCTTGGCGAAGTTTTCTCAGGAGCGTGACCTGGGTGTATTGGTACAGGAAGATCTCGGGTGTTCAAAACAAGAAGAGAAGGCGACGAGAACCGGAAATCAACACTTCGGCCTTCTTCGCAGAGCCTTCGGTCGGTTTGAATCCTCAATCTTTCCCCAAGTGCTTAACGCCTACATGCGATTGCACGTGGAATATGCTACTCAAGCTTTGCAGCCGTGGCAGAAACGAGATATCATCGCTCTCGAGACTCCTCAACGAAGGGAAACCAAGAATGTCAGGAGCCTCTTTCATCTGCCCTATAACCTTAGACTGAAATCTCTAAGAATCTACAGCAGTCGATATCAGCTTTTGCGGGGGGATCTCATAATGGTTTACCAGATTCTGAAGAACCCAAACCACATTTGCCGTCCGCTGCTGGAAATGAACCACAACACTAAACTAAGAGGTCACCCTCTGAAACTGACAATTCAGGATAGCCGACTTGAATGCCGCCGAAATTTCTTTTCTGTCTGCGTGTGCCAGCCTTGGAACGCCCTCCCTAATTATGTCGTCTCTGCTCCCAATCTGGTGATATTTAAAAACGTGTTGACGATGCATTGTCTCACTTACATTTCATTTTATGACTTGTTAGCCAGGGGCTACAAAGCGCAATCAAACGGTGTCTTGCCAAACGCCTAACCAATGGATTTATGGATTTATATGTTTAATACGCGGACATCTCTGCTATGCCACATAAGTCTATGGTGAGTCCACCACAACGCTTTTCACTTTATCATGCAATTGATTTTCACTATAATTTCCATCCTACGGGACTTGTTAAGCGATGCTTTTTTACCCGTAATAAACCATTGTTCCATTGGTTAGACTGTCGCCCAACTTGAAGTTGCCTTCTTCATGCTCCTTCTATAAGTCATTGGCTGTCCACTGTAGCACTTTTTCCAGTCGCTCCATGGAAGTGAAAATAGTGCACGACGTGGAAGGCCATGGACTGGCATGCGCAAAACATGCCCTAGCCAACGCATGCAATGTCGGAGAATAATCTCCTGAGGACTGGCACTGCTCGCTCCAAGCACTCGGTCTAGCATTGCTGCGTTACTTACGTGGTGTTGCCAACACACCCGAGCGATCCTACGTAGACAGCGGTTGTCGAGGATTGAGAGCCGCTTAATGTCTTCCGAGCTAATAGGCCAAGTATCACAGCCGTACCATAGTACTGCACGGTCGGAAGCATCGTACACCCTGCCCTTGAGCTTAAGAGTGACGACACGACGACGCCATGGGTATCTCAGTTTGATGAATGCAAGGCGGGCCTTTGCAATCCGTTGTGAGACTTCATCTCCAACACCGCCACCAGCCGTGATGCACCTCCCTAGATACGTAAAGCAAGGGACTTGCTCCAGAATATGTCCAGCAATGACGAGCGCGGATTCAGGCACCTACCAGTCCTGGAGTAGCGTTTTACATTTTCCCTGAGCGAAGCATAAGCCGTACTTAGTCGCTTCTATCACTTAGCAGTCCAAAGAGCTCTAGACGGATTGTGGGTCGTGTCCCAGCAAGGCGATATCATCGACGTAGTCCAAGTCCGTGACTTTGTCTCCAGGGAGGAGCTCAGCACCGCAGTTCTGGACACCTTCCAGTGCTCATTGGACAACCGCGCCGATGGCGAAATTGCAGAAGAAAGGTGAAATAGGGCAACCTTGGCGAACACCGCTGGTTACAGCAAATGAAGAATGTGCCTTAAGTCCTGAGTTTTCTCGACGTGTGACGGTAAAGTTCTTTCAGGACGGTTACAAACTTCGCGGTCACACCTTTCTTCAGTAAACGGTTCCACAACGCAATCTACTTACTGAATCACATGCCTCTCGGAGGTCCAAAAGCACTACCATTGTTGGCCGCCGGTGGATGTGACGAAATTCGAGAAGTTGGCGAAGCGTGAAGATTTGGTCGATGCAGCCGCGGCCTGGACGAAATCCGGCTTGTTCTTCTCGGGAAAACTTCTCTCTAGTCGTTAAAAGCCTGTGAAGTAGGACCGACACGAAGATTTTGGATGCGACAGAGATTAACGTGATTCTGCGGTAGTTGTAGCAATCGTCGCGAGAACCCTTTCCTGTGAATCGGAAAACTGACCGATTCTCCATGAGTTCGGAACCTTCTCCTCAGTCCAAATTTTTGTGAACAGCGATAGGATTTCGCTGACAAGTACACTCCCGCCATCTTTGAATAGAGCCGGTGGTATGCTCTCGGGACCGTGCGCCTTGTGGTGTTTCAAAGATTGGCTTGCATTTCGGATCACTTCTTCAGTTAGGCGTGGGGCTGTGGAGACAGGCCAAGCATCATCCATTGGGGATGGAGGTGTTGGATGGTTGAATTGGTGCCGTCTGATTCGCCAATCGCCTGACTGATAGTGTGGGAATTGCAACCGGTGACCTTGATGATGCAATATAGACGGCAGAAGTTACCAGCTGACGCAGCAGGTTTCGTCTCATCAGCATATTTTGACCATCAAGATTCACGAGCAGAGCGAAGGCTTGCTTTCCGCTGTTGTGAAATAGACCGGCGGTGTTCGTTGTACTCTACACCAACAGACACTGCCCGTCAGCGATCGAGCGATTTCTAAGATGTTCCTGAGGTCCAGCTTTTGGGAGTGGAGCGAGCGAGGCCACAAGTGGACAACCCGGCCGACAGCAAGGCTTGTTGCAGACTTGACCAGTGTTGATCAACATCAAGAGTGAGAGAGCGAGATTTTCACGAAGCCTTTGTTGATACTCCTTCTTCACCACTGGGTCCTCCAACTTGTACGTGTTCAGTCTGGTGTGTTTTGACTTAGGCGAACCATCGAAATGCATGCAAACGGTCGCACATACCAATGCATGATCGGTATCGACGCACGTTGACCAAAATGATTGGCAATCGCGTACGCTGCCGCGCCACCTACGACTTATAGCTATGTGGTCAATCTGTGACCAGCGCTGGGTTGATGATTGGGGGCGCCACGTGGCCTACTGGAGTCCAGGATGACGAAAGCTCGTGATGGAGAGGAAAAACTGATGAGAAGCACACAGACTGAGCAGTCTCTCTCCATTGTCTGAGCGAACATCAAAATATCCATGCGGTCCCCCGAGGTGGCGGTCACATGGCAGCAGACGACCGCGAGTTGAACTCTAATGCTAAAACAATGATGCCTGTTTTAGCAGCTCTTAGGAGCAGCTCATGAAGGTTCTGCTAGAGCTGGTCTTGGACCGTGTCCGAGGTACAGTCAGTGGGCGCGTAGGCAAAAATCACGAAGAAAGCACGCTTTTCGACTCGACGTCTGCTAACTTTACAAGAGCCATGGAGCCTCATCGCACAAAGGCGACTATTGATCGAAATCCAGTCAATCAAAACAGTCTCGGCCCTAGCACTGAGGACGATTCCAATACCAGCTTGCCTAGATACGGCAGACTCGGCGTCACCAGAGAGGCGTAGATGGAAGCGGGTGCGTGGGTGGAGCGGTGACGCCAGCTGGTAGCCTGAGTTAGAGTCCTAGAGTTGTGTTTTATTCAGGCAGCAGATATCACTTCCAAAGGTCTCTAGCGTGTGTGCAAGTCCAGCTTGCCGACCGATCTGCAGTAATGTGAGTACATTGAAGGCTGCAACTTTGAACTGCGTTCCGGGTTGCAGGAGCGAAAATGGGAGACTTTGGGACTGTCAGCTCTCTGTTGAGCACTGTGTGGTTGAGTTGACAGATGTCACGGGAACATGTCCATCAGTGTAGTTGGGGTTGATCGCCAGAGAGGAATAAGGTAAAAATGAGTGTGAATGGTACAAGGGAAGGGTAGGTAAAATAGTGGCATGTGCTTTTGGAGTTGGTATAGTAACATGAATGTATAGCATCGTAGCAGCAAGAGCGCGAGTGTATGGCAGACTGTAGCCGGTTCGCCATAATCCCCATTCCCAAGGGTGGCTCTCTTTCGGAGTGTGGTAATCATAGTGGAATCAGTTCGGTCTCGGCTGTCTCTAACTTGCTTGAGTCTTTCATTCTCCACAGACTGACTGACACTCGTGAAGGCAAGATCCGTGAAGAGAAAGCCGGGTTTCTTCGAAGTCGGGGCTGCATCGGTCATATCTGCACTTTGTACCAATTGCTGAAGCACAGCCATGTTTATTGGCGACCCACGGTTATCGTGTTTTTCGACATAAAAGGTACCTTCGACTTAGTCGATCGATATGTACTTTGGCATCATCTACTAAGGAAAGACATGTCCGACGAATACGCAAATATTATCCAAGCGCTGTACGCGCATAGTTCGGGCAGTGTGACAGTTTATGATAAACTGTCGCCGCCCTTCAATATCTCTAAGCATTGTGAGACAAGGTTGTACGCTGTCAACTTTCCTCTTTAAATTCACCCCTGGAGAAGTCTTGAAATCAGAGTTTGCTGGATACGACTTAAAAGGTGTGGACCAACTTCCTGGTGAGTGACTTCTTGATTTGGAGTATGCGAACGATATTTCCCTAATCTGGGACAGATCACAAACATGTCAAAAAGCACTGGACCGATTAGCGCAGGCTGTCAATCTTTTTGGATTATGCTTTGCTCCATCGAAATGCAAAGTATTTCTCAAAGATTGGTAGGGACCCGTCCATGCTCGGACCCTTGGTGGTGATCTGCTAGAAGTCATTCTGGAATTCAAATACCTAGTCAGCTATATAAGCGCCCGTGGGATCGAAGATGAGGTTATGAACTGTATAGTAAAAGCTCGAGGTACTTTTGCGAATCTTCGCCACCTGTGATGCAGACGCGACATTACTCTCGCCATGAATGGCGGTGTTTATAACGCAGTCGTCCATTCAAGCTTCTTATACTGTTGTAAAATCTGACCCATCAGGTCGACAGACGTAAAGTGGCTTGTCACATTCGATCATCGCTGCCTTCGCAGCCAAACTCATGTCTGGTGGGAGCACCGCGTGCGCAATGAGCTTGTTTGGCGTCATGTATTTGGTGCAGGAAGAGCGAGTGAGCCTCTCAGCACCATTATTTCTCGCACCGGGCTCCGATGGCTGGGCCACGTGTTGCGCATACCAGCCCGAAGACTCATACGACGTGCAAAGTTGGCCGATCGAGGTGCGGGTGGAAGAGAAGGAGGAGGCCAAGCGAAAGAATGAAAACCCTCACTTCGAAGTTGGCGTCTGTTGCTGCATCCTCACTGCATTGTTGGGGTCCTAAGGACGATGAACAAGTTTGGTTGGACACACTTGCTGGTATGGCTAGGAGCCGGTCCAAATGGCGTCGGTGTTGTGAGTTCCGTTGTCACTCCCCCCTTATAGATTCCCACTCCAATACCAACCTCATACGAAATGCACAATATGGTGTTTAACATTATAGTGCTTGAATTAGAATTTTACTCTGGCATATTTTAGTGTCTTATCCTTTCTTGCGGTACATTCCCTGAGGTGTGTTCCTTAACTTTAGATAACGAGTATTGATGACGACGATGCGGAGGAGGAGGATGCTGCTGCTGCTGCTGCTGCTGCTGCTGATGATGATGATGATGATGGCTTGCCGAACAACCTCACATGGTGCCAGCTGGGTGGTTCGGGATTTTCCCGTTCCAGCAAATGGTTCGGCGGCAGTGTTCCAGCACGTGGTGGGTTTTCGCCTGGCAAGCCTTCTCCCTATAAAATCCACATATGTACGTTTAACAACATTGTGACGTGGCGGACGTGACTCGCCACTAAATAAAGTCACTGCCCCTTGCTTCATCCTGGCGAAGCACTGTATTCCAGCAGCCTTATGCTGTACTTCTGGGGAGCATTGAGCCCCCGTTTGACAAAGGAACAAACGAAAGGCGTATGAACTGTGCAATCAGTCACCGGCTCCCAATGAGCGAGATTCCCTGAGTTCGCTCTGGTGCCTTGCGGGCAGACTATTCGGCCAAAGGCTCGGGGTGGTTTCCCCTAAGTCAACACCCTACTTCGGCTTGGGCAACCGCGTAGTATCTCGCCCTCTGAGGAAACCATGGACATTGCTGTGTTGTGTTTTATTTTACTAATACTGTACCTTCGTTTGAATCCCATGGTTTCTGATGGCATTATGTCTGTTAGCAGACTTTTGCAAATATATACTGATGGCATTATATGATGATGATGATGATGATGATGATGATGAGGAGGAGGAGGAGGATGATTGTGATGCTGATGATGATGATGATGTTGTTGTTGTGTTTGATGATGATGATGATGATGATGATGATGATGATGATGATGATGAGGTCAATGTTGATGAGGATGATGCTGATGATGATGATGCTGCGGCTGCGGCTGCTGCTGCTGCTGCTGCTGCCGCTGCTGATGTTGATGCTGAAGATGATGATGGTGATGATGATGATGGTGATGGTGCTGATGCTGATGATGATGGTGATGATGATGGTGCTGCTGATGTTGATGATTATGAGGATGATGACGAGGATGATGATGATGATGATGATGATGTTGATGATGATGATGATGATGAGGAGGAGGAGGAGGAGGAGGATGGTTGTGATGATGATGATGATGATGATGATGATGATGATGATGAGGATGGTTGTGATGATGATGATGATGTTGACGATGATGATTATGTCGATGATGAATAACTCATCCATGAGACATGGTCCCTCGAGGTTGAAATACGCTGGATGAAGCCTATGTGCTTCCGCGGCTTTATTTGATTCCAACAGTCCGCGCTTACTTTCGACGTTATGCGTGAAGACGGATTCAAGAGAGCGACCCATGGAGAAAGGCGATTACTCCTCGGTAACAATTTAAGTGGTTCTGGCCGATTCAATTGCTTTTCTAATGCTTAGCCTAACTGTCTAAGCGTTTTGACAAGACTTGTATGGTAAAGAAATCTGACGGGGAATATGTAAATGGTCGTTGACATCAGTAGTGAGAAGGGGAAAAGAAAATTGGTGAAAGCCGGTAAATCCAGGTGCCGAACTGGTGCTGAAGTTTGAGCTAAACAGGGAGGGAGGAGAGGGTGGGAGATAACAGATCCACTGCATGCAATAAAAGATGCACTTTTCAAAAGGTAGTTGAAAAGATAAACGGAAGAATACATTCACAAATAAATGGATGCAATTTGCTGCTCGAATGTGCTCAATCCTATTCTCGAGCATTCCGTCTAAGACCAATTGCAGATTTAGGAATATGGTAGAGACAAGATGAGATGTGCGATTTACCATTCTTTGGGCTGACACTTTCCCCATATGATCTTCATTGCATAATGACGATGCTGCACAGTGTTTCACAGAAAGTAGAAGCAAAGACGCTCGGACAATGTAGTCTCCATCTGCTATGCTAGAATCGCGGTGGAACCAAATGTGCTGATTCGTATTTTTCTCATGAATGGCAGTCAAATTCGAACTAAGGATTTACGTGTTTTAAGTTGGCCGCAGCCCATAACGAACAGAAGATCAATGTAAGTAAACCATGGTGGCACAATGGAATATAAGAATACTGTCTGTTCAAACCGATTTGGAATTCTGATTTTTCTAAATAGCGACTAAAATGATTTGGGTAGATATCCATGTGCGTTACCTGGATTGCCATTTAAGTGCCATTCACTTTGGTATGCAATTTCGTCTAGTAGCCTCTTCTCAACCACGTTTGCAGACGGTCTAGTCAGTTAGATGGGCTTCTCGATGATGGTGTATGGTTTGAGCACAGCTGTATATCTTGTCGTTTTCAGTGCGCGACACCAAACATTCTTGTTGGGGAACAAGTGGGGGAACATAAAACTATAAATCTTCCGTCAACTTTTTCAATAAACGCAAGCTTTGACAAATAAAGCGTGAATGGGTGAGCTTCAAAATTACGGAAAGGTTATTTTTCACGCTAGCATTCGTTACACGCATCTACTAGCAATGAGGCTGTGACTTGGCGACTTACTTGATGGCATTCTTATGATCGATTTGAATGTGAACGTACACACGAGTCTTCTTGTTATCGCATGCTCAGCGGAGCGGATCTGTTCTTGCTACCTTGAACACTTATCCCAACTTCAAGATCCTGGCTTAGACGTACAAAGTTCAACCTGTCTCGTTAGGATCCACAGTCTTTTTTGACGTGCCACTGTGGTCACGCCGTGTATGGCCAATATATCCTCCAGTTCTCTGCGCTTCAGCACTCTAGGGTTGTGAAGGTATATACCAGAAATAGACACTGGTATGTACAGCAGCTTGTTGAGCAGTAGGCCAATGTAGGCGTCATCGAACGGTATCATTCGAGTGAAGCGAGACGCGATGTACAGTTCCAGAGCCAAATCCCTTCCGATCACGACCCATGCGCCACTGCTGTAAATGGGATACTTCACATGAGCGTATTCACTCCTAGATATCATCCACTTTGACCTATTTCTTAGCACGGTTCTTTCCCCATTGAAGTTTCCAATAAGGAGTTTGGAGGTGGCTAGCGAGTTTAGGAGGTCTAAAACCGGCAAAACGTTTCGAGTGTGGACAAATATGTCGTCATCCAACATTAGCAACCACTTTGTCTCGGGGCAGAAAGCAATAGCCCACTGAAGTCCAAAAAACACCTTGAGAGTGAGATTACGATAGCGGTCGACAAAATCCTGTTGCAGGATATCCTCATACTTTCGAGCTTCTGCTTCTATAGCAATCATCGCTGTTTGATTCACGGTGGTCCCAAGTAAGAAGGCCCGCCTGATATTACGTCCAGCCCAACAATTAGTATTGGCCCAATATCGTCTAATAAGCATTCTCCGCATTGTGTGCGAAGGTTTGGATTTAATCAAGACGATTAGATGGAGCTTTTCATTGCGTTGCATGTTACAAATGTTCGGGTGGTTGATAAGTATGGTAAAATTCCTTCTCCGATATGATCCCTGTAGTATAGACTGACCTTGTTGGAACTGACATATTTTTTCCAGCAAATCAACTTCTTGGGGATGAGAAAATAACTGTGTTCCGGTAAACTTGTGCTGCCGCCCATTTTCCATGTGTGTGTTACTGAAGCTGATAGAGCTGGTACTGCAGTTATACGCCGGTACGTGGTCACCTTGAAACAGTGATCCATTGAGGCTGTTCAAAGCTTCCCATAAGTCCTCCTTACGAACGACAATGTTTGGGTTGCTGATGTGGAGCTCTGTGGCACATCTCATACTGAATCCAACCAAAATGAAAGAAATTAATCTTCCTAGAATGATGACCAACATTGCTGCCATCAGCAGGTGCACCGCTTTATTTCTGTGGAAGCGAAACATCTGCGGAGCTCAACATTGGCTACTCCTAAGCCCGGATTGGCTTTTAGGGGGTGTAGAAGTAAAGCAAACGAAGCACGTGACATTTCGTAAATGGTTATTGATTATTACCGATCGGAGGGCTGGCAGCAGTTACTTGCATACGATGCGCGCAATCGAAATAATAAGTGGGACCGCCTTATTCACAAGGCTTTTGTCGGAGATTTGTTATCCCGATCGTCTTGCAAATGTATCGGGTACAGAAATATCTTCGCAGGCTGATGCGATGCTAGCAGCATTGACTCAAAAGAACTTCGCCCGGTGCTTTTATCGGCTGGCTTGCCGAACAACCTCCTCATGGTGCCAGCTGGGTGGTTCGGAATTTTCCCGTTCCAGTAAGTGGTTCGGCGACTGTGTTCCAGGGCGTGGTGGGATTTCGCCCGGCCAGCCTTCTCCCTATAAAAAGCCACATACGTACGTTTAACAACCCTGTGACGTGGTGGATATGACTCGCCACTAAATAAAGTCACTGCCCCTTACTTCATCCTGGCAAATCATTGTATTTCAGCAACTTTATGTTGGAATTCTGGGGAGCACTGGACCCTTTTTGACAAAGGAACAAACGAAAGTCGTATGAATTGTGTAATTAGTCAGCGGCTCCCAATGGGCGCGATACCCTGAAATCGCTCCGCTGCCTTGCGGGCAGACTATTCGGCCAAAGGCTCGGGGTGGTTTCCCCTAAGTCAACACCCTACTTCGGCTTGGGCAACCGGGTAGTATCTCGCCCTCTGACGAAACCATGGACTTTTCTGTGTTTTGTTGTGTTTTCTTTTACAATTTCTGTACCTTCTTTGGTTTTCCATGGTTTCTGATAACGCTATGTCTATTCATAGACTGTTGCAAGTATATATATATATATATATATATATATATATATATATATATATATATATATATATATATACATAGGCAAGAACTATAAACAGGCATACTTTAATACAACGGATCACGAAAATGCTCAGGGCCATTGTATTTGCTCTGTAAAGTTACTTATTCATGGCTTCTCTCAGGCTGAGAACTCCACTTGCCCTGCACGTAGCAATAAGTAAATGGCTAAACAAGGAAGTAGACAAATAAATAAATGGACGTGTACAAGTCAAACAAACGTTGTATCTTCCCATAGGAGCAGCGGTCAAAGGTATAAGGAAGCTGTTGTTACTGGTGATGATACGCACACATGAGCTTGTCCGGTAGAATCAAATAGCAAGTAGGGCACAGAACTACCATAGTGTCAGACAGCCAATTGAAGGATGGGACCGCGCTGTTGTACACAACGCACGGATGACGAAGAACTAACATTTGACTGTCCTCGTTCCCCGGATCTGGTACGCTGTAGCAAGAAATCGCCAGAAATCTGTTGTGGTTTCCACTGACTGTACGAATAGCCTGCCAGAAACTGTTGTGTCGCCTCAAACCGGTTCAACCCGCAACAAAATGAGAATGCCAAGATCTGCCGGACTGAGGGATTCATATTGTGGGATAGCATAGCGCAATAAATAGGTTGAAGACAACTACTAACACAACGATATTGGAGGTGCTAATTAATGCTCAGTAACACAACGCGCACGGTTCAAGTTCAGCGTTCAACTTGCCGCCGACCCAACACTGATTCGCGTTTTCATCTCTACTCGAGTTCGAGTGTGAAATTCTGTTTTTCCATGCGCTACAAGATTTGGCCTGAATCAGTGGTGCCAACTCGACTTGATTCTCAGACAGCGCAATTTTCCTCAAAGCATGCCGTTCGAGACCTACAGAAGCATGTCGAAAATCCGCTAGATAATGTTTTCAAATGTGATGTCTACTTCCATAAGCTTGCGAGTTATTGGCATTGCACTGATAAATCTAAATTAATACAAGAATTTTGAAACATGTTGGAAAATTAGCTGTACCATGCTGCTCTGTCCGGATTCCATTAGTGTGTTTATTATTGAGCTCATAAATTGCTGAAGACCGGCGTGTTACTCTCCGGAGATCAAGGGGAAAGTTCGGGTGGCAAACACAATTCACGAGTACGAAGAGTAGTGGTTATTTATGGATTACACTCAGTAGTTTGCTATTGTCTGTTCACTGACTGGTCCTTGTTAAGCTAGCCTTTGACCTTTCCCACAGCCCATGGGTTCGTGCTCGTTTTCTGATCTACGCTTACTAATTGCATGGTTGCGCTGGACCTCGTTATTGCCGGCACGGGTAGACTGCTCGCTGGCGTCTGATTGGCCGTCCGCCAAGTTAGTCGATGATTCCACAATTGGCTATCTGCCACAGCTTCATGTGTTATTTCCATGGCCTTAGGCGTATGCCATCCGCTTACTGTACGGCCAATCGATCCGCTTTTCCGCTTTCCGAAGGCGTGCTGTTTCGCCAATGCGCTGGGCCGGATCAGTCATGCATGCTCGGCTTTTGTCTAATTGGCCCCTGTCCATCGGTGCCGCACCGGTTCTATTACGGACGTTTCGACCATCCAAGCATGTCCTTAGTTCCCTCCATATGTCTTTTGAGTTTTGCCCATGTCAAGCCAAGCCATCCACACGCACGCAAATCCCGCTATGACAATTTCCAGTGTTCGCCCCTCAATCAGTGACACTGATCTAGCCAGAATGCGGGTTTGACGATGATCCATACCATGGTGAATGCACTCGCGGCGCTCGGCCGGTGTGATACTTGCTCGGGTGGACTGATTGCTTAAGTTTATCGGTCGTGCGGTTTCAACGTGCGCATGAACATATGAGTGGTACGTGTCGGTGCGCTAGTCCATTGAGTTGAACTGGTTCGGATTATTACCATCTTAAAAAGCATTTGTTTTAAGCCTTTGGTCTGGGCAATGTTGTGGTTACTGCTTGATCCGTTACTCTAATCTGTTGTATAAAAAAATACACCTCTGTTAATCCCAGCATTGTTTTCTCAATTGACTCCGGGGGGTTTACGAGTCGCTAAATGCCAATACCGAATTGTCGATAACACTAAACGGTTCAACTTACTTAACTTCGTCAATCCTTCCAGCGTCGTTCCATGCCGACCACAATAACATTGCTCAAGCATTGAAGATAGAACAAATAATCCTGGATGTTGAGTACTGTAACCGACAAATCGGTCTTGGACTTAGTGACTCATAAATCGTCCGCGAAAATAAAGCTGTGAATAAGTACGGTGCTATTTTTACAATGGATTAGGGTAGCAGCTCAAATACTAACCACAACAATATCCAGCCAAAAGGTCTACAACAACTCTTTGTTCAAATTGCAACAGTCAGAAACAATTTAACTAACTCAAAGCACTAGCGTATTGACACCCACCACTCACCTGGACGAAGTGACAGAGCTATATTCACAGGCACATTGAAACCGCAGGATCGATGAACTGATCAACCGGTCCAATCGGGCAAGCGTCACAATATCCAAGCTCAGTGAGTAAATTCACAGTGGTATGCGTCATGGTCAAACACACATTCAGGATGGGTTAATGTGACTGAGTGCAGAGCGAAGAGTGGATATGGTCATAGCAGGGTTTACCTTCTTGTGGAGGCCTTGCCTTAACACGATGTTGGGGCAAAACTCAAAACACGTAGAGAAGGAAATAATGACATGCTTGAATATTCAAACGTTCGTCCCAGGCTCCATTCGCCCTGCACTCTTCCACAATCACATCGTTACCTTTCCCATTTTTCCTAACGGCGTTGCAATACTTTCCTTGCTGTCTTTCACTGCGTGGGCGCTTCTTAGCTTGGGTTGGAGTAACAGGTATCCATTCTCACTGCTCCCATAGATCCCTGCTTTGCGGAGTCTTTCCATGTCGTGCATTTCTGCGGTACGCCCGACTCCATTTAATGTGTTGCTCTCTGTCCTGACTTCAAAGCTCCTTTCCCCTACTTGTCTTTCAATCACTCCCTTCCGGCAATGTACTTCTGATTCCGTTACTGGTTGCACCAAAGCACCTCCTAAAGCTAGAGGTGGAAGGCTTTTGGACCTGCGATTATAGTGCTTATTTCCCTTGGAATTCTGTTCCGTAGTCTATCGTGCAGAGGAGCGGCCGGCGCCATATCGGTTTGTAGTAGAACTGTAGCGGTTAGTAGCAACGTTCTTATTCTACGACTACATAGTCGTTGCACCGGATTTGCTCCGATCTCATTAGATGGCGTGTTTCGTCGCTCCACGTTGCTTGCTAAAATCGCGGAACTCAGCACTACTGAATTGTGGTCCGTTGTCAGAAATCGCCACTTCGGTTATTCCATGCCGAGCGAATTAGCTCCGTAGGTTGTTCACCAGGAATTGCGTGCTAGTCGTTGTAAAAGCATCCATTTCGAAGTAGGCACAGACATAATCGACCACAAACAACTAACACTTTCCGTCATGAGGAAAATTGTCCAGCGTAACCATCTGCCAGGGCCTGCCAGGAACTTAACGAGTCAACATCGGTTCTTGCGGCTGGCGCACATCTTGGGCCCTGCATGCCAAACAGTTTGATACGTAACCACGTATTTGACTGGTCATTGCCGGCCATAATATCACCTCTTGTGCGTACCACACAATTGTTGATTCCTAAATATGCACAGTGTATCACCTTCAGCATCAAACATTGCACTGCCTTGTGAACAACTATCCTGTTACCTTCAATTATTAATCCGTCTCGAGCAGTTTGTTTGTCATGAAAGTGGAAGAACGATTAGCTCCTTGGGCAGCTTCTTCTTGCCTTTGGTCCATCCTTTCATTAGCGTTTGCTTCATCAGCCTGCTTGGATCGTCCTGTCCCGTGCACTGTTGGAGCCGCTACAACCGTTCCTCAGCAGTCCGCCATGTTACGTGAACAAAAGTTTGGTGCTCTTCCCTTCTGAGCTTGTCTGACGGGTATGCTCTTGACAGCGTGTACGCAATGTGTATTTAGGATGCTGGTCTGTAGAAAATACATAGGTCATATGTATGCAGACGAATGAACGTCCTTTGCAGAAGGCGCAGGACTTCGTATATTGTGAAGCTGCGTCGCAGCTAAACTCCCAGTGTCAACCACCATACATCCAGCAAAGCGCTAGATGGCTGTTTTGGGACTCTCCAGTAGCATGTACCCGCAAATCCTGCCGGATTCGAACCCACTACATTACTCTTACGACCCAGAGATTTGCAAAGGACGTTGTTGTCCTTGGAGCCAGCACTGTCACCTGCACGTTCATAATATGCAAGATGGTGAAGGATGAGCCGCACTATATCGCTTATATGTCAATCATGGCGGTTCGCTACCGTCGACCATGGTTCCTTGGCATAAGTCAGTGGCTCGCAAGAGTAAGGTCGTGGGTTCGAATCCGGTAGGATTCGGCTGGTGTGCGCTACTGAGGAATCCCAGTTGGACGAACGGCCGTCTAGCGTTTTCCAGGGTGTGTAGTGGCTGTCTGCCTGAGCTTAGCTAAGACTAATCTTTATAGAACCCCACCAATGCTTCTACTACTCCACATGGGGTGGTTTATTAGCTATGGGTACCAAAGTCTTGTGGTCAGTGAAGACAGTTGTTTTGCGGCCACATGTTTAGTCGTTAAAGCGTTTTACAGCGTAAACTAGCACTAGCATTTCCTTTTCAATTTATGTGTAGTGACACTCGATCGCTACGAGTGTGCCGGAGCCGGAGGTTGACCAAGTCGAGAATAGATGAAATCCGCGTTGGAGTTGCGAAGATTCCTCAATGATTGGGATTATTATACACGTTAGGACGACGTCGTCAGCATATTTACATCCGATTAAACTGGTTGGTATAGACAGACACTCAAGATAGAGGGAAAAGAAATAGGGGATAGAATAGATCCCTGTAATACCCCACAATTGACCGGGGTTACGGATGCTCTCCTACCACATAACTAGGTGCAGTGTGTGCGATTAGTAATATAGGTACGCATTTCATTACATGCGTATGGGGGAACGCCGTTTTCGAACAAAAGATTTAGCAGGAATGATCTTTCAAAGCTTCCAAAGCATTAGTATAGTCAAAGAACAGGAGCCCCACAGTCATGCACATTTTAATCCAATGCAGATGCAGTGCTACGCACAAGATACGAAACGGCATCCAATGTAGAACGATGTGACTTGTATGTAACGTGTTTTATTTTATTATTATGAGTGCTTGTAAAGATTCAGGGAATTAGTAGTTTTTCTTGCACCTTCATCAGCATGGAGTTGCTCGCTTCTGACCGATACGGCTGTGCTCCCTTCCTAAGCACAGGTGTTATTCTGGCTTCTTTCCAGATGCTGAGAATAGTGTCAGCCGTTAAACATCGGTTGAAAATCTCTGTCAGTGGTGACTGTAATGCATCCGCAAACTGTTTCAAGACGATTTGGGACAGGGAATCATGGCCACTGACTTCGTTAGGTTTTATTCTTATGAGTTTCTAGTAAGCACTGATGTGGTCAAATAGGGTGGGAGGGTCATTGCTGGGGAAGGAAGGTGGGAGGAACGTGTCTGACGATGATGAGCTAAATTCAGCGATGAGACTGTTCACGAGTGGGTTCCGAGTGTGTTAATGGTATTTGTACCGCAGAGTTGCCTCAAGAACCTCCACAGGTCAGGGCAACTGTGGTTTCCTAAAACGGCTTAAATGTGTAAACCTTTTAAGGTTTTTTTATCGGCTTTTATAGCCACAGACAGACGTTTGACACGAGTTGTTTGCTTGGATTTGTAAGCGTGTTCCCTTTTTCTGTGCGGTTGGTTGAGTACTGGTGATGAAAATCTATCAATCAGAAGGTAGATGGTTTCAATGGGGCGATAATGACTGCAACAGAAATTGATATAGTCTGCGAGATGTTCGCACTGAGCTGAGAGCTCGTCATTAGCGAAAATTGTGAAGTCGGTTGAATAGAGCGTCGATTTGAGCATTGTAATGTTTGCCGTTAAGCAGTCTCGCCGCTTAACAGTTCTGAATGGCATTCTTGTCATTGCAACATAATTAGTCTTCCAGTATGGCTTTGGGTATATTTTTACGACGCAATGGTCCGAATTACCAAGCGGGGAGACTTATTGTGTGGAAAACTGATTATGTTTGTTAGTAAAAACTACATCAAAATGTGCGTCGAGTCTGGCGGCGAATTCTACCTAGCTGATTAGAAGCAGCACTTTAATGAAGACTATGTCACTTCTATTGAAGTCACCCGCGATGATACGGAGCGAATCTTCTATCTTCGGCTGCAATTCCGAGGCAAGGTGAGTTGCAAACACTTTTATCTCTGACAGTGCTGCGTTTGACATAACATAAACGCTCTCAGCTGCAACAGATATAAACCACTACAAATCATTGGTTTACATTCCAATAGGTGCGAACTTCCAGAAGCCGTTGAGTAGGTGGACAGCAGTGAAACCGATGTACATCAATCTTCGTTAAGATACGCGAACACATATTCTCCGCCGTGGTGAGGCTTTCCTGGGCGGTCGGATCGGGAATGTCGATAGCCATCAAGTTTCACAACTCCATCTTCAATATCGAGGAATTAGCAACATCTTGTACTATTAGTATACCTGCGTCATTTTAAAAGGCTCTCGAGATCATCAGTTTTCCCGAGAAGCGATCGGACATTATTGGACAGGATAAGTGAAATTTGTGCATTGTTCGCGGGACAGGAGCGGAATCAAACGACCAACTGAATAGGTGAACATTACTGACCTTAATGTGCCCCACTTGAACAAATGAAAAATAATTTGTAGAAACAGGTGGCAAAGTAATATCCACAGTCAGTAGCGCATAACAATGGTACAATCACAACAACAACGGCAGAATTTGAATATCGCGCCGACCTACACAATCCAGGGTCCAGGATGCAGGTGGTCCAATGCATGTTTCTCCATCATAATACTATTTCCCGTGGTTTAACTGTTTCATATGTGAGAAGAAAGGTTACAATCCAATTTTCTGCTACCACGCGCTGGATCCTGCTTTTTCTCTGGAATTACTGTATTTTACGTGTGTTGCTGTGTTAGTTGTGCACCAAACTTTTTAGTTTCGTGTGTTCATCAATCCGTGAAAGTTTCGTGGAATTCCGCTTGATATCTTCGGAGATCTCAGTGATTTACTGCTGTGCCCGTCATTTTGGAATTTGTGATCACTCTATCGAATTACGAAAAATCAAAAACATTTAGTTGTGAATCATCAGCAGTTGTGTCTGGTCCGTTAATCGTTTATCCTTGTTCGGTTAGGAATTTGTACTAGTGTCATTATTTCCGGGCATACAATGTCTTCTTTTGGCATTGTATGTGCATCGTTTCACAAAAGCACAGTTTTCCGAAATAATCGTCGATACGGGTTTTAAAACACTTCACAGAATCGGCCTCTATTAATCCTTCGGGTAGTGTATTCCATAAGTTTACGATTCTTCGTTCGATACAAAGCTGATGTGATACTTTGTTCATGCTGGGGACCCTGAGTTTGTAACGGTGTCCTCGGGTGTTACAGGGTTCCCGCAGGTGAAATATTGGCCGCAGTATGGGGAAGTGATTTAAGTGTAGTACTCGATGGGTCATAATAAGGTCAATTCTTACTCGGCGATAGGATAGTGTGTAGAGTCCGAGCCTTTCACAACGTTTTTCATACGGAAGCTTTTGTAGACTCGGTATCATTCTAGTTGCGATATGCTGTATTTTCTCCAGCTTTTCAGTTTCCCATTGGGTTATCGGATGGTAAGCTGGGGCACCGTATTCAAGGATTGGTCTAATGAGCGAGGTGAATAGACGAGGGACGGTTTCTTCGGACCATGTGGAGAAACTGCGTCTTAATGCCCAGAGCATACGAAGTCCCGCACGGTACAATTTCTCTGTATTTTCTAGTGATCTCATATCATGTCGTGAGAGAACTCCTAAGTCTCTGACAGATGTGTTGGGATGGAGCAACTGGCCGTCCAAGGTGTATGATCGAGTGGCTGGACGTCTGGTGATACTGATGAACTCCGACTTGCTTGCGTTAAGAGGGAGTTGCATTTCAGTGGACCACGTTGACAGTCGCTCTAAGTCATGCTGGAGGCGAGCGCAGTCGTCCTGGTTCTCAATGATCCTCCAGATTTTCAAATCATCTGCAAACAGGGCACATGGTGACTGGAGCTGCTGCGGAAGATCGTTGATATGAATAAGAAATAATACTGGCCCAAGTACAGTTCCTTGAGGCACGCCACTAGTCGATGGGAACCAGTCTGTCAGGTAGTCATTGACCTGTACTCTAAACTTTCGTCCCACAATAAACTCGTGTAACCACTGAAGTAACGTGCCACCGATTCCGTATGTCCTCAGTTTACGAAGGAGTACCTCGTGGTTCACTCTGTCAAACGCCTTACTAAAGTCGATGTACACCACGTCAACATCCTTCCGTTCGTTGAGAGCTCGTACCCACTGGTGGTTTGCGTACATCAAGTTGGTGATGCAGGATCGCCCTTTCGTAAAGCCGTGTTGCGCTGGCGTCAATACGTCCATCGATTCGAAGAACGATAGCAGACACTTTTTCACAACCTTCTCGAGCACTTTGGATAATACCGAAGTCAAACAGATCGGTCTATAGTTCTCTAGTTTACTCGGATCACCACCCTTGGGAAGCGGTCTCACTATCGAGCATTTCCAGTCGTTCGGGACAGATCCTTCAGAGAGCGATTTATTGAAAAGGTTTGTCACGGCTGGTGAGATGATAATCGATAGGGACTTGAGTATTAGTGGGTGAAGTCCGTCTGGTCCGGGGGGCTTTGCACCATCGAGGTTGACGAGTAGCTGGTACACTTCGACTGCATCACATTGTAGGCTGTTGAGCAAGACTGGCGCAACCTGTGCCGGTACTGAAACCGCCGCCGGTTTACTGGAAAATACAGTGAGGAAGTGCGTAGCCAAGGCGTCCGCGCGCTCCGCGCTTGAAATGAGCGTCTTTCCGTCTAAGCTCTCTAAGACCGGTAGGTCGCCCCCAGGTTTCAGTTGACGTTTCAAGTAGGCAAATATTCTTTTGGGTGCAGTTGTGGCCGAGGATGCTAGCTCCTCTTCGAACTGCCGGCGTTTCTTGATCTTTGCGGCGTTACATAAGTTACGCTGTTTCTTGTACACCGTGTAATCTTCATCACAACCCGAGCTGATGTATCCATCCCAAAGTTTGCGACGCCGTCGCGCTAACTGTCTATATTCCGTATCAAACCAATGCGGTTTGACAGGTCCGATCTTTGAATACTTAAGGGGAACGAACCGAGTACAGAGCGAGTTAAGCTTCCCCTTCATTAATGACCAACAGGCCTCAAGTGACGCATCCTGTGGTAGTGTCCAATCAGTCTGACTTGCAGCTTGGACGAGCCCGTTGAAGTCCGTCTTCCAATAGTTGAATGTCGGCTTCCGTTGATTGTAATATGGTAACGACAGTTCTAAGCTTGCCACAATGGAGCAGTGGTCACTGTTCGCCAGAGGTTCGATGACTCTGATCTCGTTCAGCTTCTGCTCGCAGCTCGTAAACATTAGGTCCAGACAAGATGCCGAGTGCGGAGTTACGCGCGTCGGTTGGATGACATGTTGCGTTGCCCCGATTTCAATAGTCATTTTAGCGAATTGTGCCTCAACGTTGCCATGACCGGGAAGAAGTCGAACGTCTGGCCAAAATATCTTAGGTAAATTTAGATCCCCCATCAGTAAGAACTGAGGGCGGCTCATGTGCTTCTGTACATGTGGTAGCCAATCGCAACAACGGTTTAATGGGCTCCGGTAGATAACCCCCACTATTAGTTCTGCGCGCCTGAGGCGGATTGTGCACCACAATTGCTCGCATAAACTATCCTCGCTCCGATAGGTGCTGGTAAGTTTGCCAGATAGTGACGATTTTATGTACAACAGAACACCACCGTGAGCCTTTGATTTTCGGTCGCATCGGAAACAAGAGTATCCTGACAACACGACTTCTTGGGGTATGACGTCGGAGTTCAGCCAAGTCTCTGCAAGTCCTAAAACGTCCGGCCGCTCCGAGACAACGAAGCGGCACAGTTCGTCACGTTTGTTCATTAGGCTGCACACGTTGGCGAATGCCACACGGAGGTCCTGGGAGGTACTGCGGGACGTGCCTGGAGGTTGAGCAACCGGTTGATACGGGTTCGTACACCCTTCTTGATCACCCGAAAATTTACAATTTGTAAGTCAGTCTCACCTTCCTCTGTACGGCGTTTGAGCTCAATGACCGCAGTCTTCAAACGATCCCTGTCTTCGGGTTCCAAGTCTCGGCGGATGTGAACTTTTATGCCTTTCAACCTTGACAGACGAGACAGTATGAGCTGCGGCATATTGGGATTTGCAAAGGTGATTCTCAGAGGTCGACATGACTGGTTAGTTTTCTGGCCAAGTCGGATTACTTGTTTAATCGTCACACTGTCTTCGCCCACATCCAAGAGTCTATCGATGAGCCCCTGGAGGAACTCAACATCGTGATCATAACGTATCTGAGGGTTTTCATCTTTTGACTCCGGTACGTGGAAGACCATGAGATTATGACGCCTCAACGAAATCAGTGATGAACCTGTGGGAGCAGAACTAGAGGCGCTTAACTGATTGGATTGTTGTTTATCAGCAGGTGACGTCTGAACTCGATTACGTGGGCCCTTGCGCTTTTGAGTGGTCCATGGATCCTCGGTGTTCAGAAGTTCACAGACAGCCTCTGAGAAATTCACGGACCGATCAGTGAAGCGGCATTTCGTAGCTTCCGAGTCTGAGTCTTCCATCGGTGGGGAACATTGAACCTGGGGCTCGGCCGGGGTCGAAGACGCTGGTGGTGGTGCAGATCGCGGAGTGACAATAGAAGGCGAGGTGACAGAGGTACTTTCACGAGGGCGTTTGATCCCACGTGGTGAACGGTTTGTTTCTATCTGAAAGAGAGATTTTCCCGTAGTTGTTTGCGGTCTCTGCGTATTCTGATGTCTTGTACCGCGACATTTATCACACAGAACTTGAAAAAAACGATGTCGGATGTCGAGCGATTTTCGAAACACGTCAACGGATAAGCCAATGCACGAAATATGGAACAAAACATCACAGCCGAAGCACCGAAGTGCATGAGCCTTATTTCCCACAACTTTCGAACACGAACCACAAGTAGCTTGAGACGGCATCACAAGCTAGAGCAAATCCAAGATGGCGGACAGAGGTGGCAGTAGAGCAAATCAATGAGATCTCCGGAAGTAGCCAAAGAATAGTCGCCAAATTTGCACCGCTTGGAAAATACGCCAAAGTAAGAATATTGGTGCACAATTCACACAGATAAAACGCTGCTAACACAGTAATCTGAGACAAAAGTAGTACCCAGCACACGCTGATCCAATATATACTTACATGTATATATATATATATATATATATATATATATATATATATCACCCACTGCCTTGTGGGTCAGGCTATTGAGCCAATGGATCCTGGCGGTGTTCCTCAAGCAAACTCCCGAAGCACATCCACTACCTCGCGTGCGATTGACCAGAATGCAATCGTATGCCTGCGCGCAAAGCGCTCAGCATCGGGTGCTGGAACGTGCGCACACTACTGGACCGGAACTCGAGTGAGCCCACCGAGCGACGCACTGCACTGGTCGCGATGGAGCTTGCGCGTTACCACATCGATATTGCGGCGCTCAGTGAAACTCGGCTCGCTGAGCAAGGTAATTTGCATGAAGCAGGTGCTGGCTACACATGCTACTGGGTGGGCAACGTCGCCTCAGCACCACCTGAACATGGGGTCGGATTTGCAAGATCCGATCGCCTCCATGGCCAGCTGGTGGGTGAACCAACGGGCATCAGCGCGCGACTGATGACTGTTCGCCTACGACTCGGATTCTATTTACCTAAATTCAAGACCAGCCTAAGGAGAAATTTCTACCTTCTTAGGTATGGCTCCATATGGAATAAGCTCTCAAAAGAGATTAGTTGCATTGAACATATTTGCATGTTCAAGAAAATGCTAAAGATTTATCTATCAACTGTCAAAGTGAAATGGATCTTAACAATTCAACTTGATGACGAAAAGCTGGATGAAGAAGGACCGAATCAAGTATGATACCGGGGAAGATCAACTGGAAACATATCCAACAAACTTACCAGAGCAAACATGAGCATCTAGGATGAGCTGTTACCAACCGCTTCTTATGCTATTCTTTAATACTACCTAAGCGGTTTTAAGCCTTTCAAACTTTATTAATATCAACTGTCTTCTTTTTAAAACCAAGAACAACATTATTTACTGGTGTGAAGTCGGGAACTATTTTCGTAAGTTTCCCCACAAATTGATTAATTCGTAATATTATTCTGCGATTCCCTTCGCTACATTTGTTCTGCAATACTAACCATTTCCCCTTCCCCTCAGAGTGGGCTACACCCATACTCGCAATGCTGAAGAATGATGGTGTCACAATGGAAATTGTGCGGGTTTCTTTTTATTAACTGTAACTCCTAAGATTCACCGATGAAGTGACACAACTGAGGAGCTCAATGATAATTTTAGATCGTTGGGTGGTAGCTTCCAGTTTTCAATGTTTAGTTGGGTCAATTCTAACAAGTTTCTTCAACCAGTGAATGGAAGAGATCGTAAACCATCAATACTCCGTGGGGCTTGTGTCAATAGAGCAATGGTTTATGACGGGTATAAACCAAATGCTGGACAAGTACCGTAGCATGGTTAGGACAAAAATTACAAGGTAACAGCACATTGTCAATACAATTGCGCTAGCTACATGACAGACCAGGAGGTTTCCAGTATTACGTGTGTGAGTATTCTTACCTGGGTTTTAGGAGCATTGTGGCATCGTCCAGTGTTATATTCGTGGTGTTATATACGTGAAACACTCTGCTTGGATGATGTGTTAGCGAAATCCGTGTCACGACTGCGTACCTCATCGAACTACAAAGGAAGTGGTCCGAGAGTGCTGAAGGTGGTCCTTCAGTCAAAACTTATGGTAGCACGGATGCTAAAAAGCTGGTACATGTTCCATTGCAAGCTACCATCTGAGGTTCGGCTGAAGACAATCAGCGATATGCCTCCTAGCGATGATATGTCTCTCAAAGAAGCAAAGGCGATAGGATTTAGGAAATAACAATGTACCAGTAGTGTGTCGAATGAGCCCATACAACCTGTTGAAGTTCATATTGACCAGACACCTTACACTGTACGTCGAAGATTAGACACGGGACGAACTACACGGACGATGAATAAGACTTTGAACCCTTCACCAAGTACACATCGAAAAAACGATTAGTCGCCGGCCACTCACTGGTCGGCGAAACTTCACGTATGAGTTGTATAACCTCCGAAACAGTGCTTAAATTTGAGCAACTTTCATGTACGTACACTAACGCCCAAGTGAGCCTAAGTAAACTTACCGAACTTCGACTACGTCGGGTTGCGAATGCTTGGCACCTAATTTCTATTACCGAAACTTGGTTTCACCAAGCAGTGACTGATGCTGAGGTTAAGATAGCCGGAATGTCATTCATCCGGAACGATCACCCCAGCAGTGGAACTGGGGTCCTACTCTACTACCGCAGCGATCTACAATGTACAAAAGCTGCTGATCTGGAAACACACGTTACCGACTCCCTCTGGTGCCGTCTGCGAGTAATACACGATGACGCATGTCGCGTAGCTGTCGTTCACCGCCCCCCGACGTCCACTCCGGAAATGGATTCCTGCTTGATACGTGGCCTGAACAGAGCAACACGTACTAGGTAAAGCCACATTCTCGACTCGGGTACTACAATCTACACGACCTGGAGGTTTCGGCATGACCCAGTGAGCAGTTCAAAGCAGACTTGCATGAACTGATCGCTAATATTCCCTTGTACAATCATGTCACCACACCCACTAGATTCAGGACAGGAAACAAACCGTCCATATTGGACCTTGTGCTCACGAAGGAAGAGCTCAGGATTGACAAGTTATTGATGGATAGTCCATTAGGTCTCAGTGACCATGTAGTAATAACGTTTAACTCTGTGTGTTATGCAGAGTATCCATCTGAACACTTGGAACTAACTCATAAAATCACACGCTACCACGTATTGAAAGAACTCGCCGACGCAGCTGCTTGGGAATTATCAAACAACAGTCCCCTTGACAACGTTTGGACAGAGTTCTTTGATAGACTCAGCGACATCGTCAACAGGGCATCAGAGACCAAGCCCCTCCATCCCGCATAATTGCTTACAATTCTAAGGATCAGGACTCGAAAATGCCTGGCGAAAAGGGATGCAGTATTTCGTGCCTACAAGAATAACCCCGACTCAGAGGCTTGGGGCAATTTCCTGACCCATCGCAACCATTTCACTGCACTTGTTCGTGAGAACAAAGTAATTTATCAACAGTGACTAGCCCAAACATTCACGGCAAACAGCAAACTGCTATATAGGCATGTCAATAATCTTCGTAAAGTGAAGCATGGTATATTTCCACTTTTCACGACAGGCTGGAGAGTACAAAGCGCCGAAGAAGCAGCTAATGCCCTGCGGCTAAAATACGCCCCAATTTTTGAACTCGCAGCCTCTACTTGTCCCATAATATCATGCACATTATCGACTCCACTGTTTACACATGTAATTTTCAACCTATCCATTGTGATAAGGAAGTTACTTTCCCTACGTGAGCATAGTTCTCCGGGAGCAGACATCATCCGCCCGAAGGCACTGAAGGCTATGACTAACAAGCTAGCTGAACCACCGTCCCATTACTTCCAAAGATGCTTCAATGAACAACAAGTCCCCACTATGTGGAAGTGTGGCATTATCACCCCAATTTTTAAAGGTGGTAGCCGTTCCGATCCTGCAAACTATCGTCCAGTGACTCTCCTCCCTGTGCTCGCGAAGGTGATGGAAGCAGTCGTCGCTGAGGCTTTAATGGACTATCTGGAAAAATGCAACTTCTTGTTACCGGAGCAGCATGGCTTCCGTTAACACCGGTCATGCACCACCAAGCTACTGATTGCACGAGGTAGTTGGATCGAAATGGCTGATGATGGGGTCGGAGATGACGTCATCTGTGTGGACTTCTCCAAAGCTTTCGACTGCCTGAATCACCGCATCCTACTTCAACGGCTACAGAGCTATGGAATCGGAGATCCTGTACTTGGTTGGATTGGCAGCTTCCTTCTTCAAAGGAAGCTTCAATTACGCGTTAGGGGATCACTCTCTAACCCCATTGAGGTGGAATGTGGTGTCACACAAGGCTCAGTGCTGGAACCGCGCTTATTCCTGGTGTTTAGCAACGACCTGGCGTCAGTTATCTCCTCAAATTTCCTGCTTTTCGTCGAGGACGTCAAGATATGGCGGGTGATTAGTAACAATGAACATCACGTTCTACTGCAACATGACCTAGATTGCATTTATGAATGGTCAAAGAGGAACCCGCTTCAATTGAACATAGCTAAGTGCAAGGTGATACATCTGCGTCACCAGCCGGTGAGCGCTTACAAGCTTGGAGAGCACACCTTGGAGAAGGTCTCTCAGGAGCGTGACCTGGGTGTATTGGTACAGGAAGATCTCGGGTGTTCAAAACAAGCAGAGAAGGCGACGAGAACCGGCACTCAACACTTCGGTCTTATTCGCAGAGCTTTCGGTCGATTTGAACCCTCAATCTTTATCCAAATGCTTAACACCCACGCGCGATCCCACGTGGAATATGCTATTCAGGCGCGGCAGCCTTGGCAGAAACAGGATCTTGTTGTTCTCGAGACTCCTCAACGACGGGCAACCAAGAACGTCAGGGGCCTCTTTCATCCGCCCTACCAGTTTAGAATGTAATTTCTAAGCGTGTACAACAGTCGACATCGGCTTTTGCGGGGGGTTCTCCTAATGGTTTATCAGATTCTGAAGAACCCAACCCACATTTGCCGTCCGCTGCTGGAATTGAACCACAACACTAGCCAAAGTGGTTACCCTCTGAAACTGACAATACAGTATAGTCGGCTTGAATGCCGTAGAAATTTCTTTTCCCTCCGCGTGTGCCAACCTTGGAACGCCCACCCTAATTATGTCGTCTCTGCTCCAAATCTGACGATATTTAAAAAATGAGTTGACGATGCATTGTCTCATTTACATTTCACTTTATGACTTGTTTGCCAGGGGCTACAAAGCGCAATGAAACGGTGTCTTGCCATACTCCCAACCAATGGATTTATGGATGTATACGCCTAATACGCGAACAGCTCCGCTATTCTAAATAAGTCTATGGTGAGTCCACCCAAAGGCTTTTCACTTTATCATGCAATTCACTTTCCGCAATGATTTCCATCCCACGGGACCTGTTAAGCAATTCTTTTAACCGTAATAAACCATAGTTCCATTGTCCCATAATGCCAGCATCTGATGCACACGGGCTATATCACATAGTGGAAATGTGACGGTATTGTCAAAGCGATATTGGAATAAGGATAAAGTGGGAGCATTAATTATATGCGCTGTGAAGGCGCTCCAGAGGGGTGACACTTCGAGTGAGCAAACGCTTCACCGACATTCCAATCGCCTATCTGCATGGCCAGCTTAAGCTGACGGTCCCGCAGAGATGTGTATTGACTGAGTTTCGAAAGATAGTGTCATGTGTGGTGGGGCTGTTAGGATCTGATAGACCATTCTGTGAAGTTCCCGCAGAGGTCGATAATACTTTCCGTATCCTTTGAGAGTTTTGTCTTAGTGTGCACAGGAGGCAGCACAAACCTTTGCCGTAGTTCGTCGCCCTGCTTTGTGTAGTATCGAGCACGGTAAGGCTGCGCTTCTACCATGGTTGCAACGCTTGGATAGTATATTTCGTGTATGGCCTCCCGGAATTGACAAGTATTTTCGAAAACACTGAGGAGTCCAGCCTCCCGGACGCTCTACGAAGAAGGTTGAAGTGTTGATTTATTTTCTTTGAAAGCGTTTCGGTCATCCTACTCGTGCAAGCCGAGATCGCATTTATGAGAAGCACGCTGTGAAATTAATGGTCATGGTAGGCAGTCCTGATAATTTAATGACTTATGACGGGTGTCTAGCGAAGTCGAGAGGAAACTATTTATTTATTTATTTACATCCTTGTGCTTGTCTGCTTTGAATTGTGGACCAAGTGTAAACATTAAGCAGATTATGTTGCAGGGCTGTGTGTTTCACCATTGTTATGATAACACACCATATCTTCAGGTCACCGGAGAATAGTAGACGATTTGAAGATAGCCACCTCGCGAGATCAATTATGAAGCTTAGGAACAGGCGCATTTCGAATGACGATTATTGAGGTACACTACACTGGGCTTCCAATGATTCGAATAAGGTGATGTGAACACTTAGCATTAGATAAGATTGAAGGAGGAAATTGGCTATCCAGCTTAGAATATAATGGTCCAATCCAGGATTCTGAAGCTTACGATGTAGAATGCGACGAACCCACCGGTCTAATGCCTCTGAGAAATTCAGGTAGGCGGCATTTGCACCTACACCATTATCCACGGATTCCCTTCAGCGTTCACAGATTATTAACATTCGTAGTACATGACTGACTTTGGCAAAATCCGTGACGTCCCGGAGTGAGAATTTAGTTACTGTCCAGGTACGCCATAATCATGGAGAGTTCTGGAAGTGCTATCATCGAGCGATAATCCGCTGGTTCTACACGGCTGCCGCTTTTGTAAATTGGAGTGATGATCTCCTGCGTCCACAGTGTATGAACTTTCATCTCATTAAGATATCCGTGAAAGAATATTACTAACAGTTCGGCTAGATTCATGACATTTGCTGTTACCACTTTTCGGCGAATGCTGTCTGCACCAGAGCTGCAGAACTTGCAAGGCCACCAGCGGCTTCAGCGCATTCAAGGCAGCAAAAGAGCTATGACTACGTCCCTGCAGTGATGTGATCTGTGTGAAAATTGTGTGAGATGACGGCGCGTTGTTGAAAGTACAAGCAAAGTAAAGTTAGCTGTTCCCTACGTACTTTGAGCTGGCCCATATGCGGTGCCTAAAGAAGGGATATCTCGTTGTACTAGCGAATTTTGATAATATGCGTGTGAAGTAGTTTTGGATTGGAGCAGAAATTGTTCGGTAAATCCTGTTCGTTTTACCATTAATGTTCTGGGACCAGGATGACTCAATGATTATGCAGGCGCTCTAGTTTTCGGTGTTTAGATTGACTTTGTATGCATTCCAATGTGAATCTCTCAAGACAACTTGTTTCCGGACCCTATTCCTCAAGAATGTTTTTACTATCTAGTTATTAATTTGCTGAACTGATTGGCCAATTCCCCCAAGCGATATTGCGGGTCGTTCCGGTAGAAACGACTAATCAAGGACCTTGATGACATCGGATCGATTGTTATGGTTTGTTTCTATATAGACCTCTTCGCTGTCCTCGTTGAGGTGTTTCGTGTGAAGAATGTAGCGGAATTGCAGTGTTTGCACGATCACCACACCCGAAAGGGCTGTTAACTGTTACTGTGATCAAAGCAGAAAGAAGGCACAGATTGCGATATGTTAACATTTCGATTGTTCTCGTCAGTCGCATACACAATACAGGCAGAAACACATACACAATTATATACATGGCAAACAATTGGCAAACCAATCAAAACGTCAAAATCAAGTCCAAGGCACATAGCACTGGTTGATAAGCCCTGATTAGCAACGCTACACTGACTGCCAACATTACCGGATTCCGGTTACGTAATAGCAGTTTGAACGCAGTCTTGGGGTCCACCTTGTGCCCAGTTGTCACGAGGTGCTTAGTGATAGATGATGACAGAATCCGGTTCATTCTGGGAGGCGCTCCATTTTGTTGCGCCATCATTTGCTCTACCCACTTTGGCAAATGTTCAGCCACCCTCTGAGCCAACCGACGGTTAGTCCTGACTATGTAAACGTCACTGCAACTGCAGGTGAACTGATAAACCACATGCGAGGGCGAACTAGCCGAAGGGTAGCTCTGACGGTCATGAAGAACAAGTTTCCGAGTCGTGTGCATGAGACGCAACTGAGCAGTCGTGTACGTGCGCGTTAGAGCGGACCTGAGCTTGTGTCTGATGTCGTTTGTCACCTGGTCTCCCCTGAAGGGCAGGAACAGATAAACAGCTTTTTTCTCTGCCATTAGCACCGGCAGATTCTTTTTGGGGAGTCTGCTATGCAAATGGATGAACTTTTCAGGATAATCATTTGCCACCAAGGTCCTATGCAGAAATTTCCCTTCGGCTTCTAGTGTATCCGGACTACAAATCTTTAACTGTTACTGTGTTGATCATTTGCTTCTCTTTTATAAACACAAGATTCAGTATGGCAGGTCTGTTCCCCGTTCGTAATCTCGTATTGAGTGACGTGATTATGAAGTGGTAGATCAACGACAACTTCTCGTACTTCGACCTTAAACTGCTCACTAAGAGAGGCCTGAACCTCTAAAGTATGCAAGTTGAAGTCTTCCACAAGAAGAAGGTGAGAGCTAAGCTAAGCCAGAACCGTTTTGAGCGCAGAAGCTAGAATATTGCCCACTTTTAGACTTGAACTCGGAGGATCGTAGACGAGGGCAAGTAAACATGTGTCGCTACATCTTAGTTATAGGTGCCACCAAAGTGAGTCCACAACTTGAATCTCTGGGTCGTTAATGGCTGGAGACGGAGGTCGCTGCAATGGTACCAAAGTACTCCTCCTTCCCTATCAGGACGAATATACCTGGTGAATTCGAAGTTCAGCTAGGTCTCAGCTATCATTATCTGGTAAATAGACGTCAAAGCTTGACAAAGTTGAAGTTCAGATAATCTATTGAAGTGCTCCTAAGCATAACGGAGAGTGTTTTGAGTATCTGAAGCATATCTGAAGTGGCGAATCTCAGATGAGAGCTTTTATCGACTCTTGTGAATTTGGCAATTAATCGCTTTTGGTGAATTGCTGACATTGAACTTTGAGCCGCTTCATATTGCCTGACTGCTCACCGGATAAATAGCAGGTTTCACCGAGCAATGGGAGAGTCGTTGCCCATTCAGCTGTTGGTTGAACCCTGCATCAGTCGGTTTCGGAAGTAAGCGTTACTGGAGCCAGTTTTAGACCCCGGTGGCTTTGCACTCTCTCTCTCAGTCATTTAGACTCTTTATGCATAGCTCCGACAGCAGCTTTTTATACAAGTTACACCAGGTTGCAAGTACTTTTTCCGCGAAGTGTTTCTATTGGAACAAAACTTTATCACCTTGGGGCCACACGCTTTATACTTTACTGATGAGGGTAACCTTATAATCGATTTGGCTATCACGGTGTCCAGTGAAAGCACTTGACGAATCATAGGTTTCAGCTTCATGCTCATCAAAAGCTTGAAGCTGCGAGAGGCGTTTAGGAAATATCGATTTTTCTTTCTCAGTTGGTGATAGTGATCCGATTTTTGTTTTCTTCGCTGACGCTCGCTCCAAAGGATATCTGGAAAAATCCGAACGCCACAGGAGTCAGTCACAAGGTTTGTGACTGACAAAAGAACTGCCTAAGCATCGTTTACTGATTGTAGTGTTATCCGTAGCAGCTGTGGTTCCTCCTAGAGGGTTGAGTTTGGGTGTCTCCCGATGCGCACGTTGTTGGCCGGTTGGACATTTACGCCCATTAGTAGACACAAGAGGGGTGTTCCAAAAGAAACCGAACCTTTGCTATAACATCTTTATTGCTCATCGCACAAGATTTTAAGCAATTACCTCAAAGTATTCCCTTCTACTGGCAACACACCGTTCCCGACAGTGCTTCCATTTCTGGAAAGCCTCACGGAACACAATTTCTGGGATGTTGCGCAGGTCTCTTGTTGCATTGCCCTGAATCTCCTCTATGGTTTGGAAACGACGTCCTATCAACGTAGTTTTATGCTTTGGAAACAGGAAAAAGTCTGTTGGAGCTAGGTCCGAAGGATACGGTGGATGGGGCATAACGGGGGTGTGAGGTTTTGCTTGACAGCTGCGGACAAGGAGCGGTACATTCTTCGGATGCAACCTCCAAGTCTGGTTTGCCACCGTTCAGGCTTCTTCCTGAGAACAGCATACCACAAATGCGCTCGAATTTGATGGCATAATCCTACGCTGAGGCCCACTTCATCAGTAACCTCTCGGACAGTTGCACGACGATTTTCACGAATCACAGCACGAACACTTTCGACGTGGTCATCGTCTGTTGATGTGGAAGGTCGTCCAGGCTTGGCCTCGGCACCGACTGACATGCGGCCGTGTTCAAAACGCGTAAGCCACTTACAGCACTGCATGCGACTCAAACGGTCCTCCCCGTATGCTAGGCTAAGCAATCGAAATTTCCCGGTAAAAATGTTGCCAAGTTTGCAGCAAACTTTCACACACATGTCTTGTTCTTCAAGCTCTTTCATTGTCCTGTTGGCACTGATCCAACGAACAGCTTATGCACATGCACATTTCAGCGGCTGTAGCTTCCCAACCAACAGCCAGAGCGAATTTCGGCAAATGGTATTTGGTTGGTTAAGCAAGCCTCCATATGCGCCCACTTGCCGCAGCGCGCTCGCTCTGCCGGTTGCAACGCTATTTCAAATTTCAGTTTCTTTTGAAAGCCCCTCGTATGGAATTTCATTGTTCTCGGTTGGTTTTCAGCTTATCTTTTATGGAGTTCGAGCTACTTTCAGCAATATTTGAACATATGATCGTCCGCAAATTGTGGGCTGCTCTAGAAGTAATCGTTTTGAGAGGGAATGGGGTTTGAGTTTTGGAGGAGTGATGGGCACATGGGCGGCGCTTCTGGCGTGCTGTGTGCTTGCGTCAGGTGAAACCATCTAATTCTCTACAGGTTCTTTGGAAGCAGAAACGGATGCATTTGTATCCACAACTTCAGCTGTAGCGGGTGTGTTCCGATGTCTTAGTTTAGACTGTTCCACAGAGTTACTCTCCTTAAGATCACTTGGGCCCGGATGGGAATCACCGGAGTAGATGGAACTTGCTTGTATACCTGGTTTCGGCTTGGCGTTGTCCGTGTGCCCAGCTATATGCTTGTACCCTTAAGCCCTACTCGGCCATTATGTTTTAAATATAGAGCCTTTGGCCCTGATCCTGGCTGCGGTCGAATCCGAAGGGGCCTATTTACCAAGTCTAGATTCCTTAACCATGGTCGCTAGGTAATCGAATTTCAGTGCTAAGAAAGCTCCGCACCTAATAATTGTAAAAGTGCTACAACCAATGCAGTGACAAAATGAACTCGCTTTTTGTTCAGCTCTTTTATTTCCATTCCAGACACACGAGCGCACTTGGAGTGCTAATGTTTGCCTCATCCAGAACACGAAACACTATTTCAAATCTTTTTTCTACAGTAGCGAGCGTTATTCATCTGTGGCTCACTGGGCTTCGCCATGTTCCTAGTCCTGTTTATGCCCAGTGAGTGAGTGAGGCTGTTATCTATACATACCCACACGGGGGCACGCAAACGGTTTTCTGGCCTGAGTAGGCGGCTGACGGATAAGGTGACGCACACTAGTCATACAAAGGGGAGTAAGCGATGCGCCGATTTTTCATCGATTGCCATTTCGGTGGATAGAGCAAAACCGCGTTTGTATGGTTGGACAATTGGACGGACAGAAGTGAACTGGCGGCTACAATTTACGATGCAGAGACTAAACACACTATTGGACGCGCACGGGTTTAGGCTATTCATGTAGAGTGGAGCAACCTCATTCGAGTGCAAATGAAAAGTCCAATAGGAACTTAGAATAGGAGATAGTTGCGCGAGTAAGCTTCAGCAACAAATCCGTCCAGATTGTCGAATTGAATTAGACGTTGCAGCGCCCAGGAATAATCCAGCAAGTTGATGTCCGTTTTGTAGAGCATATAAACCTGCGTTGAGTGAGTATATGCCCGAGGTTGAGCAACACATTGAGGAAGAATAATCCACAAATATTGTGAGCCCCACAGTGACGCGACCATACTGTAAATCACTTGAGCTTACAGTTTGCTTCCCTTTGTCTAACTTGTACCGCTTGGCATTTATTAAGTAGTGATGGTCGAGGTCAACCGTGAGCTCAAAATAGCTCTTGTTTATCAGGATGATGGGATAATTTTCGCATCCAGCAAGATGAATCATGTACGGCCACTACTTGCATTAATGAGACATTCCGAGTAAAAAATGTGTTGTTGAGACCAGAGAATTATTTGTTTTGCGCCAAACCAGTGGCCTTTCTTGGTTTGCGTGTACCGGGAAATGCGTAAGAACCTGACAGGAAGCAGGTAGCTCTCCTGGTTCAGTGCAAATCATCTGAAATTGCTACGTGGCCTAGGTCCACACTTTGTCTGGTACATACTTATTCACATTTTACACCCAGATATTCAGTCTGAGCCCAACCGTCTTATACTATATTTGCCGCTGATAGGTGTCATTGGAATTTTGAACGTGAATCCGTGATGACCTGGAGATTTCCCCATAGGGTGTGTAACATATTACCAAGGTATAGGTTCACTTTGTACACCGAAGGATCAGGCAGTTTGCCTGGCGAATGTGGACTACTTCTGTAAAATACACATAGACATCTGGAATGTGACTGAAACCCTGCCTTGAATGATCCTGAGTTTTCTTCTATTTGTCTCTTTAGCTAACATTTTCTTGGATGCTTTTTAATGTAGCCAGCTTGTACATTTCGGCAATAAACATATCACGTCAATTTTTGTTTGTTATACTTTCTATACGTTAGTTACTTGTGCGAAGATAGCACACTTCAATTGATTAAGCTATACTTGGTAATTCCGAACATGATGCTTCGCGTTAAGGTCGTCACTAACCTTTTTCCATTTTTGGCTGTCAATTCTGTTCATTTTCTCTATTTTCCACCCTTTTGCTGGTGGGTTCAGTTTTGCTAACTTCAAATTTGTCGAAATAGACGTTAAATTTTGTGATTGACTTCTCTGTTAGTAGTGTCGCAGTAGAAATTCCGCCTTATCCCGAGAGCAGCCCGAAAAATTGGTTCGCACATCACCGATCCATATTTGTGCTGGGTGGTGTTAGGTCCAATAATAACAAATTTAGCCACGTCGTGACAGCACTTCCACCACAAGTCGTTTATGATCTCGATGACATGCTAGGACTTCTTGAATCAAAAAGACTTAGCAGGGGATCAAAGCTGCCGTCTAAAGCGAATTGGCATGTCAGACCACACACTTGGTACAAAAGTGCTTTGCAAAGCTCGACTGAGTAATTCGAATCCAACTTCAATTTTGCACAAGATGCGGAATCTAGCTAACTCCACCACTATTGTGGACTCCCTTTGGCAAAGTGATGTGGCTTCGCCGCTTCTCACTTGACATGTGTAACGTCCAATACGCAAATGCAGACGCACCACTATCTCAGCTATCGAACATTGCTGACCGTACCTACGAATCCCACGGCCCAAGCAAGGTCATACAGTCAAAGCCGGACAAAAACTGGATAAACATATCATCTACCATTGTTACTCGAATTAAAACACACGATGGTTAGTCGCTACAAGAAATTCTAGAGAGCATCATCCCAGGAGTCTATTCCGTTTGTCTGTTCCAAATCTCCTTCGAGATCTCCATTTAGGACACCTAGCTACTGTTGGTATCAGAGAGGATTTTGTGAAAACGCCAGCTCTTGTCGCCCACCATGCATCTTCTGTCGCAATTCACAGGTACAAAGGCCGAATAGCAGGTATAGGTGACGGAGGTTGATGCTCGCCACAGGAATTCGCTACTTGAAGGTCACTGGTGTCGAACTTAGCGTCCTACTCCGTATAAAAGGGACCAGCATGCGAAGGTCATTAGTTCCTTGCGCGCAGTAACGGTATCATCGTTCGTGACTATGGTCAACGCTCGCGTCCGCCTAATATAAGCCTACGACTTCTTTTTAAGTGGAGTTTCCTCGTTGGGAACGTCCAAACGCTGATACTTGGCCTTGACTCCCTGCAACACCTGCAACGCCTTGACTTGCTAGTTGACATAAAGCACCGCTGCCTGATCGATCGCCCTACGAACCTAGTAGTACTATAGCACTTAGACCAAGACTGAGTCACTCAGTCCTGTATGCGCTAAGCGATCGAGCTCAGCTACTGGTCAGATACTTCTCAGCAATTTCCCACAACTCTTTCGTGTAACAGCCCCGTTTCCACCTGCTACTGACGCTACAAAGCATCATACCGTTACCAAAGGTCGGGCTGTATTTGCGAAAGCCAAGCGAATGGCTTCTGACAAGCTGAAAATTGCCCACGCAGAATTCGGGCATAAGCTTGGGTTAGGCATCGTTCGCCAGTCCAAAAACCGTCGGCTTCGCCGTTTTACATGTTGCGCAAAAAGCCAGTAGACTGGCTTGTATGTGGGGATTACATCGCGCTCAATAAGCTAAACTTCCCCGATCGATATCCTGTTACTCACATTCAGGAAACCATGGCTAGCCTACGTGGTACCTGTGCGTTTACGAAAATCGATCTGGTTCGCGCTTATCATCAGACCCCAGTAACTAAAAAATATACTGAAAACTGGCATAGTCACACCATTTGGACTCTTTCAATTTTTACGCATGCGCTTTGGTCTTTGCACCGTAGCTCAGACCAAACAACCATTTACTGCTTTATTCACTAAGGGTATAGATTACGTCTACCCTTACGTCGTAATTCCAAAGAACCATACGCTGAACATCTGCAAAGCCTTCTTGGTAGGTTAGCCGCCAACAGCATCACTGCCAATGCCGATAAATGCATTTTTCAGCAGTCATGCGTCGAACTCCTTAGAAACCATAATGATCAGCATGGTATACAGTTTCTAGACGATACATCCTTACCATTTGAGACTTTCCGGTCCTTAATGCTTTGGCCGGTATTCGCTGCTGTAACGACATGACCGACTACTATCAAGCTTATCTTCCGCTATGTGTCCAGTTGTTAAGTCCACTGACTGAGCCATTTCATGGACGTAAAAACAGCAAAATGGACTAAACGGCTGTTGTTGCAGAAGCTATCAAGTTCAGTAAAGAAGCCTCAGCTAAAGTCGTTATGCTTCACCACTTTAATGGGAGTGCCGGAATCAGCGTTACTGTTGACGCATTGGACACCGCTATTGGCTGCATCCTACCACAACTTAGTGATAGATGCTTGCAACCTCTCGCTTTCTACTCCAAACACGTACAACTTGCCGTATTCACGCACAACATGTTCAGTCACGAATTGCTGGCTGACTATTCTACAATTCATTTCCGCCACGTCCTTGAATGCAGCACCTTCAACGTCTTCATCGATCATAAGCCGCTTATTTACGCCTTCCAAAATCAGTCATCTCGATCCCCACCAGGTGAGGTCTCTCAGCTGGATTCCGACTTCCAGTTTTATACTGACTAACGACACATTTCTGGCTAAAATAATGTTGTTTCTTACACTCTTTTTCTTATCTACGTAATCTAACAGTAAGGAAGGGAGAATGTGGTTGGCGGCATCCGGTTTCGGATTTGCCTGTCACTGCGGCCTCGACGGGAACAGCCACAGGACGCCTGCGCCTACAGAGGGACCATAGGTGAATTGCGCTGCACCACCCACAGCTCCATCCACACGCACCATATGCAGTGTAAACCCGAAGGAAAACGACCAGGAGACACGCGGGTCGGAGCCACATTTCATCAACGGAGCCGCCCTACACTCCTTCACAGGCAAACACATGCAGGTTGTATGTGGGAAAACAGGCGCACATAAGGCGGTAGTTGGACCGTAGTCCGCTCCACACACAATCCATGTGCATAGAGACAAATTTTGTGCCTAACGCGGTCACGAGGACCGTGCACTCTGTTCCCCTCAGCAAAGACCAACTTTATCCACGAGAAAGTATAGACGAGGAGGTGGGTAATAGCCACCTTGTCAGCATGCACATCACGCGCAACCACACCGCGGATGTCAAGCAACAGCCAATCCCTTGAAATGACGATATCAACAAAAAAACGAATAAATCATACGGATCTGCCTACTTAAATCTTCACTAAATTAGCACATGAAATAAATGGGTTATCCACATATCTGCGATAAATTCAAGATGACAGGAAGAAAGATAAAAAAGCAGTTGCAACAAACGCGAATAAATTCAAAGAAAGTAACCACTTCGTTTAAGTGACGTGTGTAAGTAACTAGAAGCTTCTTCAGTTAGACATTAAAATAAGGTAACAAAGTGAGTATTAAGAAAATATAGCAAACCGACCAACAGAAATAAAGAAACTCAGCAAGCAAGCCGCCGTTAGTAAATCGAATCCAGCGTACCTACCAAAGCTGCATTGGTTCTGCCTACGTTCTCAACAGCATTTGTCGTTTTCTTGATGCTGGTCGCGAGTGTCCTCGTTCCTGGCTCATTAGTCCAGACTGACTCATGCGCTTGCGACCGCATGTGCTACAGCACCATGCACTCGACGTCAATAGGATACACCCCATCGGCGCCTGTCGCTTCCGCAGTTGCCGCTTCTTCTCCGCATGCAGTGAGGGCCATCACTCGCACCTCGGCAACCTCGGCAAATGCCTTAGTAAGCAGACCGCGCCATGCACGCAGAGTAATGCCTTCGATTCCCAACACCTGAAATCGACATTAGCACGTGATAGACCCACCTTGATTATGTTGTGGTAACGAGGCTTCGGTTTCCCCGCATGCCATTTCCCCATATTCATTAGACCATAAACAGCTGCTTCGGCATCCGAGTCGAATCCATACGCCTCACATAACGAGCTTCCTCAAGTGTCTCAACATACATTTCACGTCAACGCAACACCTACGTGTCTGCAACTCTGTTGCACTAACCGATGCGCAGAATCTGTTGCATAGGCTATTGTTGAAACCACCGGAGATTTCTCACATCTCACCGATATATCGCCCACGTTTTGTTGCTGTATAGAAGAACGGACGGCATCATCGCTTTGTACACCATTAGTTTCGTGCCAACAGTAAGCTAGTGGTTGTTCCACACCCGGTACTCAAAGTTCCTGAAAGCCGCCGCTGCTTTTCATAGGCGAATACGAACGTGGTTGTGTATGTGCTGATCAGTTGAAACCACACTCCCAAGGTAGCAGAAGTGGGAGGTGGTTTCTTATGTTTCAGCGCCAATGCTGATTTGTGGTACTATTGCACATTGCACCTCCGGTGAAAGCTGAAAGAGACAGACAGTTTTGCTTGTGTTGATGGTGAGCCCGAATTTGGCTGCTGTCGAAGCCAGAGCACTAGTCAAATGCTGCAACTCATCCACGCTGTGTGAAAACAATGCGCAGTATACACCAAACAGCAACACACGGATAGTTTCTCAAGCAACCATTTCCGTTTAGAAATTTCAAGAGAGCAAGAACGAACAGCATTTATGCGGGATAACCTGAATTCAGATTATTTCGTGTCTTCTCATTCAGCCGCTTACAGACAAATCGTGGAAAGAGTAAAGGAATGCAATTGAAAAAGTGGTCAATCGAAAAATCAGTAAAACACTGAGCAAACCAAGGTCATTGTCTGCGTCTTACCAGAGCAAGGCAAGACTGGCCACAAAGTCTACCTGTTTGCAAAAGTTCGGTCTCATTCGTCGGATGGCCGACGCTTCAGCGAAACGAAGCAAGCTCGCGTTGTTTTGTCTGCTGATAACCTTGAATGCGTCACGTGGGTTTTCGCACAAGGTACAATCGAGCAGATGCTGAGCGATGGAGCTGGCAGGGAATTTAGGTCCACTATTTGCCAGGTTCCGTGGAACATGTTCCATGATCCTAATTGATAGCCTTCTCTCGGTTCGGCCAAGGTACATGCTACCGCAAGTACAGGTGAATTGGTAAACACATGAGGCGGTAACCTGAGAGTGAGGCTATCCAAGTTGGATTCATGGAACAGCTTCTTGGTTTGATGTAACAAGATTGTGCTACCGATTACGCCAAGCCATAAAAAGGTGCTACTACGCAGCTGAGCTCTCATCGCACAAGAACTGTTGTGGTCGTATTTTAAAGACCTTTTTGAGATTCACCCGATCATCTTAATACCATTCCTTCAAGTCGCTGTACAAGAGGACAGTTGTCAATTTGGTCCGCCTCTGGGACAGCCACTGTCGTCATTAGACAGTGTTTTCCAAGTAATCTTGCTTGGCGTCAATCCTACCCTGCATCGCTGCCTATCCATTTACCGGCTGGATCGATAACACGCACGTTGCCTATCTACACTAAGGAACGTGTGACTCATCTGGACGCGAGAGGTCTGACCTCTCTGACCTCAAACCAGCGCCGATTGCCACGTAACGGAAAGTGAAACGAAGTCCTACGCAGCGCGTCAGTACCTCTGTCCTCTTGCTACCCACGTTGTAGTGTACATCCAGTTCCTCAATTCCACCTTGTTATTGTAGTATGTTTACACCATATCACCACCACCTGCGGTCATTCCTAGTTCGCTACCCCAGTACTGACCGTGACCACCCACAGCTAGTCTGACGAAAGAAGGTTGATGGCTACCTTCATTTACCTACCGTGGCTCGCTTATGGTGAACGCCGGTCATTTACGGTTGTTGTCCACACCACCCAATAGCCATCCAATGTTTAGCGAAATTTGCAAAATGCTACTGCGCGTGCAGAGGCACGAGTTTCTTTCTCACCTTAGTGGTGAGGACGTATGGAATTCTCGACAGACGAGTGAGTATAATAATTCCAATGGTTCAACGTCGCCTATGTTGCGCAGACAATTGCAGTACAGTCCTTAAGATCGGACTAAGCTGTTCTAGCTGCATTAGGTCATACTGTCCACAATGTGTAGCCAAATCCGTCCAAGCAATGAGACAGACAAACAAGGTTGCTGACACAATTTGGTTTTGTCCAACATGTCAAGTCATTTTAATTGTCAAGGGCTTATCTTTGCTCATGAAAAGTGCGATAGGATGACTGAGATAATCGCTCCTTTTTTAAATACTAAGATGGATCCCGCGGAGGTAAGTGTGGCCAAGCTAGAACCTCAACTAGCCAAAGTGAGCTCTGAGTCTAAGCCGAAGAAGAGAGCTAGACGCTCCAACCGCACTGCAGCGTCTGTGTCTCTAAATCCACTAGGTCACCTCACTCCCATAGGTGGACAAGCCTCAAACATGCCTGCTTCCACTTCTCCAACCATAGGCGCTTCACTTGGAGATTCAGCCATGACACCGACAGCTCAGAGCCGAAGGCAATCCGACGCAGATTAGGAGCAGGTAACGTACGCATCGATTGCCTCGATAAACACACTGGGAGCAACACACGTAGGTCCAGCTTCTCTACCGAGCAAACGTGACGCCACGCAACTTTCATCGAAAACTCCATTGGTGCCTTCTAAACAGTCCAATTTACCGGCAACAACTTTAAAACGGATACCTGGCAGAAAACACCACGCTTCGTTAACTCTCGTGTGCACCAAAGTTCCCTAGTCCAAACCTGCCACAATGAAAGCCATTTGTAACAAGATCGCAACCAGGGGAATATCTTCTGTTACGCAATTGGTATTCGGGTTGAGCCTACTACGCTGAGACGCGCAGCACGTCACCCAACCTCAGCGCATTCAGGTGCACCTCGATTTCTTCGAGCAACGCCGAACTCAGCAGACGTGACAGAGACTGTCCTGTTCACAGCAGTTCCTCTTCGCAACTCACCGAGCGGAGTGCGCATATTACCCGAGCTACCTTGGAAGGATTCCCAAAAGAAGAAAGTAACCAACGCGGCATTCCTAATAGGGATAGCAAGCAAACAATATTTGTTCATGGTGTTCCCGAGCTTCTGCCTTCTTCTGATCAGGATGTGCAAACATATGACCGAGAGCAGTGGTGCTACATCCGCGAAGCACTCTTTGTTGACCGTGTTATTGCCAAATCCTTGACAAGAGTTCCGTCATCACCTAACAACAAGGTCTGAGGTCCAAGACTATTGAAAGTAATATTACACTCCAAAGAAATGTCGCAAGTTTTATTGGATAACTGGTTAAAGCTTCGAGCCAAGTTGCAAACAGTGATCCGGCTAATGCAGCAAACGAACGGCCAAGAGACGTAAGCCATTCGATGGAACTTGCAAACATTGCAAATTCTTTATTTTGCACAGTCCTGCGGAGATACCGACACAACACCGCCCACAGCACACAACAGCACAGAGCACAGCACGAGGAAAACGTCTGTTCAGGAAGGCACAATAATGCCATGCAACTTGACTGAAGTTTATAAACCAAAAACGAATAATGGCCAGCAACCTAACGGTCGGATTACAAACTAACACAAAATTAACATCTATCAACGCAATTCTAACAACAAAAAACTCTATCTGGCTTGCACACAAACGCCCAAGGTCTTGTAAATAACTTGGTCGAACTCAGAGAACTCCATGCCTCACAACCGCGGGACCTCGTCATGATTACGGGGACTTGGTTAAATCTTGAGATAATCGATTCTGAAATCAATTTATCCGGTAGGTCGCTGCTTGGGAACGATAGAACCGGAAGAGGTGATGGTGTGATTCTTTATTGTAATACAAACTTCTGATGTGAAGTTCTAGATCACCCGGAAATCCGAGCTCCTGATTCACTGTGGTGCCGTCTACTTTTTCGAAACGAGGACACATGCCTACTAGGCATGATTTAGCGCGCACTAAACTCAATGTCGGAAATGGACTTCAAACTGAACTAGGTTTTCCAGTTTGCTTCGAACAAGTCCTACACCCACATCCTTATCGCTAGAGACTTTAAAGTGCATAACATAGAAACGCCAGCAAGCGACGGTATGCAATGTAAAGCCTGTATGCAAAATCTACTTGCCAGCCACCCTCTGTATCACCACGTAACCTCTACCACCAGCTTTTGAACTACAAACAATCCATCAATACTGCATCTTGTGCTCACTAAAGCAGCACTTATGGTTGACGGGATAGTTACAAGTACACCACTGGGTCGTAGTAACTATAGTACACTATTCTTTGACTAAAAATATTATGCGGAGTATCCCGAAAATGAGGCTGATAAAGTTCATACTGTCAAGCACTACAATGTGTTATCTACGCTTGTTAAGGATACAGCACGGACTTTCTTAATCAAATGCCCCCCAAATTTTGTCTGGGAAACATTTACAAGGACGTTTGGTCCACTGGTAGTGCACGTGTCGAAACATAAATCCTTCCAACTCAAAAACAAGTATAAGTTATTTCTGAGGAGCAGAACTCGAGGTGATTTGGCATAAAGAGCTCACAAGGACTGCTCGAATGCCGAAACCTGGACTGCATCCGTGACACCTTGTAACTTCTGTGGGAAACTGATCCGCGAAGAGAAGGACACTCATCAGCGGAAGTTAATGAAACGATTCTGCTACACCCGCAAAATTCTGTACAGGCACGTTAACGGCCTTCGAAAGGTGAAGCGAGGGATTCCAGCACCAGTCCCGGCTGATATATGCACCCGATCAGCAATGAAAGCAGCCGATCACCTACAGCTTCATTACTCCCAAGCTTTCCAGCAGGCAACGAGCCCAACTCTTCTCCTCGTTTCTATTACTCTACTGTCGGGTTTAGACAATGGTACCTTCACAGCAAAAGCTGTGTTGAAGAAATTGTTATCCATGCTTATCTACAGTTCTTCTGGAGTAGACAACGTCCGATCAAAGGTTCAGCAGGTGGTAGCTAGTGATCTAGCAGAATCACTGGCTGTTTTCTATCAGTGATGTCTAGAAGAGAACCATCTTCGACCAAGAAGGAAGCGAGTGGTCATCACTCCTATCCATAAAGGAGGTAGCCGCACCGATCCTGCCAACTACCGTCCAATAACACTACTTCCTGTACCATCCAAAGTAAAGGAATCAATCATGGCAGATGCAATGATGCGGTATCCTGAAAGCCACAACTTAATAGCCCCAGAGCAACATGGCTTTCGTCAAAAGCATTCGTGTAATACTAACCCATTAATTGCACGTAATAGCTGGACTGAAGCTGTTGATGATGAAGTGGGAGTCGATGTCATCTACCTGGACTTTTCAACAGCATTTGATCGCTTAGACCATCGCATTCTCCTTCACAAGATTCGGAATTACGACATTGGCGACCCAATCCTGAGTAGGATTAGCAATTTTCAAGACGAACGACGGTTAGTGGTGAGTGTCCGCGAATCATTGTCCGATGCAACCAACGTGGTGTGTGGTGTACCATAAGGCTCGTTGCTTGGACCTGGTCTATTCTTGGTGTTCATTAACGATATGACGAGATCAATTACTTCCGATTTTCTATTCTTCGCTGATGATCTCAAGATATGCTGAAGGATCAGAGGACCGGACGACCATGAACGGCTCCAGTGCGATCTTAGCACAGTGTCCAACTGGTCAGTTCAAAACGCCCTACCATTCAACATAGACAAATGTCGCGTTGTACAATTACGCCACAGACATAAATACACAAATTTGCTTGGGAGAAACGGATTGCGGACCAGCTCCCAGGAATGTGACCTTAGTGTGTTCGCACAGGGTGACCTCAACTGTTCAAACAGGCTGAGGTAGCTGTGAAAAGAGGTAACCAGCATGCTGCAAAGGGCGTTCGGGAGATTTGACCCATCAATCTTCCTACGTGCGCCCGCATGTTGCATACGCTAGCCAAGCTTGTCAACCTTGGTTGAAACGCGACCTAGAGGCGTTAGAGGCACCACAACGAAAAGCAACAAAGAATGTAAAGGGCCTGCGCTATCACTCTTACCACCGAAGGCTAAAGTTGCTGGGAATTTTCAACGGACGCTATCGAAGGTTGCGCGGCCATCTCATATTAGCTTATCAGATATTGAGTGACCCCAACCACGCATGCCACCATTTCCTGAAACTTAGCCACAACACGCAGCTCAGGGGTAGCTGGTTAAAATTGAAGGCACAATATAGCCGTCTAGAGTGTCGACGGAATTACTTTTCCTTTCGGGTTTGGCAACCCTGGAACGCACGCCCAGACTCAGTTGTATCCTATCCTACCTTGGATGTTTTCAAAAAACGATTAGATGTTGCTCTTAGCTCCCAGCACTTTGCTACCTTAACTCCTCTATTGTGGATTAGGCCAAGCATACTTTTCTACAATATTTATGTATCAACTGGACCCAAGTGAGCGACCATATTTTACTTTTCTCATGCCTTATCTCAACAATCACTGCACCCCAGTGTATTTCTGCACATTACGTTCGATTTTTTCATATATTTTACACCGAGATAATTTATCAATGGATTCATTTTGGCAGACTTTCGGTAGATGACTCAGATATATTTTGATTTCATCATATTCACTCCAACCATCTTACGGGACGCGTCAATCACTTGCTTTTAGCCCGTGACAAATCATTGGTCATTGTTCATGACCTCCACCATAAATCTGCACTCGTTTTGGCAATACGGGAAGGTAACGCCGTAAATACCATGGGTGTAGTTCAACTACAGTTAATTCGGAACCAACCATTCGAAAATGACCAAAGAGGACTCAAATATCGCATAAATGTACGTAGTTGAAACTCTGCGTTCGAACACTTCGCTTTCACTCGTCATGCAAACATCAATTGACAAGCAAGCTAGCGAGCGTATTGGCGCGATGGCGGAAGGGACGCATTGGGGAAGTTGGCGACTGCCGGATCTGTTCAGGGCCTCAGACGGACTAACATCTGCGTGTGTGTGTGTTTGTGGAGAGAAACCAAGGCATAATCAGGTTGCAATGATGGTGAGCGATGAGAATGAGGTTATCCTCGGCTTATAGACTGAACAAGAGCTAAACGATGGGGGGATGAGTTGGAGCATGTTGGATCCACAATAGACGAAAGCAACGTCATCAGCTCAGAGGTGTGGGTACGAGTTTGCAGGTGGACTCTCGGCTGTTGATCTCTCGCGAGGGGGTGGAAAACTGTGGATAAATAGTTCACGAAACTGTGTGCACGTAAGATTGTGCCAACGGCTCTATCAGAGCGTGTAAAAGGATATTGGGCGTCAGTTTTCACCAGGGAACTCAGATACACGTACATGAAGGGGCTTCATACCAAACTTAATGCGAAGTCCACGAAGGTGGTCCCCGTGTTGGTAGTTGCACAAAGTTGAAGAGGTGAATGAAATCTGGATGAGCCGCTTTGCTCCTTGGCCAAAGTTCAAGATGTAGGAGAATCTAGACAAAGAGAAAGCAAGCATATGGACACCTGTACAAACAATCCCAGGGGTTAACAAGACAATTAGAAGTCTCTTCAATCTGTCATCACCATAACCGCCACTTGCGGTAGTCGTTCGGTGGCACTATCTCCAGGTAAACGCCCAGATCACATGATGCATGACGACCTGTTGTCGAGTATAACAAAGTCAAAATAGGCTTTATGTACACAAGGTGATCCCTTTTCAGCGTCTACACTATCACTGAGGATGTGCTCAACAATGAGACTCATAAACGACGCAACCTTAATGGATGAAGAGGAGCACGCAAGCAATTGCCGCACCAGCAGCCAATCATGGGGTATTCTTATGGGTTTCTTTGGTTCGACAATTATGCCTGCTAGTGACTGAAGGTTGGTGGCACGATACAACGAGGTGAAAGAAAAGAAACCTTTAAACTTCGAACGCATGAAGGTAAAACAGAGCGATTTTGTAAAACTGTGTGTAGATGCAAACGGTCATTCATGACTCTTATGGCAAAAGAATATAGCACATGGTTGCTAATAACAATTAAATCAACTAAGAAGCCGCTAAAAGCACCAGTGCATCTAGAGCTACGCTTCATGCATCGCAATCACAAGATGTAATTTCTGTAAAGCTGTACAGTGTAAGTGACAGATGAGCAGTAATACCAAGGGGCACAGTGCAATAAGTCACCAATATAAGTATAAAAATGCAGAGTAGAGGAAAAGACTGACAGCTTAAACACCAACATAGACTTTAAAATACCGAGATACTTGGTGGTGGATGAGCGACGCTTGGTACTGTCGCCCACAGTCGGGGAGGGGAGTATTTTAATATGCTGCGGCTTAGCAGTACAACGAAAAGTATTAAGAGCAAGGCATTTAGATGATAGCCAACGTATTGCCTCTTCTACTCTAGGTTGAAGTACAGTAGGTTCTTCCGTGATAGGAATCCTACACGCCGCAACGACGTTACCGGCATAGTTGCATCCGAAATGCGTAGGTCTTATAGCGAAACGCTGGACATACAAACAAACTAGAAAATATTGTAAGAGTGTTTGCTGCATAACATGACAGTCAGCAAAGCCCGTTTATCTAGATGAGTTAAATGCGATTAATTGGGTAATCACAGAGCAAATTGTAAACAGCCAGGTGAATTCCATTTTCCAGCAACAAATTGAGCGAAAGTTGATCCATCGAAGCTTCTGAAATCATTTGAATATTCAAAGAAAAGACGTATTATGGGGTTAACGTATTTCTCTTAATGCAGATGCCTTGGAACAAACAATATATGATACGGTATCCAACGTGGGGTGCTAAGGCATACAAGGGAATCCACAGTGCCTTCATGAGCGGCTGTAAAAATTCAAGGGACAGGCAGCTTTTCGGAGACATTTATCACCTCAGATGCACACGTTGTTGAATGACAATCATAAGAGTGCTTCTAAACACTGACGTTGTCATGGTTGATCTTCAAAGTTCGATGAAGACACAATTGGTAAAACACTGGTTTAAAATATCCGTGGAAGGTAAACTCGTTTGAAATGATTGATGAAAGCGAACCCAGACTTTGACCCCGAACTATCACGTATTACTGTGTAAATCACTACGCCTACCAATGATAAATGCATCGTGACACCGCCATACGAAACGTGATAACCTAAATTAGATTCACCATTTTTCCATTTCGTACAAAAATATGGAGGTGGCATAGCATTTGAAAGCGTTGACACTTTAATGAGCGTCTTTTTTGAACTGAGCGGGCACTTTACGAATGGATCGAGTACGAGTAACCGGGTACATGTACAGCAACTTTAAGACAGGCTATGAATTCAGTTCCCGGAGTACGATATGTAAAGAAACGACTGCACGGAGAAAGCTCCAGCGGACACCAGATGCCATCGAATATGTGTAGACAGAGGTTACGTTTAACTACAGTAGAGTAGACAGTTTTTGTCGCTCAGAAATGTACCATATAATAAAATAGCTGCTTCGGACAAAGTATCAATGTGAAAGCATGAAATAGTCACCCCCTATTTACAAGGAGCCATCGAAATACATCGCAATAACACTTCTGCAGGTGCTATCCAAACTTGTGAAAGGTATCTTCGCATAGGCGCTCATAGGATACCTTGAGATTAACCACATGATTATAACTTAGCAGCATGGCTTTCGCCGAAATCATTCATGCATTATTAACTTGCTGCTAGCTCCATAAAATCAGACAGAATCTGTCGATAACAGAGTAGAAGTCGATGTCGTATAGCTAGACTTTGTTAAAGCATTCGACCACCTGGACTACTGCATTCTCCTATGCAAACTTCAGGCTACGGAACCGGTGACCCTGTCCTCTGATAGGTAAACAAATTTCTCACATTATTTCTGTTAAACGTACGTGTCCGCAAATCCATTTCCCACGCAATTGAAATCCGGTGTGATCTACCCAAAGAATTGGTATTGGGACGAAGTCTATGCTTGGTCTTCATAAACACTGTTACCGGTGTACTCCAGTCAAACAAGATCCGGCATAGTATCATCATCCTGGACGATTACACGGCACTACGGAGGGATCTTGATAGAGTCTATCCGTGGCCATCCGAGAAAAGGATCCAGTTTACGGTGGTGAAGTGCGAAATTTTAAGCATATACCATCCACGTGAAAACTGAGTTGTGGAACAACTGCTGTAACTTGTATCCCATAGAATCGATCCCGGATAAACTTTGATGCTCAAAACAGGCCAATATAGTATCAAGAAGAGCAAGCTAACCGCTTGGACTTACACAGAGGTTGTTGGGGAAGTTTGAACCCTTTACTTTTCACCAACTTCTGAACGTCTACTTAAGGCGTCATGTAGAACGTGCTATCCAAGTCTGGTGTCCCCTGGCGCGAACACGGTGTTGACGCGCCTGAAGTTCCCCAACGTAGTGCAATAGAAGTCACTTGGGATTTGTTGCACTTTCAGACCAACTCAGACTGCAAGCACTGGGATTGCACAGCAGTGAATATCGGCGCCTACGACGGGTGCTCATCACGGTGTACCTTATACGGTAAAACCGAAATTGACCAAGTACACATCCTGAGCATCTCGTTAGATTGACCGTCAGCTCTTCATTGGTTGAATGTCCAAAATGTAAGCAAATGGATCCAGATCCCTGTGTGTTGATTATCACTGTAAGTTAACCACCCTGGTCGAGGTCTTAAGTGGTCAACTTACGCAGGTTTCACGGTAGTGACGGGCCCCAATCATGGATGTCACGATCTGTTGCAACTCAGCGAGGATAGTAAACTGAGAGCCCGCCAGCCCAAACTTGCGATACACCGCAGTCAAGTTGATTAGCGACGAATAGTTTGCTCCCTTTGGGTATTCCGAACAGTCAGTTTTGCCGCTTACCGCCATTAACGAGTTGCAAAAGACGCTTCTTGACAACACGTTATCCTACTTGCATTTCGTCATACATATTCCGTTGCTGTGAGAAAATGAAATGAGGTGAATCAAATGGTGCACTCACCAACCCCTTCAGTAACGGAGCGGTGGAGAAACCGACATCAACGTGCAGGTGCACAGGTTGATGAGTCACCCAAAACCCCGCAGTTTCCTTCATTTTCGTGTCAGTTCTAACTTTAGTTTGTAATCCACACTCCAGTTATCCATACAGGAGTTTCACCTGTTATAACTTCTCGTGAACTGTCCAACACAAAAGTCTTTCCAAAAATCCAATAGCTGCAGAGGAGCAGAATCCGATTCATCGGACAAGAAGTCAATTAGGAACCTCCTAAGCCTTGATCAGTAAGTAAAACAGCACTGGAGTAAATCAAACGTAGTTCGGCTTAGAGCGATTGAGGCGCAGACGTAGGAGAATGCAGCTGAAACGTCGTCAAGGATAGAGAATAAAGAACGGGCCAGTGTATACAAACAACAAGTGCACAGTGAGTGGAGTTTTGTATGCGGTTAAATGACCGCCCAGTGTATGTATTGCTACATTGTTAATGATACCCGGACTTATTTATGAGTTTCAAAAGTTCCCACGGTGTGGTAAGAAAGCAGAAACAAGCCTGAGCAGAAGCTGTGCAGCGGGCTTTCGCTGGACAGCCAGCGAGCTCGTTTCCGGTTACAAAACAAATGGCCGAAAACTCTCTTCAACACAGATGTAGAAAGCGGAAGGCGGTGTGTCGTGTTCAAATAATTTGCTTTGGTTTTGCCCTGGATTTACTTATCCTACTCACACTTCTATTTAGCACTCGTTGGTCTATCATGCGATCTAGAATTTTATTGGTTGCAATGCGTACCTCCATCGATTTAAGTGTACTGCGCTTGTGTGTGGACAGCTTCCTCCATACATGCGTTCCGGTGCTGCTCTGGTCTGTTGCTTTTTCGGGATACAATAAATTGTCGTCGCGTGTTACCGATGGATTCGCATGCTGTTCCCGCTTCAACGTTCTAGACTGACTCTGCGGTTAGCCCAAATACAGAATGCTGGGACTACTGGAAAAGTAGATTTTCTGACTATATTTCTGTGCTACCGCTTCTCAATCCATCCGTGACGTTGAAAAGGGAAGATACTTTAAAACATTTGCGCTTACACCGCGGCTCAGATGGTTGACGTATATTTGATGCTCTAAACTTGAGGGTGAAACCCATGTTCACAAAGATTTTATCGGTCCTCGATAAACATTGGGGTGTTCGAGTAAAATTGTTCGCAGCTGAAACAAGCAGCCGGTGAATCAGTGGATGCATTCATTCCCTGTCTTGTTTGTTCTCTTCGAAAGTGTGAGTACGATAGCATTCCCAAGAAAAAAAGTGGAAGAAACCATGCTAATACAGCAATTGGTTTCTGGTCTCACGGCTTCTCGGATCAGAAAGAGTCTCTTAATGGAGAACGCAGAAAAGCTCACATGGGACAGGGCCTGTGACGTGGCTCGCGCGAAGATCGCAGCCACGGAACAAAACAAAATGTTCCTCTCCAACACAGGAGATACTGAAATTGACCGTTTGGATTATACACGCTCTCTGACACGATCCTTAGTTAGAAATAAGTGTTACGGTTGTGAAAATGCCGAACATCGTGCAAATGATAAATCATGTCCGACAAAGAGTGCAATGTGTCGGAATCGCAATAAGACCGGTCATTTTGCTCGGGTTTGTCGTTCCCGCGCCATTTCTTTAATTGATTCTGCAAGTGACTCCAAAGCTTCTCCGGTCACCACTGAACAATCCATACATCGCGTTTAGGAATGCGAACATCAACGTCGTCTCCAATTCAAGAACCCAAACTGCCTTCACCAGATATTCGTTGTGTTTTGTGAACTTAGAAACAAAACCATTTGCCTGGACATGGAACTAGATTCCGTGTCACCAATCACATTTGTGCCATCTTGTTTTTACAGACAGCATTTTTGTCAGTTAACTGTACAATCTTCCGCCTACACTTTTAGCAGCTACTCAAATGATGATGCCCATATACTCGGTTTCGTCACCGTTGCAATTTTTCTTATAAACAGCAGGAAGCGTATAGTTTATGTTTACGTTTCTAAACTTGACAGTAAGCCTCTATTGGGACGTAATGCCATGGTCTTATTGAACGTATCACTATGTCTCAGCCGGACGACCATTGCTGGTGTCAACCTTCATTCCTTACTTTCCATGTACCCAAATCTCTTTCTTCCGGATATTGGTGAAGTTCCAAAAGCAATGCACCGCATTCGGTGGAGCGCGGATTACAAACCGTTCAGCATTTCACAACTTAGACCTGTACCTCTGGCTAAGCGAGAAACATTGTCGCAAGGTTTGAAAAATATGGTCACAGAAGACTTGATAGAAACCATACAGTGTTCTGAGTGGGTTCATCCACTACCTGTGGTTCAAAAGAAAGATGGAACTATTCGTGTATGCACCGACGTTCGAGTGCTTAATCGACATATAATTGTGGACAAGTTGCCTCTGCCTTCTATCGACGAGTTGGTGGTTAAGCTATCACACGTCAAACTTTTCTCAAATCTGGATATTCGCAGCGCATACCACCACATGCTACTGACTGCAAATTGCCGATAACTGACTGCTTTCCTCCCACATGACGGTTTGTATCAATACAAAGTGTTACCAATAGGCCTTAGTAGTACCTCATCAGCTTGGCAGAAATTTATTACTCTATCGTTATCAGATATCAAATGATGTGTTGGGTTTATGGTTGATAATTGTGTCTTTGGTATTAACACTAACGAATATCAGTAAAAACTTCATAATGTACTGCATAGACTGAATGAACTAAATCTGCGCCTGAATACCAACAAATGCCAATTCGCTGTAACGGAGGTCGAGTTTATTGGACATGTTATTTCTAACTCAGGTATGAAGCCTAATGTGCAGAACACCAGAGCCATTCTCGGTTGTCAAAAAAAACCATGCAATGTTCCACAGATGAAATATTTCTTGGGTTTGTCTTCTTATTACCTTCGACATTTACCGAGTTTTGCGACTATTGCCGATCCGTTACGGAGCTGGACGCGCCAAAACCATGAATTTCGTTGGGCCACTGAACAAGGCAATGCTTACATGATTATCCGAGCGATGATTGAATCCATTCCCATGGTTCGCAAACTTCAATTAACACAGTCCATTGTTTGTCGCAACGGATGCTTCAGATGTTGGCTTGCGTGCAGTTCTGTCGCAGTTGCGTGATGGCAAGAAGAAAGTGACTGTCTACGCATCACTTAAAGAATTTATTCCACCAGCGAGAAGGAGGCTCTCGCATGCGTCTGGGTATGTGAGAAATAGCATTTTACTTATTCGGACGTCGATTCACTTTGCGCACCGATCATTCTGCTCGTACAACGTTACTAAGTCGCGGTAATAAAGGCCAAAACCGGTACGTTTGAGTCCCTGGTACTCATGTTTATTGAACCATGGTTATGAAATAAAATACGTGGCAGAGTATTTTAACCAACTTACAGATGCCTAGTCGAGACTCCCACTGTCCAACGAAGGGGAAAAGGAGGACTTAGAGGTCAAAATGATATCGCGGATCTCAGACGAATACACCTACAACACAGCGCTCGGTACCAACTAATAAAAGCTCACGACGTTCCGGTCGGATACGCCGCCCTGTCTATCGAGATGCTTTAACGGATAACACTACATGACAATTCTTCGGTGTGCTGACATTAAATTAGATCTTTCATGGACATGTAGTGCCTACATTTTTACGAACGGAGGAGGGGGCAATGCCGAGTTCAATTACTTTGCTTTGGTTTTGCCCTATTGAGCATTCGTTGGCCACCATGTGATCTTGTATTTGCTTGGTTGTAATGCCTACTTCCATCGGTTTAATTGTACTGCTTGTGTGTGCGGACAGTTTCCTCCATACATAAGACTCACAGTCTGTGTGGGAACGCACTCTCAGACTCAGTAGTATCCTCTCCTACCCTGGATGTTTTCAAAAAACGATTAGATGTTGCCCTCAGCTCCCAACATTTTGTTACCTAAGCTCCTCTGTTGTGGATTACGCCAAGCATGTTTTCAACAGGACTAATGTATCAAATGGACCTAAGTGAGCGACCATATTTTATTTTCTCACTCCTTACCTCAACTATCACAGCGCCCCACTGTCTTTCTGAATGTTTACGCGCGATATTTCTTTTTCCTTTTAAACTGATGTTAATTATCAAAGTATTCATCTCGGCAGACGTTCGATAGATGACCCACACATATTTTAATTGCATCATATTCACCGCTACCATCCTACGGGACATGTCAAGCACTTGCTTTTATCTCGTGATAAATCATTGTTCATTGTTCATTGTTCATTGATGATCTATGGTCCTCGTAAGTAAAAGAAAGAACTGCAAGTCCTTCCTGATTGACGCGGTAACATCCTTGGTTATCCAGTCGCTAGAGAGAGCACTAACATTTTAACAAGGGAACAGGATCTGGAACTGCTTTAATCGCATGACGTGGATGAGAACTGGTGGCACATTGAGCTGTTTCGATGTTGCGTACATCAGTCTGCTAGACACAGCTTGCTTAGTAGCTGGATCGGACCCCAAAAGAAGCATATAAACAGTGTGGTCTAAGTTCTATTAGAGAAGCCTTTGGGAAAAATCTCCTGTACAGGATTCAGATAAGGAAGAACCCCACGACCGTCTCGATAGTAAGTTGAGGAAAAGAGAAGACATTGTGACGGGGGAACCGGATTCAGATAAGAGCTTATTGTAAAGCTATGCACATTCTTTAGCTCATAACACAAAGATTGCAAAGTAGGGAGAAACCAAAATGTGCTGTCAGTAAGACAACCAGTAACATCATATTTACAACAGTTGTTTGTGAAAAATCCGATCGTCTGTAGCTCGGGATGACTGGTGGTTGGTTCTCCGAGTACAGAAAATTTTGTCGTAGGCGGTTCGATACCAATCGAAGTGATGTCTGTGGTTATATTCAACACTCACAGCAATACATACACACATTGCCCTTTCCTCTACGGTTGCTTAACTTATCCCGCTATCTCCGGTGAGCAGCTTCAGTTGCTCGCCTGTGGGCACTTCGAAGACAATAGTAATAAGACCAATCTTCCAATGATCTTGCCAAGGTGCTCCTTAGTGCACAGTAGAAATGAGGACGACATTTGATTGTCGCCAGGCTGAGAAAGCTTTTGCAACATAAGGCTACAGATGATTTACGCCGTTGTATAGCAACGTTCGGGTTTGGTCAAGGTGGAATATTCCGCTCTAACTTAATTAGTTTATGTTGAATGCTACTGATGTTGAAAGGCTATGTGACATTCATGTAGTCAGATCAGATGGTCGGTCATTTTTATTTACCGATACTATCAAGATGGTTCATAAGCTTAGGGGTGATGAACCACAGAAGGCTACGGCTTATTCAAGATGAGGTATATTCCCTTGAGGTATAATACCACACATGAATAATGAGTCTCTCGGCTAAAAATTTGAGCTGTTCCATCCTCGAAGGATCCGTTGGACTGAACAATGTGCATGTCCCCCCTACAGGTGTCAGGCGCGATCATGATAGTAGTTAATCAATGACCTTCAATTATTCCGACCAGGCCCAATATCAGATCTGTGTTTAATATATCCAGCAAAACCCATACAATACATGCTAGAGTTGAACATTTTGAGACACACATCCGCCCTATCATCCAGCACGGGAGCATAACATACGGCAACATGAGAAAGGGCGATAGAATTGCTCTGGAACACGTGAAGTCTTGCACTAATCATCAGATTGATAAACTCTGCCATGAATTATCGATAGATTGCAACCAACTTCAACTCGAACCACTTCGGAAGCGATGATTGAAGCATAACTTGTTGCCGCTTTACAAGGTGCTACAAAGGCACATGGCACACTTCGAGAGCTTTGCTACCAAAGGCTAGAACCTGCATGCACTCCAATTATTTCCTGGTCAGATATAGATATGTGTGCGATAAACTGCTAATCACACTCAGGTAACGCGACAATACGGCAACACATGGTAACAATCTCTTGTGTTACCTTGACCTGAACACATAATGGCCCAAAAACATCTAAACGCCCAAACCTTGGCTTTCTTGTCAACCATGCACATGCACATGCTATTACACGACTGCCGTGCATTTGGTATTGCACGTAAACATTTCGCCTATATGAGAACATGGTGACATGTTAACGTATTGATCTGTCCAGCTACAGATAATTACTCCGATCATGAGACACCTCGTATTAATAATAATAATAATATTCTTAGTATTATTATTAATTCTATTATTATTGTGGATGCAAACCGAAAATGACGACAGATCAGTATACTGACCAAATAATTAGTGTAAGTTTGAATACAACTTTTGGCGGGGCAATTTGGGAATCGATAAGCTGTCTATTTCCCACCGGGATTGCTTTACCAAAGGAAACCTTTTTTGTATCCATGGTTCGGATGCGCTAAAACGGTAATCCAAAGTTCCGAGTTTCTGCTCCTTTCCCTATCCTACGTACCTTCCTCAGCCAAAGAGATTTCCGGTCAACGCACCTGCTCCCGGTCACCAGCCATGACCCTGTGTATATCGTGCACACTCCACAATCGTGCTAAGCAAAGCTTTGGGAATCTATCCACAGGTTAGAGACTTAACACCAGATAAACAAGCGACCACAAAGGCCGTTTAGATGGCATAATGGGTGGCGTACCCGTTTGGTACCCAGTGCTTCGCTCGCAGCTTTGCCCAGAGGATTAAACTTCGGTTCGGCATGAGTAAAAGACCTCAGCAGTACACCGGTACACAGTACCGACGTGTACCGGTGCCGCTCAACCACCATCAGTCGCATGCCCGCTAAGAATACTGCGAGGGCCGCCCGTTCTCTACGCAGGCTGAAACCCGCGCCATCGGATTACAAGGCAGGCATATGATCTTCAAGGTTACGGGCCGGCCAGAGAGCACTGTTTTGACAGTTGTGAGATTAGGCTGTGTAGGAAATCTTGGACTTGACCTACCAGGGGAGTAAGCAGCTTTAGAACGAGCACTATAGTGCGGTCGGAACCCAGACGTGTTCTCCATATCGGCTGACAATCTTACGTTTAAGTGGACACCGGTTGACCGGATGTGTAAACATGAGACGGAAATATGCGCTGGTTGTGTTTCGGTTCTGGTGAAGAAGCTAACAATCATTATCACTTCGTTAAACGGCAATCCGAAAATGCTATTTGGACTAAGCGAAGCTGTTCACTTAAACCTTCGCGTCAGCATCAACGATCGCAAACTCCGTATCCCAAGCCATTTGGGATTGGTCTAAGGACTGATCGACTGACTTCATTTTGGACTGCCTGTGACCATCGATATCAGGGACCGTCTGGTACGACAATACAACGGTAATGCGTCTGCAAACTCTGCTTTTCAGCTAACAGTGCTTCACTGTCAATTTAGCACATGTGCCATCTCGCAAGAATCCACCTGAGTACCTTCTTTTCTAACCCTTCGCTGAAAGTAAATCTAGGAACGTGCATGCCCCTAACTTACGCTACATTTGCTCATTGCAGCTTTAATAGTTACACTACTGTCTTGTACGATAATACGAAGTCATAGTATATCAATTTCGGTGAGTGCATAGTGATAACCAGTTTTTAGCTGCTCACGTAGTTAAATCCGATACTAAAGGGGGGCAAATATCTCAAAAACTGCTTGTGGATTGGCCAGATTAATGTGAAAAAGCATGTGGCACTTTTGTGATATATCTTCAACACTTTACCAGTTACATTACAATTGGCTGAGTGTCACAACACCTAAGATGAAAAATAGATTAAAGGTGAAAATCTGTTAGGGTACAAGAGTCTCACAGCAACTGCGCCATCGCGTACTATCCTTGGCCATATCCTCCAGCGTTTTGGACCAAATGTGCTCGGGGCCCTTTGGCCTCCAACCCGGGAGTCGGGAACGCCCAACAACAGCCAGCTTCAACGTTTGCGCCTTAATGAATTGCGTCCAAGTTTTACATCAACCTGCTTATCGTCGCTTTCACCCCTCGCTTGTGTTAACAAATAGGGCTCCTCATGGTAGCCAGTGGGTAGGCATGCGGAGCATATGCCAAGGCCAGCGAAGCTTCCGCAGTGAATTGGTGCTATCAATCGATCGGCGGAGTTCGTTAGATCTAAAGACTCGTCGACGGACTTCCTCATTAGTGATGTGACGTTGCCATCGAACACCAGCAATACTTCGCAAGCAGCGGTAATCGAAGACAGATAGCTGCTGAACATCGCTTTTGTGAACGGGCCAAGTCTAACGCTTATACATCCGAATCGCTCGTACCGTAGCATAGTAGACTCGTCATTTGAACGTAAGGCTGAGATCAAGACGAACGCACAGGTGACGAAGGTTCGGGAAAGCGACTCTAGCATGGAGACACGCAGTAAGATCTCCTGTCAAACTGCCAATACTAAGACAACGCCCAAGGTAAATGAATTTGTCGACCCCTTCCAGCGAGTGCCCCGAAAGCGCGAGTGAAGGACGTGCTTTTGGCTAGTCCTGTAACAGGAGCTTACATTTGGAAGGGGCAAAAATCAAGCAAAATTGGGAGGCGGACAACTCCAGTCTAAGCGGCAAATGCTGAGCGGCTTGGAAGGACTCGCAAATCACAGCGATGTCATCGGCGTACTCTAATTCCCAAAGGCGATAATCAGGGAACAGTTTAACATCGCAGAACTCAGAGTTATCCATGCAGTATCCAGGATCTCGTCCATGGCGAAGTTGAACAATACAGGAGAGGCTGGGCAACGCTGTCTAACACGGTTACTGATACCGAAAGGGGGCGAGATGTCTCCATATACTCGAATGCGGCACGAAGTTTGATGGCAAATGGCACGGAGAACGATGATATACTTCTCAACTACTCCCCTCTTCCGTAAGCAGTCCTAAAGTGCTACTCTGTCAACAGAGTCAAACGCGGCTCGAATGTCCAAGAATATGACCATGGTTGGTTGACTGAACGTATGGCGATGTTCAAGTATCTGGCGGATCGTAAAGATGTGATGGACGCAACTGCGACCCGGGCGAAATCCAGGTTGTTGTTCACGCAGGTGCTGTTCCCGTGCGCAACTGAGCCTCCGTAAGAGTAGGACTGCGGGCAGTTTGGATGCGACATACATGAGACTGATACCACGATGGTTGGAGCAAATAGTCCGGTCTCCTTTTTTGAACAGGTACGACATCCGCTAAATTCTAGTCCGATGGGATCGTTACGGTAGTCCAAAGCTAACGGAAGAATATCAGTTCACGAGTGAGAGCCAGATCCCCATGTTTGAAGATGGCAGGAGGAATTTCATCTGTGCCCTTATGTGAGCTGATACGTAGACAATGTTCAAGTGCGCGTCACCCTTAAGCCATGTGACGGTGAACTGAGTCACACAGCGGACAGCAAGCGCGCGTCAAACCCAGGTCACGTGACGACGGTGTGAATTAAAAAAAGCTGCGGGACACTATTGATTAATTAATTCAAGAAAGGATGGTCTTAACCTGGAGGAATGCTCAGAGTAATTCAGAAACGTGTTAGCCACAAACGTTGAACAAGATCATTTCTCCTTTCCTCTTATGCGGTCACATTTAGCCATACTAATTCCCCTAATACTGCATCCCATTACGGCTGCAAGGTCTACTCAAGCACCAAAATCGAAAACTTCGGAACGCGGAATATAGGGATGCTAAGTTTTGTAAGGCTCTAATTGCTACCGTCACTGTGTGAGACAAACTTTCCATGAATGGCAAAATTTTCCGAATGCTCAGTTAAATCAGTGCATAACCAGTGCATACCCTTTTTTGCCTCAGCATTTGTGACATAAGACGGACAGCAGATCGGATATTGGTGTGTTTGGATACTTTGCTTTACTGCGATGATCTCGACTTAATCAAAAGAATGGTATCATATGCATGAACACTGAAGAATAAACTCACCTGAGGGATCGGTGTCAATGTAACCATAGTCATCCAAGTCCGTAGAATCCTTTGCATCGCCTGAGTTATTTGGTTGAGAAGTTGCAGAAGGCTGACTAGTGCCGAAACGTTTAACTCCTAGTCGCCCTCGGCCAATGACCAGGTTTGATAGGGCGCTTGTAACAGCGGGAGTGGCGGATCTGTCCCCCAGCGGATGTTTCCTGGTTGGGATGAGCTCTTTTTTGAAAGTGCAAGCAACCGTTTTGTAACCGGAAGTTGGGACGTGGGCGGTCGATGTATCGGAGTCAGGATTTGATACACCCCGCGCCGCTGCTTGGGACATTGCGAGAAGACTCTCTGACCTACAATCCTGGTTGCTTACAGATGTTGCTGTGTAAGCTTGCTGCGGTTGCCTAGAGGCCGACACATCTCCTGTTTCAGCCAGCTGGATAAGTTTTACTGGTGCGTTGGTGATGCTGGTGGTCGCAGGAGGATAGTTGCTGGGGACGGATGAAGACTCTAACTCGCCATCGGATGGAGTGAAGCTTTCCTTTAGATCCTGGCCACGACTCCTCGGAAGCGACTGAGAACTTTCGAATGGAGTGTAAAGTGGCAGAGGACTACTCAGTAACACTGCAGGTAAAAAAACGTGAAAAAAGATGAGAAGCTTTTGAAAACTGCGAGACTGTAAAATAGTTAAGCACAGTCAAAGAAGAATGGAAGTTGCCAGAGTAAGGGATGGTAGTAGTAACGAAAAACTTGGTCTCGGATTTGTCTGGTATGACAGTTAGTGTGGAACACCTACCTGGAGGGGGTTATCAAGTCTGATACCCAAATCCGAATTAAATTAACAAGGCACCTAACAAAACGTTACAACCACACAAACCAAAATTCATCTGAGTGATCATGTTTTGTTCAATATCAGTCGTTAGCACTATCAGAGAGTTGCAGGAGCCCACATTACTCGTACGCCAGACCGATAAGAATGGAGCTTGTTTTAACTCAGCTAGCTTGCCCAACAACTTCCCCGTAATGCCAACTGGGTGGCTTGGGTTTATGCCGTTGCACCGAATGGTTTGGCGACAATGCTGCTAGGATGTGGTGGTTTTCGCCCGGCATCCCTTCTCTCTATAAAATGCTGCAGATTCATGTTTAACTTCCCTGTGATGTGGCCTGTGACTCGCAACTAAATAAAGTCACTGACTCTTGTTTATCCGAATACTCCTATTCACTCAACGGACGTCAGTTATCTATATTTGTGACAAATTTAACGTTTAACGATATTCGTGCACGCTTTACCGTGATTATGCATATGCAGACGTGCCTTGCATTCTCAAGGATGAACTAGCTATGTAGTGAGTTAGAGCGGAAATTTGTACATAATCAGTTTGACTGCACCTGTCACTTAACGTGATTAGTGAAACTTTTAAAAAGAAAACGCGAAATTAGCATTCGTTACAGATCTACTGCTAACTAGCACTAGACCAAGATGACCGCGATCCCGCAATTACCTGAAGCACGACCAGGTGATGTCGCAGAAATGGTGGCCGAACGTATGAGGCTGTGCTGACTTCCAGTCGAAGCGGATTCTTCGCTTGCGACGGACGACGTAGTAGAATGCTGTGACGAATGAGTGCGAAAGGAGGCCAGATGTGGCACTACCAGCTTTCTCTCTTCGTCCTTGTGTGCACGTATTGACAGTCGTGGTGAGGTTTGTTTTCCAGTCTCTCCGCTGCTCCGACGAGACTCGCCTTCGGCCACATCGAAGCTACTTTCTGCAGTCAGGAGGACACATATCGGGTCGTACAGTTCCGGTGGGCCAAATATGTCGGTCGCACTATCAATGAGTAGCTCAACTATTCGTGCTTGACCTTTGTTATCCATCAAATCCATCATATTGGCCACTTGGAACCTATGTGATTAGACAACGTTGTGCTGTGAGATTAGTAGTGCATACTGGAGTATAAAAGTGTGTGCGGCCGAGCTACGTGACTGTTTTAGGAATACGGAGTGAATACCATATGATTTTAAACATGGAATGGGGTTTATGCGAACCTGTTGATACCAGGGCCTAACACCGTGCGATTTGCAGAGTAGCAGACAATGAACAATGAATTTATATCGGTTGAAAAGCGATACCTTACATGTCCCGTTAGGTGGTTTTGCAGGGTTAGCGAAAAGCAAAAAAGCAGTGGGTTAATTACATTCAAAAGAGGGACTTATCGTTGGTTGCGCTGTAATCCTCCGATCCGTGTAGTTTCACAGCACAAATATGTAACAGCAAATAAATCCAAAGCATATTTCAGGAGTGGGATAGAGATGTAGTACTAGGTAACAAAGTGTAGGTGAGTAAGCGAGTCATCTAACGTCATTTAAATATGTATAGTGATGATGCAGAAGTGACCGATTTTGGAAGGGCATCCCACGGGTGACACACACGGAGGGAGAAGAAATTCCTGTGGCAATCCAGGCGGCTGTACTGTTATCAGTTTTAGTGAGTGACCTCTCAACTTGACAGTACTGCTGGGTTGCAGTAAAGAGCATCGCATATGATATGGATCGTGCAGAAGTAAGCACACCATAATCAAGTCACCACGTAAGCGACGGTAACGTTCGCTGAATACCCCAATCTTTCCAGCCTCTGCTTATACGGAAGATGGTGCATTCCAATGACATACTTTGATGCTCGACCTTGGGGCTGCTCCAATGCACTAAGGTCGTGCTTTAGCCATGGGTGCCAGGCTTGAACTGCATATTCGACATGAGGCCGAACATACCCACCAAGCCTCCGCCGGAAAATAGAGCGATCTATTTGTCTGAACACCCGTCGTAACAGGCCCACATGTTGGTTACCAGCTTTGGAAGCTTCCGCGGATTGCCTGGAACAATCCAGATCATCCTGACTCAATACGCTCAAATCAGTTTCGGTGGCAGCTCACTGCAACACATGCTTTCCGAGCCTGTAACAGTGGTTACTCTGGTGTCGTATGGAGAGCACCTTGCATTTACTCACATTGAATTGCAGTGAATTTTGGTTGGACCACTGATGTACCGGGTCTAGATCAATCTGAAGCGACGTCTGGTCAGTATGCCCCTGAAGCTTGCGCCAAATCTTGACGTCATCGGCAAACAGCAGGAAATTTGATGTAGTTGCCTGTGTAAGGTTATTGAGAAATAACAAAAACAATTGGGGACCTAGCACCGAGTCCTGAGGCACATCATATTCAACTTGTATGGGGTCAGCGAAGGAGATCTGCACTCGGACAAACAATTGCCACAGAAGGAGATGGTTGGCGATCCAGCGCAGAAGACGGTCACTGATCCCGTAACGCTGTACGTTAGAAACGAATGCTTCCGAGAAAGCCAGGTAGACTACATCAAGTTCCTCTCCAGCGTCAGCTGACTAAGCGCAGCTACTCCGTGTTAGTGACAAATTCCTTGTGCGCCATCGATTTCGACAAAAGCAGTGCACCTCAGAAACACTAATGTTAGAGTTTTCCAAATAGCCCACCAGCACATCGGCTACGATAGATTCCATCACCATGAATAGTATAGGGAGAAGAGAAACTGGTAGTTTGTAGCCTCGTTTCGGATGCCACCTTTGTGAATAGGTCATAATAATCCAAGCTTCCACGGTTAGAGGATGCGCGGCATGTTTGAAAAGATAAATCCGCATATTAGACGAGATAATGGTTTGAAAAGGCGACCACATTTATTAGACGACACCCTACGATGCAGCGCTGCTAGATCACGATTTCCATGTGTTAGCCTCTACAGTGATTGGTTATCATGAACCACTGTCTGCCGGGTGACTCATGTGTGAAGCCAAATACGTATAACCAAGCGGACTATGAGTGTGGCGGTGCGTACTCCTCATCGCCTTTTCCTTTCTCGTGTCATGTTCTTAATTGATCGATAATCGCAGCAACGGGAGCATGCGACAAATGCACCAAAAGCGGCCCACTTCAAGGTTATAAATATTCCCACTGTGAAGTTACAAGCTGGTGTAAGTAACCTTAAACTATCGACAGTCTCTCATCAGGTTTGTAAAATCATGCGTGGAAACAACTGTTCGGTACGTAATGGAGGAAAGTACACTGCGTTTTGTTCACAACGACCGCTGATAAGCACTGTACGTTAAGTCACATTTATACCGCGTGCGTAGGACATAGGACACAACCAGCTTGGATCAAGACAGTTCTAAAGTGTGAGTGAATCTTTCCCGTCAAATGGATTCCAGCCGTTCCCGTTAGCTTTGCATGACTGGCGGATTCTATACCATTCTACTGACAACTTCACGCATTGTGCTGATAAGTTATCTAGATAAAAGAAAGCAAAACAACTTATCGTTCACTCATGTTCACGTGCGCATCAATTCATTCTCTTCCTGAGGGATTACATCCATGCACTATCAGTGACACTCGCATTGGTCATTGGACATTTGCCAATGGGACCCCTGGATGTAAGCACAGGGCTAGATGTATGCTCCCGAGCAAGTTGACACACTGGTGTTAACGGAACGCAGACAGGGATGAGAGTGTCAGTGCCAGAGGTCACCAACAGTACGCCTGAGTGTAGCTGATGAACCTAGGATGAGGTGTTTGAACGTTCTCCCTCAGCAGCCCTTTAACAGAGCTTTTGTCGGAAAGAGTTACCATTGGTTCGTATTCTGACTCGGCCGGTAGCCAGTGTTCCTGCGCCAAATTTTCAGCGTTAGTTCGAGCAGCCCGTAAAGTATCGAGCGCACAGTATATGATCGGTCCAAGGTGCACAGTACCAGTGGAACATTTCGGCTCTAGGTCAGTATTGCCTCCGGCCGTAACAATATACCGCATGAAGAAAATAATAATAATAATAGTAAAAATATTAATAATAATGACAGTGAGCATACTTCTCATCAAGGGAAAAGCTGTGACAATATTGGACACAGAACATACACGCACAGGTGATGTCATGCTATTGCAAGGGCGATATCAAGTTATCTTCTTATATTTGTCTGCATACCTGGCAAGCTAATTGCCCCACATATGTTTATCTTATGTGATAGCAGGAGGCAAATTTGCAGTTTGAGTATGTTGTAGATACTGAGGATTAATTACATTGCTTGAAGTAGTGGTAGTACATCAATTACACGCTAGCTGGGCTTACAGTGAATGGATGTTCAGATGATCTTCCCCACAAAAACAACGACATAATGATGTCCAGATAGAGATAGCTTCCCAAATTACTGCGAAAGGACTACAAAGTCTCACAAGACCTGATGGTGAATGGCAGCGGATTCCACAGAGAAGAATACATGGTGAGACGAAAGTTAAGCCGCAAATTTGTCCTGCATCGTGATATAATCAAGCTAAGGTGTTTGTTACTTAGGTTTCGCGTGTAACTGTGCTTCAAAGTTAACGTGAATCGATTGCAATGGGTATTGTCATAAATCAAATTGTGCAGCAGTCTCCAGTTATGTTTTAGTCTTCGCAGCCAAAGCGGATGGGGGTGAAGTTGCTGGCCATCGCTCCAGAGAGATGATGATAGAATTTTGTCCCAATATTTGCTTAGTAAACGACCGTTGAAGGCTTTCTATCGATGTGCTGTCTGACTTCCACATATTGCCTCAGATTATGCTGCGATACTCCAGGATGCGACGATTAAGGATTTTAAATAGTTCAACTGTAGCTACGAATGTATGCATGTTGTGAGAGATGTTGGCGAAGGATGGTTTTGTTCGTGCTATCTGGTACTCAAACTGTTCTGAGAATATGAAGGTACAAGTATATCTGTTTCCAAGGTCACAGGTAGACCGTTGTACACAGATGCGCTCGCTGTTAAGTGCAATAGATACTTTGAGTGTCAAGCGTGATATATGATACCTGACTATTGTGCTTAAAACGTCATAATCCACTTGTCGCACCAAGTCTCGAGCGAATGAATGTATTCTTGGATGCGTGGTAGTACATTCGGAAGCTCAACTCGTTGGTACTTGGGGACAAATTTAAATCAACAATAAGTCAAAACGGCACGACATAAATGTTGGCCAAATCTCTATCATTGACACAAAAAAGGGAAATTAACGTACCGAGCGCAAATTCTTGGTTGGCCCCGCTGTTAATTGGACGCGGAAAAGGGCAATAATCACCTAAAGTGACTATTTTAGCAGGACCGTCCATGTATGAACATAGCCAACCTATTGATGTGTTCCAGACTTCGAGTAAATCTATCAGAATCAGTAACCGTTTGTGAGGCACCCGATCAAATATTTTCTGCATATACAAGCATAGAATTAATATGACATATTTTGAGTTAATGGAGTCTGGTATGTAGTTGAGATAATGCAGCTACCAGTATGTGTACGATTGTTAGTTAAGGAAACCATTTCAAGACCTGTCTATCGGCTCCAGTGACTTGATGAACTTCCTCACACTTTTTTTTACCAAGTTCACGAATAATGCGGCTATTATATGAGTGTTTTCGCCTGTCCTGTTATTGTCAACTTCCTATTTTGCGCAGCCCTTGTGGTGAGGGTTAATTAGTGCAGTTTTTGATTGATTTGCAAAGTATTTAGACCCCAGTGAAAGGGCAAACAAATACAAAAGGATCAAGGTGCTTACATCCAGGCAGTCCCATTGGCAAATGTCCAATGACCAATGCGAGTGTCACTGATCGTGCGTGCATGTAATCCCTCAGGGAGAGAATGAATTGATGTGCACATGAACATGAATGAACAACAAGTTATTTTGATTTTTTTCTCGAGCTGACATATTAGCACAATGTGTGCAGTTGCCTGTGAAAATGTATAGTAAGGACGCGTTTTGTTAACTTGTCAGGAAGTTGGCGGATGAACTTGTTTGACAGTTAACTTCAGGATTTGACCGGCGTCTGCGAGATTTATCACTAGGGAGCAGTTGTTTGCCTTTCGACACCAACTCATGGTCAAACCAGGTGGTGTCCCATCCCCATGTTAGATGGCTGCCATGTTACACAACCAATGTAAACGGTCCAAAAAAACCGAGAACAAATAAACGCATAACGAGTTGGCGCTGTGTTAGGTTCTGTTGTTGACTGTCGTGAAAGTGCCTGAGTGCATGACAAAGAGGATGATTTGACATTTCCGCTCCAGGTTTAGAAATATCGTTTCCCTTTAGCGGAGGTCTTTTGGTGTCACTCGCTCACAACGCTGCGTCCTGGGACCACTTTCGTCCCTCTCCAGACTTGAGATAGCCACGGCTGGTAATGGAACCCGTGAAGTAAGGGTCAACGGATGAAATCTTAATCACTCGGCTGCTCCGTTTTGATCTCTCTGTAACTATCCAGACAGTCAGTGCTGTCGTACTCGAGAGTATGCTATGCAATCCTTCAAAAATCAGGCCATTCGAGCATAGCTCTTCATTTCTAAGCTTATTGGAAAGAGAACCGTGTTTCGCATTGAATTAAGTGGAGCTAAGTAGTAGAAATTCGCAGGTTCCTCGTCCCAAACGTGTTTCCTTTGAACACCACATGTAGCGCTGCGCCATCGGGTCACTTCAGCGCTACGTCGAGAAAGTAGACAGCATCGTTTGTCTCCAGTTCGAAACTGTGAGAGTTTAAGCTGACGGTTACCTGCTACGGCCAAGTGCTCAAGGTGGTGTCGGAGCCCCGTGAACGCTTCCACCCACTGACGGTAGTGAGCACAGGAATGACCAGGGACAGGGATTCGAGGGTACTTTTGCGTAGGGAAGCCAGTTGATTATATAGTATAACGCACAAACATGAAAACCAACCAGTGTACGGAAAGCATATGGACAGGTAAAGCCAATAAAAGCCTGGACAACTAAGGAAAAATCAAGTGCACGCAACACACGTAAATTGTGAGTGATAGCGTCAGAGTACGGCTACGATCTGAAGGCAAAACAACCACTCCAAATAGCTAATAGGGGTATCGAAATGATGCGTTAAAACAACCTCAGTGAACCACCAGAGCAAAACGAGTTTGCAGTCATGAACGGCTACATAAGCAAACATGTATTGTTCTTGGTCCTCTAACATTCTACTGTGGGGGTGGCGGCAACTTCATGTCATCAATGTGACATTTGCTACGGTATGATTACCGAACATTCCACCTCATCTTGGACTTACTTTGGTTTTTGCCGTAACACGGTCGGCGCGAACATCGTTCCCAAGTTGGCCGAACTCATTAGATTCTCCGACTGACAAGCGGACACTCTAAAACAGAAGTGGGAATCGGTTGCGTGCAGCGTATTTGAAAGAGTTGAGAATGCCTGATATGTGTACTTCTAGACAATTGAGGCAGGTTTCCAATTAGTGGGTAATCAATCACATTCGTGGAAACCACTGGACTCGTTACATAATCCAATTGTGTGATGGATCCAAGCGGATGACCATTTGCCAAGATTTACACGCCTCTGGTTCATATGTATACTTATACGGCTACCGGATAATAAAAGCTTGTGCACCATTGGTAGGTTGTTGTTGGACGGTAAGTTTATTATGTAGCCCAATTTGACAGAATTTAATGTTAACTGAACGTTGAACTTTGGATACTACTGCAGTTTGTGCTTAGTTGATAGCAATATATTCAAAACTTTGTGTTTCGAAACTGGCCTTCAATAGTACTTGTGTGTTGAAATTTTACTTTTATTTGTAATGCCAACACTGCCACTGCAGAAGCGCGCTAACTTAGGGGTGAAGAAGAGTGTGAAAAAATCACGAAAACTACTTTCACCACTATCCGAGGAATCTCTTCAATCTATTCCACCGTTGTGCATCACTCTACTGCGAAACTCCCTGCTTTGATATGCTGATGCAACCTCCCTAGGGTGCGATTGGTGACAAACCTTCTGGTCAAACTAATGCGAATGATTTAGGGGGAAAAGATCGTCAATTTCCCATCCCTTTAGCATACATTTCTGTTTCGTGACCAAACGGACACACAGCATAGGTTTTGTGACGCTGATAGCAGTAATGTGCACCTAACCACATTGAATGTTTCTTTACCATACTGGTTCCGCGATTTAGGATCGTTTTTGACTAACCTCATAAATCCCTCATGTTTTTGGCATGAATCAGGGGCTCTTATTCTGCTTCCCATTATATGCACTTTCTTGGTTGGTTGCAACCAATCACAACCAGGATTAAAATATCAAGTCGGCGTTTGCTACTATCCTGTACGAGATGAATGCAGTAAAACCAGTTGCGTTACTCTGCCGGTTATTACTTGGAGTAAATATGACACCAATGTGTGGGTTCGGTTACTAAGATCTTCATCTAATTGTGCGAAATATGCCAGCATTTCTTCCATATGCTTGTTTGGATCACAGATTTTTGTGCTGTGCAACAAATTAATGAGCGTGCAGGGGAGTAGATAGCTTTCGATATCATCTTCACCGGCATTTCATCGTAGTTAACTCCTTTTCTAATGGTTTTCCACACATCTGGACAAGCGTCAGACGGCTGTGTCTTCTTAACGGGACAGGTCAGTGGTGCGCATCGCGTAAAATCAGCCCAGATCTCCGTATTTCTGCAACGGAACACGGTACAATTTCCCTACCGTTCGTCGAAGAAAGAGGCAACCCGCCACAAGCCGCTTCTAAAGGAGTAGGTATCAGGTGCTCTGTGTAATAGCCCAAAACGGCTCCAGACGGTAGGCCGGAAATTCACCTAAAGAACAAATGTCGGCCTACCCCACATGGGATTCGCAGGAGTCGTTTGTGCATTCAGATATGATTCCGACATACGTAGATCTCAAATATATGTATACAAACGCATTCAACAAATTGGCCGAGCCGCAATGTATTAGGACCTAATGGTGGTAATCGAGATATGGCTGAAGTACCTGCTTACAACTAAGATGCATTTACTGACACGATTATACACCCACATACTCCCGGTAGCAAAATAAATGTTACACACCCTAGAAATCCGGCCACACTCGGTAAACAATTCAAGCCGGGACTGTAAGTGTGAATCGCTGGTTCACCGCTGTGCAACCATGTCAATTGTCCAACTAGTTTGCGGACAGGGAGTAAATCGACCATCTTGAACGTCGTGATCCGCAACGAGTAACTTGGGGTAGACGTAGTGACGCCGGGAACCCCTTCGGCCGCACTGACTATGCGACACAAGTGTTTTGGCACCTGTGCAAACTCAGAATAACTGAAGGAATCCCGCGTCAGGGCCAATCATGACAATCTGTCTGACGTTCTTGTTGCAACAGGATGGTCTTTCTTAGTCGAATAATCCCCTGAGGGTGCATGTGGGGAATTCATCAGCAGCTACAACAGGCCAGTGGTAAGCACATAAGAAACCAAAGTCCACCGTTCGAAAAGGATGAAGCCATTCCTAAGACGCAGGGATCATATATACTTGGCCTAGAGGGACTACACTTTGTGCGCCCACAAATCCTCTACAAGCGAGGGCACCTGGAATATCTTTATAATGCAAAGGAATCACTGCCTCAAACTTTCCCGGGAGGATAAAGTACCAACAAGACTTTGTGATAAGATTTCGCTTTAATCAGACGGTACCTTACGGACACGTAAACAAACTAAATGGACTCTGGCACCGAGTTCTTGCTCTTCACACAGCATGCAAGCTAACGCAAACAACACAAGTAGCAGCCAACGGCCTTGGACGACAAGTTGGTCGTGAGTTCCAAACTATTCCTGCCAACGCAGCTCATGCCGCCATCAGAAATTAACAACATGTCCTTTACGACTACAGATGTTATGAAGATGCTGATGTCCTAGCATAAGTACAGCTCCCCTGGTGCAGACGTCATTCGCCGAAATACCTTGCAAGTTGCTGCCATGAGTTTGGAAGAACCGTTAACAATACTCTTACAGCGATATTTTAATGATATGCAGGTTCACACGATGTGAAAGCGCGGGATCAACACACTACTCTACAAATTATAGCCGCGTAGAACAAGCGAATTATAGTCCGATAACATTACTTCGGTGATCTCCAAGCTCACAGAGTCCCTTGTAGTTGAGGCGCTTATGGGTACCTGGAAAGTAGCAAAGTTCTCACTTTGCAGCAGCACGGATTTCGCCAAAGTAGGTTATATACCACTAACCTGCTGATAGCTTGTGCATGCTGGAAGGAATATGTGGATGCTGGTGCAAGTGTAGATGCTGCCAATCTGAATTTTTCAAAGGTATTCAACCGACTGGACCATCGCGTAATACTGCACAAGCTGCGGACTTATGGATTAGATCCGATTTTGGATTAAATAGATAACTTTCTCTTTCAAGGTTACCTGAATGTGAGGGTTCACAGCGCTGTATCCGAAACCGTCGAAGCCCAGTGGAACAACCACAATACTCTTTACTCGAACCACGCCTGTACTCGATCTTCAAAAATGAGCACACGTGGGTTCCATCCTCTACCATTCGTCAGTGATCTGAGGCTACGACGTGTTACCACAACAGTGGAGAGTCACACAGCTCTGAGCAGAGATCTGGTTAATATTGACACATTGTTCGCCGAGAATATGACCCAGTTTAAAGCGGTGAAACAGAAGGTCATAAATAAATAAATAACTTGTTTTTTCTCGGCTTTGTTTGACACTCAGCATACACCATCAGCTTATTACGACTACCTGCTAAGGCCAAAAATTCTACAGCGCGCTTTTCATGAGTGCAATCTCGGAGTGCTCATGCAGGAAGACCGTGATTGCTTGAAGCAGACCGAAAAGGCATCTAAGAAGGCAAATCAACACATCGGGCTCCTTGGTATGGATTTCGGAAAGTTCGACGTCTTAGTCATTCCGCAAATGGTAAGCGTGTACGTGAAGTCAGATGTGGAGCACTCTATCCAAGATTAGCAACATCGGCAGAAACCGCTCCTTACCGCAGTGGTTACTACACAACGCAGGGCTACGAAGAACTTCTAAGGTTTGTTCCACCTATCTCATAAACTCAGGCCTAGAACACTCAAAAGAATACAGGAGGCGTTGTAAGCGTTTGCGGGGGTTCTCACAATTGTGTATCAGAATTTAAAACAGCCCACCACACATGCCACTAGCATTCGAAACTCAGCCGTGATACATCTCTGAGGGGTAATCTGTTTAAGTTGGCAACGCGGTATAGCCGAATGGAAGGAAAACGAGTCGTTTTCTCCCCCGGGGGCTCATAGCTCTGGAAATCCCTCCCTGTGCATATAATTAATGCTCTCATCTTTGCCCTATCCAAAAATCGCTTTGACCATACTCCGACAAATTCACTCTACTTGACGCGGCCCATGATCATTATCATCATCATCATATGATGGCATCAGCTCTGAACAAATTGCGGACAGTGCTATAACCCTAAACGTAAACTCTAGGCAGGAACGCTCAGACATGTGATATTGCAAACCCCTTGGTGTGCCGTGCGTCTTTCGTGTTTTTAGCAACACTGTGATTTTCTTTTTAATGTTTCCCCAACTATCCCACTGAACTTGTCAAGTAATTGCGTTTGTATCCGTTATAAACCCTTACACCATTGCCCCATAGACGTCAACCCTGTCAGCTACAACTTTCGAAACTTGCATGGCTGTATAGGATGAGCCAACTTACATCCGAATCATGACGGTATGCCTTCGCGTCACCCATGATGGCCTAAACTGCTGAGGTCGAGACGTCTTGGGTTCGGTTCTTGGTGGAGTCGGAGAAGGCGCACTGCTGACGAGTTCTTTTAACAACAAACAGTCATCAGTTACTTCAGTGAATATTTGGAAATCTATCTTGATACAAGGTAGGTGCGATAAATCAGTTATGAAGACCTAATGAATACTGCTCGTTTAAAGTACTGCTTCTAAACACAGTTCATTGAAATGTCACTTGGATTTATTTGGGCGTAACTTCTTTGATCTATGCATTCTTTTTCTGTTCCAGCAGACATGTGACAGTGATTTGCTCACGTGTTCGCAACTTCGCAAGATTTAGAATAGAAAGCGAATTCATCTAGGCGTGCGTTTGGAAACGTTGCGCTCTTAACATAAACTCTCTTGCATCAAGATCGAAGTGTAACCACAACAGAAGTCTATATAGAATGAGTTTGATTCTGCAACTTGCGAAGTCATAAAATCCCAATTACTTCGAAACTTATTCCATGATAATGAACTGTTGGTTTTATTCAATTACTGAGGTGTACTTCAAAACAACAGCCATTCTAGTGCCTCTATTCGGTGTTCGGTACTTTGTTTAATGATGGTCATGTAAGTTTGGAAAAACAGTACACCCACTCCGACCGCGATGGAGGGTTAGCGCGAGTATGTAGTCTTTCTTATAGTTTACGTGTGCATTTACTCATCTCAAGAACTCAGTCTGCCGTAAATGCTCATCATGATCAGACACCATCGATAGCGTTCCATCTCATTCTATCGACAAGAATACCGAATTATCAGTGCCGTAAGTATACACATAGCCATAGCTGTTGACAGCGAGGTCCACCAGAGACCGGGAATGACACTGTGCTTGGGAATTAATCAACACCACATTAGCTTCTACTCGAAATGATTACATATCTAATTTATGTTTCCAATGTGAGGCACCGAGTCAGTTAAGGTTATTCTTTCGGCACATGAGAACGGAAGTATTGCAGAACAGAGTGATCAGTTAAGTGCAACTAACAACTCAAGCCAGTTCGTCACGCACACAAGTGCCTTCCAAAGCGGGACCAGTCCTAAAAATTTGAATACCAGGTGGGTAAAGGACGCCTGATGAGAATTAAACTCGATACTAGTTTGCTAGCTGTGAGGGTAAACCTATTGATTGTCTTTGGATGACTGCGTTTGAGTGAATGGACATCAGTTCTAATGGGCATCTGTGCATACCATATGTGCAGTTTTCTATTCTGTTGGACCATATCAAGTGTGCTCGCACTTTAAGGTTGACTTTGTTGGAGAGTAGATCGAAAGCAGCGCATAGCTTAATAGACATGCTTTTGTTGGCGCGTTGTCTCGATTTACTTAACTTCATCCATAGTGGCATGCATATCTCTTATTCGTAAGCCGTACTCCCTTGTGTTTTTGATGATACTACTTTAGTACATCAGTAGCCGATAGTTTGAAATGGCGCAAAAGCACCCATTCGGGTGTGGGGAGAGAATTGTTTGACAATCATTGACATGACTATCTCGGTACCTGATTCTCTTTATGCCGCAGCCTTCTTTTGTGCAGCGTAGTAGCGGATGCCTTTTCCTTACTTGTATGGGCAAGTAGCCTCGGTGTCTTAACATTATAACCATTTGCACGCGAGATATCAAACTTTGTATTACACAGTGATGAACGTCTGATTGATAGGATGGATGTGAAGAGAAAAAACATCAAAATTAAACTGATTAGGTGGTTAGAGGGTTCAGCTACTACATTCGTCGTTTCATTATCTCAGTACCCATACTAAGCAAAAATGCTCACCCACCAGCGACGCCACAAAAACAATCGTCATCGGGTCTATCTGAAAGCAACACCTAGCAACCATACACATGATGCGGAGATTATTACTATGTATCACGTGACCCAGTAGAATTGCATCCTTGACACAGCTAGTCAGCCATTTGTCTGCCATTGGAAGGATCCTACAAAAGCATCGTTTTCTTTACCAAGAAAACCGACTGTTGTCATCCTATGATGCACACCAATTGCAGCTGTTCATGTGTGGAACAGACGCTTAGCTTGGGGATGTACACGATGCACTACCGGAGATTAAGGGGAGACTTGATCCTCAGTTACCGTATCCTAACGAGTAAGATCAGTAAAGATTTGTCCTGGCTATTTAGCCCCGCCAAGCTGCCTAGGCCCTGGGGTCATCCGTTGAAGCTGCACACACTGCGTTCTGACCGGGCAAGGACGGAAACTCACTTGTCGCGCTGGATGATTGAAGTTTGGAACTCGCTTCCGGATCACGTCATTATGGAATCTACCGTTGTGGGTTTCAAGCGGCAGTTAGATGCTCTTGGGTGTCAATACCAACTCTTCCGTTTCTCCTAACTGACTTGCATCTCCAGCTTTCTGTTCTTTTTATTTCTTCTCATATCTTGGTATTATCACAATTTAGCTGACAATCCTCCTCATGTTTGTTAGCTTACATTTCACTCTTTCTTACTTCACATAAACCGGCCTGGTAGGGACTGCTGGGCAAGAAATGTAGGCCGTAATTGGTTGGTCAGCTTGCGATGTAGTCTTTGTTTGTTTTGGGTTTTCCAACTTCTCAGGCCGACCTATCAATTCCCGCTTCAACGACACGCAAAATAAGAAACATTCACAGGATTATCCTATCGTTGCGGTCCCAAATGAACTTGAACGACACTAAACGCAGTCAAAACACATACGTGGCTCACCCACAACACTCGTCTTGTCCTCTCTTTCTGGAGACGCTGCCCTTGACTTAAAAATGTTTGGTAACGGAGCACCATAGCAAGAACGTGATACACAGCTATTTTTGATGCAGTCGATAGTGATTTGTAGAAACACAACGCTATCCACAGTGTGCACTGGCTACTCCTGCGTTACCTCCGAAACTACAACGTCGTCTGTCGTTAGTAGAAATCCAGAGGGTATTAAGAGGCAGCTAACATCACCGTAGCTGATTCATATAAAAGCTTTCAATTGGGAAGAATAAACTTGGTGTTGTATTAACGTACATATTTTTAATAATTTTATGTCGTGAAGGACTGTAAAGTGTGTATGCGAAAGTTGTCAAAGCACTTGTCGGACCGTAATACTCAGACGTTGAATTATATACGAGGCATTGTTTGCGTGATAACTAACTGACCCTTGCAGCAGCTCAGAGAATAAACCAGTGTTCAAAGTTGAATTTGGGGAACCCGCTATGTGGTGACACGCTGTGTTGGAACACGCAACCTCTATTAAGACCTCGGTTCACTTTGAGGTAGACCTCGGTCTTTCCGAGCGCAAGGACTGTATCCGAAATTAACATTTTTCGGTATTGCTTCTCTAAACACTGGCACACCACGACCGCGGTTTCGTCCTGGTTTGGACTCATCAGGTTTGCCACTATCACTAATTCCAGCTCGATAATGCAGCAAAAGCTCATGTAGGCCATTGTGAACTACATTGCCTGGCTTGCATGACTGCTTACCGTTAAATGTGAGGGCATAGCAAGTACCGTTGCTCGTTAACTCCCGGCATATTGTACTTCCTTGGTCCCAGTTCCCTTTCAACCAGAGTAGGCGCACATGTATTCGGAAAGGTACTAGACAGCCGTTTCGTCCTATCAGGAATCGTTAGCAGTACGAATTTCTGGCGTCACCAGGAACCATACTCGCGGTTGACCTTGGTTGACCGCCAAGACTACTAAGTTAACTGTGATGCAGCAAGTTATGAAACTGGCAAAGGACAGGATTGGTCCCTAGAGCAACGGTTTCCCATAACAACAGCAGTAGTAAGGGGGAACTGCTTTGTTTAATATTTGGTTGCAACCGCAAGTCACTGCTATGAATGCCGAACTGGCTTAAGAGGACGAACCGTTGAATAAGTGAGCAGCGATAGCAGAATTTACCAGCCGTTAGACACTCACACAACGGGTGCAGTGAAGGAGACAGAATGGTTTTGTGGTTGCACACCCCATAAGTAGACGCAGTTCGGAGTATGGCGATAGGCGATACATGCTATTTGCTTTTCGGGACTGCCCAGTAGTGTACATCCTTGTCAGCTGGGGGTTGAGCTTCAAGTCATGGTGCAACTTTGCAAATAACTTCCGTACAATACTTTCGCTTCACAAATTGTGAAATGGCCAGAAGGAACAACATTTCGACAGGATAATCCGAATTCAACTAGTTCGCGTATTTTGGTCAGCCTTTTACGTACAATTAGTGGAATCGTTAGGTTGCATACTGAGACATTCAAGTGTGACTTCAGTGGTGAATCGAAATCGGTCAAATTTATTTGATGCTGGCCAACATTCCGCTTAGAGGAATGTGGGCACTAGCCCCACCAAGACAGGGCGAGACTGGCAATGAACTCGGGTTGTTTACACAAAGTTAGTTTCATCCGCCGAACTCTCTGAGAAGTGAAGCAGGCGGTCGATGCTTCCTCCGTTGATTATCCTGAACGATTCACGAGGGTTTTCACACATGGAGCAGTTATGCAGGTGTCGGTCCATCGACCTGGCAGGCAGTTCCCGACCCTTCACAGGCAGGTGTCGCCGAGTAGGCTCGGAAATTTTTGTGGATAGTCTCCTCTCAGTTCGGCCGACGTAGTTGCTACTGCAAGTACAGTGAAACAGATAAATGATCGTTGTGGTGACTTGTGTGTCTGGCCTGTCCAGGTTGGATTTAAACAGCAACTTCTTACCTTATTGCGAAAGCATAAGCTTAAAGGCTTAGTAACCCTTTTTTATGGATTGACGGACACGATATCGGGACCTCCCGTCATTTTGGTCGCCTTTGTATGGTGGCGTTACGAACACATTTTTCTTAGGGACGTCGGGCACCCGTTCGTTTCCAGTTTCCGCGTTCGCGTTCGTGTACCGTGCTACAAAGTTCTCAGGATATACATATTGTGTCCATGAAAGTTGAACAGGAACTCGGTAGACTGAACGGATGTATGAACACAAGAAACACGTGCTAAAGGTTATGACTTAAACCATTCACACAAACCGATCGGCAGCAAGCACGCATTCGACCAATGACCTCTAATTGGGCACATGAATCACGACCAATCAATAGCTATGAATAAGAGTAAAGAATAATATGGCAACACCACACAGTCCTCTCCTCTGTTGGCAACTATGTAATCACTTCTTGTCAGCGTTTAAGCGATTGGTTGCATAAGGTAGTAAAGAACATACACATGGAGCAGATATCACTATGTGTTGCCCATCAAAACATACCGGTCGACAGGGCGATGCATCCGGCTTGATACCCGTAGGCTTGCTGCTGTTCGTGATGTTTCCGCAGAAGATGTAGTCGCTTGGGGAGAAGTACTTGGGGAAAGTGCAATATGCAAACGTTTTGCAGTAACTCGCGTCCCATCTGCTAGTTTGTATGTTCTTGGCGTATACATAGATTTCACCAGCGTAGGAGGTTCGATTTTATTATCCCGTTTCCGAGAACTGGGTAGTTTCACACGAACTAGGGTCCCTGGGGAGCAAGTTTTTCCTACTCGTCTGTACTTAGATTGGTAAGTATATCGTCTTTCATATTCAGTATGGTCCGTAGTTCCATTGAATTTACAGGCTACATTTAACCGGGTCCGAATTACTCTTCACTGCTTCCGTTCTGCTTGAGTTTTGGCTGTTGCTGTATGCCGTTGTGGTTCTGTGTGTAGCCAAAGCTGATACCAAGGCGGCCTTCCAACATTCTCCCAAGAGCTGAAGAACTGGTGTAGACTCCTTCAATACCCGAGTTAGTCATTCAACCATTCCATTAGCAGCCGGATTATAAGACACCATTCTGGCTTGTCAGTGCTCCGAAGGAATCCGGCAAACTCGTTACTTCTAAACTGGGGCCCATTATCAGTAAGAATTTCTTTTGGCAGCCCATAACTTGCAAACAAATGCTGCAGCCACTTTATAATGACATCTGTACTTACTTCTTTGCATAGGATAGCTTCTGACCATTTGCTATTAAAGCAAGCGGCAACCATCACTTTTCGTTTCTGAGGATGTACGTTGGCAAATGGACCAATCATCTCGATGACAATTTTAGCCCAAGCCTTCATAGAATACTCAATTGGTTGAACTGGAGATTCCAAAAACTTCGCACTCTTTTCGCATTGTTAGCAAGCATTGCACTCTTGAACTGCAACAACACTGGAATTTAACTTCGGCCACCATTAGTAGGCGCGTATTCTGGTCTTCGTTCGCACAATACCGGGACGACCCTCGTGCACGCAGTCGATCACCGCTGGAATAAGACTAGGAGGTATCACGAGTTGTTCGCCTCTCATAATGCAGTTGCCTACTATAGAAAGTTTGTGGCGAAGAGTATAGTATGGAAGTAACTCCGTTTGGATTCGAGTGTGACTAGGAAACGCACTAAGCAGATACTCCCTACGTTTTGCAAGGTTGGGATCTCAGTCAGTATGTTCACGTATACGGTCGAGAGTTATAGCAATGGGTGTTTCGGTGGAAAGGTGGGAAATAATTTTCTTCGCATCTAAATCTCCGTTCTTCCCTTCTTTTAGCAGTGGAAGCCTGGAAAATGCATCGGCCACCTAGTTAGCACCACTTTGTAAGTATCTGATTTCGTAGTCGTAATTTAGTAAACGCGAGTACCAGCGGCTTTTGACCCTTATTGCCACGGTTCAGTAGGGATGTAATGGCAGAGTGATCAGTACGCAAAACGAATGGACGCCTGAGTAAGTAAAACTTCCACCTCACATAGGCCCAAATACAAGCCAAAGCCTCTTTCTCACCAGTAGAATAATTCCTTTCCGTGTTCGACAAAGTTCATTAAGCATATGCTAATACTTTCTCTTCACCCTAGTGTGACTGGGACAAAACACTAAACCAACGTCGGAAGCATCTGTAAAGACGAACGTGGGACACTGAACGTTGAAAATAGCTACTGACTGGGTGGATGCAACCATCGTTCGTATGGCCAGATAAGATTCCTCTTGTTCACTCATCCAGTGGAATTCTTCGTTCTGACGTGTCAATTTCCTCAACGGCTCAGCGATTGTCGCGAAATCGGGCAAATTTTGCAAATAGTAAGAACACAGACCTAGGAACTGTTTCACCTGTGTGTTGTTGCGCGGTTTGGGGCAGTCAAGAATAGCTCTGCTGTTCTGAGTATTTCGTCTAATACCATAAGTAGAAATCACATGCTTATTGAATTCCACTACAGATAGGGAGAATTGACACTTGCTCGTATTTAAGCGAAGATTGAGCTCATTCAGCCTAAGCAGTACCTTGTGGAGGTTTTCCTCATGTTCAGTAGTGTTGCTGCCAAACACACAAATATCATCCATGTAAACAATACATCCTTTGAGGTCAGATAAGGATAACGTGACGAATTTTTGCCAAACGGCTGGTGCGCTGCTAAGGCCCATCGGTAACACTTTGTACTGATACAACCCGTCTTGTGTGAGAAATGCTGTCAAATGCCGACAATCTGGAGTAAGTGGTATGTGGTGGTATGCGCTACGAATGTCTAGTTTCGAGAATAGTCTAGCATTGGAGAGCCTCACCATCAGTTCATCGGTAGAAAGAAGTGGGAATTTATCCACAATTAGACGCTTGTTCAGCATTCACAAATCAGTACACACGCGTATAGATCCATCTTCCTTTTGCACTGCAACCAGAGTATGAGCCCACTCAGAGCACTGCATCGGTTCTATCAAATCGTCGCCGTTTACACGTAATATCAAGGAAACGCGTTGCAGTTCACATTCAATCATTTCCTCGGAGCAGATCTGGCGAGTTCTCGTAAAAGTGGTACCAACCAGAGCTCATTTGTAGTTCACAGGACAGAAACTGTTAAAGTTCAGGTATCGTCCTCTCCAGATAGGTTTGCGGTACACAGACCGTTTGAGTGATTCACTTGGATTTCTTCTTAGGCAGATATCCCAAAAAAACGGAAGGCACCGGAACATTCGTTTTCAACTGTAAATTTTATCGCGGAGAGACAGTTGTCAAGAGCCGATAGTAAATCATCTGCTTACTCGGTAGTGTCTACAATGATGCAAATGTCATCTAGATAGTAGCTATATGAACAATTCCACTAAATGTATCTAAACGTCTGGGAAATATAGGCGAAACAGTTAAATTCAGATTATGTTGTCGAAATGTTGTTCCTTCTTGCCATTGTGAAATGTGCAAATAACGGCGAGTATTGTTGTCAGTCGACGGGATGAACTCGCTCGTCATGCAAACGACTATGGTTTACCAGACTTAAGTTTACTACTAAACTGTAACGGTATAAACCACTTAGAAGGTGAAAAACTAGTTACCAAACAGATGCTGCGATTTCTCGGTTTTCTAGCGAAAATTCCAACTTAGTCTCTTCTTTGGAACAGCCTGTATTAGAATAGAGATTTGTGATTCTTACCGTTCCATTAGTCTAAGACTAACGTTGGGAAGAACTCGGTTACACAGAGTGAGGCGCAAATTTCAACAGGATGAACAAACCGACTACAAAAGTGGACAGTTGTCATACAATCAATAATCTCACAGGAATGGCAGTGGGACAATATTATAGTTCGGTCGATCATGCCAATAAATAATCATTGACACGAAGATGGAGAAAAAGCATTGCTATACATAGGCGTCAACCTGAGATTTGCTACATGGTAGGTGTCCGACAGACATGCTTCTCACCTGTTTAAGTGGTGGAACAACAGGCCGGCAAGTTTTTTGTTCGTTGGGCTGAGATGGTTAATGAGAACTTGCAGTCGCTTCACCAGCTCTGTCTGGATATTCACATCAGCGGCGTCGATAATCTGCAGTTGAGAACAGCAAGAAGTACACACCTATTGAAGCGGACCGGATCAATAGTAGCTTCCAGACAATTGCATTCGTACATTAAAATCCCATTGCAAAAGTAAAAAGTTCTAATGCAACATGCTAAAGTTGTCAGGAGTAAGACAGTTGCCAGATAATCCCAAAGTCCTGTGCACATGACGGTCAGGCTGTTCGTGGCTTGCAGCAAGAAATCTTTGAATGGTTGGGCACCGGTGGTTGAGAGGAGGGAAAAAAGACTACGGGAAACTGTAAATGTGAGTAGCATAATTGTCAGTGTCCATGAGTCATTGAACCAAATCTGCCAAGTACCATGCTGGTAAGCTTATGGTCACATGTTCAAAGACTTAGAGTGGCGATTACATTCTAACGTTGGGCACATATTGCATAGTTCAGTGAAACCCAGAAAATACGCCCCACAAGATCACTCGGCCGAACCGTTCGCCTGATTTTACTATCGGATCAAGCAAAGGGCTGTCATGTTTTCTGTTCGAATACCCGATAAATTCAGCACTGATGTCTGCCGCCCAATTTAAGAATCCGGATCTACTTGTATACCAAAGCATGGCGGCACAATTTGACCAAATCATAGAATTGTCCAGCGTTTGCAAACGTCTGAAGTCGTTTCACTTTTTCAAGACCGTCGGTACCGATTACGATGCGGTATCTGGTCTTTTAGTTGCGAAAGCTGCAAACCACTCCAAAATTGCCATTGTTTCCGCATCCGTAAACATTGTTATGCTCAGAATGCACAAAAGTAGTGGATCACTCATGTGGTTAGAAGAAACCAATAGTAGTTCAATTTCTGTCCTACCAACTAAGAACTATTCAACATGTTTTCTTGTTGCTAATATCGTTGCAAAAACCCAGCATTATTCCAGTCAGTAGCTTACTGTGTCAAGTTATGGGGGGTTTTCGTATTGTTGAGACAAATGTTTTGTCCTTGCAGGCCTATGTGAAGGGTTAAGGAGAAGACGCAACGGAAAGTAACCACTCACAAAGGTACCGCTCTAACGGTTGATTGTAACGCATCGTTTAATTGTAATATTTAACTCTCTTTCTTGCTACTTTTACCACAACTGCAAAATGACGTTGGATTGGATTACTTCGAATTGAAGCGGGCGTGTCAGATCAGTCCGGGAATCCACTGACGTAAGTTAAACCAAACGTTAGAGCTACACAAATTGATACTGTGCCACAAATTTACGGTTGCTTGCTACAGATAAATCTTGATATTTTTGGTGAATACGGCTGACTCAACCTAACAGACTTGTCACATTGCATACACTGTCCAGTAATGCCACTAAGAAGTCTCAGTAGTATTGATAAATAATACGATAACCCCGTGTATCGGCACAGGACACTACAATGACAGCACCAGACGACAGCTAGCGATGGGCGATTGTTTGCACGGATGTGTGAAAAATTCAATCATGGCTGTGTCTGAGCGTACAATTCAAAGAAGCAAGTTCAACACACAAGTGTAAAATAGGAGCACATGCACAACAAACGCAAGCAACTCGGAAACCAAACTGTCAAATGTTTTTTGGTCTATATGCAGACCAAAAATGATGATGCGTAGGCTGCCAATTGATAAAGACAGTAACGAAGTTGGGGGACGGGAATCGTACGAGGCATTTGTGTTCGCCGAGAAGAGAACTTAACATTCCTGAAAGATACTTGGAACCGATCGAGTAGTCATGAGTTCAGAGAGGTTTGGAAACAATCGGTTGGTATAGTAGATTGATAACGTTTCACTCTTGACGTAACAGCTTCGTCAGACCAGGTGAATCAGTGTAATTGGGGTGGGATTTTATAGCGAACAGGGTCAGCTTCGATGTCACATCACTTTTCACAAATGTACCCAAAGAAGAAGCGCTAGGAATATCAAGACCTTGTCTAAATGAAGACGTTACTCCGACGGATCGGAAAAAACTAACATTTAACCAGATAATCGAGGGTATGACAGTGTGTATTAACATGTCTTACTACGTTTTTCAGTCGAAGCTTTATAGTCAGAAACAAGGTGTTGCCATGGAATCGCCAATATTCCCTGTACTGGCGTACCTGTATGTGGAAGACTTCGAGAATAGAGCGTTAACAAACACCAAACAAACTTACCAAAAGTTCAGTGGCGTTATCTAGACGACACATTTGTACTTGTTAGAAGGGATAAGAAGAACGAATTGCTTGATCACTTAAACTCCATTGATGAGAGAATACAGTTTACTGTTGAGTTAGAACCTTGTAGCGGCACAATACCGTTTCTTGACTGCCTGGTTCACAGCAATGGGGGAAATTTAAGGACAACAATATATCGCAAGCCAACGGATACTGACGGCGTACTCCACTACACTTCAGGTCACCCGAAACAGGTATACGCTGGGATAGCCTCAGCGCCTTTCTACAGGGCACAGACCTTGTGCAAGATGGAGGAGGACAAAAAGGTTGCGCGGAAAGTGGCAATGAGCAAACTATTAGAAAGCGATTACCCACGGCGACTAGTCAAATGTCAATTGCATAAAGTACTACACCGGCAGTCAAGACCCACAGCCGAGTGGATAGTGATGGTCGGAATTCCGTATAAGGAAGGCATTTTGGAGGGTACTAAACAAGGAAAATATAAGGGGGATCTTTCACCGAGGTCGAACGTTACGTTCGGCGCTGGTACACCTGAAGGACCCGCTTCCCAAGGATAGGAAGACTAACTTTGTTTATAAAATTAAATGTAAGGACTGTGCACATGTTTACCTAGGCCAAACAACGAGAGAATTATGCACACGAATTTCGGAGAATAGGAGGCGCATTTCAAGACTACCACGAAATGAGTTTTAATACCAGGCAATAGTAATAGACTCGGCCGTAGCTGTGCATGCATTAAATACGGGTTACCAGATAGACCTCGAAAACGTAGAGGTCATTAGGAGGGGCGTACCATCAACACTTCAGCGGTTAATTGCCGAGGCGGTGGAAATTGCCAAATCTGACGACTGCGTGAATAGAATGGAGGGGGGAACTCCCTAATGCGTGGCGGGCGGTCATAAGCCGGCCAGCTTGACGAGCATCAGTGCGTGGATCAGATTGGAAAGTGCAAACCGACTCCAATTGGCAACACTATGGGCTTATCCCTCAATGTCATGACGCACAAAGGAACAGCTGGACTATTCTCACTGTGATTAAACCACCTGAGGTGACATCACGAACGGTTGCTGTAATGACATCATGGCTCAAGTCTCGGGTAACGCGGTTATTGCCCCTGTTCGTTATAAAATCCCACCCCAATTACACTGATTCACCTGGTCTGACGAAGCTCTTGAGGCAAGCGCGAAAAGTTATCAAACTACTATACCAACCGATTGTTTCCAAACCTCTCTGAACTCAGAACTTAACATTGTTTCTGTGGTGCAGACACGTGTGTAGTGAACGTAGACATCTCGACATTAGCATAAATTTAAGGGTTGTAACGTCAACCAAAACTAAGGGATGTTGACTGTCAACATGTGACACTACTACGCTTGACTACTTCCAAATGAAGTTAGGTTACAAGAGGACAAATGTGAGAACCGATGGGTGTGGTGGGATTTCCATCGTCTGAGGTCCGGCGATTCATCTTGAACTCTCCATATCGTCTGAGTCTTAATCAGTTATTGTATTCAATTCTAATGGACCAATTGCAAACAGAATATGTGTAAATTAGCTCACTCACCTTTCCTAATTCCACAAAGTTGGGGTAAAGGTTGTACGTAAGGAGTGGTTCAGGTAGCTAGAAGAATTAATAAACAAAAGTGTGTATACAGCATACTACTCACGAGTAGTGCAATTTCAAAGCACATTTATAGCCACATTGTTTAGCTACGATTTGGTAGAAAAACCGGTTCAAGGCGCTTGAGGACTGAGGCTGGTTGGCCATAGGCGGAATTACTCACCTGTTACTGTCTAATTAATTTCCATCTTTCCAAGAAAGTGGTGGATTGAACACATCTGAACAGTTTCGCTGAGCTCTACAATGGATGCCTGTATATGTGGTTTCTCCTATTGGCTGGTTCGTCATTGATGCAGTATGCGCTAAAGTTTGGAGAACCTGCGCGCTGTAGTACGTACACTGAAAGCACTCGAAAGAACACTGATGGACGGCGTTAGTGTTTAATGTCTATGTCACATGTAATCAGCATAACTACATCAACAAGAATTTCTTTCGAACACTTACGTGCTAATTCAGCTAATTCATCGTAGCACAGCAGCTGTACCCTTCAGCACAGTTCCATGCATAAAATCTTATTAGGAACGCAAGGAATATTAAACATCGCTGATCGCAGTTGATCACTAATCGAACCGGCCACTACTGTATCCTGCAGTTTTTAGTGTGTACACTTTGTGGCAAGTTGCCTTGCTCACCTCCATTCCAATTTCACTTCAACGTAGAGCTTCGGAGTGACACAGAGAATAGCGTAAATCACATCTTCTTCCACTGCGACTGTCTTGTCAAACCAAACTTGTTAACCATTTATGTAACAGTTTTTGCTAGACACCACGGTCTTCTTTTCGAGAATGGCAGCGTCGGAAAAGCTTGGTTTCCATGGCATTTTCTCACGCACACATGCATGTGCTGTGGGCTACTTCGCATCATTGCGAGGAGACTGTACGTTAACTTAGTGCGATAGTTTTCGTGCCTTAACCATCGACTGAGCGATGTTAGATAATGTTTTTGCACCCTCAAAACCATTAAAACCAGACTGTTCAATGGTCAGAGACCAAACAAACTCAGTTCTTAGACCATCCAGGTTAGGGTTTGGAGTGATGGTGGCGCCTTATTCCATAAGGCCGAATGTGTGCAGCTCATTGCCGAAATTCCGGTGCCAAGGGGTCAAGTTGTTGAATCAAAAGCCTCGGTTGAGAACCCGAACCTTTAGATTGTCCAGGCCTGGGTAACCTAGGAGTATTCTGCACGCGCAATAAAATGCAGACAAGTTATTGATGTCCTGGCCGTTGCAGAGTTACACCACGACAGCTAAAGCATTTCTCACCTCCGACTAACGTGTAAAATGAATGAATAGTTGCTGCTTCATACTGGCTGAAGTCTGTCGCAGTAAATGCGAAGCAACACCAGACATAACGTTGTCACCAATCTAAGTATAGTCATTATTATTATTATTATTATTATTATTATTATTCAGTAGGCGAGCAGTGCAGGTATCCAGCAGCCGGAGTGTGGTAACATAGACCCTTTCGCCGAGTTGACTGTTCCTTGATCTTGAAATACCGGGCCATGGCAATTTCTTCGCATGACTGCGGATAGTTACCGCGGTTGGTATTACTTTCCGAAGTAAGGCTGTAAGGCACGACGGTCCACAGCTGTCCCCCATGACGCAATGGTGAAAAATGCTGGCTGGCGATTCAAGTCGCTAATGGGTTCAGATCCTGATGGGTCCGATGGATGCGCACCGCTGACAAGATTAAACAGATCAAGACGTCCGTATATTGCTTCTCCGCACATGTGAAAGACTATGTGATTTGGAAGCCACAACAAAGTAAAACCTAATTATTCGGATCAAAAATCGTCTAATGATATATATATATATATATATATATATATATATCATTAGACGATTTTTGATCCGAATAATTAGGGAGGGGGCGTCGCTCTTTATGTGAGCTGTAAACTTGACGTTTTGAAGACTTACTTATTTCAGTTGGCAGACAAAACTGTTGAAGCTTTATCGGCTGTTATTAGCACCTCCTCGGCTCAGGTTACAGTTGTAATTGTGTATAGAAGCCCTGGGAGCGTATCCAAAGAGGTACTTGAATTCATTCGCTCCTAGTCCTCAAATAAGTGTTTGGTGATGGGCGACTTCAACCTCCTAGAGATTTGCTGGGCAGATCTTTCTTGCGACTCAGCGTCAGGCATATTCGGTGCTGATCTGCTTGAGCTTACGCTCCAAGTATCTTTGCATCAGTTCATTGACCTCCCCACTAGGTACATGGACGCCCAAGTACCGTCTATCTTAGACCTTGTGTTTGCTAAGTCACTCGATTTTGTTGGTGACATTACTTACGGATCTCCACTGGGTTCCAGTGATCATGTTTGTTTGCTCTTCAGTTGTACTCTGTCTAGATGTTACCAGAGAGTACTCTGGGTTGAGTCTTGCCACGCAGAGTATCAATCCATGAGAGTCAAGGCTTCGGGTTTGCATTGTGCAATCTCAGACGACGATACTGTCGAGGTTGCCTGGCATAAATTTAAGTCCTACCTCACAGAGGTCTCTGCTCCCTTCATCCCAGTCACAAGGAGAAAGGAAGCACGAACACAGCCGCCCTGGATAGATCCCACTGGCAGGCATCTGCGCACAAAGAGGTCTAGATGTTGGTGGACTTACCGAGATGCTCCGTCCATCGATACTTATGACAGGTACCGTAAGGCTAGAAATAAGTGTAAGCAACACCTAAGGAATGCTTGGCTCAATTTCGAGAAAGGGTTAGCGGACGAAGCTTCAGAGAATCCAAAAAGATTCTTCGCTTATGTCAAAAGGCGCTGCGCTTCGAACATGTCAATTCCAGTATTGATGCGTGATGACGGTACTCATGCGCATACGGATTATGACAAGGCCTGCGTACTCAGTGGGCAATATGCGGCAGCGTTCGTAAGGGAAACCTCTTTGACAGGCGTGGAGCTGGTTTGTAGGACCCCGGAGGGTTCAGAACTATCTGAATTTTTGTAGCGGAGACGGAAATTCGTAGGCTGTTAGAAGGGCTGAACCCTTCTAAGGCCCCTGGGCCTGATTTAATTCACCCGAAACTGTTACATGCGTTGGCTGCGGAACTAAGTGGACCGCTCCCTAATGTGTTTCAGAAATCGCTTGACAGCTGTGCATTGCCTTCCGAATAGAAGGAAGCTGTCATCTGTCCCATCTTCAAAAGTGGGGACAGGGGTCTACCTGCAAATTACAGGCCAGTTAGTCTGACGAGTGTAGTGGTCAAACTCGTCGAGAAACTGGTGAGACATTCATTGGAGAGTCATCTGAGTAGATTTAATCTACTTAGCAATGTACAACACGGATTCCGGAAGGGATTTTCGTGTCTGACGAATCTACTGGTGGCTCGCGAAAGTTGGGCGGATGCAGTGGATAACGGCCACACGCTGGACGTGCTTTTCGTCGACTTTTCGAAGGCATTTGACAAGGTACCACATTTGAGGCTCGCGCAAAAGCTGTCCTCCTACGGGGTATCTGGCCGCGCCCTTCATTGAGTGACTGCCTTCTTGCAGTGTAGAGAACAGTGTGTACGGGTAGGCCAGGGCCTATCACTTAGGCAGTCTGTCCTCAGCGGCGTGCCGCAGGGCTCGGTCCTTGGACCGCTGTTGTTCTCTATCTATGTGAATGACCTACCCGCGGAGCTTGAGGTACCATCACTGCTATTTGCTGAATACCTGAAGCTGTGGAACATTGTCGATGTTCCTGGGGGTTCCGAAGCTATTCAGCGAGCATTGGATAAGCTTTGGGACTGGTCTACTTTATGGTTACTGCCCATAAATCAAGCAAATTGCTCCGTTCTTCGAATTGGAGGAGGTTGTCCTCCTACGAAGTACGTGGTCGGTGGGGTCGAACTCCCCCGTGTATCTAGCCAGATTGACCTAGGCGTCGTACACTCTTCGGCTTTACACTCCGGCGACAACTGGAAGAAAACCGCAAGCAGAGGTTTCCGCATGTTGTGGTTAATTCGACGTTCTTTCGGAGTCTTGACGGGCGGCATCTTTACGAGGCTGTTCTCGGCTTTCGTTCGGCCTCTTCTGGAATACTGCGTCCAGGCTTGTCCGTCCTGCCTCGTCCGGGACAAAATGGAACTAGAGAGGGTTTTACGAGTGGGTACTAGGTTAGTCAAGGGATTACGGGGACGGACGTACCCCGAGCGTCTACTTAGTTTGGGAATGCATTCAATGCACTACCGAAGGCTTAGAGGAGACCTAATCCTAACCTACCGTATCTTAACTAGGAAGGTTGGTCCAGATTTATCTTGGCTATTCAGTCCCGCTAGATTGTCTGTTCTACGCGGTCATTCCTTGAAGCTGGACAAACCGCGGTCCGATCGGATTAGGGCGGAAATCCGGCTGTCACGCCGAGTTATCGACCGCTGGAACATGCTTCCGGAAAGTGTTATCAGGGAATCTACGGTTAAGAGGTTTGAGCGGCAACTTGACGCTCTTGGGTGGCAACATGAAACCTTTCCATTTTCTTGAGTAACTCGCATCTTCGTACTTCGATTTTCTTTTCTCTACTTTTCTTCATGCAATGATATTATTTTCTTATGTAAGTGCACTTCCTTATTCTGTGCCTTCGATTTCTCTTCCTATCCTTTGCTTATTTGAGTTGACTGCCACAGCAAGCACTACAAGGGCAAGAAACGTGGGCATTAACTGGTTGGCCAGGGTGCGATACGGGTGTTCCGTTTTAGATCCATCGATAACTGAGCACTTCATCAATTCCTGGCTCAACGATCCACTCAAGATGGAACACTCACGGGATTCTCCTATTGTTCCGGTCCCATATGAATTGAAAAAATAGTAGCATAACGCTCGTAAACTCGGGCGGTAACCGAAAGGATTTCACGCTTCCTTGTACTCCGGAAGTAACCATTTTAAATCCGCGTAAGTACGGGCGATCACGCGGTATACTCAGCCCACCCGCAACTGTTGGTGATCAGGTGTCAGCGAGGCGTTTGCACGTTGTGCCGGCGTACTGCTGATGCCTTCATCATCATCTTATTCCGCTTCTTCTTCATTATGTGACATCAGAGTCCACATCTCATTATTCACACCCCTCGCGAAGAGACTGGACCTTAACCTTGTGTGACGGTTTGTGTACTTCAGTGATACATTAAGCTACGCTGCATGGTGCATTCTGTAACTTCAAAGTCACTCATACAGATTGATCAACGGGTAGAAGCCAGACAAGTTCACTATCCTGGTCATTCAGCTTGGGAGTTGGATTGTGGGTGGTTGCTCACTCCGTTAGACAGAATATCTGTAGCCTATCGCCAAAACGTCGCCGACTTGCGGGCAGGTTTTTGAACGAAAGGTTCTGTTTGAGAAACCTAATCTTTCTCCTGTCTAAACCTGAGCAACTTGACGCTATCCGGTCCGCACAATACAACACTATGACTTTCCATTCAATCTCTTGATGCTCTAGCCGTCGCAGAGGACAATAAACGACGCCCTATCTGCTGCATCGAGCAGAGTGGATAATGGTTTGGATGCTACTGCTCAACTCTTCACTTTTTTCTCCCCACGCGCTATTTCCCCCTTATCTTCTCGTCCTAATTTAACTGTTAGATATCCGGTTCTCAGCCCCTGATTCTTGGACCTTTTCGGTCTTGCCTCCATAGTCGCTTGTCTTCTACTTTCGCCTCGTACGCAACCGCAAGGCGTCCTACCAGTTCAGTCGACAAGCCCAATATCACCCAAGCGGACAACATCTGTGCGTCCGTTTCTTTTTGGAGGTCTTGATCCTTCCTAAAGCTGGCCTGTCTCATTGTGTGCATTTGGATATGGCTTGACCAACAGACGGCATCTGTCGGAACACTAAAGATCCTATTGATCGATAGTTGCTGCTTGTCCTAAACCCGCCTGTGAGATTCGAGCATCGTGCTTTATCAGCTATCCTCCACCTGCGACCCTAACAGCCCTTTCGCATTACGCCTGTGGGGAGATGACGCAACTTCGCATGCCGGTCAAGCCGGCACGGGCGTGGTTTTGAGTCCGCAGGCTGAAGTTGCCCTGATCGATTGGATCCCAGTCAACAGCCAAATGTGCGCAGGCAGAATGGCTGTCTCGTTCCAAGCTTCGAAGTCGAGCAAGGACTACGGTGCCTGTTTCTCACCGCTGCGTGCGCACTCACAAAATGTAGCACTAATTAGGTGACAGATGATAGCTATCACTAACCAAGTTTCTTACTTACAGAAAAGTACGGATACTGTGGTGCTTTCTGTATGCCCAAGTCAGAAAATGCTCTGATGAGCTTCAGTTGGGCGGCCGACATGGTGTAAGCTCCCGTAATGATAACGATGAGCGGTTGCTATACCTGTGTGTATGTGCTCGTTTATTTCTCGCGAACCGTAACCTTCGGTACAGCACCTGCAGAAGAGTGACTTGGCGTCCACCAGCTTTGGACCAGCCATGGACGGAAATCGATCACATCGCGATCACATACCGATAGTGAGGGTGCGTCCAAGACTGTCGTTTGATTTGGAGCACAAGCGTAAAATCCAGCCACGCACTTGTTCGCTTCGACCTCCGGGTGCGATTCGGTGGACGTCCACGACGATGTGAGTGTATATATACTTGCCAACTGGCAAAGCCAGACGTTCGGGATGCGTATCAAAGTACGCTGGTATCTGGGCTGAGTAAGAACCCACTGAACTCAGTTGGAGACCACGGGTCGCATATTCACCAGAAATTACTATTAGCATGCATTCTTGTATGTGGCAAATCAAGTTGCCAATCAGGATATTGGGTCCCTATGCAGTCTCTGGAACTTATCGATGCTTGCCAACGAATTCCACCTGGAAGTGAGCAATGAGATTCGCAACCATCTCAGGTCCAAACTCTGTGCTAACCTGAATAGAGACTGTGAAACGTGGTGGTCTAGTTATGCATTGAAGATGGAAGCAGCCAATGCCGGTTGCAGCTATCGTAAAATATCCTGTCTAATACGGGAAGCTGGTAGCAAGAAACCTGGCGTTAGCGAGACCATACGCGAGGATTGTGGACAGTCGATCAATGGCTTGTCAAAATGCTTGGAGCGCTGGACCTAGCAGTTTACAAAGTGGTGTAATCAACCTCAATTACCACCTTTTTCGGGCACTGATAACCCTTCTCCCTGGGACGTCTCCTTGAATCCGCCTTTACGAGCGGAAGTCGTGTGAGATCAGACTGTTAAAGTTGAATAAGTCTTCAGGGACAGATAGACTTCCCCCAGACATTTTCACATTTAGAGGACCTGCTATCGTAGATGATTTGCACAATTTGCTAGTGATACTGTAGGAACAGGATACTGCACCAACAGACTGCAGCCGCTCCGTCCAAGTCCCATTTTCAAGGGAGGCTTCCCTTCGGATTGTGACAGCCAAAAAGGGTTCAGTCTGATCTTAATTACCTCTAACTTGCTTGCGTCCGTCGATCTTCACAGACTGACTGGCCCTGATGTAGTGCGGATTCGTGAGAGGTAAGCCGGGTTTCATCGAAATCGAGGCTGCATCAACCACACTTTTAATTCACATCAATTGTTGGAGCACCATATTTGTGTTTCTCGACACCAAAGGTAGCTTTGATTCGGTGGATCTATGTGCAATTTTGGTGTGCCCAGCAAATGCGTAAACATTATCAAAGCGCTGTACGCGCATGGTTCGGGCAGGGTGACAGTTTGTGATAAACTGTAGCCGCCTTTCAACATCTCCAGGGGTGTGTGATAAAGTTGCCAGCTGTCACCTTTCCTCTTTAATTTCTCTGTTGACGAAATCATGGAAACAGCGTTCGTTGGACACGACCTACAAGACTTGGAGCTGCTTTTTAGGTGAGTAACCGCTTGGCTTGTGGTATGCTAACCAAATTGCCCTAAGCTGTGACAGCTCCTAAGATTACCAAAGAGCACTGGACCGATTAACAGTGGTCGTCAATTGTTTTGGGCTATGCTTTGCTCCATCGAGATACAAAGAGCTTCCCCAAGGTTGGCAGGGACCAACACCTGCACTGACTCGTGGTGCAGATCAGCTAGAAGTTATTTAGAAACTCATGTACCTGGGCATCTATATTAGTGCCCTTGATATCGACGATGAGATCACGCACCGTGTAGCAAAGGTTCGCTGAGCTTTTGCTAATTTCCGTCATCTGTGACGCCGAAGTGCCACTACTCTCGATCTGTAAAGCAGAGTTTATAATGCAGTTGTCCGTTCAACATTCATACACGGTTGTTAAACCTAACCCATCAGGTCGACAGACATAAAGAGGCTAGCTACGTTCGACCAGCACTTCATTCACAACTTAGCTAATGTTTGGCGGGATGAACGCGTGAGCAATGAAAGTGGTCGATTACACATATTTGGCGCGGGAATAGCGAGTGAACTACATAGCACTATTTTATCATATACTAGGCTCCGTTAATGAGAAGGATGTAACAGGGTGTAACCACGGACGCCGCGGATTTTTGGATTCACGTGCTGGATTCCACTTTTGCTTCGGAATTACTGTGTTTTGCGTTATCTTTCTGTGTGAATTGTGCACCAGTATATTTCATTTGGTGTATTTTTCTATTTGTGCAAATTTGATTGAGGATCTCTTGCTAATTGTGGAGATCTCATCGGTTGGCCATTCACGACGAAACTGCAAAATTCGGCAATGGTTCGTAGTACAGCTACAAGGAAAACAAGTGCTCGTCGGCCCACGCAACAGCAAACGAAAGTGATTTGTGCTTTGAAATCGTGCTATAAAACAATCCGGATTGCAATAACTTGTAATATCTGTGAAAAGAGCTTTCATCCCCGGTGCGTAGGTGTGGCAAAAATGAAGGAACGGCCTTGCACATCAGACTCCATTTGGTTCTGTGCTGAGTGCATGGCCAACCCGCTCGTGAGGTGCGTTGCTCTACTGACAGAGAAATGTGACAAACTAACCCAAATTGTGCGACTAGCAACAGCTGAAACAGCGGGTGGATCGCAACCAGCTGGTGCCGCACTCGACTCACGTTGTCTAACCGTATGCCCACACCTGGCACAAACCAGTCAAAACGATTGTTTAGTAGAGAGCATACATCCCGCAACCCCACTCACGATAGGCTGCAAACAGAGAGTTTATGAAAGACTGCCAACCCCGGCGAATCCAACGTTGCAGAGTTCGGTTTTCCCGAGTGATATGGCTGTGGCTCATGATACTCCAGTGCATTCCGATTTACCGAATAACACAGGTAGTCCGACTACCTATGCAAATATCGTCGCTGATTGTCCACCCGTGGCAAATTTAACCAGCGTGTCTGCAAGCACACCGAAGGTTGTTAGAGGCGACACTAATAACAATGTGTACACGAAAAGATTTCCCCCCACGCCGCCGGTAATAGGAGGCATGCCGGTATCCAAATGTACGAACTCCAAGAAGATGCAGAGTTCGATGAAGATAATATGCTCTAACGTGCCTGAGTCAAAGGCAAACTCTATCAAAGATAGACTACTGGACGACATGAAACAGTGGGAATCCATATGCCGAGCAATTGGAATGCAGCCTAAACAGGCTAGCTTATGTCGTATCATCCGCCACCCCAACTCACTTCACTATGGCGAGCCGAGACTACTTCAAGTGACATTGCAGTCCGGTAACGAAGCAGAGACAGTCCTCTTGTCAGCTCACCGTCTTCGTGATTCATCATGCGGAGTTCGCATATTCCCGGATATACCTTGGAGTGAGCGTCGACAACGAAAACAAAATCCTGGAGAACACCGCAAGCAAACTGATGAAAGATCCATCTTTGTCCATGGTGTCCCCGAAACACAGGCACCGGAAGAGTCGCAGGTCAAAGCTCATGACTTGGAAGAGTGGCGGTATATCCGCGAAGCACTATCTCTCCACGACGTAATTGCCAGCTCAACATCGAGGTTACCCATATCGCCAAACTACAAAGGAAGTGGTCCACGAGTGCTTAAAGTCTTGCTTTACTCCAAACAAATGGTTGAAACGGTGCTCGGGAATTGGCACAAGTTCCGCACCAAATTGCCATCAGAAATACGTCTGAAGGCGGTTGGAACCAGGCCACCAATGGATAAGGGAACACGAAACCAGCAAGAAGTAGTCGAGATCCCCGCTGTCTGCATTTCTGTACCGGAACACAATGAAACGCCCCAGCCGTTCGATGAAGAAGGAAAAGACAGTCTGCTGCAGATCGACTCAGGGCGCTGTAGGCATCCCACCGTAACGGCCCCGGGAAGTTTGCAAGAGACACATCAAAAAAACGTCCCTCAGCCGACCCAACAAGGGTCGGCGTAAATTCTCGGAAAACCAACGTATGTTCAAACACGCTTCTAACATCCGTAGTTCTCAATTGCCTTTATACAAACGCCCAAGGGCTTCTAAGCAAATTGGCAGAACTTCGATCTCGTCATAGCTCAATGTGTTGGGACCTCATCATGATAACTGAGACGTGGCTGAACGACATGATTAGTGACGCTGAGATCGAACTACCTGGCATGTCACTACTGCGTAACGATCGACCCACCAAGGGCGGCGGTGTAATTCTCTACTACCGTTCAGACCTTCTCATCGAGCTCATGAACGACCCTGGGATTCAAACCGTAGACTCCTTATGGTGCTGCCTACACCTAAAGCACGGCGATAAATGCTTATTGGCCATCGTATATCGTCCACCAATGTCCACTTTAGAAATGGACAAGGCCCTGTCTTCTGCTTTGAAGAATTTACTGAAACGGTCATACAGTCATGTTTTGCTGGTAGGGGACTTCAATCTGCACGGCCTAGAAACCCCAGCCACCATGAGTGAACCATTCAAAGCCGATCTACAAGAGCTAATTGCAGGATCACCGCTGTACAACCATGTCACATCCCCAACGCGATTCAGGACAGGAAACAAACCGGCCATCTTGGACCTCGTTTTCACCAATGAGGAACTGATGATTGACGTAGTAACCACATCCACTCCCTTGGGCCGCAGCGATCATGCGACACTATTGTTCCAATACTTGTGTTATGCAGATTATCCTAATGAAAGCAACGTGGAATCTTACGTCGTAACCAACTACGATAACCTGGCAGAACTCATTAGTGCTACGAGCTGGTCCTTCTTAACTGAGTGGTCCCCAGAAGTGGCATGCGGGAAATTTGTCAACAAATTCAACACGCTCGTAGCATTGGCATCTAAAACCAAAATCCCCCGACCCGACAAGGCGAAGTCGTTTCTCAGAAGCAGGACCCGGAAATGCATGGGATTGAGGGATCTGGCATGGCGCGCCCATATAGCCTCTCCGAGCGAGGATACTTGGAACACCTATATTACACAAAGAAACCACTGTGTCACACTCGTCAGGGAGGATAAGGTAAAGAGCCAACAAGATCTTGTGTCAAAGTTCTGCGTTAACCCAAAGCTACTATACAGACACATAAATAAGCTTCGCCGCGTTAAGCGCGGAATTCCGGCTCTGCGCACAGCTTTCGGATTAGCACATACGGCACAGGATGCGGCGAACGTCCTAGGACAACACTTCGGCCGCACTTTCCAGTGTGTGCAAACATCCTGCACCATATCTAGGCAACTTATTCCGCCATCAGGCCTTAACCACATTTCCTTCACAACTGCAGCTGTATTGAAGCGGTTGATGTCGTTGCGCGAATTTAGCTCCCCGGGTGCGGACGGCATTCGGCCGAAAGCGCTGAAAGTTTCCGCCACGAGCTTAGCTGAACCTTTGGCGACACTCTTTCAGCGATGCCTTAACGAGATGCACGTCCCAACGATGTGGAAGCACGGGATCATCACTCCAATCCACAAAAATGGTAGCCGTGCAGATCCAACTAATTATCGTCCGATTACCCTTCTTCCGGTAATCTCCAAGATCATGGAGTCCATTGTAGCCGAGGCCCTCATGGAGTACCTGGAGAAAAACAACATCCTCGTTCCGGAGCAGCACGGATTTCGCCAAGGCAGGTCCTGCACAACTAATTTGCTGATTGCTCGTTCAAACTGGACAGAGTCTGTGGACGCCGAAGTCGGAGTGGATGTAGCCTACTTGGACTTCTCTAAGGCATTCGACCGACTGGACCATCGGATTTTACTGAACAAGCTGCAGCATTGTGGTATCGGCAATCCTATTCTAGGATGGATAGGCGAATTTCTCGTTCAACGTCACCTGAATGTGAGAGTCCGAAATACCCTGTCGGAACCAATCGAAGTTCAGTGTGGCGTACCTCAGGGCTCGGTACTCGGGCCTCGCTTGTTCATTGTTTTCATAAATGATCTTGCAGCTGCACTATCTTCCAACTTTCTGCTGTTTGCAGATGACCTAAAGATATGGCGTGCCATAGCTTCAGGAGAGGATCACACAGCCTTGCAGGATGATTTGGACAAAGCATACAAGTGGTCAAACGAGAACATGCTACAGTTCAACACCACAAAGTGCAAAATCTTGAGCATACGCCATCAGAGTGCGTATAACTACCGCTTAGGACCTGACATTCTACAGCGGACCTCTCATGAGTGCGATCTTGGCGTGCTTGTACAAGAAGATCTTGGGTGCTTAATGCAGACCGAAAAGGCCTCCAAGAGAGCAAACCAACACTTTGGCCTTCTGCGTAGAGCGTTTGGGAAGTTTGACGCCTCAATCTTTCCGAAAATGCTTAGCGCTTTTGTTAGACCGCACACAGAATACGCTATTCAAGCGTGGCAACCATGGCAGAAGTGCCACCTCACTGCACTCGATACTGCACAACGCAGAGCGACAAAATACGTCAAAGGTCTTTCCAGCCTTCCCTACCCACTCAGGCTGAAAACTCTTAACTTATACAGTGGACGTTACCGTCGTTTGAGAGGCGATCTCATATTGGTGTACCGGATACTGAGAACCCCCAACCACACGTGTCATTCCCTTTTGAAACGTAGTCAAAACGCATCCCTAAGAGGTCATCAGTTTAAGTTGATCACACAGTACAGTCGACTGGAATGTCGACGCAATTTCTTCTCCCTCCGAGTGTCACAACCTTGGAACGCCCTTCCAGAACATGTAATTAACGCTCCCACCCTATCCCTTTTCAAAAAACGCCTTGACGAAACTCTGACACGATTGCACTATGTGATATAACGTGCGACCATCGGAATCCACTTAAAATTCCTATTGGATTACTTGTTTATGTGCATCTCCAATCCCTTGGTGAGTCATGCATTTCACACGTACTTTCATCGATACGATTTTTTAATTTTACGATGTTAATTCTCATCATCCTACGGGACCTGTCAAGCATTGCTTTTATACCCGTCATAAACCATTGTTCCATTGTTCCATTGATGGCTGGGCCCCGTGTTTCGCATGCCAGCACATCGACTCCCGCGAGCTGCTCAGTATGCTCGACCAGGGTCTGAATAGAAGAATGGGAGGAGAGGCCAAGCGATGACTTGGTCCAGAGGAATGAAGTTCCTCACCTCGAAGTTGGCCTCGGTTGGTGTGTTCCGACTTCCAGACTGGTGACCAAAGGACGATAAACAAGGTTGCATGGATACACTTGCAGATATGGTGAAGAGCTGGCCTCCATGACGTTTGTGTTGTTGTTCTTTATCTATCCGCTTCCTCTCTAGACTTTCACTCCATTTACGGTCCGATGCCAAATCCATTATACGAGATGTAACATTAGCTTGCTTTGCGTAGCTGTTGTAATCTGTAACTTGTAGTATCTTATCTATCTTTTATTGCGGCACATACCCTGAGGTGTGTTTCTCACCTTCAGTTAACGCGTATTGATAATGATGCTGATTGCTTATGAGTAGCACAACTTCCAGCGCATATTCAACGTAGCCGTCAAGCGCATATATTCGGTGCAAGCCTGAAGAATCGTAACTTCTATGTCAAAGCACTGTTATCCCAACTAGCTTCTGTAGGTCGCGTGCATCTCTCGGGATGGGGTTGCAATGATGAGAAACATGACAGGCTCAACGAGCGAAACACTGGAAGATTCGCTTGGATTTATTATTATTATTCATTATTTATTTATTTGTTATTTATTTGTTATTAACACGAAACACAGCGTAACAAACATTTTTTTATTTTCCGCCCATTTTCTTATTACTGGGTTCCGTACCCATAATTTATGTATTATCCTTGCTTTTGAACGCACTGCGTCATATGTGCACTGGTGTGGAGGTTGATGTTGCTTACATCAAACTTCTTCACCGCAGTTGAGCTGTAGCGACATAAACTTACACTATAGACCTTCTTAGTTTGAAAGAAAGTATTCCACTATATTTGGTTTTCACTCACAGTCTGTGTGT
>OX104060.1:10771935-10984164 GCA_944474145.2 Dicrocoelium dendriticum | reverse complement strand
TGAAAACGATTAGATGTTGCTCTTAGCTCCCAACATTTTGTTACCTAAACTCCCCTACCGTGGATTACGCCAAGGATGCATTACAACAGGATTTATGTATCAAACGGATCTAAGTGAGCGACCATATTTTACTTTGCTCACTCTTTACCTCAATGGTCACTGCACCCCAGTGTCTTTCTGAACGTTTACGCTCGATAATTTATTTTACTTTTACACTGATGTTAATTATCAAACTATTCATCTCGGCAGACGTTCGGTAGATGACCCAGACATATTTTGATTTCATCATATTCACCTCAACCATCCTACGGGACGTGTCAAGCACTTGCTTTTATCCCGTGATAAATCATTGTTCATTGTTCATTGGATAACTGCATAAGGCCTTCTCAGGAAATTAGCAGAGCTTCGATTTTGTCAAGGTTCAATGCCTTGAGACCTCAACCTGGCATTCTAGAAATAGCTGAGCGACGTGATGACTGACGCCTAGATCTGATTACCTGACATGTCCCTCTTGCGCAACCGCCGATTCACTAAGGGAGGCAGTGTAATTTCATACTGCCGTTCTGACTCATAGTTCGATGACCTTACCGAGTCATTGTTTCAAACAGTAGAGTCTTTATGGAGCTGCCTACACCTAATGCAGGAGGATATACCGCCCACTTTAGAAATGGACCATTTTCGAGCGTCGCCTATGGTGAACCTACAGGCACGATCTTACCTCCACTTTCTCCCGGAGACTACAACCTGCATGACCATTCTCGGTGAACAATTCAATGCAGGATTGCAAAAAATAATCGTTGGTTCACCGCTGTACAAATGTGTCACTTCCCAATGCGTTTCAGGACAGGAAACAAGCCAGTCATCGTGGACGTCATGATCACAAACCAGCAACCCATGATTAACATCGCAACAACGGGAACGCCTTTGGGCAACAGTGACCATATGACACTAGTATTCATAGGGCTTACAAAAGAAAGTACCAATAAAGCTTACCTCTTAGACACTTATAATGACCTGTCAGAACTCATTGGCGCAACAAGCCGATCTTTTCGAGCCAGTTTGTCCCATGAGGTGGCCTACTGGGAATTTGTAAACTAATTCAGCTGGCTCGTGGCAAGCACACCTGAAACGAAAATCCACCGTTCTAAAAGCATGAACTTGTTCCTAAAGAGTAGGACTAGGAAATGCAAAGCATTGTGGGACTCAGGATAGCTCGGTGACATGGCCTCTTCGAGCGAGGGCACCTGGGATGTTTATACAACACCAGGGAACTACTGCGTCAAGCTCGGCCGGGAGGATAACGTGAAGAAGATAGGAGACATCTTGAACAAATTGCTCCAACCACAATCTGCTATACAGAAACTTAAACAACCTACGTAGGGCTAACCTTGGAATTACTGGGCTGCACAAAGCAGGCGGGTTAGCACAAACGGCACAAGTGGCAGCCAAGGTTTTTGGACAACAAATTGGCCGCACCTTCCAACGTGTACAATCAGCAAGCATCCTGCTTACACAAATCATGCTGCCATCATGTCATAACCACATCACTTTTCCAAACAAAGCCGTACTGAGACAGATATTGTCCTTGTGCAGTACCCCCGGTTATAGACGCCATTCGCCCGAAATCGTTAAAAATGGCTGCCATGAGCTTAGCTGAACGGGTAGCAATACTCTTTCAGTAATGTCTTAATGAGATCTCGCCCTTACGATGTGGAGGGGCAGGATCGTCACTGCAATCCGACAGCTATATAGATTCAGGGAATTCTCGGCCGATAACATAATACCGGTGAGCTCAACGGTTATGAAATCCAGTGAAGTTGAGAAAAGCATGGGATACCTGGAGAGTAAGGAAATTTCAGGTCATGTAAGGTACCCATGTAGCGTCGATTGCAGAAAGAAAACCAAAAGCAGTAGTCGAAAAACAAACCATTATTTTCGACTACTTCTTTATCAGGCTTTTTCAGTACTAAACATGACAGCGATGTTGTTTATCAAACGTTTGTGCAAACAAGTAAATAATTGATCGGACTATTTAAAGTGTACTTGTCACTTTAGAACAGTGCGGATTTCGTCGGAATCGGTCATGCACTACTAACGTGTTGGTATCCCACGTACGCTGGACGTAAACTGTGGACGCTCGCGTACGAATATATGCCACCTATTTCGAGTTCTCTAAGTAATTCGACCTTCTGGACCATCTATTCTACTAAGCAAGTTTTAAATTTATGAAATCGATAGACCTTTCTGGACATGATTGGCGACTTTCTCGTTGAACGTTACCTCAATGTGCGGGTTTGCATCACCCTATCTGTGCCAATCAAAGTGTATTGTGGCGTACCTAAACATTCGGTACCTCGGCCCCGCCGGTTCTTGGTAATCAGTAATGATCTCGCGAAGGCGCCAGCTTCAAATGGCCTACTAGTCGCCGATGACCTAAAGATATGGCACAATATCGTTACAGTGGAGAATCCCGCAGCCATACAAGAGGACATGAATAAAGCATACACACATGAACCATCGACAATATGCAGCAGTTTAACTCCACCGAGCGAAAAATTCTACGCGTACGTCATCAGAGTACTCACAACTATCAGCTAGGGCCAAAGATTATATATTGGGTTTCTCATGAGTGCGAGCCTGGCGTGCTCGTGCAAGATGACTTCTGTTGTTCGAGGTCGACTGAAAAAGTATCAAAGAAACCAACCAAGCATTTCGGCCTTCTTCTCAAGGTGCTCGAGATGTTCGATGCTTTAGTTTCTCGGAAACTTGCGTACCTGAGGCCGTACATGGAAAAGGATATCCAAGCGTGGCAATCATGGAGACGAGACACCTCACTGCGGTCAATACTGAACAACGCAAACGATGAGAAACGTCAGAGGTTTCTCCACCCTTCCATATCCATTGAGGCTGTGAACTAAAAGTTAAGGGCGGTGGTTATTAGCGTCGACTGGGAGATATCATGATAGTGGATTAGCTAATAAAAACTCCAACCACACATGCTCTGGTATTTTGAAACATAGCCAATATACATCTCTGAGGGGGCATCAGTTTAAGTAGGCCACGCACTACAGCCCAAGGGAATGTCAGTGAAGCAGCTTTCGCAAGATTCCAGGGTAAAACGTAGTATGCTCACTAGATACTTAGTGTGCCGGCTATGCCGCCACCGAGTTTACGCATCCAACGTTGCGCAACTTGCTTGTGATTCGGCTTGACCTGTATAGGAGCATGTGTCTTGGTCATTTAGATAAGCCACACTCCCGTGACTAAACATGCGTTATTCGTGCTTCGCGATTTTTACTGGCTTATATACCGTGCACGGCTGTTCCGTGAACCAGGGGAGACAAGGTACTTACCTGCATCAAAATAGCAGCTTGGTCACTGGCTCCTGGAGTCCACTATATTATTTCTAGCTTGGATAAAGTACACAATCTTCTTGAGATTGCTGGGTTTGCAGAGTGGTTTTGACATGGAGTAAAGTAAAACCGAGTTGACGATATTGACAAGTCAGGCAAGTACTGTTCCACGGACTTTCCGACAGTGAAAACGTAGCACAGACTGAGATCACACTAACTAGATGCAAAAAATCGGCATTGTACTAATTTGTCCCCCAGTTTGGGGAAAAACGGCCGTCTGGTGCTTTTCCGTAACGGTGTTTCGAATAGCTGGGAGGGATTTGTAAAATATCATAAAAGCTCCTCCTACTCATTAGTCATCCCAATCAGCGTTATTCGGAACGAGTGATATCTCAGGTTCGTGTGCAGTTACCGTGCTAACATGTATACGAGGAGAGGAAGTGCTAAACGACTAAAGCTGGCGCGCCTGCCGATCTGAAACTTCCGAGTTCACAATGAATGGGGCTGCGGTTGACACAGCTCAACCTACATGCGCGCGATGGTGTCCTACCGTCGCTAAACGTCACAGTGACTGGTGAAACGAAGAGAGATGCGTCGGGTCCAACACATGCTTGTCGACCTTCCTAAATTTTACAAGACGGTCTCACACATGCCAAAACATTGAAAAGTCATTGATCCACTCTACAAATCAAAGTAATTGTTCCGGAATTTCTTCACAACAAGTGCATTTAGTTACCATACAACATTCATGCCCTTAGCGACAAGTAAGCTAAGGAACACAAACCAAGAACCATCGTACACTCATTGCCAAGGAATGGCCATCTTACTCTAAGCAGCATTAACAAAGTGCGGTGTACAGGTCCAGGTAGCCTCTAGTTCGCACTGCTATGCAATCAAAACAGTATGAGTTCAAAGAGCGAGCAGTGACAGTTTCCAATATCGCACAGTTTTATTTATTACTGGGAAGGTAATACATTCAAACCAACCTTATACTGAGAAATAACAGTAAAGTAGTATCGAACGTCGAAAATTGTGGGGTGACATTGCCATTTCGTACATACTCGTCAACTAAATACCAGCAGCTAACAAGAACTGCAAATCAGCGTCAGATGATAACCATCATTGAGCAAGTGTTTTCCGATTGATGCGTTGCACTCTACCACAGTAGGCTTAATGACACCGTCAGCTGTTTTGCTTAAACAACTTCACGTATAGCTGTGATGTTAGCTGTGTTGGGCGTAATGCTCGAACTCGGGGTGCTCGAATCAATGAACGCATTCCAAAGTGGCTCCGCAAACAGATGGAAAATGCGACGATTGAACGTGGTGAATGGAGAAGTTAAGTTACCTCTGCAATTACGAGGCACTTGATGATCACCGGTTGCCAAGTTATCCCCGATGCGTGCGTGCTGATGGCTCACTTGTGTACTAGTGATTCTTTCACTGTGGCTCAGCGGCAATTTGTCGCACAGCTTTGCATCTATACTTATTCGTCGTGCTTTGAAAAGCTGCACCTTGTGATACCCATACTCGAGCAGACTCCAGTGCATTCTACATTAACCTTGAATTCTAAATTCCGGGCAGAGTTTTGACCAATGAACAATGATTTATAACGGGTAAAAAAGCAGGTGCTTGACGTGTGCCATATTCAAACGCCAAAAATTGCGTAACCCAACCAACGGAGACATCGTTTTGTCTCACTCAATAGAACATTACAACGGCTTTCGAACGAACTGTCACTCTTTCAAATCCAGCATTGCTTGGAGCAGCTACAGGTTTCAAGGCAAAGTCACAAGGCGCGAACAATAGGCCGACTCACGAAAATTCCCAATCACACCTCGTGTAACCTGCCCCATGTCCACGCTGACACATTAGACTAGCACCCCAGAGACGACAGCCTGCAAGCGCACAACTGCAACTTGAACCCTGTGACCTCGTTGTCAACGTCAATGACAGCAAATCCTTTAACCACAGAGGGTGAGTTATTCAAATAGTTTGTACTATTGGCTCAAAAAGAGTGATGCCCAGTGTCAGAGTTTATAGTATTATGTGGATCAAGTTCCAAACTTTTAGAGGGACTACCGTAAAGTAACTATTGCAAGGATTGCCATGCTAGTCGCGTCTATGGCGGATGTGGACAACATGTCACTTGCCAACATTGAATAGCAGTGCATTCCTCACCAGCCAATACCAGGTCCCATTTGGTCGCACATGGAAAATCTTGTGGTCGTCCATTCCCTTGATCGCAGGCCAACTTTCAACCTCATGCATGAAATGTAAAACTTTTCTGGTGATGGCTCTCGCAAGATCATCTTACTTCACTCGATTAGGGTCGGACAGAGATTTTCGAACTCTAACCTCTAACTGCTGTGTGCGGAGAAAGTTAACAATAGATCCTAATACTGGATCACCGACCCTTGCCAGGTAACCCATCATTACCTTAGCCATGGTCGCTTCCATGACTTTGGCGAGTACAGGAAGAAGTGTTACCGGACGGTAATTGGCAGGATCAGACGAATTCTTCTGAAAGAATCCGGCAGGTGGTTGGGCTAGGTGAATGGCTGCTACCTGCAGTGCTTTAGGATGAAGGTTATCCCCGCCAGGAGAGCTGTGTGTACGCAAGGATAGTAGCTTTTTCAGAACCATTTTTGCTGTGAATATGATGCTAGATAACACAGCTGGTGAGGTGACAGAAGCAAGTATTATGTTTGAGGCTAGTACCCCTTGGAAAGTAGGCCAGTAATGGGCCCATGAGGCGCTGGCAGACATTTTTCTTGTTTGTGTATACCCACCAATGGCTGTGAGTGGTGGGATTCTGCGCTGCAACTTCCGAAATGTTCATTAGGGAGAAAAATATCATGGATGGTCTAAGTGCATGCAGTTCTTTGATCGAAACGACCAGCGGACTGTACGGTTTGGTTTCATTTGCTACGACGAATACCCCGATGCATAGCACGCAAACATGCAATATATTACTCGTCATCCGTTTCGGTCCACATTCGTTTAAAATGCTACCTAGACATTCAAGACTGAGTGAAGTAAGTGGTCGAACTGGCACCGAAGATTCGCGAAAAACTTGTTCATAGTTGGCGTACATAATAATTGGTGTACACACACAACAAAAAGGCGGCCAACGCCTCATGGGCCCATTACTGGCCTACTTTCCAAGGGGTACTAGCCTCAAACATAATACTTGCTTCTCTCACCTCACCAGCTGCGTTATCTAGCAGCATATTCACAGCAAAAATGGTTCTGAAAAAGCTACTATCCTTGCGTACACACAGCTCTCTTGGCGGGGACAACCTTCATCCTAAAGCACTGCAGGTAGCAGCCATTCACCTAGCCCAACCACCTGCCGGATTCTTTCAGAGGAATCCGTCTGATGCTGCCAATTACCGTCCGGTAACACTTCTTCCTGTACTCGCCAAAGTCATGGAAGCGATCATGGCTAAGGTAATGATGGGTTACCTGGCAAGGGTCGGTGATCCAGTATTAGGATCTATTGTTAACTTTCTCCGCACACAGCAGTTAGAGGTTAGAGTTCGAAAATCTCTGTCCGACCCTAATCGAGTGAAGTAAGATGATCTTGCGAGAGCCATCACCAGAAAAGTTTTACATTTCATGCATGAGGTTGATAGTTGGCCAGCTATCAAGAGAATGGACGACCACAAGATTTTCCATGTGCGATCAAATGGGACCTGGTATTGGCTGGTGAGGAATGCACTGCTATTCAATGTTGGCAAGTGACACGTTGTCCACATCCGCCATAGATGCGCCTATACTAAATTGGGTCCTACAATCTACAGAGAAGCCCTCAGGAACCTGACCTCCATGTGCTGATGCAGGACGACCTGGGTTATTCCAGACAGTCGGAATCCGTTTCAAAATGTTGTAACCGGCACGCTGTTCGGTTGCGAACGGCATTTGGAATTTTGGATTCATTCATCTTATCTATAAGGCGTAATGCCTACGTGTGTTCCTTATTCGAATACGCAATCCAGGCTTAGCACCCTTGGCTAAAGCGTGACCTTGCCGCGCGCGAAACATCCGATGATCGAGTAACAATATTTTCACTAGATTGTGCAACCTTCCGTACCAACAGCGACTGAAGGCATTCGGAGGGTTCAATTGGCGCTACAGGTGGCTGCTTGGAGACCTCATATTAATCTACCAGAATCTGAATGACCTCACTCACGTATGCCGCCACGTACTGCAACTCATCCTGAACACCAACCTCAGAGGCAATATTCTGAAACGGAGTCAACAACGCAATCGGTTTTACATTAAGGCTGGACGAACGTCAGCTCATAGCGACTCAGTGATTCCGCTATAAGTAACCATCGAACGTTTCAGTGCCTAGGCTATTTGGGTGCTCAACGACAGCCTGAATGTCAGGAACTTAATCCGACCGGACGCATTATTAGGACCATGTGCCAGTGGACCAATTTAATCGTTAAGACCCTTGCAAAAGAGAATAAGTGTAGTAACAGAAATGGGTTGGGATGATCATCTATGCTAGTGAAGGATATGTTCAAACTATCCGACGGTGTTCTACTTGCAGTGCGGAAGCCGCCTGATGCGATTGCCGAGCGCTTTCTCCATTGTAGCCCTCGTGATCACGCGACATCCGTTCACAATGTTTGCTTCTAATTGGCTCAATGTACGCGGCCTTGTTTTGTACACACGCCGCTTCAGATAGCCTCATAGAAAAAAATCCATGGGGTTCAAAGTAGGAGAGCGAGCAAGCCACTCCATTTGTCCACCGCGTCCGAACCAATTGTGACCAAATTTGTCGGAGAGGTATGCACACACCGTCTTAGCTGAATGTGCAGGTGCACCATCCTTCTGCCACCAAATGGTCTGCAGGCCCCTTCGACATCCAGCTGTGGAACCACAAATGTCTGCAGGACTTTCGAGCACGACGATGCTAGGAAAAGTTAGGGCTTAAGTACTTCAAACCAACAACCCACTGGTCACATTCCCGGAAAGGAAATATGGGCCCAAGCTTTTCTGGCTTGTTAATCCAGCTTAAATCATCAGTGTTTCACTGTAGTGCATACATGCTAGGTAGCTTTTCGTGGGTTGCTGGTAGCCAAAGATTACTGTTTCATTGTTTCATGCAGATGAAACAGTGACACATCCGTAAAGATGATCGAACAAGTATCCCCGTGATGCAGAAACCAGCGGCAAAATTCATACCGCTTCTCTGGGTAGCACGGGTTTAAAACCTGCACTTGAAGTGCCCGGAACCTTCGAAATTTTCGTTTCCGTAATATCCGGTGTATCACGTATCGCCTCGTGTCACAGTGCTGTGCTATGCAACGAATGCTGAGCTCGGGATTCTTTGATACTTCACTGACACATCGCAAGCTATACAGTTGTCCGTGGTGATGCGTGGCGGTCCGGTTCTCTTCATGTCACACACACTCCCAGTTTGCTCGCACTTCTTCACTAGGTTAAGCACATATAGGGCGGTGTTCGGAAGCATTCCTACGTCCATTGCATAATATCTTCAGGAAGTTGATGCGGCATTTAAGCTGCACTCATTACATAGCCGAATAATCAGCGCGCTGAGTAACAGGCACGTTTCGTGATCGCGACTGCCGTGTCTCTTCGTGCTGCTTTACCTGAGGCAGTGATTCAATGACAATGATACGACTTGCACTGCCTAAAATCGCCCTTACCTAATCCAAAACACCCGGTTCGCTGAGATACCATCACGTGCGCACATTCACGCCACGGTTTTTGTTGCTCGCTTCCGCTTGCTTACGCTGACTTGGCTGGGTACCTGGATGTTTCGCTTTGGCCAGCGAGACGCACAGATAACCATTAATCGCTTCATGGCATACGGTTAGCCATGACCTTCAGCCTTCAGCACGCAGTTAGCTGACAGCTAACAACCGCCGGAAACACTCTGTGGCTGTCTGTAAAACTCTCGCTCGGTGACCAAAACAGGCCAATGTGGCCTAATGTGACTTACGCTTGCACTCAGCTGAGCGCTGCACTAAACCACTCGTCTGCCGAGAATTCCATACGTCCTCACCACTAGCGTGCGAGAGCAATTCATATTTCTGTACGCGTACACCACAGGTAGTACGCATGTTGCAAAATTCGCTAAACCTTGGATGGCTTTTGGGTGGTGGGGACAACAACCGTAAACGACCGGCATTCACCATAAGCGAGTCCCGGTAGGTCCATGAACCGCGCTTCCCATTCTGGAACGCGTTCATCTGCCTTTTTCAGCCAGACCAACTCTAATCGATGCAAGTTGTTAAATAAATCATATTCTCTATGGTTCTGCCTGGAATGCACATCTATCACACTGATAAAATGCCTACGTCTATTATCTCATTTGTACGACCAGATAGTAGGCAAGTTTGAGTAATTGGAGACCACCAACGTTACCACGGTTGGAGTAAGCCTGGCGAACTGTGTAGGCTAAGCCTCCCCAATAAGTGCCGCTCTTATCCTGAGGAAAACAGATTGTAATGCCGTAAGCAAAACGACTCCAAGATTCCAAAAGTTCAACTGCTGGTGTAATACCACACGTGGTTCCCATTTGAATAATGCGGTTCCCAGTTTGCTCGGAATCACTACACGTAAGACTACTTCCAATCTTCCGACGGAAGGAATGGAAATTGCAAGCCGGTATAGCGAATGTTGGGTTACGGGGACTTCCAAGGACAGTCCTCATTTAAAATTAATATCGCCTCCAACTGGATCGGAAACTGAAGAGCATAGCGGAGTTCTTCAGATGCAAGCATCACCGGTTTCCAACGGTACGTCTCCGAGTATTTTGATCCCTAACCGCGACCTGTTGAAAGGTGTAAAGCAACAACTACCTGTACTGAGCGTACTGTGCGCGAATATAACAGCGTCCAACTCAACATATATAAGAGGCAGACAGTTGGATGACCTCAACCAGTGGGATATTATTAGTAACCTCATCGGAGTTGTACTGAAACACGTACTCGTAGTGTGTATTACGCGACACCCCAACTAAGCCCTTCGGAGAGCCAAGGCTTCTGTGCGTTGTGCTGAACTCCATCACTGAAGTAGAAACAGTACTACTGTCGACAAGCAGTCTCAGAAATGTACACTGCTCCATCCGTATCTTTTCAGACATGCTATGGGGCGAGCGATATGGAGTTAACTGCACTTTAGAGGACTACCGGAAGGAACCTTCAACCAGAACCATAAATGTTCACAGGCTTCTTGAAACTGAAGAATGTGGTGAGCATGATATGATAACCCAAGATAAAAATCAATAGTGTTATATTAGTGAAACACTCTGCTTGTATGATGGGCTAGCGAAATCCATGTCACGGCTGCATACCTCATCGAACTACAAAGGAAGTGGGCCGAGAGTGTTGAAGGTGGTCTTACAAGCAAAACGTATGGTAGTACGGCTGCTAAGAAGTTGGTACATGTTTCGTTGCAGGCTACCATCTGAGCTTCGGATGAAGAAAGTCAGCGATATGCATACTACAGATGATACGTCACTCAACCAACCGAACGCGATGGGATGTATAAAAGAACAATGCACCAGTAGTGTGTATAATGAAGCCATAAAGCCTGTAGCCGAAGATAATAACCAGATACCTTACACTGTACGTGGAAGATTAGACGATGAATAAGACGTTGAATCCTTCACCAAGTACACACCGAAAAAGGATTTGTCGCTGGCCACCAACTGGTCGGCGAAACTTCACGTATAAGTTGCACATCCTCCAAAACATTGATTAAATCTGAGAAATTTCAGTTATGTACACTAACGCCCAAGGGCTCCTCACTAAACTCAGCGAAGTTTGGCTACGTCAGGTTGAGAATGTTTGGGACCTAATTTCTATTTCCGAAAATTGGTTACACCAAGTGACTGCTGCTGAGGGTGAGATAGCAGGAATGTCACTCATCCGGAACGATCAACACAACAGCGGAGGTAGGGTCCTTCTATACTACCGCCACGACCTGCAATGTGCAATAGTTGATGATTTGGAAACACACGTTACTGACGCACTTTGTTGCCGTCTCCGACTAAGTCACAACGACGCAAGTCACGTAGCTGTCGTTTGCTACCACCCAACGTCCACCCCGGAAATGGATTCCCGCTTGATACGTATCCTGAACAGAGTATCACACACTAAGTACAACCAAATTCTCATCTCTGAGGACTTCAATCTACACGATCTGAAGGTATCGGCATTACCCATTGAGCAGTTCTAAGCAGACTTGTGTGAATTTCTCGCTAATATTCCCTTGTACAATCATGTCAACAGGCTAACTAAATTCAGGACAGCAAACAAACTGTCTAAATTGAACCTTGTGCTCATGAATTAAGAGCTGATAGTTGACAAGTTATTGATGGATAATCCATTAGGTCTCAGTGACCATGCAGTAATAATGTTCAACTATGTGAGTTATGCAGAGTATCCATCTGAACACTCGGAACTAACTCACACAAACACACGCTACCGTGTCTTGAAAGAACTTGTCGACGCATCTGCTTGGGAATTCTCAAACAACGGTCCCTTGGATAACGTTTAGACAGAATTCGTTGAATGTCTCAGCGACATCACCAACAGAGCATCAGAGACCAAGCCCCTTCGTCCCGCAAAAATGCCTTCATTTTTAAAAAGAAGCAGGACTCGAAAATGCATGGCGATAATGGATGCAGTATTTCGTGCCTACAAGATTAACCCCGACTCAGAGACTTGGGGCAATTTCCTGACCCATCGCAACCATTTCACTGCACTTGTCCCTGAGGACAACGTAAGTTACCAACAGTACCTAGCCAAAAATATCCATGGCAAACAACAAACTACGGTTTTGGCATAGCAACAATCATCATAAAATAAAGCATGGCATCCCTTCACTTTTCACGACAGGCGGTAGAGTACAAAGCGTCGAAGAAGCAGCTAATGCCATGGGGCTACCATACACCCCAACCTTCGAACTCGCAGCCTCTACCTGTCCCATAATGTCATGCACAGTACCGACTCCATTCTTTACACAGGTAATTTTTAACCCATCAAGTATGTTAAGGAAGTTTCACATCACGAGCATTGCTCTCCGGGAGCCGACAACATCCGCCCGAATGTACTGAAGGCTGCGGCCACTAACCTAGCTGAACCACCGTCACAGTTCTTCCAAAGAAGCTTCGGTGAACAGCAAGTCCCCACTATGTGGAAGCGTGGTACTATAACTATAATTTGTAAAGACGTTAACCGTTCAGAGCTTGCAAAATATCGCCCAGTGACTCTCCTTCCTGTGCTCGCGAAGGTGATGGAAGCGATCGTCGCTGAGGCTCTAATTGACCACCTGGAAAAATGCAACAGCTTGGCACTGCAGCAGCATGGTTTCCGTCAACACTGGGCATGCACCACCAACCTGATAACGGTACGATGTAGTTGGACAGAAGTGGCTGACGATGGGGTCGGAGTTGATATAATCTCTCTGGACTTATCTAAAGCTTTCGACTGCCTGGATCATCGCATCCTACTTCACGGGTAACAGGGCTACGGAATCGGAGATCCTGTCCTTGGTTGGAGTAACAACATTCTTCACCAACGGAAGCTACAAATGCGTGTGAGGGTATCACTCTCTAACCTGACTGAGGTGGAATGTGGTGTCCCACAAGGCTCAGTACTGGGATCGTGCTCATTCCTGGTGTTTATCAACCAGCTGGCAAGAGTTATCTCCACAAATTTCCTGCTTTTCGCCGATGACGTCAAGATATGGCGGGCGATAATTAACAATGAAGATCACCATCTGCTCCAACATGATCTAAGTTGCATTTATGAATGGTTAATGAGGAACCTGCTTCAGTTGAACATAGCCAAGTGCAATGTGATCCACCTGCGTCACCAGCCGGTGAGTGGTTACAAGCTTGGACACCACACTTTGCAGAAGGCTTCTCAGGAGCGCGATCTGGGTGTGCTGGTAAAGGAAAATCTCGGGTGTGAGAAACAAGCAGAGGAGCTTTCGAGAACCGGCAATCAACATTTCGGCCTTCTTTGCAGAGCGTTCGGTCGGTTTAAACCCTCAATTTTCCCCCAAATGCTTAACGCCTATGTGTGACCGCAAGTGAAATTTGTTATCCAGGCATGGCAGCCAGGGCAGAAAGTGGATCTCGTTGCTGTCGAGACTCTTCAAGGAAGGGCAATCAAGGACCTTAGGGGTCTCTTTCATCTGCTCTATCAGCTTAGACTGAAATCTCTAAGAATGTACAGCAGTCGATATGGGGGGATCTCATAATGGTTTACCAGATTCTGAAGAAACCAAACCACATTTGCCGTCCGCTGCTGGAATTGAACCACAACTAACCTAAGAGGTCATTCTCTGAAACTGACAATACAGTATATCCCGCTTGAATGCCGTAGAAATTTCTTTTACCTCCACCTGTGCCAGCCTTAGAACGTCCTTCCTACTTATGTCGTCTCTGCTCCCAAGCTGGCGACATTTAAATAACGAGTTGACGATGTGTCGTTGCATTTGCATTTCATTGCATAACTTTTAGCCAGGGGATACAAAACGCAATCAAACGGTGTCTTACCAAATTAATAACCAATGGATTTCTACTTTTCATACGCGAACATCTCCGCTATGCTACTTAAGGGTATGGTGAGTCCACCAAAACGCTTTTCAGGTTTTAATGCGATTATATTTTCGCAATAATTTTTATTGCTTTTGTACCCCTAATACACCATTCTTCCCTTGATCCGTTGTTCCATTGTCCACAGTCTCCATGCGCAAAGACCTCACCTACTCAAGCTACTCAAGGCCATCGTTATCGATCGACAGCGCCCAAAACCGTGTGTCCGAAAACAACTGATCTTAAACCTACCGTGGTAGCGTACAACGCACCAATTCAGAATTGCTTTCATGCGACTTTGTTTTGCATGCCTTGTTAGTTGCTGGTATGTGATTGATGTGTGAGAACGCAATGAATGTCATCCCACAATCGTCGGTTTCTGCTATTCTTATTTGGAAGTATAAAGGGAAATTCATGATTCAACTAAAGTAGTAAGTCAACTATAGTCAACTATATTTTGCGTCATTCTCCTCTGTAGGTGTATACCCTGTGAGCTTCTTACCAGCAATACCTCTACAGATGGATTGGGATGGTTGAACTGGACTTAACCACAACTAAACTTGGCCAGATTTTCAGCAGTCAACCGTAAAAGCACTTGATCACTATTTCGTCCTTTCGTGAGTCGTCCCAGTGCTCATTCATGTTGCTAATTGTGGTGTTGGAAACAAAACGGCAATAACAGGCAGGTCAGTGAAGAGCCAGCTGCACTGCAGCATATCTGGCAACTTCGTCCTGTCTGCCACTGTACCGTGATCCCGTGATTTGAACTTCTAGATAATAGGAATACAGCTTGAGCTTTATGGCACGCTTGAAAACGCAATAAGATTAGCCATGAGCGGATGAAGTGAGGTGTACTGTTAATTAAGAGTGTATTATAAGGAGAAATTCATCACATCTAGGCTCACTCAGACAGCCGTCACACACCCGGAAAAGCACTGTACGCGCGTTTCATCCTTTCGGGAATCGTCAGCAGTGCACATTCCATCGGCCCTGGTTGGGCTCGAACCCGCAACTCGACTGTTGCCAGTCCGTGGTGGAGACCACTGAGCTACGGGGGACGGCAACAACCATCGTGAATAAGTTACCATATGTGATATAGCGCCACTCAGTGGTCTCAACCACGGACTGGCAACAGTCGAGTTGCGGGTTCGAGCCCTACCAGGGCCGATGGAATGTGCACTGCTGACGATTCCCGAAAGGATGAAACGCGCGTACAGTGCTTTTCCGGGTGTGTGACGGCTGTCTGAGTGAGCCTAGATGTGATGAATTTCTACCTATACCATTCAACTCCCCCTACTACTCTTCTGCAATTTAGAGTGTGACGGCCAACTGAATGAGTCCAGCTGACAATAACTCAAGCTTGTTCGCAGCTAGCCTACGTTATGCCCGGTTGATTCTCCCCGTACTCTATTAAGCAAGGAAAAGAGAAGCCTACCGATCTACTAAAGTTTTCCCTTTTATCATAGTTATAATAACGTGCGGTTGGTAGACTGTTAGGAATGCACCTGTGGAAGGCAAATCAAGTACAGTAACCGCAGAAGCATATCTCACATGTCCTACATTCAGCGCGAATCCCACGAAAATACACGTGACGTAGTTGCCCTTCATCTACAGGTTTGATTCACTTAAACAACTAGCCCCTTCTTTCTGGCATCGAAGAGTTGTATTCATAACCAACTGATTGAAGCTCCGTTGCATCACTCAACAATATCTGACACAGGCCGCGTGAGCACAAGTTTTACTCTTCCAAGTGAGAAAAGGAATTGTGCTGGACTCACAATTTGTATTGCAAATCCATTTGAGCGACTCTACATGCAGACTGGTCATTTCCGTGGTATTAATATGTTGGACCGATTTCGCCTATTCCTATGAAGGACTAATACCACAATGTGTGCGTTTGTTAACTGAAAAATTTGGAACCCTTTTGCTAACATGGCAAATTGCCATCGTCTTTTCAATTCCAGTCAAGTTCTACTGGCACATCTTTTCGGTGGCTATTCAGGACGGAAATCGGAGCACAAACATTTGGTTGTTGGAAAATGTCAGCATGAATGGGCACAAATCTATCATAATGCCGGAGCATAAAGGGGGAACAAATCGTCGAAAAATGTTTGCATTTTCGCTAAATGAGAGGCAGCACTGTCGATGTATTACCTGGAAACATCAACAGATGGATGGTCGAACGCGCCAAACTGTAGGCGAAACACTCGCGCCCCAACCGAGTGTGCGGGGAATGCAAATCAGCTTTGATGCCGGCGACTGCGGATGAACATAGAATGACCTCTCCGAAGGGCATGTCCAACAGTAAATGAAATGATCTGTGTAACGCCGCTACAATGTGGCACAGTGGTTACAGTTGCATTGGCTATAAAGCTAGGAGTTACTCGCAAAGTCGGATACATTTCGGTGTGTGTCGACACGCCGAATGAACACAATTAACGTCAAATCAGGTCAAGTGAGGAATGTGACTTACGCACCTACGCACAATCCATGGACAGGAATAAATGGTGAAAAATATCGCAAGCGACTAGTTGCGAAAAAATCACCTTACAATTTGAGAGCTAATCACACGAAAAAGGTTATGAATATGCTACACGTGATATTTATCGTTTCGGAAGGGCGCGATATGCTGGCTAATACATAAAGAACAAGACATTTTACAAACCTGTACATTACTCCATAAATAATCACGTGTTCTTACGTAACGCTAACAGCCCAGAGTTTACCCGCCGGGAAATCTCAGACTTTCGTGGCTTTGCATAAAGCAGTGTCATGGGTCTGAGACTGAGCAATGCAAATATACATTCTGTACTTTGTGAAGCGAGAGTTCGTCGGGATTCGAGAATCGGTTGTGGCAACAAGAGGCGTCGGAAACAGACAGCTGTCCCATCGTTGTCGTGTGCATTCATAGATCTGGCGACAGTTCATTTTCTATATGTAATGCGATGCAGTGAGTGACTAATGAACTCGCCTGAATCGGTGTTTTCATTGTGGACTACAATTAGATGTCGATAGTTGAACAATATGGAATGCATGAGAGGAGTGTCGGAAAAACGGTCTTGTGGGTTAACAATGGAAGACGACCCCACCAGAAAATTACGACGGCCTTTCAATGCTAAAATTATTGAATGGTCTCTTGCAGGTAATATTGACCAGAGTCTGACAACATCTCGCCCAAGTTTCGGAAGTGGTAAGACTGCATTATGCATGTGTCGTCCAGAGGATGCCAAAGAACGGTCGTACTCCCGGACGTCCTCCGCATTAAGGTTCGTACCGACCAGCGACTGACTATTCATAGTGAGCGATTCCACACGTGGGTCGGAAGCGGTACCGCGACATAGGTGAGTGCACTGGGACCCTACGGTACTGGCTGTGTCAGTGGGCCGGTGGAAGGCGAAGGTCAGGTCACTCTAAATCCCAGGGAAGCTGCTGCATTACAAATGTGCGCATGCAATGCTCACGCTTAGCTGCTTCATGACTTCACCATACTTCATTGTGGTATGTGCGATGTGGGGCACGACCTATTGGTTAGAGAGGTCCATTGGGGTATGCAGCAGACATTAATGCACATACAGTGTACAGTGTACAGTGTGCAAATCTAACTTTTGTTTCCTTCATGAGCCGGAGGATTCTTCTGTGTATTACATCATTGATGCTGGGAGGCGTCATGGACTGGAGCATGCGATGCGGACCTACCGAATGCCGTATTGGCTTGATTACTTCAACCAACAATTGTAACATCACCTAAAGGACACTTCCCCTGCACAATTTGATCGATCGGTCTTCCTTGCGAGTATATTTTACGTTCTTCTTCACTTTACTGTTGATCACGACTGGGTCGGTCTCCTGAGGTAACCAATTTAAGCTCCCAACTCTAATACTTATACCCACGCAAGGCGCATTGCTATTGATTCCCTGGCGATAAAAAGGTGCTTTACTCAAAAAACCAGCTGATGGTACGTGTTAGGTGGCTTGACTGTCCACACTATATACACATAAAAACAGCTCTAAAGATGAGTGACGTAAGTGATGGTTTACTTGCTTTAATAACCTCACCGGCACACGGCGAGATGGGGCATGGAAGTGCGGGTGAAATACATCGAGAGAATAACCCACGTGAAAGCAGGTCCTCGGGTCCCCAGTAATGGCCGTATTACTTCAATTATACATGATATTAATCTGAACTTATTATCTTGTAAAACCACAAAATCTCCCCGAAATATTTGACCGACAAATAATGTGTATCCACCAAGAAGCTTAGACTGTTTTGGAAAATTTAAAACATATAACATCTGCTCCTTGCGATTTTGCCGCACACCAAGAATCGTAATATCCAATTGAACTGTACCTTTCACTGACGAAGAATATACCTTCGTTTTTTACTCACCAAAATTTCATATTGCTCATGAAGGAGCAAGGCATTACCTGTATATATTTGACCTGCACCAAATATGGACGCAGCTGCTCATTTAGAGATAAGTCTATCCATTAGGATAGCCGAACATTGCTGCTCAAGTGTTGCTCAAATATTGAATAGGTTACTCAGAGGAAGTAAAGATAGAAATCAAACTAGCTCCATATACATTTGATTGAATCCTCAAAAGGAAAGTTTTCGTCCGGCGCGTTTTATTCACGCTGCAAATGTACGATACCCTATTCAGATGCGACACATTGCCTAAAACTAATGCGTCCGATGCGAGTTTATAAGTTTGTTGAATTCAAACAACTACTTTGTCTTAATCATAGTTTTCGGTAAACTTTTCTAGTGGATCACTACTGGACGTTCGAAGTGTAGAGAAGGTGAGCAACCTGCTTCGAATCCGATACTACTACAAGCTTCTACCGGTATCCACGGATGTGGAGTATCAGTCTCAACACGGGGAAATCACTCGGATGCAATGTCCAATAGGTCAATAGAATAACACCAAATCTGAACTGATGGTTGAAGAGGATGTGCATCCCTAGCCTCATGCATCGGCCTGTGTAGGGTAAATCGTCGAGTGAGCAATCTGAAATCAGCCGGACCATTTTGGCCATTACAGCGCGATCATTAGTATGAGGGTGTGTGTGGAAAACTTGTCACTTGTTATACGGGAGCAAAATTGGAGAATGTTCGGAGAAGAAGGAGGTTACTGGATGCCCTGGAGAATAGTTCGACAGTAGCTTTGCACCAAGCTTACATTGGTAATCGTTGAAATACCAGGCTTAAGGTTACTATTAAAAATAATGAAAAGACCCCACCTTGCAACCGGCTTGAGCACTCTTGCGGCTATCACATCAGGTGTTGAGCGCCTATTGACTAAATGAAAAATGGCAGCTGTGGAGTGAGCATATTAATAATCATGAGTACTCAGGATTATTCATGATCAAGCAAAAATCCACCCAAACTGCCTCCAACTGCTAGCGTCGTTGTGGGTAGTCGTGACTCAAGTGTGCTAGCCACTGTCCTCTAGACAGCGATAGGAATTAAGTAGAGATGTATTGCAATCAACTTGTAAGTCACGACTGTGCGCCCTCGTTCCCCTTGACTTAAGGGCATGGGCCGTTTGTGAGCAACATAAACGGCGAATGATGCACACCCCGACGAGTCAAAATAGAACGAAACGACCGTCTGGTACTTTCTGGATTAGTGGTTAGCTATCTAACGTGTAGGCTATTGTGATGTACTCAGTAAACACTCTTTTATTGTCTAAGTAAGTGTTCCGAATTTGATTGCGAAACGCTGCAGCCAGATAGCACAAGACATTGCGAGGCCTGCACTTGTTACTACCTCAAGACTAAGTGAAATCCATGGATCATACTTACTTTTAGTAGTTCTCATAGAACACTGTCAGCGTACTGCAAATAATAGACCCACAAAAGTGTCTTGTGTTACAACTTATAATGGGACCTGTGTAAAAGAAATGCCATTCGAATTAATGGATACCCTTGGGCTACGCGTGTGTACCGGTAATAGGGTCAGTCAAGTTGCCAACATTCACCCTGGCATCAGATCGACATATTGTGTAAGATAGATACGTAACTCTTACCCAACTGGTCCTCACATACATCCTGAAGCCCAATGTGGCCGCGAAATAATGCGAACTTGGCTCAAACCTAAACGCAGTCGACATGGAGTGTGCGGTCCTCCGATTATCACAGTTACAACATTAAAGCCGATTGCTGAGCGCAATTTTCATCAAATTCACCAAGGCGAGCAAACCATGTGTTACACATGTATGCGAATTGTAGCAACCGGATAAAAATGGTTAACGATGAACTTTGTGCAGAAGTGCTGGGAAAATGGAACTAAGTCAACAGCAGTACGCTGGTACACACCGCACGGACGCTTCGCTGCCAAACGACCACAACCGATCGCGCATGGGTAGAGTATATCGCGAAGACACCCACCCCTACACGGATTCGAACCGACTATCTAAGTATTGCAAGCCAGGCACGCAATCCTTTCTGTCACCTGCGGTAGAGGTGAAAAAGAGAGGCTCGTGCGTGCGCTCGGATTTATTCAACACTTAAATTACTCACTATGACAATGCGCCGGCTGGATCTTCCCTGATAGTGAGATTGTCTCTGACGAAATAAGACGTAATACCACTACTCTCAACCACTCTACCATCCACATTCGGCCTACACTGAGTGCTTTCTGCTACGTCGGCTCGAGGTGGCATCACTTTTACACTGACAAATTTCAGTGAGCTGCTGTTCGTCACTTCTAGATAAATACTTAATACTGAGAATATGCAGCTAGTAGAGTTGTCTCTGTGCAGCTACAACCAATATCTTTCAGGCAAATCTACCTATTATGAGGGTACATATTCTCGAAATCTCAAGTCGGCACAGCGCGAGTCCAGGAGTTTCTTTAACTCTGAGACCGACTTTGCTTTGACTATGTCTGCAGGCAGGTTGTTCCAAGTACTCACCACCCTCCGCTCGAAGCAGAGTTGGTGAGCGACCCGCTCCAAATCCGGCACGACAAACTTGTACCGTTGTCCTCCTGTGCTGCTTGGTGTGCGCAGATGAAGCAGATGCCTCAACATGTGGTATTCGCCCAGATGTAATATCCGGTGTGTCATGATAAGGTCAACCTGCATTCGACGATCAGACAGGGTGTACAACCCTAGTCCCTTGCATCGGTCTTCATATGGCACACCTCATCTATCAGGGATTAGGCTTGTGGCCACTTACTGTATCCGCTTAGTCCTTTGCACCTCGCCCAGTCTGAGCGGACAGTACGCGGGTAAGCTGTACTCAAGCATTGGTCTGATGATAAAAGAGAAGTGGCGGATTGCAACCTCTTCGGACGAAATGCAGGCGGCTGCGTTTGAGTGCCCAGAGCATGCGCAGTTCGTTTTGGTAAAGTTTGTTCATGTTTTCAACGGATTTCAACTCGCAGGGTGAGAGTACACCGAGAGCTTTCACGGATGGCGATGGGTATAACTGTTGGCCGGCCAGCCTGCCCAGGTCCGTGGATACCGACTTGACCGGATTGATCGGAAGGTTGACCTTTGCTGACCACCTGGAGAGGCGGTCAAGGTAATGCTGAAGCAGGTCATAGTTGTCAGGCGCCTCAATAATCCTTCGTAGCTTAAGGTCATCTGCAAATAAGGCGCCAAGTCGATTGAGAAGCTGAGTCAAATCGTTGAGGTGGATCCGGAACAAAATGGGCCCAAGGACTGTGCCCTGCTGGACGCCACTGGTCGAGGGCTACCATGAGTTGAAAAGAATGCTAGAAAAGTTTCTAAGGCTGTATCGATGCACTACATGACGACATTTCACGGAACTTGGAATGTATTTACGCGTATCTTCAAATGATGAAGGTTATGTACTCGCTAGCATTAGCCTCTGCATTTCCCATGATATATATATATATATATATATATATATATTTATATATATGGGTGTGAATACGAAAAAGCATTGCAGGCTTACATAATGGATCACACTCTGTTGTTTCCCTCGTTGAGCCCGGGGTGCGGCTGAAGAACCGACCAGACAAGGAGTCCGACCTGCGGAGGTAGGTGAAAGAAAATGAAGGCAATAGCTCAGTTAACTTCAAGCACCTCGTCGGAAATACAAAAGACGCAGGAGGACATTTAGGATGATGCAACAAAGCAATCGAAGTGGGTTTGAAAAATTCACGTGACCCAGTTTGCTTGCGTCCCGCGTGTCCAGTGTCTACGTGTGTGCACACACACGCACATTCGCCGGAGACAAAAAAGTTCAAACGGATTGCGGATAATGGCCCATCTCATGGTGCACACTGCACTGCACTTGACGCGACTATTTTTGGCCACAGTTGTGGCGTTCGGCTTTGGACTGGTTGCGAACGCCAACACCTGAAAATGCCCAAATTCTGGGCCGTGTATCGCACACGCGGACGTACAGTTGTGTGTGCGCCTACGCACACACACACATACAACACCCAGAGGAAGCAATCGAACGTGACACCCCGTGGGACGTAAATGGGAACCTGTCGCTTGCACCAAGAACCTGTTACAAGCAGAAGCTACGGAGCGACCGAACTAAGTGGGGCACAGATAACGACATTTAAAAAATGTCACGCCCCGGGCACAATCGTTCTGAAGCATATTCCGCACTCTAACAAAGCCAATGGCGAAAAACCAAGCGGTGCAGTAGAAAAATGACAAAGCAAGCTGTATGTATGATGCGAACGGATGTAGTAAGCATAACATACGAGCCGTAATGGAGCCCGATTGTCAAGTTAATGGACTACTGTCTCTACTGATAAACAAACGTTAGGAGAAGGGTAAACTTACGGCTATGACCATACTAATTCCAATTTACAAAAGTTCTGCTTAGATAGAAGTAATGTACCATAAACTAAATCAAACAAAGTGTTTGTTCAGTAAAAGCTAGTTTCGGCCAGTAAATAAAAGACGAAATTACACGGGTAAGTATCCGCAGGACGACAAAGTAATAACCGGGGGCGGATAACACATTGCAACTTGTTAGCCGATAATCATGACAGAAAATAACCCATGAAGTTGCAATCTTGTGAAGATGTCATCGGTCGAATTTTGATCATTGGGTGCTCCACAATATACACTAGCAAAGACTTTGGTTGCCATTCCTCCGCCGTGTGTAACGTTACAGCTGGTTGTCAGTTTCAGGGAAGGTGGAATTTTAGAAAATAACAAAATAGTGTTTTGTTTTGCGGACAAAATTAAAAATGTTCTGTTTGCCCACACAGGGACATATTTTCGTGGCTCGAGAGCAAAGACGCCCCTTCACTAAGAAAGGGTACTAACCAACCTGAAATAACGAGGTTCCTATGTATAAGCTAAAAATAATTGCAAACATCTGCGTCTCAGCCGCGTACGGCCGATCCGAATCGACGGTCTCGCCATGTTGTGGACCATTCTTCACCAATTTGTTACACATCGCTGAGCTTAGATTTATTCAACTCGGATTTAGCAGCTTTACGAGGTGCCTACCTCTCTTCCAGATTATTCTTATTGTTTCAACGTCTGATTCACATCTGCGTTCGTGACGTCTTTTGCTGCTGAAAGTCAACAACGCAATAATCCGGTTTCAAGCACTTTGTGGATTCCCTGCACTTGTATGAAGGATAGTTCTTGAGTTGATCAATTCAACCAAAACCGTTCTTCTCTAATACCGTTTGCTGCAGCTACTTTGCATTTCTTACAATATTGCTTCTTGCCAAGCATTCATTGGAACTGATCGATTACCCGAAACCGATCGACACTCCCAGTGGACTTGTCAACCACTACACCGGCGCCCAGCGCAGCAACCTCGTCTGCTTCACTGAACCTTCTAAACACCGCACATCTGACTCATATAGTCAGCCGGCCGTCAGCCATGTCACCTAGTGTGTGTGTGTTTTGACGTGTTTGGCTCATAGAATATTCATCAAAAGTGAGCGCCATTGCCACAAAGACCGCTCGGACAAACCATGCTGCGAACGACAACAGTACAGCCATCTTTCCAAACACGGCACAACACCGCGTATTTTCTTCAGAGAATTGCGTTAAAGTCCTTAGGATCGGGGTAATCTATTCTAGCTGCATTAGATCATACCATCCGCAATGCGTAGGTGCATCCTTCCAAGAAGTGACACTGATAAACTGAGATGCTGATATGTTTTGCTTTTATTCAACATGTCAAATCATTCCAGTCGTCGAGCTTTTATCTTTGCTCATAAAAAATGCAATAGCATAACTGAGGTAATCGCGCATTTTGTAAATATTAAGCTCGCTCCCTCGGCGGTAAATATGGCCACGCTAACAACTCAACCAGCCAAATCAAGCTGCGCCTCTAGGCCTAAAAGGAGTCAGACACTCCAACAGTTCTGCAGCGTAGGTGTCTCTAAATCCTTTGGGTAACCTAACTCCCATAAACGGACAAGCCTCAAACTGCCTCCTTCCACTCCTCCAATCATGGACGCTTCACCTGGCGATGCAGCCGTGACAACGACAGCTCAGACTCGGAGACAATCCGGTGCAGACAACAAGCACATAACGTTCTTATCGATTGCCTAGATAAACTTACCGGGAGTAACGTACATTCAGCTTCTATAGCGAGCAAAAGTGAGGCGACGCAATTTTTACCGAAAACTCCAGTGGTGCCTTCTAAACAGCCCAACTTACTAGCAACAACTTTAAAACCGATACTAGATTGAATATACCATGCTGCGTTAACTCTCGCCTGACTTAACGTTCCCGAGTCTAAATCTGGCACAATAAAAGGCACTTTGCCACACGATCGCAATCAGGGGAGTATCTTCTGCTACGCCATCGGTATTCTGGTTGAGTCTAGTACCCTGAGACGCGTAGGGCGTCACCCAAACTCAGTGCATTCAGTTGGACATCGAATTATGCGAGCAACGCCGAACTCAGCTGACGTGACAGAGACTGTCTTGCTCTCAGCAGCTCGTCCTCACAACTCACCGAGCAGAATGCGCATCTAACCAGATCTCTCTTGGAAAGATCCCCCAAAAGAATCAAGTGACCATTGCAGCATTCGTAACAACGATAGCATGGAGACCATGCTTGCTCATGGTGTTCCAGAGCTTCTGGATTCTCCTGATAACGATGTGCAAACACGACCGACAGCAGTGGTGTTGCATCCACGAAGCACTCTCTCTTGTCAATGTTATTGCCAAATCCTTGCTAAGCGTTCCGTCATCACCTAACTACAAGGGATGCGGTACAAGATTAATGAAAGTGATATTACACTGTGAACGAATTACACAAGTTCTATTGGACAACTGGTCAAAGTTTCGAGCCAGGTTGCAAACCGAGATCTGGCTACAGGCAACAGATGCGCGGAAACGAGTGCTCAGCAATTCTAGGAAACTGGCAACAGCCGGCAATACTTTGTGTGCGCAGTCCTGCAGAGAGAGACAGACACAACAGCGGGCACGGCACACAACAGGACAGAGCGAAGCATGAGTGAGACTTCCGTTCAGAAACACCCTATGATGCCGTGCAGATTTATTGAAATTCATGAACCAAAAGACGATTAACGGTCAGTCACCTATCCGCCGGCTTAAAAAGACACACAAATTTGAGATCTATCAGCGCACATCTAACATCAACAACACTATACTTTTGTACACAAATGCCCAAGATCTTCTTAGTAAGTTGGCCGAACGTAGAGAACTCCATACCTCACAACAGTGTGACCTCGTCATGATTACAGAGATCTGGTTGAACGTTGAGATTACCGATTATGAATTCAATTTACCAGGTTTATCGGTGCTACGGAACGATAGAACTGGAAGGATTTTGGTGTGCTTACTTATTATAATGCAAGCCTCCGATGTGGAATGGTTGCTCACCTCGAAATCCGCGCTCGTTATTCGCTTTTGTGCCTCCTATGGTTGCGGAACAAGGATGCATGTCTACTAGCTGTAATTTACGGTCCAGCAAACTTTACGTTGGAAATGGATTCCAAGTTGAACCACATGTTTCAAGTTGCTCTGAACAAGTCCTACAGCCACATTCTTAGCGCTGGAGACCTTAATTCACATGATATGGAGACGCTAGTAATCTATGGTACGCAGTTGAAAGCCTGCTTGCAGGAGCTAATTTCCAGTCCCTCGCTACACAATCACGTAACCTCTCCCATTAGATTCCGTACTGCTAACAAGCCGTCGATAGACGATCTCGTGTTCACTAACGAAGAACTCATGGTCCTCGTGATAGTTACAAGCACATAACTGGGTCGCAATGACCATCTAACTCTATTCTTTGACTATATATGCTATTCAGAATATCCAGAATAGGAGGATGATAAATTGCATACTGTCACACACTATGTGTTATATACGCTTGTTAAGGATACATCTTGGGCTTTCTTAACCGAATGCTCCCCATATGTTGCCCAGTAAAGGTTCAATAGGACATTTAGCACATTGGTAGCGCATGCATCGAAAGGAAAGTCTTTTCAATCTAAAAACAAATATGTCATTTCTGAGGAGCAGAACACGTAAATGTATGTCCCTGAGGGACTTGGCGTGGCGAGCTTACGAGGAATGCCCGAATGCCGAAACATGGACTGCATACGTAACACATCGGAACTTCTGTGTGAAATTGATCCGTGAAGACAAGGCTACGCATCAGCAGGAGTTAATGAAGCGATTCCGCACGAACTGCAAACTTCTGCACAGGCACCTTAATGTTCTTCGTAAGAGAAAGCGCGGAATTCCAGCACTAGTCAAGGCTGATGGATGCACGCAGTCAGAACTGAAAGCAGTCGGTCTCCTACGGCTTCATTACTCCCAAACTTTCCAGCAGGTCACGAGGCCAACTACTCTTCTCCCTACTGTTACTCCAAAGTTAGGCTTATAAAACATCACCTTCACTGCGGAAGCTGTGTTGAAGAACTTGTTATCCTTGCGTATCCACCGTTCTCCTGGACTCGACAACATTCGAACGATGGCTCCGCAGGCAGTAGCTAGGGATCTAGCAGAACCGATGGTCGTTTTCTATCAGCGATGTATGGATGAGAATCATATTCCACCAGTAAGGAAGCGGGGGCTCATCACTCATATTCCTAAGGGAGGTAGTCGGATAGGACCTACCAATTACCGTCCAGTAACGCTACTTCATGTACTATCCAAAGTTATGGAATCAATCATCGCAGATGCACTGATGCTGAATCCATAAAGTAGCAACTTAATAGCCCCACAGCCACATGGACTTCGGCAACAGCATTCATGTAATATTAGCTTACTAATTGCACGTGATAGATGAACTAAAGCCGTTGATGATGGAGCAGGAGTCGATGTCATCTACCTGGACTTCTCAAAAGCCTTTGATCGCTTGAACCACAGGATTTTTCCTTCACAAGCTTTAGTACTACGGTATTGACGATCTAATCCTGAGCTGGATAAGCAATTTTATACCCTAACGTCGGTTGGAAATGTGAGTCCGCGAATCTCTGTACTATACACTTGATGTGGCGTGTGGCGTACCACAAGGCTCGGAGCTTGGGCCTCATCTATTCTCGGTGTTCACAAACGACTTAACGAGATCCATTGTTTCCGAGGTCCTATCTTTCGTGGAGGACATCAAGGTATGATGAATCATTAGAAGACTGGACGACCACGAAAGCATCCAGTGCGATCTAACATGCTTTCGAAAGGTTCAGTTTAGAATGCCCTACTACCTAATGTAGCCAGATGTTGTGTTATTCACTTACGCCATAGACATGACCACACGTATTGGTTTGGTGCTAACAGATTGTAGACCAGTTTCTAGGAACGTGCCCGAAGTGTGCTTGTACGTAGTGACCACAACAGTCTGAGGTAGTTGCGAAAAGCGGCAACCAGTGCCTCGGCAAGCTGCGAAGGCATTCAGGAGATTTGACGTATCAATCTTTCCAATGATGCAAAATTCCTACCTGCACCTTCACGTTGAATACGCAATCCAAGCTTGGCAAACTTGATTGAAGCGTGACCTCGAGACGTTAGAGTCACCACAACGAAAAGCAGCAAAGAAGGTAAAGGACCCGCACTATCAATCTTACCAGTTAAGGCTGAAATTAATGGGTTTCCAGCAGGCGCTACCGAAGGCTGCGCGGAGATCTCTCTTTAATGTACCAGATACTGAGCGACTCCAACCGCGTGTGCAGCCATTTGCTGAAACTTAACCACAACACGCAGCTCAGATGCAATTACTCGCGAATGAGTGAACAATATAGCCGTCTAGAGTGTCTACCGAATTACTTTTTCGTTCAGCTCTGCCAACCCTGGAGCGCACTACCAGACTCAGTCGTAGCCTATCCTACATTTGACATCTACAAAATACAATTGGATGTTGCTCTTAGCTTCCAACACTTCGTCACCTAACCCATGCCATTTTGGATGGCGTTAAGCATGCCATTATACAGGATTTATGTGTCCACGGACCCAAGAAAGCGGCGCATAACGGAACGACCATATGGCACTTTTCTCGCGCTTTACCTTAACGCTCACTGCACCCCATATATTTCTGCATGCTTACACACGATTCTTAATTTGCACTTATGTTGTACATCAACGCGTTCATCTCGCTAGACGCTAGGTAGATGATCCACATATATTTTGAGTTCATCCTAGTTACTCCAACCATCCTACGGGATGTGTCCAGCACTTGGTTTTACCCTGTGATAAATCATCGTTCATTGTTCCACTACTCTTTAACACCATTGCGGGGGACTTGACTTTCGACAGGTTGCCACTTGGGCGGTTAAGGCATTCTCTCACTCGAACAACAACTAGCAAAGCAACAGCCCAAGCAGTGTACGCTGGGCCTATGAACTCATAATGCGCCAAACTTAACGTAATCAATACTCCATGGGCCCACGCATTTGGAATGCTCAAATGAGTAAAACGCTAGTGGACAATGATTATCTGTCGTCACAAAACCATTGTTGGTGGTCTCCATATTGAACCATGACATCTTTGATACCTGTGATCATCTGCAGGTTTCATAGCTGGGATGTGGTCTGGTTGAGGGTAGGCAAGAATTCCGAAGCCAGCAAAAAATTGAGATCATGTTCAGGAACGGAGACAAATGTTACCTTATTGGTCCAACAGAGGGCCTCAATGCAATATACATCGGCTTCAGTCGTCAAGAGTATTGCGCCCATAGCAGATCAGCAGCGTCAACTGTGTACGCGTCATCAGTGCCCAAAAAATAAACGGATCGTAATCAGGATCATAATACTGACTGTGGTTTCTCCGCCAAATAGACTGAGAAAGGGGACTGACGCCAACCTTTGTAGGAGATCGCAAAAGTCACCGGATAATTCTGAACTGCTCCACGGATTTGACCGAAACAATCCAGTTACTTCGGTAAGCACTTCACATTAAAAATCACTTGAGTCTCTTAGCTCGTATTAGGAGGACTGTTGTGTGACTCAGAAGGCTCCTCGCAGTCAGGCTTACTCCGACAATCTGTGAACCGCTGAACAGCTGTTTCGTCCAATTGTGACCCGTTGGCACCGCACGTCCACTGAATCCTGCTGAATCCGGACCCATGACTTGCCTCTTACTAGGCAGCGACATGAGTGACTGAGTCATGGGCGACACTGTTATATAACCTACAATAATCTGTAACCGTTATCTGGTGCGACCTTTCATCCATCGTGCTTCGTGTTACAAATTGTACTGGACAGTGTTAGTCCTCAGTACCTAGAGACTTAAACTGCTGAGTGCATACGCGACAGCATTCGTTGAATGTGCGCTACTACTACACTGGTTTCCAGAGTCAGTTGCTACTTCAATAACCGCCTTCCACAAGTAATTTTACTTATTGCCAGGTTAAATAAATGTAGCTAATTTTACGGGTAGTCATGAAAATTGGTTATCGCGGACTGAATGACACCACGTGCAACTGGATTACCTTAGTAAAAAAGACCATACCTAAGAATATAGTGAAAGGAGTCACTTTGATCCGGATTTCATGATGGCAGTGTCCCAGTGAGATTACCATGAGGTGACCCCTAATAATCAGGAGGTCAATCGCTGTGCTGTGCATTCCGAGGTTTCTAACAAAGTTATTAACTCAACTAATTGGGACAGACTATTCATCGTTAAATCACCTCCTTTACCTACGAAGTTAGTTGCATTGGCGAGAATGGCAGTGTCCTTTGTTTCAGGTCGATGAAACGCTTGCGATAGCGGCTCAACCACATACGGGCGACCTTCTCGGTGCTTCGCACTGCCGTATATATTGAACACCTTCGTACGTTCAGCAACTATATGAGTAACCTAGTTTAGGATGCCAATTCCTAGTGTATCATTCTAGAGGAATTCCCCAAGTATACATCGGATTTTGCCTAATAGCAATTCCTCTTTAATTCCCCCAAGACCCCATAGTTAACTGCCTTGCTAAGGACTGTTTCACATTTGTATATTTCACTGCCTGGGTTGAGCAACAAGTAATTACTCAGCTGTGTTTCGTTGTTTTATAGACACGTACTTCCATACACTTAGAATTAGGTTGTTACATGATGACCATGCCGCTCCTAATCCACCCCTGATTCACTTGTGATACTGCGTCTGATTGTGTTGTGAATCTATTATAAAGGGTGCACAATTCCTTCGCCTTTTCTCCTTCAGCTGGACTACTCTATCCTCCACTTGAACCAACGAACCTTAGGCTGATCTAATTTAGAACTTCCGTTGATAGACAAATCGGTTATCTCAACCTAGGATGCAGCTTTTCAGAGGGTTGTAGCTATTTCCTGTCATTCGGCTGCCCTAACCCTGGGATAATCCTCACAAGTCACCACTCTACTCCTGTTGGAGGAATAAGCAATTCGACGTTGCTCTAGTGGCGTTCGTTGGGACAACACGATGCACATAAAATTTCTAGCATCTGTTAGTACACAGCGGTGGTCCGTTGATTGTCTATTCATGGATCACGTTAGTTCTCAGTAACTTCGGTTTATCATAAAGTTGAGGATTTAAGAGCTTATGAATTTAAACTCAGAGTAGATCAGAATCGCGAAGTGATCTCTCTCTTCTCGGTAATACACATCAAGTACTTACAGTTACAGGACTGAGAAAGGAAACAGTAGGCTGGTGAAGGCGGATGAGATATCGGTGCGGGAATCCCTTGCACCTGTGTTGCCAAGTACCTCGAACACACTGCCAGGCGTCTGTCAGGACGGAGGGCTGAGCATTACCCAGAGTCACTGCCGAGAGGCACGGCCAAAGGTATCGACAATTCCATCTCGGAACATCTGGTCCAAAATGGTCACCAACTTCTGAGCAAAGATGCCTTCAAGGTTTATTAGGCCGTACCGAAGCGATACCCGAAAGTCTGAGGAAACGCCTCTTGCAGACGGCCGAAGCGATTGTGGTCAGGCTAACGCAACCAGAGATATGCAAGCATAGGATGCTTGTGTAACCCTAGGCTTTGACATGACCTTGACGAGACACGGTTCCCCTAGAGTATTACCAACGACCGGACGCTTGTTTGCTTGTTATTAGTTAACATTTTATCTCTTATGTTAACCCAAGTTGTTTCCTTAAGTAAGTCTTTTAGTCCTCTCCTGACGTCCATTACTTGATTAGATCGATTTGAGCATCGAGCGAATGTGCTAAATCTCTTCAAACTATCTCATTTGCAGGCAGTTCTGCCTTCACCAGATAACCGTTACTTTTATCAACCTTGGAAAGGAAATTGCCTGACGTGAATCCCTGAAAAGAGATCTCTTTGCCACTCTGATCTCCTCTGTGTTGTTACTTTATCATGGGCATTATGTACAAGTTGTAGTTGGCTTGAAGCGTGAATATTGAACGAAGAAGTCAAAACGCTATGGATAACGAAATTTGTGGAGCCAGAGTTCGAATACCATTTGTCTTGCTGGTGGTAAGTGAGTAACAGCGAGGCAGCCCACCTGTAATGCACTCTGCGCCCAAATAACAAGACTTTCTCTGTGTGATCAAGTTGATGCGGCGCATACTCCGTGCATGAGGACTGATCGCAATGAGCATAGCTGGGCACCGAATTCAGATTTACGCCGGCATGTACAGCATCAATCAGGACCGTGGGTAAAATGCAAGCCAGAAACACATGCGTTATAAGAGCGGAGTGAAGGAAAAGGCCTACAACGACACCGAAATGCAGCTAATCTAGCTACCAACATAGAAGCGTTTTATAGGTTAAACTTCGAGTAGGAGAAGTGGAAAAGTATGCTGAATGAATGGGCACAACTGCAGACACAGACAATAGATGGGAGTTCCAACCTCCATTGTTAAAAAGCACGTTATGGTGCTGGCAGTACTGACTTCAGACGTTGTACTTTCTATGAGTTGCGTACTGGAAGGTGAGATGTTGCCCGGGTGGAAACATTCCAAGTGACAGCTAATAAATCCTGTGTCATACATAGTCACTGTTGTGAGAAGTTGTGGTTCCGGGGGCCAGCTCTGTCCTCTGTAACGCTTGTAAACTGGGCAAAAATGGGAACGAGTTGCGCCATCACCCCGTTAAGTGGTGATTCACGACGATCCGCCGTCGGCTGCCGCGACACAGTGGCATAAGCTGTTGGCTAGTGGCGCAAGCCACTAGTGCTCCTGGGGATGCACATCACTGATGAGTCGCAACAGAACAAAACGGTCTTGAATCTGCCAGACTGCCTGACGTGGAATAAAGTGCGATGAATCCTCGATCCATATATCCGTATCTTTGAGAAACTGCGGAACGATTTTTACGGCTTGTGTGGAGCCGAATTCGTGACAAATTCCAATGCCGTGCAAGGGCATCATCGCCGCTGGTACAGGCCGACGAAGGACGAAGATCACCGCACATTTGCTAGAGCCAGGCAAACGACCCTTGTCAAGCTTGGAATCGCCCGCTCATAATTCGAGCATATGCTCGAGCTAGGCATCCTTCGCCCTTTGAACAGCCTATGAGCTACCCGATTCACCTGGTGTCCAAGAAGTCAGAAAACTGGCCTCCAGATGGTGACCACGGCACGGCTTATGATGCATTCAGTGAAATGCAAGCAAAGATGCTGGATTAATGCATAGGTTGATGGATGCACCGATGCATGCAGTTGACTAATGCAGATTATCTAGGAGGAATGAGTTGTCTGACGGATATTAACGTTGTCGATATGATTTTATCAGGCTGGGCTGCGTGGGGAATGCAGATTATCACGATGCATAAGCGCTACATCTTATCCTTGTACGGGATATTGCAATAGAAAATTAGTTACGCAATATGTAGGTAAATGTCAGCCGTTAGTAGTTCATAACGCCATACTTGCGCCACCAGTGATGACTGTATGACAGTAGTTAGCCTTGAGGAAGATGGTCAAGGTAAAGAGTGCACCAAGTGGGTAGTTTGTTCGCTGGCTCCAACCCAGTGTTTTAGGATCACTGCATTAGGATGATGTCTAGCCAGTCTCGACCCATCTTCGTAATCTCGACGACTAACAGGCTTGCCTTAGTCACTGGAGACGGTTGTAGCCGACCATAAAAAAGGGCCAACTTAAAGACAAACATTAAGTGAGTGGAGACGGCCTGGTACTCCCCCGCTCGTAACCCTCAATGGCTGAACGATGTCGTTATCGCAAACAACACATAAGTGCTGTATATTAAACACAACAGGTGTCAGTGGACCACAGCAGATGAAACGTCAGGGCAATTACCGAATGGCGAACTGCACGACAAAAAAGCTATGCTGTCAGCCTAGCGGAATCACCGCCGCGTCATCTATTAGGAACTGCTACCTGACAATTACCCCAGTTACTACCGATGTCTACTGCCAGAAAATGCAAAAGATATTTCACGAACACCCATAAAAGCGTCCAAAACAGTTTGCATCCTTCTCTTCCATGACAATGCACGTTCTCTTGTGGCAAAGATGAGGGTTTCCAAGAATGAACAGCTCGGTCTAGAAGCTGTTATACATTACACATGCAGCCCAGACCTTGTCCCTTCTGACTATTACCTTTACCACTCGTTGTCAAATCACATCAAAGACAGGAAATTCGATGACCGTGATCAAATCAAAGCCTACTTTGCCAAAACTTTGGCAGCCGATCCGGCTCGTTCTATGAAAGTTGTATCGAGAGCTTGCCTAAGCGTTAGCAGTACTTCGTTCGTAACATTGGAAGTTACATTGATTAGGCATTGTCGCTTGTTTAGAATAAGTATTGTTTGAAAACATGTGCTAATAATTTCAAAGCCGTGGCCGGGTAGTGTGTGTGCATCCAACAAGGAAAATGAAATCGAGTAACTTTCAAATTGCTGGTGTGGTTAAACGGTTGAATGGTCGGTCAGTGAGAAGGCGTCAGAATCTATTCGCCCGCTGACGTACGACTGTGAGGATCCTCATGTGTAACTCGCCAATTTCGGTAAAATGAAGACCATGAGGATTTGCTTGAGTGTGAAAAAGTGGATCAAACTTCAATGTATGGGTACTAACCATTCAACAACCGGAACTTAAAGTTAGGCGGCCGAAAGCTGCAACGTCGATAAAACAGCCGTCCTACGGTTCGGATCTTCCCATAGCTATAAGATATTTGCACACTGAACGTATTCAACCAGCTGTTAGTTAGCTAATTTTTCCACGGTAAGGTGTCATTTTGGGAAACGTGTCAAAGCTGAAAAAGCACATCTGGAAGCCGGTGAATGACACAGTTCTCTCACCTGCTGCTTCCAGTCAGCGCAATTTGCTCAACCCTTCAGGTATCCAAATATGGTGAAGGGCGGAGATGTAACGCGAATCGATCAAGCGATTGTGCGCCAGAATTAGGAATGACGTCAGCTGATGTCTGTGACACGTTGCATTGGTGCATATAAATGTAGAAACCTTGTGTCTCACAAACAACCGAAGAGGTGACCAAACAGCTACTTGGAGGAATACACACACACGCACACACTCAAGTGCAGAAGAGCCAGGTAAGTAAGCATTTTAGGTTGCAAGTCTAACGGTAAACATCATAAGGCCAGCCGGTTAAGATATAGTGGTAAGCAACTAGCAGAAGATGTCTTTAGGATGACCGTCGTATTCATGAAAAAGAACGGAGGACTCGTTTGACAAAGCTTTGAGACGCAAAGATAAACATGAATGCTCTTGACGGCAGTTAGGCTGTAATTAATGCAGTGGGTCGTAGCATGCAAGGTCAAGAAAATGAAAACCAACTAACTTTAGTCCAGATCGTTCGTGGAATCCAGCGAACTGGTATTTCTCCGGAAAACAGTCCACGCCTTTTTGTATGTGCTCATCGATCAAGGCTCGATAATCGCTGCAGGGCACAAATCCTTGGAATCCGGAGGCTAATGATTCGTACTAAAACAAAATGAAAGGGTTACTGAGAGACCATCCGATGTCACTTTCGTGTTAAACTGTTAATCAGAATACACTATGTGAACCCACTACTATAATGGTTACTCCGTTTGACTTGGCAACTTGTTAACGCTCGGTGCGTAGTGGCTTCAGCGTTAGTGAACCGCGTACCTAAGCCCAAAGCGCGCATGGAAAACGGTCAGCAACACTATGACCTATGTTTGTACCTAGGAGCAAATACAGTCCTACGTTCTGATCAACGGATTTGACAAGCCTCAATGTTACGGATCGGCAAAAGCTTGAAGGCATTGTTAAGGGTCACTAGAAAAACCCCTGATCTCCATTGCGCTGGAGATGCACTTCGAATTCTAACTGAACAGTGGGCCTGCATCAAATTAAACAAACCCAAATTGAATCAAACTTACTATTGACTTTAACAGCAACGGGTTTTGGTAATAGATGATTCTCTTTACTGTTCGAACTACGGCTAGAAGGAGATGGCTGGATGATAACAAGCAAGTTCGTTGATTGTCAGATTTTACCGCACGCACTGTGAGTTTCGGATTGCGACACGCAAACGCAGTTGTGGCCTCTGTTGACTTTGAATACAGCACCTGCGAATCCGATTACTGGGACCGTATCTGAAATACTTCGTTCACTTTCGTAAAGCACGAAGATGCGATCGGTAATCTTTTAGGTGCATAAGTGGGATCGCTTGGTGTCTTTCGCCTTGTCAACTGCCGATGCACTCATAGCGGCGATCTCTTTCTCTCATGTGCCATGAGAATTTGAAGCAATTTAACACGTATGAGGCGACGAACGCGGAACACAATATAACCTGGCCAAATGTTTTTAATAAATGCATCGGGATTACCGGGTCACCTGGTCTCGCGATTCACCGAGTTCTATCGTCAAATACATCCGTCAGAGGCGACATTATTTTAGTACAGATAATAGTTGGATACCAAGTGTAAATTCATTAAAATTACTTCCATGACCGAAATGGTGAAAACTAATGGTGATAATCATACACTGAGACCGAAGATGAAGTTGGTAATGCAAATGTTGATATCCAGGCGACAAAAAGTTTCATTGATATAAATAATGATGCATTGGGAAATGTCTTTGCTGCTGCTGATGTAGAAGATGCGCGCGCAATTCTGAAGAATTGGTAAGGGAACCAATAAGCCGCATACTAACATGCACATCAACCGATTTCACGGATGTGCATATGCGAATTTTAATAGAGCAATCGAGACTTTTACTGCAAGCAGAGCACAAAAGTGGGCTTGTACATTTTGTACAAGTATTGTAACAATAGAAATACTTGCACTTACAGCAGCACTCCAAACTTAGATATTTGATTGATATTAAATTAAACGAAATATCTAAGGACTGTCCTCAATTGTGATGGTTTACGGATGCACAACTGCCAGGGAAGGGGACAAAAAGTCGTACGACTGCCCTTAGGGGCAAAAGTAGTTGCTACACCACTGAGGTCACGCGCACTACGAGGTGCATACATTCAAGTTAAGTCAAGCCAAGTCAAAACTTGCTTTATGCACCCTGCTACAATGAATGGGCAGCTACAACATACAGGATAACAGCAATGTATCAAATCAGTTACGAAACAAAAAAGCGGTTTGATAGTGAGTAAAAGGAGACGCCATTACTTTGTAAGTCGGCTCGTTAGGTCTGGAACGGCACACTCGGGGTCTAGTAGAAAGCGCAACAGTTACTGGATGGACCGACGAGCCACAAGCGTGTGTGCGAGCATTTACCTACATATACTTTTGCCTAGTAAATGAAGTTGACAAACCTTCGATAAAGTATTGTGAGGAGAATGACCTGTTCAGCCAGTAATTTTGACGCCAGATGCTTACAAGAACTGAGGTGAAGTGCCAGACCTGAGACGAATCTGCATTAGAAGGTGGATATACATCATTGAAGTGGTCGTTCCTTGCCTGCTTAGACGGTCGTTTATCGATCGGAAACTCGAAGTCACTGGCTCCCTACAGGAAGGAGAAAAGACCAGTTTCGGACGACCAGGGAGGAAGCTAGGTTGTATGGGCTAGTCACACCGTCCAATATAAAAGGCAACTCAAACATTCAGGAACGTTACATAAGAGTCATGTGGAAACGTCCCGAAGGGTCAACTTTGACCAATAAAGTAATGTCGATCTCCTGCCCATTGGCTATATGTTCGTCCAATCCATGCAAGAGAGTGGCGGCTCACCCGCTAAAATTCGACTCCGTATCGGTTATATGCGCCTCGGCTGCTTGCCTAGAGATTTCTTTCCTAACTTCCTCTTTTGAGTTGCGTTTTAGGATTTCAGCTTTGGGTTGACCTGCATGGATGACACGTATTTTTATCGGTGCTTCGGCCTCTGGGCTGTCAGGTTTCGGGCCGAATCAGGCGATTGATGTGTTGGGAGTTTCGGATTCAGCTGCGTCGCACAGTATGCCCAGAGTTAACCGCTGCGCGCGCTTGCTGTTGCAGTTGTCTGTCAGTGCCCGCCTCTAACAGCTGATTAGCGTGTCTCAATCGAATTGCCGTCCTAACCTGGATAGCGTAAATTAGGTTACTGCGCTTGTATTGCAAACGGCTAACAACCCATTCTGGATAGTGACTACGACAAGCGCTCGTCAGAACTTGTTGGTCAACATGAAAGAGTCGCCTGTGAGCACCGTGTCGTATATTTACTTAAAGTTATATCTGAAGAATGCGGAATTGTAATTTCTCCTTCCCGGGTATGGGCGTAACACGCGGTACATAGATTTTCTTCTGAAACTGGGCTTCAGCCGGGGATAATGCGTTCGGCGTCTGCAGATTAGGAGTTATGCGATAAATCAGAAGAAATGTGTCAAAAAGTTCCGCTCAAGTGCCTTCTCCCTTCCTTTACATCAAGTATCTTTTGGCTGCATCAATAAAGCCTTGTTTTGGAAAGTTTGCTTGTCGATGAAAAGATGGAGACCTTATGCGCACGATCGCGTTTCTGGGACAGAAGGCAACAAATTCGGATAAGGTTAACTGAGTACCTTTGCTGTAAACCAAAGTAGGGGGAACATCGAAAAGAGAAATTTTCTGTCGAATTAGGAAGACAGTGGCACCTACAGTAGTTTCATTAATGAAATCCCCTTGGGCTATTTACTCTGGGCATCGATAAGGATGAGAAAATAATGACCGTTAATTGCACCCGCATAGTCATTGTTTAATCTGGATCAAGGTTCCGTAGGTATTAGCCAGGATTGCAATTCAGTCTTCTTGGGCACATCGGGGAAAATGCTTCGTTAGCTTTTCTATATGGGAATCCATATAGGGCCAGTACACATAGCTTCGTACCAGCGATTTTGTACGGTTCTTTTCTGGGTGGCCAGTATGAGATTGTCGGAGGACTGTCTCTTGTAGGATGACAGGAATGAAGACACGATCTGAGAACAGTAGACAATTGTTGGTGACTAATATTGCTTCCTTCCGTTGGTAGAATTGTTAAATCGCCGGCCTTGTAACTTTCTTAGGCCAGCCATTAAGTTGGAAATTGATCACTCGTTGTAGGGTAAAATCATGACGAGTCGCTTCGTGAACCATATCGAAGTTTACTGGTAAGACACCGCAAACTTCGGATACAACTTGATTTATCTGTGCTTCCACGGTGGTTTATGCAACAACCAAATCTCCTGGTTCCTGACACTGTGTACTAACCAAACGAGATAATACGTCTGCCTGGCCGATGTTGTGTGTAGATTGATAGTTGATGACGAAATCGTAGCCAATTAGTACTGTTGCCCAATGTTGGAGAAGACTAGCCGTACAGACCTGGATGCGTTTCGTTGATCAAACGATTGCAACCAAGTGTAGATAGTCTGAGAGCAATGTGAATTTTCTTCTATATGGCATTTTGTAAAATCAGTTGAGTGCAAACACTATAGCCAAAGCTTCTTTCCCGATCTGCCCATAGTTGCGTCCCGCTTTCTTCAAATAATCTGGGGAAAATGTGGGATATGACGGCTCTGATTCCATATTCTGACATGACAGTAGTAACTCTTATCTCCAGCTCCGGATTAAATTGTGTTAGCAATAGATTGCAACACAATGGAAACTTGACATCTTCAAATGCAGTTTGACATCCAGGTGACCATACCCATTTGCGATCCAACACCAGAAGATTAGTTAGTGGTCTTCGTAATCGATGCATTTCGAGCACAACTGAGCTGTAGTAACTGATCAAAAGTAACGTTGCTCTGAGCTTTGCTACATTGTCAAGAAGTGGCATCCATTTAATGGCCCAAATGTTGGAAGGATCCGGACGACGGCCATGCTTATCGATGATGATGAAGCCAAGAAGGACACTTTACACAATTCACGCCGATATTACACTTTGCCGCTTTCAAGTGAACCCCGTATTCACTATTAAAGTCTTGCGCTTCTTCCAGTCTTTCCACCAGCTCTCGGTGGATTGATTCTTTGACAGTAATGTTATCCAAATAAGCGGCAACCTCCGCTAACCCAGCTTACATCGTATCCATAATTTGTTGAAGGAGCTAGCGAGCTTAGTTGACACCAAATAGCAAGCGATTGAAATGGTAAAGGCTGCGGTGCGTATTGATCGTCAGCAACTACCTTGGAGCCTCGTGAAATATAATTTGAAAATAAGCATCGGATAAGTCCAGCTTTACGAAGTAAGCACCATCACTAAGCTTGGCAAATAAATCTGCTAGAACCGGCAATGGGCAGTGGTTCAGTTTCAAAGCAGCATTCAATCCCGTAGAGTAGTCAACACAGATTCAAACACTTCTATTTTCTTCTTGATGACAGCAACAGGTGCTGCCAATGCTGTGTGGTTTATAGGTTAGATGAGGCCAGCTTGTTGCGAGCGATCGAGTTCGACGTCAACAATTAGAAGAGCATCGTATGGTACCCGTTTGTCGGTTCGGAAGACCGGCCTGTCGCCGGCCAGGAGGCTAGGGAATTGCTTGGGTTCTTTTGAATCTCCCGAACTGTTCCGAAACACTGACGGTAATTTCCTTCGTACCTGCTCGATCGGTTTATCATTTGTTTCATCCACGTCCGAAGGGGAACCCGTATGTCTGTGCTGGAGGTTGTTATGGACTTGACTTAATGGAATTTGGAACCGGTGGAGCTTCTGGATTCCATCAAGTCTAAGCAGATTTAAATGTGACAGCCCCGTGGTGTATACGATGCCGTTTGGATGAACAGAGCCAGAACTCATTCCGCCGTGTAGCTCATCAGTGAGATTAAGTTGATCACCAGAAGCATTAAATGTAAGTAGTTCCGTTTGGCTAACGTATGGAGCCCAGATATGATGCCAGGTTTTGTGAGAAAGAATTATTATAGCCGAGACTGTATTCAACTAAGTACGTACTTGATATCAATTTAGGCGGACTCTGATGTATTTCCGGCGAGTCGCATGTTAACCAGAGTAAGCCGCTTGAAATATATTATAGCTGTTGAATCCTTTGTGAACATTAGAATACGGTCGCGTGTATCCAGCACGTTTGAATAGCAGTCCAACTCGACTGTGTCTTTTGTTGCGGCCCTGTTTACGGTCATTTTGGTAACCGTGTTTCAGGAATGGACATACTGGAACCAAATGCTATTCACCACATTTTCAACCAGCAGGCGGGTATTTTGGACTATTTCTGGGCTTTTCATGACCAGTTTCACTCGGAAGCGGTTTCTTTGAAGTGATATTCAATACACTAAGACTGAGAATTGCATGGTGCTTCTCTACTATAAGCACGGCGTGCTCGAGGTTAAGCAACCTCTGACACAAAGCAGTTATGGTATGAAGAGTCGTTTGTCGGTCTTGTTCAAGTTTACTCAGCAGCTTGGTGCGAATCTCTGCATCCCGTGTGGAATGTAGGCCACAGATAAATGTCGAACACTTGGACTGATCACGCATGCTGGATTTGAAGTTACATATCTCATACTGGTGCTTGACGATTCTGGCGTAAGTGACGTAGCCGTCAGCGTCCATTCTGATGATTTTCAGACATTGATATCGCTTGTTGGAAATGAATGGCTGTTCTTCGCATATTTGGCACAAGTACTCAACCGTCTCATTAAAAGTACAAGCTGGAGCATTCGTTGGCAAGATAAAATAGATATATCTGGAATGTTTTGCTGTTCTAAATTTCCTTAACAGTACTTGGATTTTACATCCCTCGTCATGGTCCTTAAGTTCCAGGCGGAAAACATCTTCGTAAAGCTTGAACCAGGAATAAAAGGTGCTGTCAGCATCAGAGTCGTACGAAAAATCGGTGATACTCTTAGTGATGGCGTCTACCGATGCGGACGCATAGACGATCGTAGACTGTGAACCGGTCTGGATTGAAAGTTGATGGGTAAAATATTCTATCAGCCTGGGTTGGGATATCACAACTTATGCTTGTTGCCGCTGTAGAATGACCCTGAGATTGTCCGTCGATAAGGACATTCTTATTAGGATTCACTCCGACGCCACCTGAAGTGATCCACGCTCGCCTGGTTATATTGTTGGATGTCGACTGGAAACTCGTGGTCACTGGCCCTCCAGAGGAAAGAGAAAAGACCGCTTTCAGATGAGCACATGAAACGAGGTTGTATTACCTATTCATACTGTAAAATCGAACAATCAGAGTAGTTACATAAAGCTCACATGGAAACGTCTGGAAGGATCAGCTCATGACCAACCAAGCAATAAGCTTTCATGCTAATTGGTCGGTTCCCCCTATTGGCTATATGTTCGTCCAATCCATTCCGAGTAGTGATGGTTCAGCGGCCAAGCTTTGACTCCGTATCGGTGATCGGCGCCTCGGCAGTTCACTTCGATTTCCTTCCTAACAATCACTGCTCTGTCTTTCGTCTCAGTTAGCGCATACACAATTTTCCCCTTGACAGTGGAACCGAAATTTCGTAGTGTAGCACTTGTTCGTCAGCGAGGTAGCTATCCTACTCCCAGGGCTAATCATAATTTAGTAGATGTGAGGACACTGTAGTTTGAATGAAACTGACCAATACGACGTAAGCAGAGGGTGACTGATAACACCGCCGATTTGAGCTGACAACAATTGTGTGGGCGTGAGGGACGAAGTACAATTGGTTGTCTATACCCTCACTCAATTCGTTGCATTGTTCCCCCAAATGTTGCATCGGTGACGCTTGAAGCTGCATCGCGTGCGATCACGTGATCTCACGTCGCGAACACAGTCCATGAGTATGCCTCAGGCGAGTGCACACTTGCAACGTGTCACATGACGCACGCGATGCAGCTTCAAGCGTCACGGTTGCAAACATCGAAGAAATAGTGCAACGAATTGAGTAGTGTAGAGCGGGAGTCACTAAACTTTTTCGCGGCCGGTCGGATAGCTATAAACAATGACTTGCGCTGGCCTAATCACTGGAAAATTCATTAACGCGGATCGGATAACTAATAAAATGGTCAACGTAGATCGCATAGTCATTACCTACTACTTGGGAGTCAGAACGGGAACTATGGGGAAAAAGGCAACGATAATGCAACCCACGGTGTCCGCTTTATTTCTTAGTAACTTTCGTACGGGCTGAAACAAATGGGATCGAAACTAGAAAAACAAAGAATTAAAACACAATAAAAGTTCAAATGAAACATTGGGAAAATAGAGGTGTGGCCATTGGTGGAACATGCATTTAGCGATACTACAATAGATAAAACTTAAGCATTTATAGTTCCAGCGCGATTCCGTACTATCAATTTGCAGTTTGCTCCAATTATAGCTCCAAAATGACACATGTATAAACCAGAGGCGTTTTATTTGAATCGTGCTTCAAGTGAGCGGACCAACCCTAATATTGTGGCACGGTGTGAGGTACACGGAAACACGGTAGGTTGCATAAATGAATGGGTTTCACGATTGCTCACTTACATCAATGTTCCAACAATGTTGGGTCATTAATAGTACGTTAGTACGGTCTCACAATTAATAATCCTATCTCACGCGAGTGTCCAAACAATTTAAGTTTACTGACGATGCGACATGCAGTATCAAATGCAAAATTTATCACATTGTTTTGTATTCCCTGCAATGTAGCAAGCAGATTCGGGTACGGCGGCCTGGCCGGATGAAAAAATTCCTCGAGCCGGGTTCGGCCCGCTGGCCGTAGTTTGGTGAACTCTGGTCTAGCGTAAACGAAGAGCGGCGTAGTTATGGGCACGTGCGAGGTGGACTACCTCGGACAATTGGGAGAGTGTGCAAGCCAACGATTGCAGATTAACAAAATGGGAGACCATGGCGGGCGGTCGACAGAGAAAATAGTGGCGGCAGGTAACTAGTGCGCAGAAAGCGGGTCAATTGTCAACGATCCGCGTTGAACATGGCCGCGCGGGCAGGGCGGATAATCGAGAATTGCAAAGAGTACGCATGATTGATATTCAACATGACTCAGGACAAAGTAGGTGGGTTGGCCGGAGCACAACAGTACAATAAAGCGTGCGGACCAATGGACATCGAGGGACAGCCATGGGCTGGAGCATGAGAAGTAACCAGTGAGAAGCTATCACAATTGAATAGCGTTCGAAGGTTCTGCACTTGACGAATAATGGATTTTGCTCACCGCCCAAAATTCGATGTCCACCTGTTGGTGATGTGGCTGACCGAACCATTCGAGTAGTATCACAAATTATGATGTTGGCATTTAAATAAATATATAAATGGTACATTCATCGATGGTGCGATGCACAGTCCGACCGAGTGATCTGATCAATGCATGAAACGAAGCATGAAGCGAATCGGATACATTTATTTTCCCTTGACTGACTGAACCGAATGGAACGCATGTGGCATATTGAGTAACAGTGATAAACTTCGACCAGCTCGAGATGCCATGGGTCGACGTGAGTCCCACTTACCTGGTTGATCATAGCCAATCGCGTGGAGTGAATGTGATTGAACAGTTCGGCCAGGGAGTCCTTGACCACCTCGTCACTCTTCATGATAGTCAATCGAATATCGCAGATGATTTCCATCTGAAATGGAAGAGAGAGGAGCAAATGTTGAGAAATCTGGTGTTGTGACAGATGTGTAACCAGAAGATCATTGTAAAATTGCGCTCCGCAGGATTTACTCACCAATCACCACAACGTTTCAGATAAAAATGGACTATATGGTAGCGCCGAATTACTTCATGGAGGTCGACGAAAAGTGTTAGTAGTTACTTAAATGCTGTGACCAGTTCACTCACCTTCATGAACCGTGCTCGGTTTCTCTGCGCCACGAGAAATATACCTTATTATTATGTAGGATTTATGGCCTACGGTCCCTTGAGATTCCTGATTATCAGTAGTATATCTCACCGGATAAGTACCAGGAAATCCTTGAGGACAATGTGCAATGGGTCTAAACAGTCGAGGTCAGTGACAGTGTTCCTCCATAGGAGCCTGACTTTTTGAGTAAGGAGATCCATGCTTAAGGATGAGCAACTTGCCTCAACCAGTTTGAACAACATTGATATTATAAGCCAGTGAACATACTCCGCTCTAATCACGTCGCTGTGCTAGGATGTGGATCGGCCAGAAGGATTGCTCAGTTAGGTTAATTGCAGCCGCGATCACATCTAGGTTTGACAAGTACAGTGGACGTTATTTTCAGGATTGTACATTCTACCCACGAGACTGTCAGTCTACTGCATTCTGGGTGTCGTAATCACATTTTATAATCCCATATATCTCTCAAGCAAAACAGCGTTTCACGGTTTGCTATCAAATAGCTCACCATAGTAGTCCACCACCATATGACGTAGCCGTCACTATCAACTATTTTCGCGTTCCACTCAGCTATTGCTTTTTCGCAGATAGCTCAAGGCTATCAAGGCTATCAGTCTCTCATGTAATGTTTTTACGTTTTTATTTGAGCTGGACAGATTTCTTTACCTCATGCTTACTGCTGGAAAGGCATTGTTGCTATGGTAAGGCTGGAGAAACCTCAGAGCAGTACGCTAAACAGCATTAGCCCCGTTGCTGCTAAAGAACTAGCTGCAAACTAGACAGCACCCATGAGAAATCTCATGACTTTATCATATTGTGTACAATTCACGGCTTTGTTCATAGAGTGGAATCTCTACTGAAACCCGACTTTCTGAGGGACATCGAGCTTACTTAGGTAGCCAACAGCTTTGTCCAGCTATTTAAACGAAGGACTGGATTCCAGAATAGTGGTAACACGTCTGTTTCGATGTCTGGATTGGTTATTGGGAACTGTTTTAATCAGTACATCTTTACATCCGTACATCTTTTTAATGTCACCAAGCTTGCGCGCTGACAGAACTGCATTCTGACGATATATTAGAGAAAATAAACGTAATTTTTACAGTGAGGAAAGTCCCCTCAGCTAAGTAAAGCAATCTTTCAAAAGTGGCCTTAATGAAAGTACTTTAGTGCTAATGAAATATGGTGGCCCTGATGTCGGTACTTTGTTGCAGAACAGGTTCACTCTGTCAAAAAAGTCTTGGTCCCCTTCTTCTCAATGGAAACACTATGAAGTACTTCAGCTTTATAAGGACCCTTCAAAAAACAAATTGCTGAAAGATCCCTAAATCTGTTTCATTTCCACCCAGTTTAAAGCTACAGAAAATATGTTGAAGTGAATGATTGTATATATATATATATATATATATATATATATATATATATATATATACGCAGAGTACGTGAGCCATAAAGCACGACAGTATGTATAGCAAATAATACGGGTATGTCAAATGCAGGACACACTACAAAGTCATAACATTCTCATTGACGTGAAAACGATGGTGATGCACAAACAATACAGTGCGTTACGGATCACGGTTACGCAATCCGTAATCATGTACACATTGTCTGTGCAAATGTTGCTAAGATGTTTTAATCTATAGAGAGCAATGGCGATCAGTTTGTTCAGGGTGTGAGTGGGTTCAATAGATGAGTTGGCAGATGCAGATGACCCGAAAGGCTCCAATAGGCTTACACTGGTCCGATCTTTGGGTTTGTTTACATCCTTGGTTCTGTCATGAGTGTCACTGGGAACATATGTTTGATCCCCACGAGGAGCCAAATGCTGCAAGGAGACGGTATCCTCACGTTCGGAAGGTAATCGCACAACTGCATAAACCGGATTAGACTGTATATCTTTTCTCAATTCGTTGCGTCGTTCCCCTCACTTTTTGCATCGGTCACGCTTCCAGCTGCACCGCATGCGTCATGTGACACGTTGCACGTGTTGTACGTAGTATGGCCCACTGTTGTCTGTGCATCACCATCATTATACATGCCAGCTAGAGGTGGGGAAACACCTCCGCTATTGTACCGCAATACAAAGGAAATACATACATACAATACATAAGGGAAAAATAAATACGACAGTTGCATGCCAGCTGAGCTACCAGCAACGGATAGGCATCGTACCGGTAAGCTACCAGCCAGCTACTAGGCAAAAAGAAAAATTGTTTATTATGTTTTACCCTACGAAATGAGATCGTAAATGGAGGGGGAGGCTAAAAGGGATGGGGAGGACAAAGAAACTCACAGCACGAACGCCACTGAGGTCGGCTCTTTGCCATGTCAGCAAGTGTATCCAGCGAAACGTGTTCACCGTCTTTTGGACCCCAACCAAGTAGCCGTGAAGCTCCAACCGAGACTAGCTCCGAAGTGAGGGACTTCATTCCTCTGGACCAAGTCATCGCTTGGCCACCTCTCCTCTTCTTCCATCCACACCCCCGGCGCGCAAACAGCGCACGTAGAGGGAGTCGGTGGGATGGCATGCGCAACACGTGGCCTGGTGCGGGAAATAACGGTGCTCAGCGGTTCAGTTCCTTTTCCTGTGCCGTAAACAAGGTGTCGAACACACTCGTTATTCACGCGGTGTTCCCACCAGATGTGAGCCAAACTGCGAACGCACCAATGGTTGAACATAACTAGCCTCTTCAGGTCCGCTGCTTTAAGCAGCCAGGTTTCACAACCGTACAGTAGGGTCGAACGTACCGTTCATCACCATCGTTTTCACGTCAAGGAGAATGTTGTGACTTTGTCGTCTGTCCTGCATTTGACATACCTGTATTATTTGCTATACACACTATCGTGCTTTATCGCCCACATACTCTGCTTCCCAGATGAGTAAAGCCTTATAAATCGGGCCAGCACCTTCTTCTCTATGTGAACCGACGTGCACGTTCGCTAGTAGGTCGTATCACTGGACTCACGCCACAAGTCACAAAGTCAAAGTGATGGCGAGGAAAAAACCAATATATATATATATATATATATATATATATATATATATATATGGCTGTGGTGCCCCACGCTGAGGCTGATGCTGCATTCATAATGCTTCTTCACCGCAGTTGGGCTAAACCAACTTACACTTAAACCAGGTCTTTTTAATGTGGATAAAATTCTCTACATTTTATTTGGTTTGTTCTGCGTACTTGATAATCTTCTCCCAACTAGCACACGTCGTTCATGCAAATTGTGAAAACATGGCTTAATTGTATCGCGTGGTATTTTTTTAAATAACTCGGAAATTTTGTATTTATCACGGATTCACTCACAACGAATTTCTTCTATATGCTCATTTAGCGAGTATTTATGTCGTCATATGCGTTTACTTTATTCGATATCGGCATTTGAGTGATTGGGTGTTGTTTGACATCCCAAGTGTGACTGCGCTTGATGTGCATGTTGACAAGGTGACTATCTGTCTATTACCCACTACCTCCTACATACTGGCTCTAGGAGACAGTTGGTCGTTACTGGAGGGGACGGGGTGCACGGGCCTTGTGGTCGTGCTAGGCTCGAAGAGTGGTTCCATGCACTCAGTGTGGAGCGGACTACGGTCCAGCCACCGCCTTGTGTGCGCTTGACTCCCCAAATACAGCGTGTTTGTGTTTGCCTGTGAAGGAGTGTAGGCCGGCTCCGTTGATGAAACGTGGCTCCCATCTACATGCCTTCGATCTTATTTCTTCGGGTTTACACTGGATATGGGGTGTGTGGTTGGAGCTGTAGGTGGTGCATCGCAAGCCAACCGTGGTCCCCTTGTAGGCGCAGGCATCCTGCGGTCGGCCACAGTGACAGGCAAATCCGAAACCGGATGCCGCCAACCGCATATATATATATATATATATATATATATATATATATATATTCAGTGCACCTTACTGACCTATCGCAGCATGGTGTCAATAAATAAATAAAGAAAGAAACGGGTTATTCTTCCATGATGCGTGGCACAATCCAACTGATTGGACTGATCAATTTATACGTCGAGATCGCATCAACTAGTTGTTTATTCACGTTTTGTATAATGGATCCCGAATTCATTTCTGAAGTGAATAGCAGTTTGATAGTATCAGAGAGCGTAAGAGACTGGGAAAATTAAGAATCGTCAGGTTAGCCGAAAGTACAAGTAAAGTAATACGGTCATGAAAGGAACCGTTCGTATCAAGCAGCCGTGGAGGGGTAAGCATCACCTAGACAAATTTCTCAAGAAACTTCAACGATACCATTGTTGACAGAGGAGTACTAGGGGGACTTGAATGGTCTCGGTGGAAATTAGTCACGTCTGGACTCACTCGGACAGCCGTCGCACGCCCGGAAAAGCACTGTACACGCGTTTCATTCTTTCGGGAATTGTCAGCAGTGTGCATTCCATCGGACCCTGGTAGGGCTCGAACCCGCAACTCGACTGTTACCAGTCCGTGGTTGAGACCACTGAGCTACGGGGGACGGCAACGACTATCGTAAATAAGTTACCAGATGTGATATAGTGCCACTCACTATCCATTGACTTACACGTTACTGCCATGCAGAGGGCAGGGTAGCCCCCACACCAAGCGACGAGCTTTCCAAACTGATGCCGCCAATTAACGTATGGCGTTGTAAGCAGTTTGGTCTACCTACTGATTACAGAGGAGGAGGAGTAGTGGGAGTTGAATGGTGTCGGTGGAAGTTGGTCACATCTAGGCTCACTCGAACAGCCGTCACACTATTCGTGTTGGTCAGTGAAATTAAATTTGTGTACAAGTTCCGTACAACACAGCAGAAGACTGCATTTTACAATTTTACAACCTGACCCAGTTGTCACTGAAGCTTTGTGACTCAAAACGAGTTTATCAAATCAAAACTGTCATGCTTTTGATATCGTTATGTTATACAACCTAGCATAGTGACCCCATGTTTGCTAGGCCGCATACTTGTGGCAGTGAAACCCAGGACCAAGGGGTTATGTCATGTTAACCGTTTTAACTTCGGGGAATACCTAGAGAACACTGTAGTTAGAGCAGAGAAGCTAAATGCGATTATCTGCAAACTGTTCGATGCAACAGATGTCAAAACATCTGCAGGTCTCATGCTAGGGTACAGTTCTGCCGTCAAATGTAACTATAAGCACGGATCGGCTATCGATGTCGGGGGAAGGCCACACCGAAAATAACATGTTCTGCTGCGGAAAAATAATTATCAACAGATAACGTCGCTGTGAAATTGGACACATATCATTCCACTGTAAACATGTTGCGCATGATACATTTTTCAAAAGTCGGTTCCTGTTTGTTTCGATTTTAATGTATGATAACAATACCAATAGCAGCGATGTGCACTGGACCTGTGAACTTGGCATACTCATCATTGAAGCCCGAAGCTTATCTGCTGACTTGCTTACACTCAGTGATTGATCTTCGCTTGGTTATGTGACAAAAATTTATGGTAGACGTCTATGTGTTGTTTTATATTTGTAAGCTTTTGTTCTCCCAAAACCTTTTCACTTCCGGAATTTGTTCCGGTTGGCATTACGGAATCTGAAACAACAGTCCTCATGACTGGTCATTTGGAATTCAAGAACGGTGTCAACAATTGTTTCACCTTTTCATGTTACCTAACCAGTGGAATGTGGAGCTTAAGATGAAATTTTATCGACGCATTGATGAGTGACATCAATCGCTGCTTTGGTCTTGTTCGTCCTAAACCATTTAACTACACAAGGCTAACACCATCAGCTCATTGAACGAAAGCTGTGTCCTCCAACGAGATCTCCGTGTGCCCCAATGTAAGCCTTTTCGTCCAGCCTGGAGATGTGATTCTATCATGAAGCGAAGTAAAAAGATTTATAGAATAGCTGTTACTATCAGTGGTCAGTGAGTTTAATCGACCTGTGGTGATTTGGCATAGCACACTAAAGTTGGGATATTTGGAGTTTTTCACTTCATATAACCTTCCGTTACATTTATGGCTTTGAAGAGTCGGATATGGCGCATTGATAAAAAGAATCCCAGGGCAGCAAATTTGTCAGGGTGCATAGCTCTGCGCAATTAATGTGGGCATTTGTTTCTTGAAGACAAAATAACACACCAACAGGTGCTAGCGAAACAATGCTGTTCAAATCACAAGCCTCTTTACAGACACGTGAATAGACTTCGTAAGGTGCAGCGCGGAATCCCACCATTCACTACGGATGGTGGGTATACACACAAAGCGAAAGAGGCAGTCAACCCAGTACGGGACCAGTACCTAGCTACTTTCAGACGGGAACAAACATCGAACCCTCAATTTGCTTCTGTCACCACACCATCGGTGTTATCGAGCATGAAATTCACAGCAGAAACGGTGCTGAAATGTCACTATCTTTGCGTACATATAGCACTCCTGGAGTGGATAACGTCCACTCTGAAACACTGCAGATTGGAGCCAAGGACCTAGCCCAATCACTTGCCGGATTAATTCAGTGTTGTCTAGACGAATCAATAGTTACGACAACGTGTAAACGAGCTTTTATAACTTCCATTCACAAGGGGGAGAAGTCGATCTGATCTTGCCATTTATCGTCCAGTAACGCCTCCTTATGTGCTCGACAAAACCGTGGAAGAGATCATAGCGGACGTACTGATGGCTTACCTGGGAAGCTACGGCATCTTGGCAATGGAGAAGCAATGCCGTCGTCAAGGTTGATCATGTACCACGAATTGGATGATAGCACGTGACAACTGGACGGAAAAAAGCTACAAGTGAACAGGAACCTAAATTATGTACATGAACTTTTCAAAGCGTTCGATCGTTTGAATCATCTAATCCTCCTGCACAAAGTGCAGCTCTATAGTGTCAGCGATACACTATTAGGATTGGTTGGTAACTTTCCCCACGAACAACAATTGGAGGTTAGAATCCGAACATCTATGCCCGACCCTACTCGAGTGGAATGCGACCATCTTGCGAGAGCCATCACCTCAACTTTTTTTCTTTTTGCGGATGCCGTTAACATTTGACGGGCGATCAAGGGAATGGACGACCACAGGATCCTCCAGCGCGACCTAGACGAGACCTAGTTTTGGCCTGTGAGAAATGCACTGACATACAATGTGCACAAGTGACACGTTGTTCACATTGGCCATAGACACGCCTACGTCTACAAATTTGGGACGCACGATCTGTAGACAAGCTCGCAGGAACGTGACTTGGATGTGCTAGTACAGGAACCTCCATGGTTCCAGATAGTCAGGATCCGCTTCAAAAATTAGTAACCAGCATGTTGGTCTGTTGTGTGGGGCATTCAAGAATTTGGATTCACCCAGCTTCTGTCTGATGCTTAACGCCTATGTGCGTCCCCACATCCCTTGACACAACTTCAACACTCACTTACAGAGATTTTACTACCACATCTGTGTTGAAGAACCTGCTCTCACTTGACACATATAGCTTTGTCGGAATGGACTATATTAACCTAAGGGCGCTGAACGTAGCAGCAACAACATTGGCCGTGTCATTATCGCATTGCTTCCAAACCAGCTTGGATACGCAAATTGTGCCTACCATGTGGAAACAAGGCTTAGTCACTCCAATTTTCAAAAACGGGAATCGCTCGGAACCCGGCAACTATCGCCGGGTGGTCGACCTCCGTGTGCTCTCAAAGGTGATAGAGGCAATCATCGATGAGGCTTTAGTAGACCACCTAGAACGCCACAACATAAAAGCACCGGAGTAGTATGGTTTCCGCTAGTACCGTTCATGCACTACCAACCTACTGAATGCACGTAGTAGTTAAACTGAAGCGGCCGATACAGGTAGAAGAACGGTCGTCATTTACCTCTACTTCTCCAAAGCCTTCAACCGATTGGACCACCGCATTCCGCTTCACAGGCTCGAAAGCTACGGTGCTGGTGATCCGGTCCTTGGGTGGATCAGGAATTTCTTGCAGGTTCGGCAATAGCAGGTCAGAGTTCGAAGTGGGTCATTTGATTTGATTTACGTCGAATGCGGAGTTCCACTAGGATCAGTTCTGGCGCCGCAGCTGCTTCTGGGGTTCACTAAATAGCTCAGCTTTCTCGCTGTTCGCTGATGATGTTATGCTGTGGCGGACAATCGCCGACCCAGCAGATCAGGATGCATTTAAATGGGACTTGCACAGAGCGTAAGAGTGGTCACCACACAATTAGCTCCAGTTCAACTCAGGAAAGTTTAAGGTGGTTCACATTCGCCACCAGCCGAACCTCTCCTACAAGGAGCGCCGAATTACAAACTTTCCAAGGAACTCTGGAAGAGATTGAAGTACCTGATCTCTGGCTCGGAACATTCCATACAATCTGCAGAACAGCTCCTGGCTAAGCTCATGGAAACAATAATAGAAGAGGACGAAGTCATGGTTTCATTTGATGTAACAGCTTTGTTCACATCAGTCAACACCAATCTGGCGAAGCAAACGATGTCAAGACTACTAGACCAACGCGGATCCTCAGAAACGAACAATAAAATAGTTGGCATCCACATGATGGAGTTGTTGGATTTATGCCTCACGACACACTTTAGTTTCAACGGCCAAACCTACGAACAAATAACAGGCACGCCAATGGGTTCACCGATTTCTGGACTAGTGGCCGAAGCGGTGATGCAACCATTGGAAGAACCCGCACTCCCGGTCGCAAAACCTAAACTCTGGCTACGCTACGTGGACGATACTTTTGTCATCCTAAAGCGCTCAAAAGTGGAAGAAACACATCAGCTAATAAACAACACATTTGCCGGTATCCGTTTCACTAAAGAAGAAGAGAGCAATTGTCAGCTACCATTCTTTGATGTTTTAGTGAAAAGACATGCTGCTAGACAACTGGAGACAACCGTTTACCGGGAAGCGACGCATACAGACCAAATATTGAATTACCGCAGCAATCATCCAACAGCCTACAAGCGCAGCTGCGTAACAACTCTACTTAAAAGAGCGCAGACACATTGCAGCACCCCGCAGATGAGAAAAGCGGAGGAAGATCATCTGTTCGAAATGTTTACACGGAATGGGTATCCCAGGAATTGCATTCTACGTTGTTTAACACCAATAAAACGACCGACACAAGAACAAACATCAGCAACGGATAAAAGGACAATCACTCTCCCATACAACAACGGCGTCTCTGAGATGGCGGCGAGACTGCTACGACCTTTCGGAATCAGAGTTGCTCACAAGTCGACAGAAACCATCAGAGACAACCTCTTCAATGGTAAGGACCGGCTTGGCAAAGAAGAAACAAGTGGTGTGATTTACAAAATCCACTGTAAAAACTGTAACAAGTACTACGTGGGCCAGACAGGAAGAATGCTCGGCTCTAGGCTACATGAGCATAGCCTAGCCATCCGCAGACATGACTAGAACTCCCTGCTGTCGGTACATATGGACGCCGAGAATCATCAGTTTGATTTTGAGAATGTCAGGATCATAGGCAGGGCAAAAAGTCGAAAAGCACGCCAGTTCATCGCGGCTTGGTACTCGGGGAAGAACTCAATCAACAGCCACTTAAATCTAGACACTGCCTATGAAACACTGATGGTCAAAAGAATAGTTCACCCCAGATGAACAGGACGAAGGAATCTCATTGAGGCGGACTCTAGCCAACAGTACCAGAAAGCTGACTACACGGTCAGCTCACGTGGACCAATCGACTCTTGACGTTCGAATCAAGTGATCAATAAGCACTTGAATCTGTAAGTGACTTCCATAAATCTCACTGACGATGTCGTCTAGCCTGACCATGAAACGTTTGCAGCCAAATCAGCCAGCTCGGAGAACACGCGCATACCCTCATGACGGTATCTCTTCAGCCTAGCACGGAGTTTTACCCGGAGCTGTTTGCGAGTTTCATTGTGTTCGCTTCCAGCCGGAATATGCCGGCGAGCATCAATAAGTTCCAGAGACTGTGAAGAGACCCACTGTCCATGTTGGTTATAAGAGTTCCCACATGAGGATTTGCCAGCTACTAATAAGGTCTGGTGAACATGCGACCAGTAACCCTCTATTGTCTCCAGTGAGCGTTTACTCAACCCGCATTTCAGTGTACTTCGATACGCATTCAGAACAGCTGACTTCGCCAGTTGACTGGTGTCAATGCGCTCACAGCGTCGTCGTGGGCGTCCGCCAAAACGCGTCCGCTTTCAGCACATACAAGTGCATGGTCGGTGTCCACTCAAGTCTTCCAAATCGAGCGACAGTTCTGGACGCAGCCTGTCCATCGGTAACTGATTGCGGTGTGATCGCTTTTCCTCCAAGGCTGTTTCGAGGCTGGTGGGCGTCTAGTCACCCTCCGGCGGGTGCTGTGTCGGAAGTTAGTGCTCGTAAAAAGTAAGCGAGCATCTTCACACAAAGGAAGTAACCGCTCACCTACACCGTGTTGGCCGCCCAGATGCAGTTCAGCAGTTGATAATTTTCCAACTTGAGCATCCAGATCCACCGAAGGCACAAAAGTGTCCGTGTTTCTTCTGTAGCGAAGGAGCTTGGTCAGTTGGCGGTAGAAGTCGCTTTTACCGTAACATCGCCAGAGTTTGTGGGTGTGTGGGCATCGAGGATGAATAGACACCTATTAGTCCCGCGCGACTCTCGAAGCTTTGAACGAGCCAGCCAATCGGACCGCACACATCCGGCTACTGATTGAAATCCAATCAACCAGAGCAGCTTCAGCCCGGGGACTCAGGGCAATGTCAACACTAACCTGGCCGATGCTCGAAGCTGTATCGTCACTGGATAAGCGCAATGAGAAAGTGCTCCTAGTGTCACCTGAAGGAGATCGCAGAGTGAGTACAGAGCTCGAGTCTTGCAGGTGGGTCTCTGATAAGCAGCAAATATCGATCGAGAGGGTCTCCAATGTCCGGGCAAGTGCTGCCTGTTGACCGATCTGAAGCAATGTGCGAACATTGAGGCATGCCAATCTGAAGGAGGATCGAGGGCTCCAAATGGAAACCGATGAACTGGAATGGGCCGCTTGCTTGGACATGGGCCTGTTGACAGGACAGGAATGACGCTGCGCGTTCACATGTGAGTTGAAACTAAAAGACAAGTGACTATTGAAGCAAGGTGGGGCAGGGCCGAGAATTGGGGGGTTGAAAATATGGGGGATAAAAGTGAAACTGGAACGGGACAATAAGGGTGAAAAAGCGTAAGAGAGGGAATAAGAAGATGGGAAGGCTTGAGCAGTAGCACCCAAACCCTCTATCCACCCTGTTCAATGCAGCAGATGGGGCGCCGTTTATTATCCTCTGCGGTGGCCAGAGCAACAGGAAACTTTCTGAGGTAAACTCATTGCATTGCATGGGTGAGATAATGTCAGGTTTCTCAGGCCTAGACAGGAGAAGGATTAGGATTCTCAACCAAAGCCTTTGGTTCAAAATCTGACCGCAAATCAGCGAGTTTGGCAGTGCGCTACAAGGAGCCCTTTTAAGGAATCGGAAGCCATCCTCATTCCGACCCCTAACCTGGAGGACCAGGAGGCTGAGTTTGTTTGAGCCTCTAACGATTCACCAGTCTGATATGGGTGGCTCTGAAGGTGGGACAAAGCACCACCCAGCATCCCTCAATGAATCTCTGAGACATGCAAACCATTGCACCATGTTAAGGTCCAGCCTCATTGCGTCCGTAGCATCCTTGTCCAAAGCGCGATCATGCAGCAGTCCAAAATCCTCAGCGCCACCTTCCGTACCAGGAAAGACTGAAGTCACTTGGAGCGTTCAGTGGACCGTACTGGCGGCTACGTAGACTTCATATTTGTTTTCCAAATACTAAGCATTCTCAGTTACGCATACCACCACCTTTTGGAATTCAGCTCGAACACCAACCTATCAGAAAATGGCCTGAAACTGAGACAACAATATAGCCGTTTAGATTTTTTACGAACGTATTTCCCCATCCGGGTGTGTCAATCTTGGAATGCCCTTCGAAACTCAGTTATCTGTGCGCACACCATAGCCATGTTCACAAAATACTTTTGGATATCGAACTGAATGCTATACACTTGGTTACTTGAACGGATATACTAGATATCTATTAAGACCTCTTTGGAGTTATGACATACAATGTCGCAGGTAAATCTGTGTAAAGAGGTGCACAATCTACTTGTTACTTGCTATAACTATTAACCATCATTATATGTTATTTCGTTTTATCCAGTATTAGGCCACTCTTCACAACCTACCTCCTATAGGTCATTACCCAATCGCTTCACCGATGTAGATTTTATTTGATCGACTTAGTTCAATTTCAACTTCAATTTTTGCTATTATCAACCAACGAGACTTGCCATGCCTTTATTTTTCCCCGTTATAAAGCATTGTTCCAGTAGATGTTTATGCTATCATGTGCGCGAAATTATAAAGGATGTTTTCACCTTGAAACTTAAAACTCCTCTGATACTTCGCGAAAGTGTGAAGATGACGCAGACGATTTCACTGACTTAAGTATGTGCAAAGTGCCATAAATTAGTTTCAATTTCACGCGCAGAGCACACAAGCCGTTTTAAACCGCTTGGCGATTGAAGCATCAAAATATGGAATGACATTTGCCCCTACAAAATGCAAAGTCCTGGTCCTGCATTGGCATCCACCCGCTCCAGTGCTCACTCTTCAAGGTACGCAGCTTGAACAAGTGGACAACTTTGTTTACCTAGGTAGCTGTCTCTGCTGGTAGCAATGGAAACGATATTTCGCTCCGCATTGCTAAAGCCCATCCGACATTCGCCAATTTGAGGCATCTGTGGCGACACCGTGCCGTTTCACTATTGGTAAGGGGCAGGATCTACAATGACTGTGTTCGCGCGGTGTTGTTATATGGCAGTGAGTCCCGGCCGATTCGTGTGAATAACGCGTCGGATTTCGGCCTTTGACAATGGATGTCTGCGGAGAATAGCTCAAGTGTGGTGGAGGAACCACATGCGCAACGATAACTTCATGCGAACAGCTTCCCTGATGCGCTCTCTTCGCTCGCAAAAGACCAGGCTGGAAGAAATCGCGTGGGGGTCAGCCTATCAGGTGGCGACAAACGATTAAAGCGCTGCTTTCCAGTTTGGCTGTCATAGGTCCCGAGCGTCTTCCGGGCTGGGGGATCAAAGATAACGAACACCGCTGACTGGAAACTCTTTTAGAGATGGCACAGAACCAGGTCCAAAGGAGAATGTGTACAAATATTCGCCTTGATTTGCTAGATTTACATCACAAACATTAAATAGACGAAAAAGGATAAAACAGCATGTGAAAAAAGAACAGATAAGATACAAGAAACCACTTTTGCAGCTTTCTTTCTTTTCGTTGTGGTCTCTGTATTTATTACCTCCGTCTCATGGTTTTCGCTGGTCCTATGTCTATCTTAAGGACTGCGATTATATATATATATATATATATATATATATATATATATATAAATGGTGATAAATGCAGATTGTTTCGAACTGGGTTAAACTATGTAAACATTGCGTAGTTGGAGTACAGTTGACGCGAAATCGCCACGACTGGACTACAAACAATTCAGTCACTAGCATTTAGCGTACAGTGGATAAGCATTATCAGTTTCTGCCACTCAACTTCCTCTGTGCCAGGTGGTTAAACCTGGAGCCTTTGGAAGCATGTTAACCGGTTAAGAACGACTGCAGCAGTGTCGTCATGGTTTGATCCACACTCCTGACTAGACAGCATTTTAGTAACAGATGGAGAGCGGCAGCGTTAAAAAATCGTGTGCACCTAACAAAACTCAGTTCGTGTGTGTACGTGTGTGCAGGAAAGGCAGACTAGAGTGATTTCTTCTGGTTGGCAGAATCAACGCAACACCCTGTCGGTACTTGAAGCCTGTCCTTTTGTGCGATTTGCAAAAGTAGATTGGTACCTTTCACGGAACTGACCGCCCTCTGTTAATTACAAATGCGATATGGGCATAACAGTTTCGAGCCACTCAAATAATCCATTTAGGCAAGTAAAGGGGGAAATGATGCCACAACTGGGAAATTACTTTCCTGTGCTCCAAACACACGCGGCTCACTATGACCTTCCAAATCAATCAACCTAAGCGTCAGAAGCCGGATACAATCTACAAGTGGGCATAGCAAGGGCGGAACTCAAGACGATGCAATGTGACCATCATATGATAAAAAATCAATCCTACGTCAATTTCGGCCGGTTATAAACCGTCTCCATCGTATGTGCCACCCTTGTTACCTCCGTTTGAAGAGGTTATTTGCCCTAGCACCACTATTATTTGGAGTACTCTCAAACATGCACTGATTTAGAAATAATGTACTCAAATATACTCGCGCTTGTGGAACGATATTTTCACTCTCGCTGGAACCTGGTTGTGCTCTTCAGTTGTATCTTCATTCGCATGGCACACCAAGAAATTTAGATCGTTCACCTACCATTTTCCATTCTCATTAGATCTTACATGAATATCACAAACATAGTACCGCAGCTAATAACACTATACATTAAGCGAGTATATTTCATCGTACTTTCAAAACACCATACACATTTTGTACGAACACCACTCCTGTTTCTTTGTCGAGGTATCTTTCCAAACGTACTTTGATTTGTCACTAAAGTGTAAACCCCCTTAACGTCAATTCGTGAACAGTTTGGTAAGTTACTGTGCTTACCTCGAAAGTGATCACGAAAGCTGTCTGGGTCATTCGATATGACCCCATACAATTGGAAAACCCTGACAACCGATGCATTTTTAGGAAGTTGTGCAAGTAAAGTTTTGAATTGGGTTTCAAAAGCAATCGTCACGGTCCATCAGGGTCAGGAAGCAACTGCTCATTTAGAATAACTCTAGACGACTGTTACCTAAATTCCCGAAAATCGTAAGCAGCGCGTATTCCATCTCGCCTCCGCAAGTTCAGAGTCCGCGTTCTTGCACCGTCGTAACAGTGGTTGAGACCACTGGGCCAAAGACAATAGCCATTATATATATATATATATATATATATATATATATATATATATATATATATATATATATATATATATATATATATATATATATATATATATATATATACCCCATGCTGAGGCTGATGTTGCATTCTTGATGCTTCCTCACCGCAGTTGGGCTAAACCAACTTACACTTAAATATGTCTTTTTAAGCTGGCTAAATTTCATTCCACTTTATTTGGTTTGTTCTGCCTACCTGAATACTCTTCTATTAACTGGCCACGTTGCTTGAATTAATTGCGTTTATATTCGATAACTTTGTTGCGTTTTGTCGCATTTTTAACTAACTTGTGGACATTTTTTCCTTATCGCAGATTCGATGCTAACCAACTTACTTCATATGCTTATTTAGCTTAGAGTTATGCCACCGTATCTGTATGCATTATTGGATTTGTTTTATTTCATCTTGCCATTTCAGGTGATTGGCTGTTGCTTGATATCCCCGGTGTGGCTGCGCTTGATGTGCATGTTGACAAGGTGCCTACCTGTCTATTATCCACTACCTCGTCCATACTGGCTCCAGGAGACAGTTGGTCGTTGCTGCAGGGGGCTGGCTGCACGGTCCTTGTGGCCGTGTTAGGCTCGAAGAGTGGTTCCATGCAGTCAGTGTGGAGCGGACTACGGTCCACCCACTGCCTTGTGTGCGCTTGATTCCCCAACTACAGCGTCCTTATGTTTGCCTGTGAAGGAGTGTGGGCCGGCTCTGTTGATGAAACGTGGTTCCCATCCACACGCCACCCGGTCTTATTCCTTTGGGTTTACACTGGAAATGGGTTGTGTGGTTGGAGCTGTGGGTGGTGCAGCGCCAGCCACCCATGGTCCCTCTGTAGGCGCAGACGTCCTGTGGCTGGCCACAGTGACAGGCAAATCCGAAACCGGATGCCGCTAACCATATATATATATATATATATGTAATGTATATATATATATGTAATGTATATGTAATCGTACCCAGCTCGTTCATAATGGAAGCAACGTCCGCATCGCAGCTCAGGCTTTCGGTTTCAGGTATGTGTTTGCAAACTTACGGTCAAGTTTTCTACTCGTTAATAATCTTACCGTATATTACACGCACAGCAACTGCAGTCATAGTAGCCACAACAGCAACCACAGCAACATAGGGTGTAAGCAATATAGCACCGAGAACAAGATAGGATAAAAGGTGATTCAAACAGTCCGTTGTAGGTGTGTAGATTAGGTATTTTCTTTCAAAGTGGAACTTCACTGGTATTCGCCTCAATACTTCCTTACTTGGGCACCATACAATGCGGTTTGATAGCTGCAAGTGACTGGAAGTCCCAATGATCAGGCTGGTGCTAAGGCGGTTATTAGCTTTGTTAACTTGCATAGAAGACCACAACAGTTTGTGACCACAGGCCTAAGGTGGAATTGGAAGTTAACTGTGGATGGATGGAACATACACAGGTTCCTCATCTACCATTTCATCCGGTGGAGGGAAGTGATTTAGCTCGAACGAGGGCGCTTCACCACAAATGTATATGACAGTATTCCGTTGCTCCATACTGGATGACACAGAACCGAAGAATGTTATCGAAATCTGACGGTTCGTAAACTCCTTTCTGGCGTTAGTGGAAAAGCTTCACGGTGTCACGGAAGATCAGATTTGGCGGTTATTGTGCTCGATCAATGAAACGACATCAAAGCTACTAGTTGAATCTAGTCTAGAGGATGAGACCAGTTAACACCAGTCTAGCACGAAATTGCCACAAGTTACCTAAAACAAACCTTTCTGGATGCACAGCCTGAAGGGACAACTTGTTCAAATCACTCAGCAAATCTTCTATTCAAAAGCATCCAAGCTGGTACCTTGTGTCGAAAAGTGCTTCAGTACTTCAGGGTACCTAGACCAGCAGTATGTTCAATTTAAAAGACAAGCAACGCTTACTGCAACAGTACAAACAAGTGGATTGTTTGAGAGGGCCCGATCTTACCTTGCTTTTTTCCAATTCGTACAATCGATTGTTGGCATTCTCAACCGCTTCACGATAGGAGTACATTTGTTCAATTTCCTGTGAAAGCAAAAACCAAAACCATACTGTCAATATTTCACAGCGCAGGAACAGTTGGTAGGGCATTTGCGTATAACTAAAGCAATACACGCAAGGAGCGTTGTGGTGTTGCGTCCATCATCAGATTAGTGCAACACTTCTTGCTGTGTGATTCTTATTGTTCAAAAGTGCTAGCCTACGCAGCTTACAAGGTACTGCCTTCTGGACACTCCTTGGAACGAGAAATGCTCAAGGAAAAAATAAACTGTGAACTGGTTAACTTCGACGACAAGGTGGAAAGGCCCGAAAATGTCGATGACATATTGCACTATTGTCATTCAACAACCACTCGCTCTAGAAGGACGCTAGTCAAATGCGAAATCTACACAGAGTAACTATCCGTAGTGCTAACTTATCTAATACTGGAGACTTTCGGAACCACCAGATTTTGTATACTTTTTGGTACATAATTAACTTGTTTCAATGTTTCACCGTGCGTACTGTGAATTGTGGTGTTCCACGACGGTCAGTGTTGGGGACCCGCTTATTCTTGTTCTTCGTTAACGACCTCTCGCGAGTCATCGAAAGAAATTTCCTGCGTTTTGCCAATAACATCAAGTTATGATGGATAATCGGCTGTCAGGAAGATTACGATAAGCTGCAACCAGAAAGTCCGCGTTTTTGTATGGTCAAAGGCAATGCAACTTCCGTTTAACACAGAAAAGTGCAAAACCGCACATGTCTGCCACAAGTTCACGTACGCATATAATCTTGCAGACTACATGTTGAAAAGCGTCTCACAAGAGTGCGACCTTAGAATGGTGATGGAAGACGAACTCGGCGGTTCGGCTCAGTCATTGAAGGCGTCCAAAACAGCAAACCAAAATGTTGGTCTGTAATGGAGGGCGTTAGGGAGGTTCGATCTCTACCAAGTGCTCAATGCGTGTGTGAGGTCCAATCTGGAATACGCGATCCAGGCTTGGCAACCCTGATTAGAACGTGACCCGGTTGCACTGGAGACCGCACAGCGACCGGGAACGAAAAAGGTGAAGGGGTTGTCCAACCTGCACTACCATAGGCGACGGAAAGCCCTGGGAGGGTACAGCGGGATATCGCTCTCTACGTGGTGACCTCATCCTAGGGTTCCACATCTTGAAAAACCCAGGTCATGCTTGCCGTCACCTCTTGACATTCAGCCGCAACACAGAATTGTGGGATTTTAAGCTGAAACTGGCCACCCAATACAGTCGGCTGAAGTGCCATTTGAATTACTTTTGCTTCAAAGTTGTCAACCGTGGAACAGTTTTACTAATGTTGTCAATTCTGCGCCCACGCTAACCATTTTAACAAAGCACCTCGGCGACACTATATACCGTCTGTAATACTTGATATGATTTCAGTTCAGTGAGTGATGATAACACGTGGACATACACTGTGCTCACCAACCTCCACGAAATCGGCGTAAACGGCGATACTTTTGTGTTAACGTGTAAAATATGGTGAGTCCACAGATGGGTTTTCATTTTTGTCTAACTTTTTCTTGAGCCTACCTTATTCCCACAAACCATGCTACGGGACTTGTCAAGCCTTAGGTGTTTTCGTATTCTATTTTTGTTCCATTGTATAATCTTGCAAATCTCACGTCACTATTTTATGCATTCTACATATATGTTTTCATGTCACTGGGTGAAAACTGCGGAACTGAAGGCAATCGAGGAACGGGCGATTACTAAGTCTTTGTTGATGAAGGGAATGGCTCCACAGAAAATTCAGAACGACATATCAACAGCGTTAGGAGACAGTGCTGAGGTTTGCTCGACAGTTACCAAGTGGCATAGGTAGTGTAAATTGGTTACGCAGTCACGTGAAGATGCTGACAAGTGTGTGTGGCTGCCAAAGACTGCGATCTGAACAAACGTTTGAAAAATTACCATAACATCAAAATGTAGATATAAAATACAATTAAAACAGTTTGTGGGTATTTCGATTAGCAGTGTGAATTCTGTTTTGGCGAGTAACTTAATGCTACGAAAAATCAGTGCCCTGTGGGTGTCAGGTACGGTAACGGCTCAACAGATGGCATATCATGTTCAGACGTGCCAGGCCAACCAGAGGCCGCTTTGATGAAATCCGACTAACTTGCCATCTCTTATGTTGACTACGGATGAACCGTGTAGCTATCACTTTGATCCTGCAGTAAAAAGTTAAAGCATGATGTGAACATAGTAAATCACCATTAACTAAGCACTGCCTCTCGGTGTCCGCCACTGGCAAGGTCATGAGCATTATTTGCGGGGATATCAAAGGAATACTTCCGTTGACATTCTGAGTCCGGATGACGAAGTAACTTGTTTGTCGTAGCAAGTCTAATAGAACAACTTCAAAAAGCAATTAAATTATTGAGGATGGACAAATTAAGAAATGTGCTTCATCAAGACGACACCCGTCAAAACTCGCGGGTTACAAGGAGGTAATTCTGGAAGCAGAATTTAGATTGCTTGAATCTGACGAAGCCTTCCTTTCAAAAGTGTAACGTTTCCCACCAATTGTACAAACCGGTGGTTTTCGTACCCTACTCAAGTCATACATCCTTGATCGGTTCGCGTATATTGCAAGATGATGAATGCCTACATGGACCTAAGATACAAAAATTGGCGAGTGATTTCGTTTGATTAGTTGGCTAGCCTTAAAGACAATCCAGAAAATCACCGCGTTTTCAAAATGAGATGCTGGAAAACCGACGTTATTCCCAGTACCTTGTATTCAAGCCACACAATAATTGTTACACCGCTGCAAAAATTACGTTAAACAGTGGTAAAGCGTCCCGAGAACAGCGGATTAACTTGATAAGCAGATACCTAGGTGAAGTCTGCCGCCAAGGAAATCGACTGAGCTCGGAGCTACAAACCGTCTTAAGGGAACGTAAGTCAAAGCAAGGGAGGGCCATCAAAGAAAGGTAAAATCGTTAGTTCCATTATTTAATGTCTACGTATAACTAGGCCACTAGTCGGAATAAAAGCCTGAATCCAGCAGCAACACTGCGGTGTATTTATGCCACAGGCAAGGTGATGAGTGAAACAGAACGAAGGCCGTTGGTGAATGGTTTGAACTTTGGTACAACAAACTGTGAGTTAAAGGTATAGAAAATTATCCCTAGTGTTAAGTCTGCGGTAGCGAGAGTACACGCCGAAAAAGCTGCGAATACTAGTCCACAGCTAGTAAACATTATCCAATATCAGCAGCATTGGGAGCTGAACGATGCAAAGAAAAACGTGCCACATTAAGGGAAGATTCAAGCAGTACTTTTCCGAAAGCCAATAAAGGCATGACCACAGTGATTATGAACAAGTAGGCTTATTTAGTAAAACAAGATTAGCGCCTAGTAATTGGACCATGTGGGGTAATCTGCTGTCATGTTAGTAATGTATATGTGTAATACAGAGATAGGCAGTACCTAAGGAGCGTGAGAGAGGATCTAGCACCTGGCAAATGACACAGAATTTACTCTAATTCAACGCTGCCACGTGGGTATATAATTTGCCAACGTTACATAGGCCTGATGTACCCACCCAACCGGTTGGTATCATAGTTCGGGCTGCGCTTTATGTGAAGGTTGACAAGGTACCTGTGTGTCAAAAATTGCTACCACGATTACCGCTTCCAAGTAACTGTTAATCGTTGCTGCAGGAGATGGGATGCACAGTCTTCATGGCGGTGCTAGTCTAAGCAAGTGGTTCCATTCAGTGTGGAATCAGCTACCGCACTGCCGCCCCACTGCACGTCTGGTATGAATATTTCTCCCTACTTGTATAAGTGAAGGAGTGGTCAGTCTCCAACACAATTAAGGTTCCCATCCACATGTCGCGTCGTCTAATACCCTCGGTTGCATACTAGATGTATGAGGTGTGTGTGTGTGTATGTGTGGTGCATCATAAGCCAGCCGTGGTCCATCCGTAGGTACAGGGGTCCTGTGAAGTGGATTTCGCATCACCACACCAGAAAAGTTTAGGTGTAATTGGGTTGTCTTTTTATATGCATCATAGACTACATAAAGGTTGAATCGTTGGGAACATGTTTGAAGCATACGTGTTGTGCCACAGTTTCTGTACTTCTGTAGTTGACTCTTCTTGCTAAACTAGATGACGCCTGGGATGTGGAATTTCTTACAGGAAAAGAACAGCAGCAGTCCGTAGGAAGGAAGGATGACATGGTCTACTCATAGGGAATGTACTCCATTACGACAGTACGTTGGTTTAACACAATATTCCGCAGAGGCATCGTATAGGTCAACGCGATGGTTTAAGTTGATCTAGCGAGTTCATGAAGGCGACAAATAATGACTGGTAATCAATTCGTAGAAGTTGGACCCCGTTCAATTCAGAGCTGTGCTCGGCTAAACGGTTATTTGAGCAGCTAGACATCTGTGAAAAGGTCCGCTGTATGCGTAAAGCCTCATCTGTCTATTTGATCCTTAGCCGCAACCTGTTCCCACAGTATCTGCACACCGAAATGCAGCGTTTTCATGCTTTAAGTACTGCACATCACTTATGCCTAATTAACACTTGCGACAAGCGCTCGCCAAATCCATTCATGTACTTCCTCTGCTTTTTAATATTTTTTGATGAATTGCATGAAAGATCGAAAGTGCACGGGCAGACTTGTGAAAATTGCTTATTTCCATACACACGGCTGTAAGGATCTCGCAACCGAGACGCAAGAAGGTGAGAGAGAGAGTTCATTTTATATGACCAAATGCTGGGCACAAGTCTGGGCACACGGACCTATCTGGTTAGTTGATCAGCTCTTTCAATGCACTGCTAGACTGAAAAACCTAACCAATGCATGAGTGTATTAACCCAGAAGTAGCTAGTTAATCCAAGTATACATTGGGTGCCGAATGTTGAAACCAAACTTGGGTTGCAACTAAATCTATGTCCCAAGTTTCGTTCGGAATTTATCTTCGGACCCATATTTTTGTACCTCCCTGTTCGGCTTAAAGAAGTCGCAGCAGCTTGTGAGGAAGGCAGTATTCTTAAAAATATGCGAACTATTTACTTAGAAAGGACCGATTGTTCATGTAGTTAAGACACTATACTCACTAGAACTTCAAATAGGGTTTAAGAATTTAGATATTTTGAGTGGCTTATTTGCGTTCTATGAGAAGGAGGCAACCAGTGAGCAATTCTTTAACATACCACTAGGCCCTTGTGAATTATTTAGACCTCCTATCGAAGTCACATACTTAATACAAAATACAAGATTCTAAACCTCCCCATGCTCTATTCATTTACCAAGAGCACCAAAGAATGCCGCTGTGTGAATGCTTGGAACCCTTCTTTCAGCCCTCATTTCGTCACGAAAATGGAGTGACCGAATCGGAGGCTAAACGCAGAAAGTTTCACTGCTGCTGTGTCTTACTTTCATGCGCTGCAGTTTAGGCTACATTTTGCTACCCTAATGAGAGATCAGTAACTCACAAACCCTTTGCTTTTCACTCAAGCACTCTGGTTCCGTGGCATTTGTGGCCGCCAATTTAGCCTCTTCTGTCTCTAATTCGCATTCTGCCATCTGCCCCCTCTCCGGAGTTGAAAAAAGCTGTGCCCCTTAGCAATTATTTAATACGGGATGCCCATGCTTGCATTGGCCTGACTGTCCCACTATTGTAGTTTCCGGTGTCACGTATTTGATGCAACTATCATCTTGTCACAAAACGCGCTCTGTTCCCATGACTCACTACCTAGAGTGCATGAAGTACACTACACATTTCGCGTTTTTGCTAACCCGGAAAACGCTTCCGGCCACGAAAATCACCGGAAGTGAAAAGAGCGGATACAATGAGTCCGAGAAATTACCTTTTGCGCAGTTTACTTGGAACCGTTCCGAACTGAATACTGAAAACTGAATACTGTATTATAGAGCAAGTGGAAATGAATTTTGCGCAACACTTACGAAATGTGGTGAAAAACTTTATAAAAATTGTCAGCCGTGAATTTCCTTATCGTTCTCATGTAACGTTTAAAATATGTGACCCACGGTATTGCAGAACTCACAAATATGACATGTCATCATAAGTGTGCAATCGTTCTCTGAATCGAATAGTGGCAAATATAAATCTAACAACGTTTTGTACTTTTCGTCGCAGTTAGACACAGGCAGACAGCCACCACACATCCAGGAAAGCGCTAGACGGCCTTTTCGTCCTTTTGGGACTCGTCAGTAGCGCGCACCCGTTTTGTACTGCTACACAGATGTTGCCTCCGCCACAAGTTCAGGCAAATATTTCCAAATATTTACCACTCTCCATTCGAAGCACACTGGGTAGGAAATACGTTTCAAATCCGGCACGACACGTTTGTATCTGTGTCCGCGTGTGCTGCATGGCCCTCGTAAGTGCAGAATTGGCTTCAGCATGGGGAAGTCACCGAGATGTAGAATACGGTGGATCATAATGAAGTCGACTCGCACCCGTCGGTAGGACAAGGTGAAGAGTCCTAGTTTCTCGCACTGATCTTCATACCCCAAGTCACGTAAACTCGGGATGAGGCTGCTAGCAACGTGTTGGACCTGTTCGATCTTTCGTGCCTCGCGTCGGGTAATCGGAAAGTAGGCTGGCATTTGTCTGATTGTCGAAGAGAAAAGACGAGTGGCAACTTCGTCAGACCATGCGCCGAAGCTACGTTTGAGCGCCCAAAACATGCGCAGCCCGTTACGACATAGCCTGTTTGTGTTGTCAACGGACTTCAAATCGTAGTGCGAGAGTACACCTAGCTCCTTCACTGAGCTTATGGAAGATGGTGCTTGGCCGTCAAGGGTGTAGGTTCGGCCGTCAGCACCCTTCCCCAGGCTCAAAAATACAGACTTGGCTGAGTTGACCGGGAGATGAACTTCTGCAGACCATGTGGATAGGTGGTTGAGGCTTTGCTGAAGTAGGCCACAGTCATCGGGAGCGACAAGTCGTCTCCAAATCTTCAAGTCGTCCGCAAACAAGGCACACGGCGACCGGAGAAGCTGAGGTAGACCATTGATGTGGATCAGGAACAAAGTGGGTCCCAGCATAGTGCCTTGAGGCACGCCATTTATAGAGGGATACCGGTCAGTTAGATGGTTTTCGACCTGTACCCTGCAGTTTCGTCCAACAAGAAAGTCGCCGATGCACCGGTGCAGGGAGCCACTGACACCACAATCCTGAGTTTGTGAAGGAGAACCCCATAACTGACCTAGTCGAAGGCTTTACTGAATTCGATGAATACCACGTCGACAGCATACCCCTTTCTTAATGCCTTCAAGCACGCATGCCTCCTCACAGGCAGGTTCGTAATACATGAGCGACCTTGCATAGAACCGTGCTGTGCAGACGTCAGGAACTCTTTTGACTGTGACAAGTTCAATAATCCCTTCTTCACGATTTTCCAAGCAACCTTTACCAAAATAGGTGTCAGACAAATTAGTCTGTAGTTGTCTAGTTTGCCAGAGTCGCCGCCTTTCGGAATAGGCTTCAACATTGAATATTTCCAGTCAATCGGCAAGGAAACTCTGGACAGCTACCAGTGGAAAAGATCAGTCACAACAGGAGAGATGATGGTCGAAAGTGACTTGAGAACTAGTGGATGAAGCCTATCATGTCAAGAGGTTTGGTGCCGTCAAGTTTGGCGAGTAGTCGACATACCTCTTCAATGGCGCAATCCAGGCTGTCAAGTTCGGTAAAAGCGGTACACGTCGAACTTGGAACAGACACTTGGTCATTTACAAATACAGAAGCCAAGTGCGCCACCAACGCGGACGCCCGCTCAGTGCTGGAGGTTAGGGGCTGTCCGTCCGGACCATCCAGCACTGGCACGTTACCTGCCGGCTTCGGGCATCACTTCAACTTCAGGCTTCGATTCAGGCACAATGGGGAGATTGCCGATTTGCATGTAACTTTGACGGGGAGCAGCTGGTTTTTCCGATATGTACGCCCTAAGGTTCAATGCTAGGGTCTCGTCTATTCTTTGTTTTCATAAACGATCTAGCGAGATCAGTTGCTTCTGATTTCCTATTTTTTGTAAACATCAAGATATGGAGGGCGATTAGAGGACCGGACGTCTGTGAAAGGCTCCATTGCGATCTAACATGATTTCGAAAGGTCCAGTTTAGAATGCCCTACTATCCAATGTAGACAGATGTCACGTTGTTCATTTACGTCATAGATATGACTACACGTGTTGGCTTGGAGCTCACAGAGTGCAGACCTACTCTCAGGAACGTGACCGAAGCGTGTTTGTACTAATTGACCACAGCTGTTCAAGACAGTCGGAGATAGCTGTGGAGAGAGGTAACCAACAAGTCGGCCCGCAGCGAAAGGTATACGGGAGATTTGACCCATTAATCTTCCCAATGCTGCACAATTTTTGCGTGTGCCCTCACGTTGAATACATTATCCAAGCATGGTGACCTTGCGGACCTAGGGGTGATAGAGGCCAAACAACACAGGGTAACGAAGTATGTCAAGGACCTACGGAGTTACTCTTATCAGCGAAGGCTGCAGTTGTTTGGAGTTTCCAGCGGATGCTATCGAAGAGTGTGCAGTTATCTCATATTAGTTTACCAAATACTGAAGGAATCCAACCACGTATGTCGTTATTTGCTGCAAGTTAGCCACCCAGCGAACCTAAGGGGTAGGGGAACAATATAGCCGCCTAGAGTGTCGATGGAATTCCTTTTCCTTTCGGGTCTGCCAACCCTGGAACATACTCCCAGACTCAATTTTATCCTCCCCTACTTTGGACATCTACAGAAATCGGTTGGATGTTGCTCTTAGCTCCTAGCACTTCGTTTCCTAAGGTACGTTATTGCGGATTACCTTCAGCACACCCTTCTACCGGATTTGTGTGTCACATGAACTCAAGCATGTGACACATGTGTGAGCAAAAATTATTTTACTTTCTGAAACTGTACTTCAACGATCAATGCGCCACGTGTTCTTCTGTGTGCATGTGTTCGATTTTTATTTTACCTCAGCATTATTTCACAAAGCGTTTCACTCGAGGGACAACCGGTAGATGACATTTGAATGTGTATATCTTCCCTTTAACCATCCTACGAGACGTGTCAAACACTTGCTTTTTAACTCGTTATAACTCATTATTCATTGTTCAAGAATAATTACTATATGTTGGCATTGAAACAGTGTGTGACCTGGTGTCCAAATATATCCGTGCTAATCATCTGGCATTTGCAGCCTAAACAGGCCTTAACGATCGGCTAGCTATAGCCCACAAACGGCAGGAACTCCCTTCCTTCAGGCTGGCTACTGAGCGCTGTACAAAGTCAATCACGAAATCGGACATTGCTAATGAATTAATTTATGCTAATTGATTTCCCGAATGGAATCACGTACAAATGGTCCTTTTTCCTTAGCTCTTGGTTGTTTTGAGATTTGGTAATGGAAAAGTTGGAGGCAATGCGTTCATAAGGATTTGGAAAGAGTCGGTTGGTACTTTTGATTGGCAACGCCTGCACTTTTGACAAAAGATTCGTTAGTCCAATTGAGTTGATAGACAGCTGGCTTGGCAATTTTACCACACTGGGATGATAGTCATGGCAAATGAGGGATGTAGTACACGGCGATCTTTGCCAACAATTTCAAACTTACCTGAAATGGTGAGTCTTGGATCGGTTGTAGTTATATTTCAAGATGCTAGACGTTATGTATTTACTGGAGATATGATCAGTGTTAGAGGAATAGATTAACTATTTTCAAGCATCGTTACAGCGGGTTCTGAGATCCTGATCATTTCTTGATAGACATGGACCAAACTTAATAAACCATCAGTCAACCCTATACGTCTAACAGCCCGAAATGCACCAGAAGCCCTGCAGTCAGACAGCGAAATCGACTGTGAACTCAAATTTTAGGAGCTACCATCGCTTGAAGCAATATACCTAGCGCACTGTACCGATATTGCTCCGTCCTAAATGGATTGATTTTGGAGGTAAATTTTCTCAAGGATTCACTAAACATTGTGTGCTCTGAAACGAACGCCATGGTCCGTCACGTTGGCCGTAATTGCTCCAAATGTGTTTAAAAGTTACCTTTAAGACCGACACTACAGCCTTAGCCCAAGTCCCAACCGCTGTAATCTCGAATACATGTACCCCCAGATGGGTAAGGGTGGGTCCTCACGTTGCAAGATCTATACAACCCTAAGGTAATTATTTTCTCACAAGAGAAAGTATTAGAGGAACGAATCATTTGGGTCTGCTTTGATTAAAACGCTGTTTAATTCAAATGCACCGAAGTTGAGAGGAACTTAGTCTGAAATTCAGTACAGACATACGTCGGTTCCCTAGTTACGATCTGCTCATTTATTTACTGGGGTTACTTTATTATTTTGCTTAATATAAAACACTATTCTCTGCTGAAACAGATATGATCCGGTTTCTGATTGTCTCGTGGCTTTATTATCACAGTAAATGGAGGTAGACCGGAGCGATACAACATTCATCCATTATACTAGTACCTACTCAATTTGGTTTATTGACGTGTTTTAGCAGACGGTTTCACATCGAACTGACTGACGAAATTCAGACTAGCATGAAGTTACCTGAAATTCAACCATTTTTGGGTGTGTTAAACGCTGCATTCGAATGCTAGCCAATTGAGGCCAAAGCAGACCACATTTGTGATTCAGTAGTAAACAACGCCAATGTATCTTCTCAGCCTCGGGAATAGATCTTACCGAAAACAGTCCAACAAACTGAGACTGTGCTTGGAATCTGCTATTCACGCTGCACAACCTTCAAGAATTTTTTTACTCCAGCTACGTCCCAACGTCAGGTGAACTGAGCGACTTTTGTGTAACAGGAAACTGCGTTCCAAGCTGAGATCGTATGCTGCAATCTACCCGTAACCTGTTCACTACAAGGTGTCTACTAAGCCACCAGTGGATGCGTAGCCGTTGTGATAACAGTTGTTTACAGAGCTCAGGGGTGCGGGAACAGCAATTTCCCTCTACGGCTTCTATTTCTCGAGTGTAGCTGTCAGCTGATTCCCTTCTGCTGGAGAAGGATATGCACGCTGGAATGCAATATTGACTGCTCTGACACTGGAGATGCCAAGGCCATTTATCCGAATGTTTTAAGTGATGCAATATTCTAGGCACATTATTTCGGTAGTCTTTTAGCTAAGTTATCATAATTGCGTTGAAATCTTGTGATATCCTTGTATTGTTTACTTCTGGATTTTGAGCTACCAAATATCACGGGGCCTGCATTACTTTCTCCCGGTTTGAAACACAGAATGTAAACACGCACTTTAAATACATCGCCGGGTGGGGCCCCACTCGAAGCAAATAGATGATTGTTGGTATTTGCTTCTGCTGGTGTTCTCTACCGCAGATTACTGTGTTTCTCTTCGAAAATCAAGAAGAAAGTCTGGGCAGCGAGCACAAACTGAGGGGACTAGTAGATATTTATAGAGTACACACAGCATTCCGATGCTGTCGGTTTATTGGCTGGCCCACCTTAACTAGCCTGTGCCGTCAGCTACATCGCATTGGTTTGTGGTCGTTTCTTACACGGGACGATACACCCTTACCAAGTACATGGTTACGTTGGGCCTCACAGTTGCCATCACAGATGGACCGCACGTTGGAGTCTGATTGGTCCTACGCTCCTTTAGTCGCTTACCCCACGATTGGCAACGCGCCACAGTTGCGTATATTGTAACCAAAACCCCTGGCCTTTGTATCCACATGCCGTACGGATGATCAGTCCGCTTTTCCGCTTCACTAAGGTGTTAGAAGGCTACCTTTTCTCTAGCGCAAATCAGCGGAGCACGTAAACTGCGTTCACTCAACCAGCTGACCCGAAAACCCGAACGAGCTGAGCCCAAGGTCAATCCGGATTATGCCCAACGCTCCGAAAGATATCGATCAACAGATCACTTTTGTTTTGAAATCAGGACCCATGATCGAACGCGCATTCGGCTAGTACAGGCGTTTCTTCATTGCTGGGGATTGGCTTAAGCCATACTATAGTAATTTCCGACACAACAGGTGTGCTGTTTCGCCATCGTGCTGGACCGGATACGTTCCGCGTGACCAGTTCGCATGAGTAGCGTCTGATTGGTCATTCGTCTATTCGGCTGATGCTTCCTCAGCTGACCACCTGCCACAGCCGTGCACGGTGCTTCCATGGTCTCAGAGGTATGCAATCCACTCGTCGTACGGCCGACCGATCTGCTTTTCTGCTTTCCGAAGGGATGTTGTTTCTCCGTTGTGTTGGGCCTGAGTAGTCATGTTTGCTCGAACGTCTGCTTGGCCCCCAACCCATCGGTAGCGGATGGATACCATCCGCCCGCGGTCGTAGCCACCGTCACGCCATTTTACCGGGGCTCCAGCCGTCAGATGAAAATAGTCTTGTAAGAACTTCGACCTGGGTCATGGAACTGCCGTTATTCTACGTACATCTGCATCATGTGACCGCCAAAAACGGTTTCACACTCATGACTTTGTCTTTTAATACACACCGTATAAGTGAGCCACATTTAGCATTCAGCATCAGCTGACTTGCGGCAATCCTTTAAGCAAAGGTTTTTGATGATCATTAAGACCGTAGCAAAGTACGGAACATTGGTTTTTACCCTCTAACATTTCAGAAACGGCGTTGCCATCACTCGGAATTACCGGAATGGAGCCCAGTCAACTGGGATATAGACATCCAAATCAACAACCGGCAGCTGCAGTTATAACCAAATTTCCGTTGCTACTTACAACACGTATCAAGTGATGTTTGTGTAGAAATGGAACCACCACCACCGATACTTAATTCACCGCAAACGCAGCGCGCTCTGTTTTGAGCCAATGTAATACGAAGTTTTGAGTCAGATGGCTAACTATCCGTTCCCTATCTTGAGTAATCGTTCATATTTGTACTGCACGTGATGGATGGAAATAGACGGTTGCGATAAAGGATAGCCATGCACACATCGCACGGAGAGGTGTGGGCGGATTCCGGTTTGGCAAAATCGAGCACACTGTGTGTCAGCAAGTGTTTTCACTTCAGCTTGATTGTACCGCTTTAGCCAATCAAGTAAATATCCGTACGCAGCGCTTGTTCCTTGCTAGGAATAATTATTCAATGTCTTCCACACTTATGCAGGTCTATTTTTGACTTGTGAAGTTTTTCCACGGAGATTCGTCACGGCAACATTCAATAAAAACATCAGCTGCGCGTCCCGAAAAGCAATTGACAGCCTTTCAACGTATTGTATTGTGCTTGATACCCATCAATAACTCATGTTTGGTTGTTATACCGTGCTGAAATCCCTGGACAGCTGTTTCGTTCTCCCGGACTCGTCAGCAGTGACTATTCTATTATCCCGGTCACAGGCTAGAACAAGCAAACCTTGATATTGGAGTCATTGATTAAGATCACTGGACCAAGAGGCGGCAGCCGCCACAACCAAGTAACTAACTGAGATACAGCGCAAATCATTCTACGTTAACATACTGTTAGTTTCAGTTCCCAAGGCTTTTAGTGTTGAATGACAACTCCATAAATGTCTAGTCACATGATGAGTACGTCGGAAACAGCCAAGAAGGTTCTCACATTTGTTGCCTCATGAGTTAAGCCACAGACGAAAGCCACAGCGATAACTTGCGCATCGGTAATAATTAGGTCACCAACACCAACAGGAGTAGGATCGTTCTTGTTGGTGTTGCTTACGCCAACGACCCCATCAAGTGTGAAAACGGTTTCTAACACATACTATAAAGCTTGTGTACTAATTTCGAGAGACCGGATGGTACGGTCGTATAAATTGTAACCCACTGTAAAGTGGTCAAGCGTATACAAGCCCCCAGCTCTATCATGTGCTTACATCTCATTGCTGTTGTGTTTTCGTCACTGCACTCGTCGGTAAGCAGATGCTGGTGTCCGTTTCGTTCGGTCGCACGATTCTCATAGAACTAGGAAGAGAGGCACAGTCGGGTGCATTCATTCTGGTGCCTAACCAATAAAGTCTACTTTAGAGACATGCAGGCTTTCCAGGTATTAGGATAGTGCATTGTAAGCACGAAACATGGCGGTGATATCGGACAGAACGGCAGTCACTTACTGCGTTCACGTTTATAATCAGATCTATCCGATAAAATCGTTTCGTAGACGGCGCAGCTGGTTCCATTTAAAGCTAAGCAACTTTGGTTGTACGTAAGCCAAATTGAAGTAGTTATTAATTTCCGCATCCTACTTCCGCAGTAAGTTAACTCTACCTCATTCAACTTACAAGTTGAAAGAGCACCTTGAACGTTCTTGTGCATAAATATTTATTAGGAGACTGCACGCAAAGTCCCTCGTTCCCTATTACCAAACGCAGAGTGTACTGGAATAGCGCAGAAAACCGTACGTTTATGGCCGCTTGATGCATCCACCTTGGAACTCTCCCATGCGCATTTTGACAAAGTGCCCACGGCCTACAGTGCCCAAGTTTAATAAACTACGGAGTGCTTCCGGACTTAAGTCGTTTGGTAATGGGGTTGCGTAACTGGAGCAGCTCCAGCATAGACTGCAAAGTCATCGTGTGACACGAATGCTAACCTAAACTAATCTTGGTGATCCCAGAAGCGGCAACTGTGTAACAAGCACACATTTGACTTATACGGTCCCTTTGTGTCTACCGTGTATCCGACATGGTTAGATGTATCCCCTTAATTCAGGCATAACCACTACCTTACAACAACGCACTTGCGCGCATCTAGGATGTACCAGCATCTAAAACATTTGTCCGGTTATCCAGTCGGCAATTGATGTTGGACAGAAAATGCTCTTATGCTTGCGCCTGCCTTCGTGAGCGCACACAATCACATGCGAAGCCATGGCGTTTGCTCTATTCGTTGCTGGCATGCCGATTGGATAGCAGGACAAGCGTTACAGATGCTGGTGTTTTCTAATATGCGTGCAAGTGCGTTGTTGAACGATACTATTCGTGCCTGAATTGCTGGGATAGATCTAAGCATATCGGACACACCGTGAACATAATCTAGCAAGTGTATCCCGCAGGAAGCATGATGAGCGCAAATTTCGTATACAGAATGTAGTTGTTTTGTTAAATAGGTATCAAGGTGAGAATAAAGCGGACGGAAAATCCCAGAAGCATTCGTGAAAGTGTGTGAAAATACTCTAAATTGTTTCTGTTTTGCTCAAACTTTCCTCGTATGTTGTTTCAGATTATTGTATCCCCACTGTCGAGACAATGCGAAGTGGTAAGATCAGCCAGTTTCTGTTTTCTAACGGCCTCATTGAAATTACTAAAAGGAACCTAATTGTTTCAAAAATTTATGAATCTAGGAGCTGCCGAAATGTATGCAAATGTGACGCTAGCTTCGGTACGTGACATATTAACACTCCAGTGGCTACGGCCTCACAAGAAACCTCAGCGCACGCTTCAATTTGGATAGTTCATTTCATTGTATAGACCCACTGTTACGGTGTACTGAGCTAAACATTGCTTTCGGTAATCGTATGTCGGAAACCACTAAAGGCCTAAAGAACATCGCGTTGCGCTCAGTTCCCTTGATCTAGAACTTTAGTCAATAGAGCCTCTGCCTGTAGGACACTTTAGGAATGCGCTCCATTGATGACATTCAACAAAAATGTCAAGAAATATTTAACAAGATTTACTCTTTTTGCATTTGCAGTATGCAGTATATTCCGTGGGCCTCAACTTTTATCGTGTGGTGTTCCTTCCGCTTCCTTTGGCGTATGGTTCTCCGCAAATTACTACGCAAGACGATTCCGTTCCTCAACAGCTAGATACCTGAAAAGTTCACTTTTATGCCTCACTTGATTTACTGTTAGGTTTGCCTCCTCTGGGTCAGGTGACCTTTCACACCGCCGGATATTACATCCATTAATGGAAACACCTACAACATGTGTGAACTTGGAAAACGACAATCTTGAGCAGTGCTCATTCCATCGGACTTTGGTAGAGCTCCAATCCGTAACTCAACCGTTGTCAGTCCGTGGTTGAGACCATTGAGCTCTGAGGCACGGTAACGACCATCGTGACCAAGTTACTACATGTGGTATAGAGGAGAGGGTAGCCCCCTTGTCGCTTAATGAATGAGTTACCCTGTCCGATGTATGGCAGTAACGTGCAGACGAGCAAATAGTGAGGGGTGCTGTATCACATCTAGTAACTTATTCACCATGGTCGTTGCTGTCCCCGTAGATCAGCGGTCTCAAACACTGACTGGCAGCTGTCGAGTTGCGGGTTCCAGCCTTACCGCGGTCCGGTAGAATGCGCACTGCTGACGATTCCCGAAAGGATAATCGGCCGTACCGTGCTTCTCCGGACGTATGATGTTTGTGAGTGAGTATAGATGTGATGAATTTCTTCCTATACCATTCAACTCCCCCACTACTCCTCTGTAGTCAGTACGCAGGCCCAACAGCCTATAATGCCATAAGTTAATTGGCGGCTTAAGGTTGGTAAGCTCGTCGCTTGGTGAGGGGGGCTACCCTGTTCGCTGTATGGCAGGAACGTGTAAGTCAGTGGATAGTGAGCGGCGCTATACCACATCTAGTAACTTATTTAATGTGGTCGTTGCCGTCCCCCGTAACTCAGTGGTCTCAACCACAGACTGGCGACAGTCGAGTTGCGGGTCCGTGCCCTACCAGGGTCAGATGAAATGCTGACAATTCCCGAAAAGATGAAACGGCCGTACAGTGCTTGCCCGTGCGTGTAATGGCTGTCTCACTGAGTCCAGATGTGATGAATTTCTACCTACAATATTCAAGCCCCGATACTACTCTTCTTTAAAAGTGTTAATCACCTAATATATTAAAAGTTAACGCAATCCAGTATCCATGATAACAGAGTGAAAAACATGTTCTCTTTCGCATATGCCTCTATATTGCTGATGCCGAACACATTAATTAGCTTACTTCAGGATGGCTACAAAGTTTTCATTGAAGCGCTATCTCACACGTTTACGCACGTCCTGCGCCTGTTTACATGTTAAATGACTTGAAAAGTATGGTCAAATTTCCAACTTTGATCCTACTTCTAATTCGAATGTTTTCACACTGCTTCACCTCACTTCTGCGACTCCACTTGGTACGATTATTTACATCCAATTTCGGTACATTTTTATGCGATCTCAGTGTAACCATGACTGTGTTTGGGAGTGCTGTAAAGAGGAGATATCCCATTGAACGCAGTGGACTAGAAGTTGGCGTGTGCATGCGAGCGTTGGCGAAAACTCGGTGGCTTTGGGATTAGCGCGGCTTCCGTGGGTATCTCAGTTTGGCAGTCCTGCTATTTCTGCTTGATGTGTGGAAACCAGTGGGAAACGACTGTGGATTACAACCGTGCAACCGAGAAGCACCTAACGTCTGGTAGTGTTGGACTGATTGAGTACGGCAGCCCTTGGCAGAGAAGAATAAACAAAGCGAGTACGCGTCAAGCTGAGTCTAATGGAAAGTAGAGAAGTGAGTTGAATTGCACGGAAGCCGACCGCTCTAGTTAGAAGTCAACTGCCGATGTGTGTTGATTAGTGTACTTGTGATTTGCTTCCATCTTACCCCTCGGGCATTAGATGATTTTGACCTCGGTATCGGGTTATCTTGACTTTCGGATCTAATGACTGATAGACTATGGATCACAAGCTTCGTTGGTCTGTTCGCGAGGAACCGCACCTTTCTAGCACCACCGTCTGGTTCAGATGGAGTCACCGTAAACAAACAGACTACTATTGATTGCGAATGAAATTACCGTTTAGAAGGTCGACATTTATTCGCATAACAGGTAGTAAAGATGACATCCCCAACAAATGCCGTGACATTATTTTAAGTTCTTCCCTGTAATACGCTGTTGCCCATCGGCGAACAACTGCAAAAATCGTTGGCATACACACGTAAACGAATATTTTTTGTGCCGTGCAGTGTACAGCTTGCACCTACACTTGCCCCAGTCCATGGACGGGACCATTTCCGCCCACATATTCGACGATGGTTGCTGTTGCGGTGGTTTTCATCTGTAACAGTATTGTAGCAAACTGCTGTGCCACGACAGACCACAATGCAATCGATTACCTTTAGAGTGGCTACGTTTCAAGCTGTTGATTGATATGGTGCACAAGCGTAGGTCGCAATGATGCACTTGCATGGCGGTGGTCGGAGGGTTCGCTTACCCCTTCAGTTTAGCTGCAAACGTTACATCCTCATCCGACGGCAGACAGCCGCAATGATGCCGTGAGAGCGTAGACACCCACCAATTGATGAGGCCAGATGTGCTGAATGGTTACAAACGTGCGCTGGCATACGGTTTGAGTAAGCGCCCAGTGAACACAGCTGAAGACTGTAGGTGACGTGATCATCATCAGGTACTTATTTGTGTGATAAGTAAAATCACTAGCTTGGGAAATGGATCTTTATGTAGTCTCTAGAGCTCCTCAACGCCCGCCGACACATTCAGGCTGCCAATGATCGAAGCAAGACTCACAACGACCTCAGCACAAAATTACGTGTTAGGCTGAAAGAGAACACGGAGTCTGTTGGTATTACTGTGCATCGGAGGTAGAAGCTGTCGCCACTCTTCGAATACGTACTGTTATTTTACCTTCATTAGCCACGAGCAGCAGGGAGCATGATCTCAGCAAACTATTTCACGTGAGAGCGTAGCCTATCCATAACTAGTCAAAATGTTTGGCGCGTTAGCCCGAAAGCTTTGGAAAGCAATCTAATTGGCCAGAAGTGACAGCTTGTCCATTAATTGTGACGCTGCATGGACATCATCATCATCATTATACACGTTAGCTAGACGTGGGAAACTTCTCAGAAACAAAGAAAAGAAATGCAACAGTTGCATGCCAACTGAGCTACCAGCAACGGATGGGCATCGTTCCGGTAAGCTACCGGCCGGCTACTAGGCAACAAGAAAACTTATGATGCAAAATTATATTACGCTGAGAAATGAGATAGCATTTGGAGGGCAAGGCCAAAAGGGATGGGGAGGGACAAAGAAACTCACAGCAAGAACGCCACTGAGGTCGGCTCCTAGCCATGTCAGCAAGTGTATCCAACCAAACGTGTTCATCGTCATTTGGAGCCCAACCAGGGAGCTGTGATGCTCCAACCGAGGCCAGCTCCCAAGTAAGGACCTTCGCTGCATGGACCGTCCCTTTGGATCTGCCTTCTCGAGCAGAAGTGGAGCATGCGATCGGATCTTTAAACCTAAATGAGCCAACAGAACCAGGTGGACTTACGCAAGATTTCTTTGAACTCGAGGGCCCTGCTTTCATAGATAAGTTATACGATTTCTTAGTGAAACCGTGGGAGTGGGTAGCTGACCCCATGAAACGGAGCATCCATATCTCAGCCCCATGTTCCAAACAGTGATAACGCTTGGAATCCGGCATTTGTGGGAGGAACATTCGGATGTTTATCACTAAGATACTTGCCTCTCTCACTCGTCATAAGCAAACTTGTCTCCACTTGTGTTAGGATCTCAAAGATCAAATCGGTGTTTGTAAAACTAGCGGCTGTACTGATCACCTTTTTGTTAGCTACTGGAACAACCGCGTTATTATCGGCGACCGATTTTAGTTGTTTTCATCAACAGGGAAGTTGCCTTCGAATCAGTGGATTTGGCTGTCCTTTGTGACTATTTGAATAGGAAAGGCTTACAGAGGCAATGCGCACATAACATGTATACGCTATACGCCCGTAGTTAGAGAATAGTAAAAGGCCTATGATATACTGTGGTTGATCTTTGTTATCCCGATTGAGACAGGGGTGCTCTGTTACTTTTCTTCTGCAACCTCCCCATTGACAAAATTATCAGAACTGCGTTTACCTGTCATCACATGTAATATGTGGAGTTTACTCTCAATGATGGAGTTCTTGCTTTTGAGTACGCCGACAACACTGTCCTAATCTGTGACAGCTCACGAACGTGCCACGTAAGGTAGGAAAGGTTAGCACTGGCTGTCATTCATCTCGAGCTGTGCTTTGAACCCTCAAAGTGCAAAGCTTTCTTTCGGGATTGCCAAGGACCAACACCTCCTCCGTTCCTTCAACGGGATCGACAAGAATTCGTTCGGAATTTCAACCATTCGGCTGCTATATCAGAGCCTGTGGAATAGAACGTGAAGTCAAAAACGTATCTCCAAAGTTTGATGTGCTTTCGCATAACTCATTCATGTGTAGTGCCGAACAACTATTACTCTATCCCCGAAGGTTTGAATCTATCATGCTGCTATTTGTTCAACCCTTTCGTAAGGTTGTGCAACGCAGTCCATAGGATTAACTGATGTGAAGAGGCTAGTTTTGTTGAGAATTTACTTCATATACGATTAGAAAACAGTGCGAACAATGCATATTCAGCGCGAATAGGGAAACCGAGTCGCTTGGCACCCATTATTTCACCCACCAGCTACCGGTAGTCGGACCATATGTCACGCAGGTCAATGCACTGACTTCCAGGAAGTGCGCTGTTTGTTAGCCGGGAATCGTTTGAAAACAGAGAAAAGAAGGCCTGCAAAAACGGTTAAAAGGGATAGAAGCTCACCGTTCGAACTTCGCCTTGCTTTGTATCTCCAGACTTTCACCTGTGGGTCTCCAAGATGGTGAACACGTTGGAAAAACTGCATTCGCTAATGGCTAACACCCGATGTCTGTGTTCGTTCTTCCCTCCGCTCTCATCTAGTTTCCACGCACTATGATCCCATGTTTGGTGCACAGTAAAATAATGCATAATAGGACTCAGACAGTTTTAGGTAGAGATAGCAGGCGTCGAACACGGGGCCATTGCCGAAAGCGCTACCTTTTATGGCCACCGAGTCATGACGAGTCAAGTTTTCACTTCGACATTTGTTTACACAATGCATATTTCTAATTGGCTTTCCAGTGAAGCAAAATCTTTATTTTTCTTCGCCTACGACTATATGATTATGTTTTACTACGGTACAGAAACGGAGATGTCTGTCACTTTTATCTAACAGGGGATATGATGAGGATGACGATACCTCGGTGAATCGCACTTCACATTGCCAAGACATGAACAACATAAGAAATAGTTTTCCGCACTTATTATATTCCGTGCATACTGTCACATGACGCCACTCACTCATCGATGAGATGCGTAGCAATGAAGCATTGGCTTTAATCTGTGCGGATCTCTCCATTTTCCTTCGCGCTTGTTGATATTGTCTTTGACGGTTGGCTTATGGAAAACTTAGAATCCTTGTAAATGTGTCTATTCTATGGATATTGGCAGTTACAATGCCAACCAATTAGAGAAACTAATGTCTTCAGGTACAAAACACTTTTGCTTATGTTCGTCTTCAGGAATACAGTGACTTGATATTCGATTGAGTTAAACCGATGTTCTAACAGCGCAGGTAAACGAAGAAGAACAAGGTTGGTGAGCATTGAATACCAGTCCACCATAATAACTTATGACCTATTTACTTTTAGTGAGCTTGCGGACAATGACGGCGTGATTAGGATGGAAGCCCTCATTTTTAGTTATTTTTGCAAGCACGTCAGCGCTAAAAATCGTCACCGCAAAGTACCGATGCCACAGAACGCCCGACCCCGAATCACCATCATTTCGGATTGTTTCAAAGATCAAACATTGATTAATTTGGTACTCAGCAATGGCGAGGATTAGATTAATGAGACAATCTCGGTGTCACGTCAGGTGGGCGTTGTCATCTCAGAGGCACATTAGATACAACGAAATCAACACTAATTCATACAACATACATCTGTGTTAGTGTGATATTCAGCTCCCTAACTGCAAGGTTCACGCGGTAGCATTCACTGAGTTAATACCGTTCGTCCAATGACACACTCATTAATGAAACCGACGATACCAAATACTGTATTTTGCGAACGCATGCAACTGTCGGATAAACCTGAAGATTCCTTTCAGAACTACCTCGCATATCGATACTCTGAGCAGCCACCTATTACGACGATCCCAAAGCACCATTTGATCAGAATTCCGCCGGCCATTTTTGGCGGTATGTAAATACGAGAATTTCTTATTTATCAGCAGAGCTGTAATTAACTTTCTACCTCCTCATGTTCTTCTTTATTCCACTGTTGGTCACGACTGACTTGATCGCATGAGGTGACGGATTGAAGCTTCCAAACTAAAAGTTGAACCCACGCGAGGCAAGATGCTAAAGGCCCCCTGACGAGTAATAAAATTGTCTGACACAAAAATCCCATTGATGGTACGGGTAATATAGCCTAAATGTTCATATATATAAATAAACACTTAAAAACTGCCCTAATGATCAGTACAATTAGTGATGGCAAACCTACTGTAAAGCCACATCAGCACACGGTCAGAACAGACATGGAAGTGCGGGTGACACCATTCCAGGGACTAGCCTACATGGAAGCAGGTCCCCTGGAGACGACCCCACAGTTGGCCGTATTACTTTATTAACACGTTTAGATTTACCTGCATTTATTATTGTTATTCTTAGCCAATCCAGTTATTTTAAAGATGCAACCGATCAATCAGCCCCACAAAATAGTTTGGGAACTGCTCTGAGAAAAAGAACTCGAAGCAATATTATCCGTCTCATGCGGTCCCGTTGTACATAATGACCAGACCAATCAGTTTGACTGTGACTCACACCGTCGGAATATATATCTCCTATGTATTTATTATTTTATCACCTGTTTGCTTTATCATAGGCCTTTTGGCGGATATACCGTGTGATGGGTGTCCGCTTCGAACATAGCATCCGCCTTATATTTGCGTTGCTAGAGGCAATCACGGTTCCTCTCAACAACTGGGCTTTACGGTCGCCATCTCTCATCCGTGTAGCCCCATGGGAACAGATGGCACTCCGAGCCAATTATCTACTTGCTTAATCCACCCTGCTATCCACGGAAATGCGTTAGGGTTGTCCTGATGATGAAGCATCGAAAACGAGCTTGCTTGCCACATCGATGATTCATGACTGTTGCTAAGTGTCCAACAAAGAGGGACCACCCGAATTATCCCATAATTTCCCACTGCTCATAAATCTTGTTGCATGTATAAAGTCGGACAGGCAACAGCAATCCGAATGTTGGTGATCAATTGCTTCTGACTTTTAGATCTCCGGGCATAACGAACGCATAGTGTTGGTGAATCGCGACAAAAGCGAGGCTTGTCCACTAAAAGGTTGAGCTTTGTTGCGCGTCGGATTGCGTCTAAATATGGAGGGTTCCACTTACGTGAGATGTTCCAGAAACGCCTTCCTGTCATGAATGCTCCTAACACAGCAGGCTACGTGTCTGAGTAGTCTCACGGCCATCTGCAGGACAGTAATCTGCAAGTCAGATGCGATATTTCCAAACTAGCCGCTTAAGTCCTGTCGGCTATTTGTAGTTGCCGGGACAGTGACCCAGTCACGAAGTTGAACATCTCGTAGAGCAGAGGAGATGTTCAGTGGGGACAAACTGCAAAGTGAAGAGGTGGAGGTGCATTTACCTCAGGATGCGGATAAAAACAAAATTAGGCTCTCGAAAATTTGGAATAACACCCCTGTAGGTATTATCATGAATGAATGAATGTGACCAGTTACTTAAATTATAACCCTACTCAATTTCAAACACCTTATATCTATCACCTCCATAACCTGAAATCCTGCAACTCACGCAGATGTGTTGTAATGAACGTTTAGTAAATACGTACTTCGCGTCTATATTTTTGCCCGCCAAAGAAAACACTTCGGAGGGGACCTTCATTAGTTGCAACAGACGACTTTCGGTTAAGTACCCTCTGGTTATACAGAACATTCGGTGAGGAGAATTTATGGACTCATAATCCTCATCCGTTGTGTGACGCCGCAACGGAAATGTACCGAACGCGTCACGAATGAGCATATAATATGCAAGTCATAAAATCCACTTGCGGGACATTAATTTCCCACTCGCAGATCCCTCAATATGGCGTTTAAGAAAACTCCTATGCTAATGAATACTAAACATAGGAGAGCATGAGGAATAAGGTTAGAGAAGGAAATTGAGGACGAGATCTTCCATTGGCAACTCAGCACCTGCGCGGTGTGATGTGAAAGCGACTAGAGGGCAACGTTCTAACGCATACGTCAAGATTCCATTTCCCACATATCTCTGCACCACCATAATCCTCATGAGCCTCTAACGCCATGAGCAGTTTAAACACAGGGGATGTACACGAAACACCTGCATTTCGACATTTTTCTTCTGCTTTCTACTCATTTTTGTAAATCACATACGGTGTTAGAAACGTGTAGAAAAAATGCAAGCATAACCATAAGTCTACAAGAGAATAATGCCACTTACATGTAATGATCGCCACAAAGTATGGACACAGCTTCCCATGTAATGAGCAGTACACTTGCTATTATTAATATCATTGTGACTGCGAAAAAATAACATGTGCGGATTGCTGAAACGAGGACTAATTTTTGAGTCAAAAGTAAATGGATTTAGTCCAATGTGCTGCACACCGAGAAGGAGGCTTCGGCCGTGGACTCCATAGCACCGGTCTGCTTCCCAGAAAAAGGCGGGTTAATCAATCTGAGTATGACAAACGGACAAGCACATTACAAAACCGTTACCTACCGTCAAACACAGCAAAAGGTGAGGAAGTTAGTTCTTTGCTGTGCAAAGGAAATCGCTTCCAGCAAATCCTGACGCGCAGTCCACAAGCTTTCATTGACGGTGAATATTGGAAGACTCACATTCTAAGTTACTCGTCTCAGGTCTTCATCCGCACCCCGTTTTTGGATCCAGCATTTTATCACTGAATGTGTGTTACCCTATTGAACCTATGACTCTCCCGTGATCTTTACTGGTTTCCTTCAAAAGGATCTCAAATTAATTGCCAGTGCAGTGCAACATCTATCCCGGTGTAGTGGCATTTGAAGGCTGGAACTTGTTGACATCATGGTAGCCAGCTATGGCAACTCCTGTAATAAACTTGCATGTAAAATACTCATTTATGTCAGCCGTCCCCTTCACAGAGTGTTGTCTGAATGCGTATCAAGTTCTCTGACCAGACAGAGCTTCAAAACTATACGCGCTCGCACAAGGGCTTTTGTTACATCACAAGTTACTTAATCGCCACCTTTTTGAACGATACCTATTCATTAATACAAGAAGTGCTTAATAAATTACTCCAGTGATATTTGAGCTGTTAAGTAATTTTCCGACGAGTTGGGTTTATATCTTTTGTACTTTCGTTTTCATTAATTATCCCTTTCCGTAGCGTGTGTTAGAACTGAATATTCACCCTTTATGCGCAGTTAGGTATCAGTCATGGCGGTCCGCTGCCATGGCCCATGGCTCAGTGACGTAAGTCGCTGAATCGCAAGAGTACGGTCGTGGCTACGAATCCGGCAGGATTCGGCGGGTGCGCGCTACTGACGAATCCCAATAGGGCGAAACTGCCGTCTAGCGCTTCCCTGGATATGTGTTGACTGTCGGCCTGTGTCTAACTACGACGAATCTACACAAAAACCTAATAAATCCCCTGCTACTTACAACTAATCACTAGTCGCCTTAGCAGCACACTTGCCACCCCGATTGGTGGTGGCTTGCACAGGAAGTCGTTGCGCCCGGGAGCCAGCCCTGTCCTCTGCACATTCATAACATGTATGACAGTGCAGAATGAGCAGCGCAATATCACAGTTGGATATCAGTCATGGCTTTCCGCTGCCGTCACTCATGACTCAGTGACATACTTCGCTGACTCGCAAGAGTAAGGTCGTGGCTACGAATCCGGCAGGATTCGGCGGGTGCGCGCTACTGACCAGTCCCAATAGGACGAGACGGCCGTCTATCACTTTACTGGATGCGCAGTGGCTATCTGTCACTGTCTAACTGCGACTAATCTACAGCGAAATCTAATAAATCACCCTGCTACTTACAGATAAATCATATTCTTGACTCGATCTGACTTAAAAAAGGAAACGCTGCAGCATTTCACCTTCAATTAGGATAAACTCACTTGTGTTCCGCACGCATCGCAGGCTCATGGATTACTTACTTGCCCACTTGGATATCGGTGAACAAATCCAGATACTACGTTTGCATCAAGAAGTTGACTGCAGTCAGTTCCCTAGGTTGGGGTTGCATGGAGATGTTGTGACCGAAATCACACATCGACCAATATGATCTTATCGTCAGGTTCGGTGGGAATTCACCACGACCGCAATTAGGCAAGGAACCACTATTATTTTCTACCCACTTTGTCTAGGCGCATGAGAAGGCAACAATCTGTGCCTGCTTCTTCACGATAAACAGCCTAATACAATTCAAGATGAAAAATTCCGCTTTGGAGGAGCTATGGCGTAATTTAGCATTTGATGTGGTATGAGGTTGGACCGAATTCCGGTTTAGCAATGTGAGACCTATGAGGTTAAAAGAGGAGGCAGGAACTGGTACAGCTGGCTATCCCTTAAGTTGCCATGTGGTTTGTTCGCGTGATTCGTATGAACAGATGGCTTTGCATGTGCAGGGGTCCTGTTAACAATTGTTCAAGAATGCTATGGGGTTTGGGTCCAAATATGGGTAGAGGGAAGTCGTAACTGGTTGAGACAACCGAGCTCTGTCTACTGTAGTATGCAAGACAGTGGAGGATGAGCCCTATTGTATCATAATTGGTGGTCAGCCAAACTGCCCCACTCGTTGAGTCTGCTGATGGCTACAATGCATACGAAGGTCATGTGTTCGAGTCCGGATCGATTCGAAGCAATGTGTGCTCCTCAGGAGGTCCAGTAGGACGAGGCGGAGGTTGAGTTTTTTACCCGCATGTATGTGGTGCTCTGTAACTGGAAACTGACTGTTAAGATAATTTTGCACAGACGCACTGAGCACAAGATTGTGCAACTGTCCAAAATGCATTAGAGTCATAATGAGAAAAAAAGTAGGCCGTAGTGGACTGAAAGTAGTGCTACCTGTTACCTGTTACGTGGGTTACAGTAAGCTTTGTAAGCAAATTGAACCTCTCACCAAGCGCTGCTCCTGACACTACCCTGTGAGAATCATCTCCACTGATTCCATTGAAGAACAGTTTACGTGAGAAATGCGCTACGAATTGAAACTGAGTTTTCGAACGCAAGTAATCGCTTGACTTGGGATGTGAGCGCATAGATTTCACGAGTGCGCTTTCTGCAAAAGCCCCATGCGAGGAAGGAAGTCATCAGGCGATGAATTCCACAAATTAATTGAGTCACGTCGTATCCCATAGTTGGGGCAAATACCCTACCAGAAACGTGGCAGTCAAAACTTGTCTTCGAAAAGCTGCTTAAGTCCGGCTTACCTTCTGCTGGTTATTATAGAGAAGGAGCTTTGCTAACCGTTCCAAAAAATGTTGAGTTTCAGCATTGCTTACAGCATCCCTGGTTGTGAAAAGTTCACCACTGCAGAGTAGGTAAAGGATTTACTGGATAAAACTAAGTGGCTTCAAGGAAGCTGTCACCTAACACAGTTCAGACACAAAATCTGCGTATACCTTCAACGAAGGAAGCTCAGCCTATTGGGGCCAACTCACACTGTGGATACCAGTTTGTACGTGACTGCGGAAAAAGTTACATAGGCAGAACCAATAGAACGCTTCCTTCCCAAATAAAGGAACATGTACCAAGATGGGTTCAACGTGAAGTTGCTCAGATTGCCTACCCTCGTCAGATTCCATGTTCGCGCAGACCGCCGACTTCCTCGATGAGCAAACACCTATTAGACTCGGGTCACCAATTAGAGCTGGGCTCAGCGTTTAAAGTTGTGTTAAGTCACACTAATCCCCGCTTTCTTCGGTTTGCTGAGGCTGTCGCTGTAAGCCGGATTAAGCCAGCCTTGTGTGCCCAGAAACAATTAGTTGTCAGCCTAAAGCTGCCTTGGACGTAGGTGTGAACTTCCGTCATTCATTTTGCACCTTAAGCTTGTCTGGTTGCACCCACTGTTAGCTATATCTATGCATATCGGTTATTGTTAATGATACTGAGAACACAATACGAAATGCATGCATCTACCAGCCTTCGTCTTCTTTCCATGCTTTTCAAATAGTTGGTGGATCACTTGTCATTTGGAAATAAACTTTACCCCAAGGTTCATTGAAGGAAGACTTGCGTAAACGTATATGATTTCGCACCGATCCTTTATTTTGCTCATAAACTCTCTGTCAGTAAGTATTGCTGGGATATGTGAGAAGGCCAGGGAGCCACCAATATCAGAATATGCTGTAGGCATGAAGATATCGAACAAGTGAGCTAATTTCACCGTGCAGACCTAACTAGTCCACCAAGAACTTGATAGTGTCAAGCTTATGGTCAAGGTGCTGAAACGCAAATTGACAAAGATCGACGCATGGGTAACTGACGATAGACTGGCGCGTACATGATAAAGACTAGGAGAAGGGTTTCTGATTTGACCTTGGCTCGAGGTACGCTACAGCAAAACTGTGTGCTGCATAATTAATTGTGGGCTATTGGAAGTAGCTCCAACTCAGATAGCTTCTTACGATTTCGACAAAGCAGTAGAAAAACCTGCACTTTATTAAGAGCAGTCGGAAGCACGGATCACCCCACTGCACTAAGAACTGCACCCTTTACTTCTCCACGTCAACGGATGATGCCACTAGGATCTTACAACTTCCCCATGCTAGGGCAGGTAGCTGGTTGGATGGGTTCGATCCCCATCTGGGAATGCGCACTACTGACGAGCCCAAATAGGGCGAAACGATCGTACGGTACTTTCCTTAGTAGCGTTAAACCAGTCTGGTTGGTGAGCATCTGATATGAATCATTAAAATGCCATCAAGAATCTTCCTACTCATCCGTTGGCTAAACATTCGCTTTCACAGTCGTCAAATGCTATGCGGACATAGCTGGTGTGTAGTGAAAATCGCAACCTCAGAAGCGAGCCACTGTCCCCTGTGTTGATAGGAAGCTGCATGGCAGTGGATACTAGGTTGCACTATATCCTAGTTAGCTTCCAATTTCAGACCGTCTGCGTCCGTCCCACATAATAGCGTAAACTGCGGTGATGGATTCGATCCCCAGTAGGAAACCGACGGAATGCGCACCAATGGCTTCCCAATAGGGTGAAAAAAATGGTCAAGTGATTTTTCGGAATGGGGTTAGACCAATCTGGCTTGTAAGCAGCTGGGATGAACCAGTAAAATGCCAGCAGCAAAAGTAAATAGATATTTATTTTTGATAGGAACAAGACACGCCATTAGATGGCATGATCAGCGATTGACAGAGAGACAGTGCCGTCAATCACTGTTGGATTGTGGCAGCCTAAAGTAATACTTGGAAAGCGCAGTCTGATATGCTGTAGCACAAATGTCAAGTGGTAATTCCGAAATGAAAACATCCACCGTTGTGCAGGTGCAGAAGAGTAACCAGGATATGATGACTGGATGCAAACTATAGATGGATTAATCATCCGTTTGCTTACAGGGAAATACGTGTAACAAGACATTTCGCCCTTTTGCGTATTATGGGGTGAAAAACCTAGCTATCGCTTACATTAAAAGAACGATTGACACAAATTTGAGAGTTGAAAGACGTAGCGTTCAAGAAATAGGCATAACACCATTCTAGTATCCTGGATAGGTCGTGGCATGTATATTTGGCTATGTACATCACCACAGTGTCTTCGAGTTTGATGGAAGAATGGGTTTGTCCGCCAAACATGGTCATGTTTATTACACGTGTGATGGAACGGGACCCAGCTGTGTTACTCATGCGTTATAACATTTCTGTCGCAAACTGATCAGTTTGTGTGTCCAGGTACCTCAAATGAAATCATCATCCGGTTTGCCAGCATTTATAGTATATTTGGGATATGAGGTCTAGAGTCCATATCAGCTGTGTGAAATGCAAAGGTTGTTCAAACGAGTATACAAAGTGCACTGCAATGAGGACGTTTAGCGTACGGTTCATGGTTGCTAATTACAGTCGTCCAGAGCGTCCGAAACCCACTACTCATAGGCCGGTGGTTAGCGCACCACAATGAGAGTGTAGGCGATGCTAGCAAGGGGGTTTCTTCAAGAATTCCATGTTGGTTTTGACAGCATATTGCTCTTACCATGAAAATAGTTTTCTGGATGTGCCATACTGTTCATGAAACGTTAGTTCAACTTTCATGGGATTTCCTTTTTGACACATATCACGTGCATAATGATCAGAAGGGTCGAACATTGCTAAGTTATGTAGCTGAGACAGAGTGAACGCCTTTCAGCGCATAACGGACGGGAAGCATCGGCTGTGGGGCCAACCCTGTCATCTGCAAACTCCCTAACTTTCTTGGTAGTGGAGGATTGACTGGGCCTTATCACATTTAGTTTGTAATTCACGATGGTCTGTTGCCGTCACCCGTATGGAACTGATGCTCGGGAGTGATGAGTTTGGTTCTTGCTAAGTTCTTTGGAATCCGAACTGCCGACGAGTCTAAGTAGAAAGAAACGGCATTCTGATGCTTTCCTAGATAGGTCGGTGGGTGTCCGGCTTGTAGATACTACGAAAATACCCCCAGTGAAATTACAGTGAAAAAACCTGCTCACCAGTGTGCAAAACTTATGAGCCTCCAGTTGGCACTAGTAGAGATTTAACGGCTATTAGTCAGTCTCCAGCAACACACAATGTCAATATCATAACAGCCTACACACACACACACACATACAAGTGTGGAAGCTCGCGGTTCCCTCCCGTCATCGTGGCCTTAAGGTGTAAAAGATGCGATCAGGAACAAGTTATTCGTGAAGCCGGAATTTCAGGCGGATCAATTTCTTTCACACGGTGAAGATAAGTGCATAGTAAATAGGTCTCTTGTAACTAAGCTCAGATATGGTGAATAGCTTTTAACTTTCACCAGTTCACCATATGGTGCCAGAAAATTTCATAAGGAATCCAAATTCAAGACAGAAATATCCAGTATGAGACTAAACATATTACGAAGAAGCTAAAACCCCTGACTAGATCCGTGTGCGATAGCTCATGGATGCCTATTCTGTTAAAAAATACCCGATATGATACAAACGGTGTAACCACCGGTCTATGCGCATATGACATTATACTACAGTGTGCGGAAATGAGTCTTGTTTGGAGATACAGCACAAATCTAGCAATGGTTGCTCACTTTTCTGTCGTTATCACTCAACTGCTTCTCTAACCGTTCCACTTTTGCCTTTTGTTTTGCAATCTGGTTTGTCGTCGAAGTTGTCCCCGCAGTGGTTGTGGACGACTGATCAGTCGTTAACTCGGCACTGTCCATAAAAGGATTAGGTGGGACACCAACCGAATAACTGGTGGAGTTTGAAGGCATTGTGGCACCTAAACCCTGCAATGAAGAACTTCCTGGTGTTCCTGTCGAAATACCTCCAGGCAGCCCGGGCACGGATGGCGTCGCAGACACGTTTGAGGCATTCGCCACGCTGGCGTTAAGTTCATTTAACAGCGTCTGCGCAGCGGAAAGCTCCTCCCTCAGCTTCACTCCGGTCTGACAGCGTTGATAATACGCCGATTTGGTTTTGATCAAACTGTTCTCGGCATCAATCAGCCGCTTCACATCCGCTTTCCATTTGTCCTTGAGAAACTTGCGAGTTTTCTCAAACAGCACTCGCTGCCGTGTCAGCACCTGGACGCGCAAAAAGATGAAGAAGGGCAAAACTTTAACGTTAGAGATAATAAAAAAGGTGTGGTAAACGTGAGCTTCTTGTGGCGGATAATATAAGGCGCTACGAAACACATTCAAGTACGCTTGGAGACGGATTGCGTTGTCAATTGAGTTAAGAGTGCCATAAGGTGTGTCAGGTTACTTCGCATCGGCGATTTGATGTTATGTGTCTAGCAGTGGAAAATTTTCATGAATAGTAGACTGCGAAAATGGAAACAACCGGTTTGGTGATCTGCGTGAAACAATACTGTTTACTGCCATATATATATATATATTTACAAGTCGGGAGAAAGCTGCTTGTGTACAAGTCTATGGCGTTGTGCGTTCTTTTATACGGCAGCGAAACGTGGACGCTTTATCAGAAAGATGTTTGTTTTTTCTGGAGAGATTCCATCAACAGTGTCTGCGCCGTATTATGCGCATCGGCTGGAGTTAGCGAGTTGGAGACACGGAGATGCTCCGATGCAGTGACATGTGTATAGTAGACTGCATCCTACTGCTGCGACACCTGAGGTGGCTTGGGCATATTCGCCGCATGGATTCATCCCGGATACCAAAACAAATGCTTTATGGCCAAATGTGTAGGCCGGGAGGTGGCACGTAGGAAAACCAAAGTTACGTTACCAGGACATGATCACAGTGAGCCTATCACACACTTTATATTAATTTCCGGTGTTGGAAATTGGAGGCGGTTGATCAGCCCGTGTGGCGAGAGCATACCAAGCGGGCGGCTGCCCAGATGCAGTCGAAATCACTACTGCATGCGGAAAAGGAAGGTCGGTTTAGCAAGCGACAGGAGCCGATGGTGGCTAGTCCATCAATGTCGTGTGCATTGTGCTGTAGCACATGCGGTCGCGTGTTCCTCAGCCAAGCGAGCTTGACAAGCCAGCAACATCGACACGTTGGGCCAACACCTAAGAGAAGACGTGTGTACTAAAGGTGCAGTCATCATCAGCGCGGGGCTTGATAATTTTGATTCTTCCGATTCAATTGCTAAGCCAGGTCAATAACACAATTGAAATAGTACGCGTGTCGCATTGTCGTTGCAAATGGTTTGTGTGTGTGTCTGCCTGCCTTTCGAGATTCTTGCATTTCAGGCCTTGCCTGTTGATTGATATCCCCGGTATGGCTGCGCCTGATGCGGATGTTGACAATATGCTTATACCTTTATTACCCGTTACCTTGCCTATACTGGCCCCAGGAGATAGTTGGTCATTGCTGGAGGGAACGGCATGAACAGCCCTTGTGGCCGCGTTGGGCTCAAAGAGTGGCTTCGTACATCCAGTGTGGAAGGGGCTACGGACCAGCCACCGCCTTGTATACCTCTGGTACGCATGATTTCCCAGTTAGGTATAAATGTTGCTGCTCCGCTTGTTGAGCGAGTGTGGGCCGGCTCCATTGATGAAACGTGGCTTCCATCCAGATGCCTCCCAGTTTTATTCCGTCTGGTTTAAACTGGGTAGAGGGTGCGTAGAGAGCTGTGGTTGGTGCAGCGCAAGCCACCCATGGTCTCTCTGCAGGCACAGGGGTCCTGCGATTGTCTTATGGAGGCAACAGTAACAGGCAAATCCGGAACCGGATCCCGCCAACCAACCAAGCATATATATATATATATATATATATATATATATATATATATATATATATATATATATATATAGCACCTTGTAAAGGTTGGACCGTGCTTTACTCAAAGTATCCTATCGTGTTTGGAAGCAAGCGCTCCGCTTTCTCACTACAACCCGAATTCCATCGTGCAAGCAAACGTGCTCCAATCTAGTGCTCATGAGGCATTGATCCCACCTACCGCACAACTTTAGATACAATACGTAGTGAGCGTCAGAAAAGTTCACATCTTTATGCGAAAATGGCCAAGTGCATATTTTTGACATCGTGGTGAACTTGCAGCCATTCCAACTGGATCCACCTGCCCAAGGCAATGCGTTCGTTTCATTTGGCCGGACGACTCCTAAACCGCCGGGATTTATTCTCCATATCACTCGAAACCATATCTGGCTTGATATGTGGATAATACCGCTATGATGACTTGCGATTCCCTTGATGATAACAGTCACTCTATACTTCATGGAAATCAAATCTTCTTGCATCCTCTATACTGGATACCATCAACCTCGCAGTATCTATTGCGTGATTCCGTGCAAATGTTTTTTTGGCCTACGTAACTCGCTTATGTCGTGAGTCAAAAGTTGATTGATAACATCACTCTGCATGTTCACGGAGTTTAATTGCCATTGTCTCCATGCATGAAGTTTGCCCCGGTCAGTCATACTGGCATGCAGTAAGTGTGGTAGGAGCCACGGTAGTCTCAGACGTCCGCCTTGAGGCAAAGTGAGCGCGTAGAAAAAGTAAAACAGACAAAGAGATAAATGTCAGGTGTTGTGGACACACAACGCGCATGTCATGGAGGGTTGACAAATTAGGAACACATGTTTCTTGTAGGGATAGCGGAGCCGCGACGAGGACCCAGGAAGTAAGGGTACATCAACTACCACAGTCTCAGCGATCCAACTGACTGGAGTGCTCTTCATTATGGACGCGTTTCGCAGTGGTAGTTCCCCAAAGGAAACTCGGAAAGGCAAAGAGGTGACTTGCGTCACATTGGGCAATTCGGCTTGCACACAAATGCCATCATTTCCGTGATGGATATCCGCAGGAAATCTAAACCGGATCACTCGAGATAACCTGACAGACCCACTTGCAAAATGTCAACCTCCAGAGTAAATGGAACCTGTGGGCTGGAGACAGTTATTCGCTGCATCCCATAGTATTTGTGCTTACTGCTAAAGATCCGTCTAAACCTAGTTGTCGCATACACAGCCAGAGGATAGGCAAAAGGCAAGATGTCGATGCTCCCTCCTCAATACTTTAGGTTGGCCAGTTTGAGCACGCTACCAGTTCTGCTTCCCTTATGCTTCTGTGTGGCCATGCTGGCGCTCAGTGAAACTCAAAAGCGATAGGAAATGGGAATTTTCTTGCAAACATACTTTCTCTTACCTCGTCATTCGGCAGATGTTACAAGCGAATTCGGTCGTACCGTGTGCTATTTCGTTAGTAAGTTGAGATACGCGCTTAGTATTCAGTGGACCTCATCTCCGTAATGGTCTACCCTCCTCAGGGTAACACACTGAATGGGGAGTAGAGATAATCGAATCTCCAGCCATTCAAGAGCTTGCTTACTCTGCTGCGTGCATTCGGTCGCACAGATAAGCACGTCTTTTGACGGGGGAAAAACTAGTCAATACCCTACATACCACAGGAAGGTGTGACAGCGGGATTTTTAAATCTAGAACGGAACACCCATGATTGGGTGCGAACCTGCAGAAGGACGCATGTAATAAAATGCGGAGCGGTCAAAACTTCGTAAACTGGTTAGTTACGAAGTGACCAGAGTAGCCAACTAAACTGGTACAAGATAAACAGGAGGAGCGAACCAATTATTATTTAAACCCGTTTCTCGGTTTGAGTGTAACGTGTTGATCAAAAGCCATCGGAACCTCCAAATACTATCTTGTGAGGGAATTAATTTGTCACATCTGAGCGTAGCCTTGTAATTTTCTTAGTAGCTCAAATCTATCGTGTTGTTTAATGCGTATTACCAAAATCTTGAAATTGGGTTGCCGGATACGCGATAAACAAAAGTTCTACCTAGCCACTTCGCTTTTCGACATCCGATGTGATCCGCGAGAGTACTCCTACCATTATTGGACTCACTTAGTGTAGATGGGTTTTGCGTGTGGCCGAGCACAACACTACAGTCCATAACCAGCGATGGGCCTATTTGATCTCATTAGTGAGAGATGGCAGTCGTCGGACCCGAAGCACCGGGATGTCAGCCGGAACCTATGCTCCTTCGGCCAAGGAATCACGACGGGCAGCGCTTATCACCACGGTTAGTGACCAATTTGAGAGGTGATTGTGAAGCATTCCTGCCGGGTACTATGGCTTGACGAACTATCTCCTCGTGGTGCCAGCTGGGTGGTTTTGGTGTACCCCGTTCCAGCGAAGTGTTTGGCGGCAGTGTTCCACCTTGGTGGGGCATTTTACTCCGGCAATTGTGCTGCTTCCATGGGGAGGATCGAGCCCCTGTTTAGTGATTTCCATAAAAACGCACAAACTAAAGCTTTAGGCACGGACTCCTAATGGACGCGATTTCCAGACTTCTCCCAGCTGCCTTGTGGATAGGCTATTTAGCCCAAGGCTCGGGGTGGGTCCCCTAAACTAACTCCCTATTTTGGCTTGGCCAACCGTGTAGTATCACGCGCTCTCACAATGCTATGGACTGTAATACAGCGTGCTCATCAGCTACCGTTTCTGCTTCTCACATTCAGGCGAAGGCAGCATAAGCCAATTGTTTTTTTTTATACAAACAATGCTTACTTACCATTACCCGATTCAAGTGTTCAACAATCTGGTTGCTCCACCAACCACGGAGTTCAAGCACTGGCTGTCCTTCGTCCCCGGTCCTCGTTCCGTCTGGCCTGCTGCCACGTTAGGACACGCATGCAGATTGGACAGCAAATGGGTTTAGCGCGCACTCTAAGCTCCCTCGTTATCGACTTCTGTTGCCTTTCAGATACCCGATTGTAGGAACCCAGCCTTGTGCTTACATTGACATCCCCTACTGACCACGAAGCCAAATATCACCTGCGTCTTTCTGGAGATACAGAAGCAGCCTCAGCGGGTTTGGCTGGTGCAGGTATAACACTAAGTGGCAAGGCCGAGGCGCACTACTGGACTGGTTCCCGATTAACAGCCGACTGAATGTTGTTCAACCTCAGAGTTCATGTAGAATCAATAGACTCTGCGATCAGAGACGTAACTTGTTTGTGATCTCCGCGTACACTGCGACTGACTGCAGTGATTGCTCGGTCAATGATGACTTCTATCTGGAGCTTCATCAGATCTTGACTAATTCTAAAAGTCGGATGTCGTTGTCCTTGCTGGGGAGTTTAAAGCACGGGTTGGCCGTCGGTTACCATGCGGAGGCCAGCTTGGTGATCACCACGCGCTCGTTGGGGACCGCCATGATAATGGAGAGGCTTTTCACATTGTGCAAAGACAACCGTCAGTTTCTCTCGGGCACTAACCTCAGGCGTACGAAAAAGCATTCCGTAAAGCGGCGTCCCCTTCGCCAATACAATCGTGGTCTCAAATGGAGCACATTGAAATCAGATTTAGACGTTTTGGCAGCGTACTGGACTACAGGTTCTTTTCGTCCACCTTTGTTGACTCAGATCATGCGGTTATTTGCGTGAAAATCTACATATGTTTTGGGGTCCTGAAAAACGAAGCACCGCAAGATTGATGTAAACGAGTGTGGGCCGGCTCCCTTGATGAAACGTGGCTCCCGTCCACATTCCTTCCGGACTTATTCCTTTGGGGTTACACCGGATTTGGGTGCGTGGGTGGAACTGTAGGTGGTGCAGTGCAAGCCACGCAAAAGTCATTGTGCAGGCGTAGGCGTCCTGTGGCTGTCCTATGAAGGACACAGTGACAGGCAAATCCGGAACCATATGCCGCCAATCCATACACATTTTTCCTGCTTGATAAGAATGCGCGAAATAGCGAAGTCATCTCACAACCTACGTCTTCTGCTTTTCCTGTTTGTAGTTATAAAGGGAACATGGGATATATATATTTATTTATTTATATATATATATATATTCTTAAAATATATTTTTGACGTATTGAAACTATAGCGGAGTTTTAGCAAAAAATTTATTTCATATGCTTATTTACTAAAGAGCTAGGTTGGCATATCTGTAAACATTATCTGAAGTATTTTATTTGATATTGTCGATGCAAGTGATTGGCTGTTGCTTGATATCTTCGGCGTGACTGCGCTTGATGTGCATGTTGGCAAGGTGCCTACCTCTACTACCCACCACCTCGTCCATACCGGCTCTAGGAGACAGCTAGTCGTTACTTTAGGGGACTAGGAGCACAGCCCTTGTGGCCGTACTAGGCTCGAAGAGTAGTGCCATGCACCCAGTGTGGAGCAGACTATGGTCCAGCCACCGCCTTGTGTGCACTTGATTCCCCAAATACAGCTTGCTTGTGTTTACCTGTGAAGGAATGTAGGCCTGCGCCGTTGTTGAAACGTGGCTCCCATCCATATGCCTCCCGGTCTTATTCCTTCGGGTTTACACTGGATATGGGGTATGTGGTTGGAGCTGTGGGCGGTGCAGCGCCAGCCACCAATGGTCCCTCTGTAGGCGCAGGCGTCCTGTGGCTGGTCACAATTACAGGCAAATCCGACACCGGATGTCGCCAACTATGTATGTATGTGTGCCCCATACTGAGGCTGAGGTTGCATTCTTGATGCTGCTTCACCGCAGTTGGGCTAAACCACCTTACACTTAAACTAGGTCTTTTTAATCTGGATAAATTTCAGTCCACTTTATTTGGTTTGTTCTGCCTACCTAAATAATATTCTATTAACTGGCCACCTTGCTTACGCTAATTGCGCTTATCTTCGGTAACTTCGTGGTGTTGATCACTCACACTCACTGACGCTTCATACCGCACCGCACTGCTACATAAACGCGCAGTGAGGATGTCACCTCGGGTGGTGACGAAGCATTTGCAGCCAAACTGCCGAGCTCAGCGAACACTCAGACCACCGACTGTCGCTAGATTTGGAGCAAGAGCGTGGACTGTTAACACGCCCTTCTGTGTGTTGATATGCGGGTGTCTTTCGGTGGACGGCCTCAACGCCGATGTGAACTGATTGACACCAGCCAGCTGGCGAAGTCAGGTATTCCGAATGTGTATCAAAGTTCGCTGACATCCGGGCTGAGTAATCGTCACGAAACACCGTCGAAGATCACTGGCCGCATATTCGTCAAACATTACTATCAACAGGCATGTCTACATGTGGAAAATCAAATTGTCAAACTGGACATTGGGTCTCTACACAGCGTCTGGAAAGCAAAGATGCTCGCTGACGTATTCCGTCTGGAAGCGAATGCAATGTGGCTCGCAAAAAGCTCAGGACAAAACTGCATGCTAGTCTGAATAGAGACCGCGAAGTCTGGTGTTCTCATCGTGCCTCGGAGATGGAAACAGCAGCTGTCATTGGTAATAACCGTGAGTTATTTCGTCTGATACGGGAAACAGGTAGCAGGAGACCTGGTGTTAGCGAGACCATACGCGACGAGAGTGAACAGCCGATACACAGCCTGTCAAAACGCTTGGAGCGTTGGGCTAAACACTTTGCAAGCCAGTTTACCCAACCTGAGTTATCGGTTTCTTTTTCGGGCATTGAGCGCCCTTCTCTCTGGGCCGTCTCCTTGGATCCGCCCTCACGCGCTGAAGTCGAACGTGAGATCAGACTGTTGAAATTGCTTAAGGCCGCAAGGTCAGGTAGATTTGCCCCACTCCTCTCCAAACTCGGAGAACCTGCTCTAGTACATGATTTACACGAGTTGCTCGTGAAACTTTAGGAGCAAGAGACTGTCCCAACAGACTGGAGCCGCTCCGCCATTGTCTCAATTTTCAAGGCAGGCTCCCGTTCGGAATGCGGCCATCATAGAGGGATCAGTCTGTTCTCAGTTGTCTCTAAATTGCTTGTATCTGTCATTCTCCACAGACTGACTAGCATTCGTGAAAGCCAGTTTCGTGAAAGGGCATGCCGGGTTTCCTTGAAGTCTGGGTTGCATCGACCACATCTTCACCTTGCGTCAATTGTTGGAGCACCGCTAGGTTTATTTGCGACATAGGTTTGTCGTGTTTCTTGACAGAAAAATGCCTTCGATTCGGTGGATCGATGTGCCCTTTGGGACTGTCTGCCGAGGAAAGGTGTGCCTGATAAATAAGTAAACCTTATCAAAGCGCTTTACGCATGTAGTTCGAGCAGAGTGAGGGTTTATGGCAAACTGTCGCCACCATTCAGTATCGCCAGCGGTGTGAGACAAGGTTGTCCGCTGCAACCATTCTTGGTTAACTTTGCAGTTGAGCAAGTCATAAAAACAGCATTCGCTGAAGACGACCTAGAATGTGTGGAGCTACTTCCTGGTGACTGATTGCTTGAGTTGGAGTACTCGGAAGTTATTTTCCTAATTTGTGACAGCTCCCAAATATGCGAAGCAGCACTGGACAGATTAGCACTGGCTGTCAATATTTTGGGTTATGCTTTGCTCCATCGAAATGCAAAGTAATTCTCCAAGATTGGCAGGGACCCACCACTGCGCTAACGCTTTGTGGTGATCAGCTAGAAGCTGTTCAGGAATGCAAATGCTTGTGCAGTTATATTAGTGCCCGTGGGATCGAATTTGAGATTTCCAGCGGTATAGCAACAGCTTGAGGTGCTTTTGCCAGTCTCCGCCACCTGTTGTGCAGACGCCACATTACTCTGGCTCTGAAGGGCATAGTTGATAACGCAGCCGTCCGTTCCACTCCCCAATAGGGTTTTACAATTTGGCTCATCAGGTAGACAGACATAAACAGACTAGCTGCTTTCAAGCATTACTGCCTCCGCATGTTAACTCATGTCTGGTGGGAGCACCGCGTGAGCGATAGGCGTGTTCGGCGTCGCGTATTTGGTGCAGCAAGAGCGATTGAATCGTTCAGCACCATTATATTACGCACCAAGCTCCGATGGTTGGGCCACGTGGTGTGCATGCCAGCACACCGACTCAGGCGACGTGCATTAGGTGCGCGCCGGGAGTGCGGTTGGAAGAGGAGGAGGGGAAGCTAAGCGTTGACTTGGTCGAGAGAAACGAAAACCCTCACTTCGAATTTGGCGTCGGTTAGTGCATCCCGAATGCTTGACTTGGATCTCAAGGACGATGAACACGTTTGGTTGCACACACTTGCTGACATGGCTCGGAGCCGGCCCCAACGGCGTGTGTGTGGAGAGTTCCTTTGTTCGTCCTCCTCCTGCTTAGCCTCCCCCTCCAATCACGATCGCGTTTGTAAGGCATAATTTAACTCACTTTTTGCGACATGATAGGCGATTGTTAGCTGTCCGGAACGATGTCTATTCGTTACTTGGAACTCAGACTGCAAGCCTCCGTACTTTTTCTTCTTGTCTTTAGTATTGCGGCACAATAGCTGAGGTGTTTTCCACCGAAACTCTACGTGTATACTGATGATGATGATGATGATGATGATGATGATGATGATGATGATGATGATGATGATGATGATGATGATGATGATGATGATGATGATGATGATGATGATGATGATGATGATGATGAAGTTTGCACTAATCCTGTTTCCTCGCAGTGAGATCCGTAGAAATGCGTCCTATGCTTCTTGGATATTAGCAAAATTTGTTCACTCCACAGCAGCTCATCGCAGGTTTACTAATTGACCTCACAAATCCCTCGTTCTTCATCATCATCATCATTACACGTTAGCTGGAGGTGGAAAACACCTCAGCTATTGTGCCGCAATACAAAAGAAAAGAAAAGGAAAGCAGTGGCAAACAGTGGCATGCCCGCTGAGTCCCCAGTAACGGATGGACATCGTTCCGGAGTGCTAACAGCTGGCTGCCGTAAAAGAGAATCGTATTATGCCTAACAGGTGAGATCGTGATTGGGGGGGGGATACTAAACAGGAGAGGGATGGACAAAGGAAATCAAAACGCAAACGCCATTGGTGCCGGCTCCGAGCCATGTCAGCAAGTGTGTCCAACCAAACGTGTTCACCGTCCTTAGGACCCCAGCCAGGCAGTCGGGATGCACTAACCGACGCCAACTTCGAAGTGAGGGTTTTCATTTCTCTCGACCAAGTCATCACTTGGCCTCCCCTCCTCCTCTTCCAATCGCATCCACAACGCGCAAACAATGCACGTCGATGGAGTCGGTGTGCTGGCATGCGCAACACGTGGCCCAGCCATCGGAATCCCTCGTTCTTAAGATACATGAATTCGTTTTCTCCAAATCCCTCTAGATAACGGGACACGCAGGGCGAAATTTCGGGTCCATGTCACAATTCCTGTTTAGGATAAACGCACACGGATGAACTGGTGGAAACAGCAAACTTTTCATTTAATACACGATTGTTTGCCTTAACCTGGCTGATGCCAACAAACAACCGACTCCCTAGGTGCACTGACTTGGAATATCCCGATTTGTCTACTAACTTAGTGCACTCGCCATGTGAATGAATTATGTAACGGTTTAGCAGGGGCTTCACCTAAACTACATCGCATCATATACGAGTAAACACCGGAAAGCGCAGCTGCACCTTGGCTTGACAAGTCTGACAGACTAGAGAAAACGGGCTCATCTGCGTCCCGCGTTAGGCACACAATGTCACATTTTCCAGTGTAGTGCAAATGTCAGCCAGCCAGTTGACTGGTTACCCCCACGTTCAACCTCCGACAGGTGATTCCTTGGCGTTCATAATAGGCACCAACATTGTGCTAGACACCATCAATGTACGAGTGAGGGAAATGGCAACTAGTTTACCGGTTTTGCGGGGGAACAGACAGATAGGCATTGAGACTGAAAGGCAGGGCGATCTTATTGAACGCCCAACAAAAGGCAGCTGATGTTTTCTGAGAACCGGATTCCGTTTGTATCACGCACGATAAGTTCAGACCCTCGATACGCAAAGTGCGTATGCCAAACTTCGCAGCAAGCGAGTAGTTCAATTCTACGGAACAGCCCATGGCCAATTAAGAGTAGGTGGAGTTCACTACAAGCTATCCTGTTGGTTGCGTTACTCAAGCGACAGAGGGATAAAGAGTGGTTCCAACCAACACTTCTGAATACGGCTGATAGTCGTCACCTATCTAAAGGCAGAGAAGCGATATTGCTCCCAATGATGGTTGGTAGATGTAATTCAGACTTGGGCATGTACGTACAGCGAACAAGTACAATATTTTTGAGTGGAATAGTTGGGTAGTTACTCTCATGAACAATGCCATTCACAGGGCAGTAAGAGGGTGTGTAAACGAATATACTTCTCCAGGTAACATGTGGTAATAAACGGATGTGAAAGGGCGCGAATGGTGCGCAAAGTCAGATGTTGGCATGGCGAGTTCACAAGGACTGCTCGAATGCCGAAACCTGGACTGCATATGTGACACATCGTAACTTCTGTGTGAAACTGGCCCGCGAAGACAAGGTAACGCATCAGCAGGAGTTAATAAAGCGATTCTGCGCGAACCGCAGACTTCTGTACAGGCACGTTAACGGCCTTCGAAAGCTGAAGCGGTGGATTCCAGCACTAGCCACGGCTGATGAATGCACGCGATGAACAATGGAAGCAGCCGATCACCTACGGCTTCATTACTCCCAAACATTCCAACAGGTAAGATGCCCAAATATTCTCCTCGTTTCTCTTACTCCATCGTCGGGTTTAGACAATATCACCTTCACTGCCGAAGCTGTGTTGAAGAAATTATTATCCTTGCGTATCCACATTTCTCCTGGAGTCGAAACATCCGACCAAAGGCTCTGCAGGTGGTAGCTAGTGATATGGCAGAACCACTGGCTGTTTTTTATCAGCGAGGTCTAGAAGCGAACCATCTTCTACTAAGAAGGAAGCGAGTGGTCATCACTACTATCCATAAAGGAGGTAGTCGCACTGACCCTACGAACTACCCTCCAATAAGATTACCTCCTGTACTATCCAAACTTACGGAATCAATCATCGCGGATGCGCTGATGCAATATTTGGAAAGCCACAATTTAATAGCTCTAGAGCAACATGGCTTTCGTCAAGAGCGTTCATGTACTAATAACCTAATGATTGCAAGTAATAGCTGGACTGAAGCTGTTGATGATGTAGCAGGAGTCGAGGTCATCAACCTGTACTTCACAAAAGCGTTTGATCGCCTATACCATCGAATTATTCTGCAGAAGCTTCGGAATTACGGCATTGGCGGCCCAATCCTGAGTTGGATTAGCAATTTTCTACAGGAAAAACGGCTAGAGGTAAGAGTCCGAGAATCATTGTCCGATGCAACCAACGTGGTGTGTGGTGTGCCATAAGGATCGGTGCTTGGACCTGGTCTATTCTTGGTGTTCATTAACGATTTGGCGAGATCGATTGCTTCAGATTTCCTATTTTTCGCTGATGATCTCAAGATATGGCGAAGGATCAGAGGACTGGACGACCATGAACGGCTCCAGTGCGATCTTAACACGGTGTCAAACTGGTCAGTTCAAAACCCCCTACCATTCAACGTAGACGAATGTCGCGTTATGCAATTACGCCATAGATATAACTGGACCTATTTGCATGGGACAAACGGATTGCAGACCAGCTCCCAGGAATGTGACCTTGGTGTGTTCGCACAGGGCGACCTCAAGTGTTCAAGCAAGCTGAAGTAGCTGTGAAAAGAGGTAACCAGCATGCTGCGAACGGCGTTCGGGAGATTTGACCCATCAATCTTCCTACGTGCGATCGCATGTTGAATACGCTAGCCAAGCTTGGCTCTCTTGGTTGAAGCACCACCTAGAGGCGTTAGAGGCACCACAACGAAGAGCAACAAAGAATGTAAAGGGCCTGCGCTATCATTCTTACCACCGAAGGCTAAAGTTGCTGGGAATTTTCAACGGACGCTATCAAAGGCTGCGCGGCGATCTCACATTAGCGAATCAGATTTTGTGTGACCCCAACCACGTATGCCGCCATTTGCTGAAACTTAGCCACAACATACAGCTCAGGGGTAACTGCTAAAAATTGTAGGAACAACATAGCCGACTAGAGTGTCGAGGTAATTAATTTTCCCTTTGGGTTTGACAACCCTGGAACGCATTCCCAGACTCATTTGTATCCTCTCTTACCTTGAACGTTTTCAAAAAACGATTAGATGTTGCGCTTAGCTCCCAGCATTTTGTTACCTAAACTCCACCAATTGCGGATTACGCCGAGTGTACGTTTCTACAAGATGTATATGTATCAAATGGAACCAAGTGAGCGACCATATTTTACTTTTCTCACGCCTTATATCAATGACCACTGCATCCCCGTGTATTTCTGAACGTTTAGGTTCGATGTTTTTTTACTTTAACCCTGATGTAATGTATCAAAGTGTTCATCCCGCAGACATCCGGTAGATGACCCAGATCTATTTTGATTTCAGCGTATTCACGCCAACCATCCTACAGGACGTGTCAAGCACTTGTTTTTATCCCGTGATAAATCATTGTACGTTGTTCATATACACCCTGTAAATAATTGCCACACAACGGATGAGGTAATATTCCGCAAGTCACATACGGATCATATGGTACGATACTCAGGATTTCTCGTGCATATAGGCGCGCTTGAATGTTATGAGAATAACCGCCTGTATTGTAGGCGTCGGCGAGCCACACTGTTTTACATTTGCAAATACAACCTAGTATGAAGGACAGCGAACGCAAAGCAATATGGTGTTGCAACTGGAATATCTACCTCAGTTAAGACCAACATGCTGACCACTCAGAATCCTCTTCTTCTTCTTCTTCTGCAACTTATTCATTTTCAACCAAATATCCTTGTTTACAGCGCCAGCACATGTGTAAAGCAAATTTTAGCCAGCTGGGTCATAGTTGTAAGAAATCGGATGTCTAAGAATCCATAGAGAATTTGTGGTAGTATAGTTGAATGCCATTTTATATTTGTCCATAGAATTTTCACTGGTTGACAGCTATGCCATGAAGACGGCTCCGACCAAACGCGAAGAGCCAGTTAGCACTTGCCAACTTCAGCGAATCTGTTTAACCTCGGTAGATCTGAGCCACTCGTAAATTATGATCTCGGTTGGTTAAGGCAAAGCAAAAATGACAACGAGGAGAAACATTCACCACTTGTAGAGGGCATTGAGATTGCTCGAACCTACCGTGTTCAGTAAAGGTTCTATGTGGGGCACGGGACCCAGGTCTGGCGCCCTTGGCACGAACATGATCTCGAAGTGTTTGCGATACTAATATGAACGGTTTCTCACTTACCAGCTCAGTATGATGGCGTTAGGAGTAAGCGGCAGACAACACCGGTGTCTTTGGTGTGACACTCTACAAGGTATGTTGTTCCCGGCTGATACTCGTCCGCGGTCTCTGGGAGAGGCCACAATTCAACATTTGTCACACAGTATGTATAGTTGTTATGCACCAATCATTAATTCAGCTCGTATATTATCCGAATGCAAAACGCGACCAAGTTAAGCATTCGTCAGGAATCCTATCCTGAATCAACAATTGCCTACCACCGCGGCAGTTCCAGGTCAGCCTTCGAAGAGCGTTGTCGGATCCGATTCATGTCAAATGTGGAGCTCCACAAGGATCATTTCTGGGGATGCATCTGTTTCTCATGTTCTTTAAAGAGCTTACGCGTTTGCTTGTTTCGGATTTCTTGCTCGTCCCTGATAATGTTACCATTTGGTGAACGATCGCTGACCAATTATATCTCGATGCTATTCAGCGAGACCTAGCATAGCGTACGAATCGTACCTCCACAATCCAGTTCAGTTTAATTCGTCGCAGTGTAAGGTGGTTCAAATTCGTCATTAACACAGACATCATACACATGCCATAATAAAAACCTACAGAAAACCGATTTGTATTCAAAAGCTTGTTAAGTCATGAGATCCCAGTCGCTTCCAAGCGGATTCCGAGATTTTGAATTACTATACGGACCAGGTGTTCGAAAGCTGGTTAGTAGATTCGTGCGTTTGGCTGGTGTTGTGGCAAATTCGGAAATTCGTCGTATGTATACATTGTCGTGTATTATGGAAGTATGATGCAAGACTGAAGTTATTAAGCCTGTTTCACTGAATTACCTCATTTTTGCTTACCAGCTTTTGTGAGATCCCAACCACACGTGCCGCTACTTGCTAGAGCTCAGTCACAACAGCAATTTAAGTGGCCACCATCTCAAACTGGCAGAACAACACAGCCGCTTGGAATGCCATCGGAATTTATTTTCCGTACGCGTTTGCCCTAGGTGGAATGCCCTACCGGAATCTATCATACGTGCTCCCACGCTGGCAGAGTTCAAAACCTGAGTTGACCGTGCACTTTTTTCGCTGCACCATCTTACATGACCCATTACACAATGAATAACACAAGTGTCTGTAAGAGGCTTTACTGACAGTAAAACCCAAGATTTCGTTCCACCTTTTCCACCACCTGTAAGTATACACCAGGAGCAGACACGACTTTTGCCAACATCCCATTTGCCTACATTGCTTATGGGTTTAACTTAGATTTACAGTATGTACTATGTATACTTCAGTTAGTTCACTGATGTCAACCCAAATTTTTTTAAAAGGTTTCATATTTTGAAGTTTCACCACAACCATCTTACGGGACCTGTTAAGCAGTAGCATTTCTACCTGGATAAAACCATTTTCTCATTGTTCCATTATACTTTGGAGGTAGTTTGTGACGCGCAAACGATAACCTGGCTTATCTTTGTTGCTCGCAGTCATCTCGATCTTCCAGATGTCGCTGCAATTATACCGATTTTTGAGACACTCTTGCCCTTACTGGTGACGGCCATGCGAGCGAAAGCCGAATGCCTCGTAGGTGGACAGTTGCATGTAATTGCATCGGGTCTAGAGGACACATGAATGACACGGATGAGTCTACCTGCTTTCTACTGGAACGCGATGACAAAGCTTGGTAAAATACTGTTCGCATTATGAGCGCAATGATCGAGTAGAGGACAGACAACAAGTTCTATTCCAATGTATAGTCACATTTATCTACCGAAAATCCAAACGTTGGCGAAATCAGCATTTGGAGCCAGCAACCCCCAGCTGCTTTTGCATCGCATGAGGCCCTGACGCCAAAATAACCGAGGTCTACTGCAGCCTAACTGGGAGTCCAAACAAAGCTTGCGTAGCAAAAACTAGATAGTTAATGGTTACTCCAACACCCGAGAGAACAATGACATAACAATGATAGGAAGAAGGTATCTCGTACCGACGCCTTGCTGCCACGCGATCACCATCAGTCGCGCCAGACTTGGACATACCGTGGATTCGAACCGGTGGTCTAGGGATTACTAAGCAGACATGCAATCCTTTCGTCCACGGGTCGAGTCGAGCAACATGCGTACACTGGTTTGTCAATTCGAAGTACAGGATGGGAGCTGTTCGTCATTCCGTCACCGGTCCTCTCTTTGCTAATACGCTTCACATAAAGATAGACAATGAATGTGAGGAGACATATATGCGTTTCATGTTGAGATTCAGGGGTTCACTTCTTGCTAAAATATTGTGGGGGGGTAATCTTATTTTGGACAGCGATTACCTTTAAAGTGACAATCAGCCACTTCGTGTGTCGGGAAAGAGTGAATTAGGTTGGGTTCACGTGGTTCTTGTTCCCTATACAAGGCTACGCGATCCATCTTGTTCAAGTTTGGATCATTTTGACAAAGGGCTTGTATAAAAGGTATGGGATTCGCGGCGGACTACTGTTGCATTGCATTGTTCATGTGTAATACAATTCGTAACCCATCTGGGCTTCAGAGGCTTTCAAGCAGGCCAAAGAGAAATACATGGCCGGGGATACAACTGGGTATGATATCGACATGAATACGGAATCAATTTCTCAAGTTCTAAAAGCAAGGGGAATTCAACAGTTGTTGCGCCGGCACGACACGAGCCTGTAAAGACACGTGAGGAAATCGGCATCCGCATCAGGAAGAACAACGAGTTCACACATATGTAAATTTACTTCGACGAACCAATAAAACCGGAACTATCTGTACAGACCACGTAGGACGAGGTCATAGAGTGAGTTTTGTTCAAAAGTTTACCGACGATCAGAAGCTACCCTTGAATAGTTCACTCGATGCCAGACAGTCATGTCGGGTCTGATACGTAAGAGTAGCCTTCCTAGGGAAACGCAGTCTTCACAAAATCAGCGGACGTCGAGCATTAGCAGCTAGTTAAACATGTCTTCTCAAGCAAGACGTGAATGCCCCCATGGTATCACATGGGATACCGGCCTAACGCTTGAAAGGACGGTTCGCAGTGTAACTGAAAATTGCATAGTACAAAGCAAACAATTGGTTTTGCCATTCATACTTGGATTTCTAAGTTAGTCGCCGAATGAGTTAGGTGACGTGCTGATGAAGGAGCCCTGCAGTAATCTCTGCGTACTGCGCTATGGTTCTCGTCTGATGCACAACTTGAAGGATAATGCACGGTTTAGGACTCAGTTCTCAGATCAATCAGACACTTATAAATTGTTTCCTGCGGATTCGCTCCAAGTGATATTCATGATGAGTTTGTGACCAAATGTTGCGACTGTTTGTCCAAATTCAAATGGGCATTCGCTGCCACATGCATAGAGTTGTGGCTTTCGTGGGGAGCACGATTCGTGTAGCCTGAGGTCGGCTGGCATCCAACATATGGTCTCGTAACTCCCATTTGCCACTCTATTCCCTTATTCCCTAAAAACTTTGTCGATGTTAGACAATTAGTGCGTTTTTTTGGGCAAGCTGTTTTACTTTAATCAAAACGGGAAGAACAATGCTTATGTCCGGATCCGATTTCGGTTAGTCACCATGCCAAATAGCTATCCCTTCACCGAACTGACACCGTTGTCTCAGTAAAAAGGCTGAGAGAGAGAGAGAGAGAGAGTGGGAGTTAAACTAACAGCACGATGAACAGTGCCACGCTGTGAATTCTATGAATTGGTTTAATTCAGTGCTGTTAGCGAAATGCTGTTTTCAGGTTCTGCATCTTCACCTTGAATTATTTACTGCACGGGTTAATATTGTGATGAAGGAACTTTGTACCATTACTCACCTCCAGCAGCTCCCGACACCGCTTTGTGTTGTGCATCTCAATCTCCCTGGAGTGTTCGATGAGCTATAAAGGAGAGAAATATGGTAGCACTCTATTCTGGGCGATGGTGTACCTGGCCAACATGCGTGTTAATTGGCAAATTTCAACAAACACTACTTATAAGTAGGGAAGTTTAAATGCAAATACTTGAAGGTTCTTAGCAGTAGATTCTAAGGTAAATAGTCTTTCACACGACAGGAAAAGCACTAGGCGGCCGTTTGGTCCTTTCGAGACTGGTCAGTGGTGCGCATCGCTCTGTTCAATCGCAATCCAAATTCATAACAACTAGCGGCTTGTAGCTTGTCTGACAATGGAAGTGATAGCGTTACCTGGCGGATACTTCAGTGAAAAGACTGTTGTTAAGTTCTACTAGCCTAAGGCGACTGACTCATGTGAGGTGAGAAATTGTAATCAAGCCACCATTGGTGTTGTAAATACGGTGCCACAAAAAGGCACTGCACTAAGCATGCCTATGGACTGTTCATCAAGTCCAGGTAGACACTGTCGGAATGCCAAATTCAAAAAGCAAATCCCAGCATCGTTTAAAGCGTCAAAAAAACATCACTCTCACAAATGCATATGTCACACTTAATTCTGTAAATGGTGCGTAGACACGTGAGAATTGTTTCGACCGTATCAATAAAGGAATTTGTACATACATTTCGTTCAATAGTTTCATGGTATATCGCATTGAGTTTTGCCTCCAGGCATCCGTCGAAAATTAATAATTTTGATGTCCACAGTACCGTTTGATTTGCTCAAAGTAGAAGACTTGCAGAGTGCTATTAATTCGACTTGTGCATTTTCTCGATCAGTTGCGTCCATGGAACTTTCAATTTCCTGCTTAAGGAAATCCACAAGTCTGTCACGTTGATCCTTCACACTAGCAAATAGCATTCAACGGAAGCTAGCACTCATAAAAATGCGTACTGTTTTGTAGGTGAGAAACCCCAACACAGCCTAAAGTATAACAGATGGGTGTACAGAGTGGGATGCTATCAACTGATATGGGACTTGTCACCTAGTGAACAGTAGTAAGTGGGGGGTGTTCGCTCCCGATGGATGCAATTGGAGAGGTTCAAAGCCCATCTTGAGAAATCTCCGGTGAAACATTAGTTCCTCAAAGAAGAAGTTGAAGTTGCTATAGTTATAACTGACTGGAAAATGTATGAGTACTCGCTGTTTCACTTGATCACTCACTCGTTTTAGAAGTTTTGTTTAATGTTTATTTGTTTTGATCCCAACATCAGAAACCTAACTTTATTTGGTTTCATAACACCGATCGGTCCGTTACAACAAGGAAGTGAGTGAAACGTCATTATATTAAAAGCGTATCTATCTGGTTCATATTGGGATTGATCGCACAGAGCTGGGATCAATATGGATTTAGGCGCCTGAATTGGATTATTACGAATGCGTTTGCTCTGGCCAATCATAGTGAATTAAAGAAAACAGGATTTGTAGAGTGATTGTTATGCTGAAAGTTACGGAAAATGGTGGCTATTCAGATTGACATACTGTTCTGATCAGAGGTAGCATGATACCTAGCGATACCTTAAGTGTTACCTCAGCTACACATGCCTTCTAGATGAAAAGTGTGGTGGCTTACCAATACAACACTGCAGACGTAGGAAGTGAAACATGGATTAACACTTACCGTACGGGCCAGGTTGGAGAGTTGTTGTCTCATGGGTGCTCCTACCTAGAAGACCAATGAACACAGCGTCGTTTATATGCCGAAAAAGAGTTTATGTGATTAGGTATGATGTGTTGAGTACTTATGGAACTCACAACGTTGACAAGGCTAGCTTCCAAAATTTGGAACTGTTTAACAATGCTGCGGCAGGCTTCGTTTTCTGTGGAGAAAGGCAAAATCACAGTTCTGTCAATTGGCGTTCAATCAATAAAGCCATAGTCGCTCTTGTCTGAGAAAATATTTGGAACCTGTTTAAGAACGGCCGATATTTGGTCATCGCCACTGCCGCCATTGTTGTCAACATTTAGTTGATACCAACTTAAACCAAAAGCGTTTCAACTGAAAACGCAAATGAATTCTTCAAGAATGTCCAGCTATGCAAAACATTTGATGACCCAAGTGGAAAAGTGACAACGTTACAGTGTATATGTGTGCGTGAACTATTCATGCATACCTGCGTACTGTGAGCTGAAAAGCTTACTGTCAATCGCATGAATCACGTGGTTCATACTGACAGTAGAAGCATGCTATTACTTGATTCCCGAGCAGCTGCCTGGAAGAGCGGATCAGCCATGAAGAAACGCTACATGAAAGAATAACGGATAAGGCCAAACTGTGTTACATGCGTAGGTAAATCTAGGCCAACTATAGAGGAAGTATACTGCTTGTTGACGGTATAAGTCGGCAGCTCCTGCTTACAACGGTAAACAACAGTCACCTTTGCCACCATGCTCGGAGTGTTCGACTGGAAGCTGTTACTCTGGGAAGTACTTGTTGCTCTCGGATTCGAGCTACAGAAAACTTGCGGTACAGAATAAAGGCGTACTAAATATACTAACTGCACGGGATGTGGGTTTAGTTAATGCAGTCCGAAGGATGATCCAACACATGGATCAATTCCCAATACACCGAAAATACTGTATATTACCGAATACAAGCCGATGATTTTTGGACAATTTTTCGTTGATGTAGAGGGGGCTCGGCTTATGAGAATGCTATCCGTAAGTTGAAAAAAGTCACATGCAAAATCCACCCAGGAATTCACTACCCACCACTGCCCTTATCTGTCCTTATCACCACCCGCTAGTGACGGACGGTATTCCAGATGAAAAATTAAAGTGCTTATAACTCGGCACGTTACTTTGGTAACAAAAATTCTCGGTTCATTGCTCATTTGACATTCGCTACGGACAGTAATAGGGAATTAAAAGCCCTTAAACATTGTGCTATGCCAAGAAATCCAATGAGTTGTAAGTATAACATCGTCCTACACCCCTGCCAGTGAACTTCGCTTTACTGTGATTCCTATGCAGGAGGCCCCGGACTATGTCTGACACACCCTCTCACTTTACCCTATATTGTCGGCCGTCTTACCTGTTTCATGTGACTTGACGTCTGGTCACGTGAAAGTCTGTTCTGACGGCCCTAAGCCCCATTAACTGGGATGACAAAACATTACGGTCCCTACAATCGACCAATAGTAGAGCAGGTTTCACTTGAACTCACTCAAGTGAGAGCAGGCGGTGCTGATGTCAAAATTGTGGAGAAACATTTTCATTTCTCTTTTGCGGTTTCTTTAGGGGTCGGCTAGTACAGGGACTAAGAACTTTGGACGCATTTGATGTTGCGGTTTTACTGTCGGCTTATCTATGAAAGGGTTTATATTCGGTAATCTACCGTATACATTTATTCACTTGTAATTACCTTACGTTTTAAGAGCCAAAGTTAGTAACCAGTAGACATCCATCGTAGCCTTTACACATGTCACTCTTGTCCAACATGCATAAGTTAACATTTCATTTGACATGAAATTTCCCTTGCAAGTTTCATGCAGATAAGAAAACAACGGTTTTTTATACAAAAATGTATGGCTATTTTCAACTCGTAGGTAGATTGTGTATCGCCACTTGCTTCTGTGGTGTATTTTGTTCCATCGAATTCAAAGATGGATGTTTCATCGAAGGTTAGACGTTGTCAAATCGCAATAAACAGCAGTGATAACGAACCAAGTCGTTGTGGCTTGTGGTACGTGATCTAAAGGTGTTCCGTTCCAATTCTGACTCGATGACTCATAAGGACTAAGTTGCTAATTAGTCATGAACATGACGGCACCTGGGAACCGCTACGCAAACTAGTTGTAACGAGTAGAAACCAAAGGCCAGTGTCATCTGCTGCAAGCAGTCCTCTGTGAAACGAAATTAGCCACGGATTATTGGGAGTTTGTGTATAGTGCTTCATAACGTTTCCCACTGTTGAAGGTTCATTTAACAGCCAGTCGCGTTGGTCGTTTTCCAAACACCGCCTTGTGCTTAACTTGTCCATTACATTCTAGCTAAACTTTTGCCACGTTATATTACTCATATGCTGCAAGTAGGCTACCCTGGCACAGCAGGCACCAACCAACAGGCCAACCCAACCAGTGCATCAGACAAAATTGATTGTGTGATACAAATCGATTAGAAGCTGGAATTACATCTGGCCAATTCAAAAGGTATTTGTCTAGATGCTAGAATCATGATAATAAACCGTGATCACAAGGGCAGAGTAAGAGAAACACTCGGTTGTGTCGGTGTGGTTGGAGTGGGAATTTATCTATTTGCAGTCTTTGCTTCATCCTACGAAGTCCGAAAAATAATGACCACTGCCTACCAGCCTAACCATGACATTTAAATCTTAGTACAATCTAGATACAAATTGTGGGCCGTGCATTTTCGACCGCCGAATTTTGAGTGATACCGCAATGCAGTAAACTTAACATGAACTCACAACCATATTTTAAGTGGACTAAGACGACATTAATTACAAACCCGTTCGTTTGTATCCAACTCGACACACCGTCACTTACAACCCACAGTAGATGAGTTATTTTAAGTGCAATACAGCCCAGACTAATTCAGTTAATCAACTTTGCTCCAAGCCCAGAAGGACAATGAGCTGAGTTCCTGTGAGAACCAGAGCTTCATAACATCAAGTAGCAGCCATTGGGCAAAATAAGGATGAGTAGTGAACTTAGCGAACAGGGGGGACAAAGGAATTGTCGTTTGGCATAAGGGTTACCAGATAGTCAGGTTGAGACAACTACGTGTCACAGAAGATCAGCAGCTGTTGCCGTTATCAATTTTATAGGTCAGTTACATCAAGTCCTTGGACCAAGTTCTTCTTGATGTTTCACCGCCAATTCTACGCAACAAGCTGGGGCTTGATACACTTGAAAGTAGTATTTAAATGCGGATTACGGGTAGGTGTGTGTGGGTGGAAAGTAATCAGAAAGGGTGGTTTGACTCACTTAGACAGCTGGAGTTCAAGCGCATATCGGAAATGGTGACGAAGGGTTCGTGGACCCCAACACTTACTACAGATAGCCTCAAGGCTCACTGGGTGATCCCATCCTAAACCTAAACAATGTTTAAAAGTCGCTTACTGCTGGAGGTAATCAGTCATCTAAGGAGACGTTAACGGATTTCTGGTCTATAGCTTAAGTTGATGCAGCACAGTACTGCACAGTGTAGTCGCCGCTAATGCGCTCATGTTACACGGTCGCCAAAGATTACTTGAATCGTGGAAAGCCATGGGGTTTTGCTATCATATGTAATAAATCCAACTGTACAAGTGACCCGACCGACAATTTTTATTTGACATAGGCCAACTAATCCTTTGCAGTTCGGAAATTCAAGGTATTTATCAGAGATTATGGCACTCCCCGTTGAGCAATATAGGGCATTCAACCACCGACACAGACTCGTCATCAGAGGGGACCCAAAGGGCATAATCGCTCATGCGGGTTCCGATCGGCCAGTTGACGAGAACGAATGGTGCAGAAACATCTAAGGTGCGGATTTCAGGAGCAGATTTCCGCACTGCGTGATGTGGTCCGCACCGAGCAGCCTACTCTAGAGTACCATCATACACAAACCGCATTTTGTTTACACCACATTCCCAGATACTCAAGAAGAAGCGTGTTTACTTTGTAAGGATTCACAATGGCGAACACGTGCTAAGCACTTAATCAGTGAAATACATATCACTGAGCGCAGAAAACTAATTCATTGTGTGATATTGCGACACGTACATATATGTGTGCGCAGTGCTATACTGACCTACATCCACAGGAATGCACCCTTCCGTGTACTATTCCGAGCCTATTGAACCAAAATTGGGTAACCGATTATGTGTCGCACTGGGTAAATGTAGCGTACCGTAGTGTCATTGTGCATGGCCCACCTTTTTGAGCGTATACATTATAAACGCACATGTGAATGAAATCGCTAAACTACGGTAGCACACTGCCTACAATAGTTTATCGCCAACTGCACACACACACTGGATCACTTTTTCAGATTCAGTCGTTTACGCGGTCACAAACAGAACCCGTAACACATCCTGATATGGATTTAATGGTACACCCAAAAAGCGAACCTTACCCACTAGAATACTAAGCAATAGGGCATGGGATACGGCATCCAAGCGTGTACGGCAAACAAAATCGACTGCCGCTTACGGATTAAACGACCCAACAGCGCACTGGTGTGTTGTAAAACCAGGAGAAGGCAATTGTCTAGTGTGTTAGTTCGTTCCACTGCAAAACTCAGCTAATCAATGCTTCCGTTTGAGTGAGTTATTTGAGATAGTCGGAAAGACAACATCAAATATCAATCATGTGAAAAAATTTTTGTGCCCACCGGAACGAGCAGTTTAGCACAGTGGGCCGCGTTTGAACCTCAGAGGATCCGTCACAGATTGGACCGTAATTGGCGCTGGAGCAGCATACTATCAAATTCGTCAAATCTCCGAACAAATTTGAATCTGAAGTCACTCATTCACCAAGCAACTGCGATATCAGGGGTGGGTGCATGATGGAGAAACTTGATTCATAAATTAAACTGGAATTAGATTTTTGATTCTGTTACGTGTGTCGTCAGAGGGGGATATCAATCAGTCCGAAATGTCGCACGTGCAAAGCCGCAGTGCAGGACGGGGACAGTCTCAACTATGAGAGTGATACTTGACCAACTACTGAAGAACAGACAGTGGGTCCTACGGTAGTTTTGGCCGTTGGAAGCACCTCAAGCCATTTACTGTGGGAATTGACAGCGCTGATAAAATGATGACCTGCAGTTGGATCCGCAAAGTCGATGTGTACCCTGGACCACGGTTCTGTAGATATTGGCCAGGATTGTAATTCCATCTTCCTTGGCTGTTTAGAGACACTGGCACACCAGGGACCATTCTTCGTTAAACCCTCGAGCTGGGAATTAATATAGGGCAGGAACACATAACTTCATACTAGCTATTTCATGCAACTCATTCCTCGGTGGCCGGTATGAAATTGTCGAGGGACTCTCTCTTGAAGGTTGACAGGAATGGCGACGCGATCTGAGAAAAGTAGACAATAGTTAACGACTGATAGTGCTGCCTCCCGTTGGTGGAATTATTTGAGCTGCGGCGTTGTAACTCCCTTATACCGGCCATTGAGATGCAAATTGATCACTTGTTGTAGGGTAGAGTCATGACGAGTCACTTCCTGCACCATTTCAAACGTTACTAGTAATACATTGAAAATGTCAGACACAACTTGGTTTTGATGTACTCGTGAGTAATGATGCGATTAATTATGGTTCTTCGCAGCCAGCTTCCAAATCAGATAGTCGTCCACATGCCCGGAAAAGCACAAGACTGACTGGTGGTTCAAGCAGCTGGTGGTCATGGGTTCGAATCCTGATGGATCCGATGGATGCGCACTACTGATGATGCCAACAACTTGATTTAATTGGGTTACTACCGTGACTTGAGTAACCAGCAAATCTTCCGGTTCTGGACACTGGGTACCAATTAAAAGAGATAACGTGCGCACCTTACGAAATTGTAACCAAGTAGAACTATTGCTCAATGTTGGAGATGACTAGCCGCGCAGACCGGAATGTCTTCCTTGGATCCAAAGGTTACAAACAATGGTCTGTGGTTCGTGAACAGCTTGAATTTTTCTTCACGTAGGCTTTTGTAAAATCCCTTGACTTCAAACAATATAGCCAAAGCTTCATTCTCTATCTGCCCATAGTTGCGTTCCGCTGGAGTCAGCCTCGATATTCTCTGAACCATTGGGGAAAACGTGGAATATAACCGCTCCAATTCCGTAGTCTGACGCGTCAGCCGTAACCACTATTCCCAGCTCCGGATTGAATTGCGTTAGCAATACGTTAGAACACAATTTGGAATTGGCATCATCAAATGCGGCTTGACATCTAGGAGACCATACAAATTTGCGATCCTTTATCAGAAGTTCATTTAGCGGTCCTCGTAGACGACGTTTTACTGGCACAAATGGCCTGTAATAACTGATCAATCCTAGGAATGAGCTGAAACTCACTACATTGTCAGGGGGAGGTATCTGTTTGTTGGCAATATATTGGAAGGATCCGGACGACGGTTATCCTTGTAGGTGGTGAATCCAAGATACTTTACATACTTCAGTCCGGTATTGCAATTTTCTGTGTTCAAATAGAACCAGTATTCAGTAACGCGGTTGAGAACTACTTCCAGTCTTTTCGTCAGCTCTCGATGGGTAGATCGTTTGAATATATAGTCGTCCAAATAAGCTGCAACTCCCCGATAACCTAACTAACATAGTATTCAAAATTTGTTGAAAAATCTCGAGGGCTAATGTGACACCAAACGGCAAACGGTTGAATTGGCAAAGACCTTGGTAGGTATTGATTGTCAGCAAGTGCTTTGAAGCAACGGCGGCTACACTTTGAGGATAAGCATCCGATAAATCCAGCTTTACATCGTAAGCGCCACCACTGAGCTTAGCACATAAAGCTTCTGGGACTAGCAGAAGATAATGGTGCATTTTTAAAGCAGCATTCAATCTCGTAGAATAGTCAGCACAGCTACGAACGGTTCCATTAGTCTTCTTGACGACAACAGTAGGTGCTGCCCATGCGGAATATTTCACAAGTTGGATGATGCTAGCTCGCTCCAAACCATCAAGTTCCGCATCAACAATCGTCAGCGCAGCATATGGTACCGACCTCTTGGGTTGGAATACCGAATCGGCACCGTCCTTAAGAGTAAGGCTCGCGTTGGTCTTTGTTCATCTTCCCAAATCGTTGCGAAACTATGACGAGAATTTGCTTTGTAGCTACTCGATCAGCTTACTATTTGATGCATCCACTTCAGAAGTGGACCTCGTATGTCCGAGCTGCAAGATATTGCTGACTTGACACAGGGGAATGTCGAACAAATGGTGTTTCCGCATGCAGTCAAGTCCCAGCAGATTTAAATGGGACAGCTCTGTAGGGTACATGATACCGTTTGCCCGAGAAGTGCCTAAAATAATTTCACACTACAGCTTACTAATGAGATTAAATTGACCTCCTAAAGCATTAAATGCAACAGGGGTCGTTCGGCTAATTGATGGATCATCAATATACTGCCAAGTTTTACGGGAGCTAATTGTGATCCCCGAGGCTGTATTCAGCTGAAGACGTACTTTGTGCCCGTTTGTATGAATGCACGTGTACTTTCTACGAACCATATGTGCATCAGTATAGGCTGTTTGAACCACCTTATAGCTACAGAGTCTCCGCATCGCCCGCAGAATGTAGGCTACAGATAAAAAGCAGGCATTTAAACGGAGCTGCCGTAATGGGTTTGATGTCCAAATTTTCACACTCTCAATTGACAATGCCAGTGCAAGTGACGTAGTCGTCAGCATCCATCTTGGTGAGCTTAAGGCAATGATGTCGCTTGTTGAAGATGGAGGATTGTTCCCCACATATTTAGCTCAAGAAGTTGATAGTCTCATCAAAGGTGCAGTCGCGAGCGTACTTGGGCAAAATAAATTTGAGCTAACTGAAGTGTTCTGCTGTTCCAAGTTTTCTTAACAGTAGTCGGACTTTTAAATCGTCATCATGGTCTCCAGATTGAAGGCGGAACACATGTTTGTAACGCCTGAACCAGGATTGGAAGCTGAGGCTAGCATCTGGGTCGTATGCAAATTCGTTAATGCTGTTAGTGATGGCGTCTACAGAAGCGGACGGCTTGACTCTTGTAGACTGTGAACCGTTCTGGATTGACAGTTGGCGCGTAAGCGTTTCCATCAGCCTGAGTTTGGATGACGCAAATTGCTGCTGCAGCAGAACGGCTTCGTGCTCGTCAGCTGACATGGATATTTTGATTAGCGTTCAATCTGTCGCCGGCTGAAGTGGTCGTCTCTTGCCTGAATTGGCGGTTGATAGTAAAACTCGAGGTCACTGGCCCCTCACAGGAGAGAGAGAAGGCCGGATCGGATGAACAGAGGAGCAGAGTTCCATTAGTTACTAAAATTAGCCAAGCATACCGTTCAGTATAAAAGTAAAATCGGAAGTTAGTGAATGGTGCCTAAAGCTCCCATGGAAAACTCCAGTAAGGTCAACTTGCGGCCAACCAGGTGATGTTGCCCTCATGTTAAATTGCCGCTTCACCCGGTTGGCTGTCTGTTCTCCCCAATCCATGGGGACTAGCTTGCCTCGCCTACCATGTCTTGGCTCCGTAACGACAACGGTTGTTCGCCTAGAGATTTCCTTCATAACTATCATTTGAATAAAATTCTCAAGTGGCAAGTCGATGAAGTGATCAGAGAGAAGGAAGAATTTTCTCGGAATGCTTGGTCAGGTGTGCCCTTACCGTCATCCAGAATGGAGGCCAAAGCATCGGCTACATGTCACTGGTTAGATTCCCTATATGATACGACCATTCGCAAAGCCAATGGCACACTTGATCCCGCCCATTCTGTTGATGCTAGTTTTTGGTCTAACCAACTGTAGTTGACTACATCCAAATCCTTTTGACGACAGAACTCAACTTGTCTGGGTGCACTGTTGTTTAGTGCACGGATTAAAAGTTGAACCGAGGAACTGAGTGGAACATGTCCAGGAGCTGCCGAACAGCGTCAACGGACTGGTCCACTGGCTTTCGTTGTTACTACTGATCGCTATGAATGAGTGATGCCTTTTCATCACAAACCCAATATCATGTTTTGGTCCGCATAGTGTTTGAGATAAACATTTTACTGGCATATCCCGATTATCATCACGTATTTAAATATAAACAGTAGCTAACCAGTAGTGCTTTGTTCGCCCCGTCGGTGAGCCCCTTTGGTTAAAGGAGGTGGTGAAGGAGGAGGTGAATTCTAGATGGGTCTTGAAAATGAATGGTGTTCTTTTTCTTGAGAAAATACAGGTTGTTTAATTCTGCTTAGCAGTCGAATTTGTTCCGTGAAGCGAGAAGCAGTGGATCCAGTTACCTAGACACACGTCACGAGGTTAATAGTAATAATGCTGGGAAGCATAAAGTAGCTGGTTTGCAGTTTCAGGCGCAAAAGAGCGCTAAACTTGTTGCCGTAGCATTTAATCACGGTAACATATAATATCAACCGAACCGGGTTTCAGCATCGTGCTCTGCTAGCCCCGACACACCTTCATCAGTTCTATTCAAATATGTTGAATCTGACAGCTACAGCTTGCTAATCCGTATATCCACACTCTCAATGGTTAACAGAATTCTTTCGCTTCAGTAGTAACAAGTTTTATTAGTCCCCCGTTATAAAGATGGCCTAATGCAGAACATGAGGAGCTACCATACCATACGCCATAATTTTATTGTCTTCGGAGTCATGAAACTTAGTTAAGGAGAGCATAGTGAAATACTTGTGTTCCATGAATATGCTCGGTAACCGTCAGCATAGCTTTCTCCGGAATATGTCATGCGTCGTTGGTCTGTCTAATTAGCGGGAATATGTCACCAGAGAAAATGATTCCGTGAAAACAATCCTCAGTATGTTAATTATTGTAAGACAATATCTGACCGGATTATCCATAAACTGTTCTTGCGAAAGTCTGAGGCTTGTAATAGTATCCACGTTTAAAACATTTACCCACTTGCCTCGAGGACAGGAAATAAGTGATTAAAAATGACAAATGCCTGTCCGAAATAAACTACTAACTAGCTAAGCAATTCAAGTAGGTGTATTGAACCCGCTTCTTTTCTTCCTTCACATCATGGACTTATTTGGCCACATAAAATTTAGTATGCCAATCTCCTTCGCTGACGATATTAAAATGGCTTACTGTCTGAACGCCGGACAAGACAGTTTCGAGTCAACATACTTCCAATCCAGTACGACATTTGTAGAAAAATACAGCATCTCATGGAGATTGCACATGGTCGCAGATAAATGTAATGTACTGTACCATGTTTGCGGTAATTCTCGTGGTTGGACCCATATTTAACATATTATTTGACTTAGGACTGTGGTACCGTTACGATTTCATAGGACCATTCGCGTTCTTTAAAGCCAATTTCAAGAAGATGGCTGCGTAAATCTCAGTGCATTTATCCTGAAGCATATTAAACTGGAGGCATCTCGATGGTACATAAGACCACGACTAGAATACTGTCTAAGTATATACGGCAAACAGAGCAAACTGGATATTGTTACATTAAAAATATTCAAGTATATTTTACAAAGCAGCTTTCAGATTTGCTTACACTTACGAGCGCTCCAGTGAATTCCGCAATGCGCTAAACTTAGAACCGCCAACGCCACGTAGAAGAGAACACAGTCTGACGCTAATAGATCGTCTGCTTCTCGGTTTGAGTTTCAGTGCTTACGTGCCAATTTCCGTCTGTTAGACATTAAGCGATTTAGAAAAGGTTCTGAGCCGTTATTTTGCATTCCTAAGGACTTGATTCAAACTTTTGCTCAGACTTCTTCCTGTGGCAGAGCTGTATGCTATCAAACGAGTCCCCATGTTATGGATTGGAGAATGCCTTCGCTGTGAAGATAACTGCGAATAAATCTCGTTTGCCTTGCTGACGTGAAGAACAAGCAGTCGCGGACAATTAGTGGCATTATCTCATAGCGTGAGGAGTTCTGGACTGGTAACCTGGTTCTTCAGAAAATACCACAAGAGCTCGTACGGCGTTGTGTTAAAGCCAACGTGACCAGCTACAAGATCACTGCCAACTCACTTCTGTAAACAGGGGGTGAGTACCTTACGGAGGGCGGATGAACAATCCTTTTGGCCACCGGCTTCTCTGTGGATTGCTACCGAACACAAAAAGGCGAATGAGCCCTTTGGCTTTCAATGGTCTTCGCTAACCGCCTCGCTGCCTTGCGCATCAGGTCTTTAGGTGGGGTGGGGTCCGTTAAGTCAATCCCCCTCCTCGGCATGGGTAACCTGAATGACCGCTGCCACACAAAAACGCATGAACTTTCTTAACTCTTCCAATGACAGCCTGTTTTCCCATTTTTGTTGTTGTGGTTAACCATGTGCTGTAGCACTGCCAATCGTAAATTGGTCAGGTGTTGAATAATACTAGAAGCATACATTTTTACAACTAAGTACGCACTAATATAGGCTAAGCTGCCTGTGGAAATCCGAAATAGGAGTCTGCTTAGGTAATGTAAAAAGATCAAAAATACCTCGATGTTGGTAATATCACGATGGTTGTTCTTACAATGGCTCATAATGAACTAGATGAAATAGGTACCGGGATTCTGTGAAATCGAGTGTGTGCAAGCATTGGTAGCTGCCCATCGTCGACTTCATTTTCTTTATTACTGATTTCTTTCCTAGGTCGCAGTCTCTTCTCTCATGCCTACTTTTACACCCCATGTTGGTTGGCGGTACATTTCACGGAAACTATCTGCTACAACAGTGATGAAAGTTGCTCTTCTGACTCTTATTTTTGTTCCCCATAGTAGTGAACTACCGTGGGTTTATGCTAAACATACGTTCCTCGGCAGACCAGACAACAAATACTCACTTTTGTTTTCACCCCTTCCACTTACTTCACACTTTCGCGGTTTCGAATTTTACCCTCTTTGTCTTCTCCGTTCTCTTTTAATCTTCAACTGATACGAACTCTCACGGAACGTAACAAATATTTGAAGAATACGCGCACGGAAAATGCTCGGCATCACTACCTGACCTCCAAATGCGTCGGGTTCAAAGTTCCGCCAGTCTGAATTTATAGTACATCGCAGTGTTACAATCATTTCGCAGCTCCGTAATCTAGTAGAGACCACATTCAAACACCTATTCATCAAACCATGTCTTTTTGCCTCCATTGGTACTCTATTCGTGTGCAAGCTTCCGGTGTAATCGTTTGTGCACTTTCATTGCATTAGAAATATAATCCATTGCTCATTTTGCTCTCTTCAACCGGGTGTGATTTCATCAAGCGAGTGTCTCCTGAACATCCTGATACGAAGCCTCGTACGAATTGGAGAAAAGATAACTTTAGCATAATTACTACCAACAGCCTAGTGTTATCATGCCATGTGTCGCCGAAACTTCTCCTAATTTGTTGGTTAATTATTTTTAAAGTATCTGACTGCAAGCAAATTTAAAGACGAATCTGTCCCTTGGGGGCACAGTCTGTGGAAATTTCCAGAAACGTACATGTTTTTCTTGTTCTTATTAATAAATTAGCAGCAACAAACAAGAAGGAAAACCTTCAGATGTGACGATAAGGAATCAGAATTTAGAAACGTAAAACATTTGGTGCCCTTCATCCAATTCAGCAAAGCAGAAAGCAGACATCGATTGCGATATGTCAACATTTCGCTTGTTTTCATCAGTTACATACACAACATCAGCAGAAACACAGACATAAATACATACATGGGAAAAATTGGCACTCCATTTGAACTGTCAAAATCAAGACAAATGTAATCTAAGTGATTGTCTCGAGCTTCTGTGCACATAGCCCAAGCTGATAAGCGCTAATTAGCAACGCTCCACTGACCGCCAACATTAGCGGGTTCCTGAACAGGGATGAACAGCGGTGACTACATTTCAAAAATGTAGTCTATGTTGGGGGATAGACGTAAGTTCCTGAGGGATACGACACCAGAGAATAACATCTTTGTGGAGAAGCAGGTAGCAAGGAAACTCCAGATACTCTTGCTACATGGATACATCACTGAGTCGCAGTACAGGCAACTGAAACTGACTGGGACGCAGACACCAATAATGAGGGGTACGCCCAAGTTGCACAAACCAGGTAATCCACTGCGTCCGATTATGTGCATGAAAGACTCGCCGTTGTTCGGTGGATGGCGAAACTCAGAACCCGTGCTTAAACTCCTGGCTACGCATGGCCCGAAAGACTCTTTTGAACTGGCGGAGACCCTGGAACAAGCCTTACTGGGCTCGGAGTTCCTGTACCCTATAGACATGGACTCGCTATTCACAAACGTGCCGCTCCATGAAACAGTTGACAATTTGTGTCATTTCATCCTGAGCCAAAACATGTATGTTGGCCCCCCCTGTGGAATATTTGAGAGATATGATTCTACTCTGCACAGAAATGCTACGGTTTGCGTTTGAGGGGACGGCATACAAGCAGATCGACTGGTTGCCATGGGCAGCCCATTGGGACAGGTTTTGGCAGATCTTTCTTGGCTTGATTGTAAGACAAGTTGCTGCCAGTATTGGTGGGGCGAAACTGTACAAGCGGTACGTGGATAACATTTTGGTATTCACCAGCAGCGAACATTTTACGCAACTGTTAACCGCTTTGGACACAATTCACTAACTTATCTGTGTCCCAGCAGATAGAACAACATGGCTGCCTGCCATTTTTGGATATCCTCATCAACAGACGGGATGGAGGTACACTGCAGCGCAACGTTTATCGCAAGGCGACCTGGAGTGGGCAGTACCTTCACTTCTCCAATTCCGTTCCGGTTGCATGCAAACGTGGCCTAGTGAAAACGATCTTCTACAGAGCCAGACGAATTTGTAGTCCGGAATTGCTGGAAGCTGAAGAAAAGTTTCTGTATTGGACCTTAGTATCGAATGGTTATCCCGAAAAGTACATCCAAATGCACAACAGACCCCCAAGAAGGAAATACCGGTGCGGACGGCAGAGAAAAAGCTGTCTGGTTGGTCCTGCCCTTCAGGGTGGACCATGTGGCAAATGATAACGGACACAAGCTCAAGTCCGCACTAAATCGCACGTACACGACTGCTCAATTGCGCATCATGCACACTACCCGGAAACTGGTTCTTCAAGACCGTCAGAGTTACCCTTCGGCTAGTTCGACCTCTCATGTGGTCTATCAGTTCACCTGTAGTTGTGGTGATGTTTACATCGGCAAAATTAACCATCGGCTGGCGCAGTGGGTGGCTGAGCACTTGCCAAAGTGGGTCGAAAAGATGATGATGCAACAAAACGGAACGCCTCACCGAACGAATCGGAGTCCGTTATCCTTGATCGTCCAACCCCTCTTGACAACTGGTCACCATGTGCACTCGAATAATGCGTTCACTGTGTTATTATGTAACAGGAACCTGATAATTTTGGCAACCAGTGAAGCGTTTCTAATTAGCGCTTCTCAACCTGGGCTATGTGCACAGAAGCTTTTGAGGCAATCAAGCAGCTTGCCTTGGTCTTGATTTTGACAGTTTAATTGGTGTGTCACTTTTTTCCCATGGATTTCTTTGTGTCTGTGTTTCTGCTGGTGTTGTGTATGCGACTGATGAGAACAATCGAAATGTTGACCTATCGCAATCGATGTCTTCTTTCTGCTTTGCTGAATCAGAATTTAGTCAACCAGTATACAGAAGACATTGACCAAACGCTACTGCAGCTCTTCGGGTGTCCAACCGTTGATCCCATGCCGTAGGGCTATATCCGGGAAGACGGCATACATCAGCCGCGCCCAGATTTCTGGTATGATTTTTATCCGATTTTGCTCTGTCACTGGTTGCCAAACTTACACTTTCATACTACATTACATGCTGGGCCAGAAAGCATACAGGTGTAGAGCAGCTGACCAGACCAGCCAATGAATCCTGCTTGTGATTCTGTCTGTTAGTTTGGGTTAACGTGACAGAGAGGGCATAGGCCAATGGTAAGTAATTTAACCGTCCAGCGAATTGTAATAACCACGACCACATGTCAAGTGACGAGGCAAATTTAGTGCAACTTAGAATAAAAGAATACCAGCTTGGCTACAGAAAGTAGGGAGGAGTGTGCCTGAGTGATATCAGGTGACCAACATGCGTGCAGCAACGAACCTAGATCAACGGCGTTGAATACAACGACTGCCAGCCCACGAGACAAACTGAGGCGACGAGTAACTGGTGAACGGAGAACAAATCAGGTGCAGCCCAAGCGACTTGACCACAATAGCGTGGGCCAGTCTGATGGCGAAACATTGGCGGGGCCAAGCAGGGAACTAGTTCAAACTGGCTCCAGACAGTGTAGGAGTGGTTTGGATCGGGCTCAGAGTATAGACAACGCGTGAGAGCCAACAAGCGTACGGAGATGGCAAAAGGCGCGACAATTAGTAATAACCAGGTAGAAGTAGCCGCAATGGAATGGCGTTATCGAGTTTCGCGCAGTGCGAATCACTCTACGCTTCACGAACAGCAGAGTTTGCTGGATCTCTCAATCTGGTTTTGTCTCTCGAAGGGATACGCCGCCCCAGGTTCAACAGGCACTCCAGTGATGCAACTGTGCGTCTGTTGTTAAGCCCTAAATGACACAGCTCCGTATTAGTTACTTGCTTCTCCAACCATGTATCGGCAACACACTGGCGGCAGTGTTCAAAGGTAGTCTGTCTCCTGCTGACCGCGACTTGCGTTGATTTACACACTGGTAGTGTGAATGGAAGAAGTGGAGAGGATGCCAAGTGATGACTCAGTCGGGAGGATTGAAGACCCTGGCTTCGGATTTGGGGTTGCTTGGTGACTCCAAATTACCGTGCTGGGGTCCGTAAGACGATGAACACGTTTGGTTGGCTACACTTGTTGACAGAATCAGGTGTCCACTTCAATGGCGTATGTGATATGAGTTTCTTTGCCTCTCAGCTGCTCACTTAGCTTCTTCTTGTAGCCACGAACTTAAATTCGAAAAGTTGTATGAAACTTAGCCAAATATTACTCACTTATGCTTGTATTTTGCATTCTGGGACGTTTAGTGTCTCGCGTTTCTCATGTACCTTAGTTACTCGTATTGCACCCCAATAGATGAGATGTTGCTCACCTTTTGCAAACGGTAATGCTAAGGATTTTGTTGTAAATCCTTCCCTAAATCATGTAAGCTTACATCACCAGTGTCCATTAGAGGATAAAGCAATAAAAATCCCTCTGCACCTTAGGAGGGCATGCGGGAACCTTTCTGGTGATATGGCCGTCAAAGATGGTACATCTACCCGGAAGAATGAAGCGATCGATACATCGGTGCATCTGTCCGATGATGGTGAAAACCGGAGGAGAGCAGCTCCAGTTCACTAACAGTAGTTTACAATTAGGATATGTGATGATGGACAGTACATGCTCATTTAGTCGTAATCACCTATCATTTGGCTCCGATTCGAACATAACTCCGTCAGCTACATATTCGGATTTGGTAGCCGATCACTTCCAAACGTATGCACTTTAGGCTTAGCGATGGTGTGCCGAAAGGAGTCGGATTTTGTTATTTGGAGTATCAACGTAGAATTAAACGGAAAGATAGGTCAGCTTCACATATCGAAGTGAACTCGAGAAAGTGGTTCCTCCATCCCTACACGACGTGGTGGCTGTGATCTAAGAATTTTAGAATTTGGCGAAATTGTTAAGACGACTTCTCAAAGATTGTTACTGACACAAGAAGGGCGGTCCATGTAAGCGAACACATCCTTCAACTCAAGCATGACAACTGTGATGTGCTGCCTGTAGGTCTGGTGACTCGTATTGAACCATAGAAACATACGCGGTGCACCAACTGCGGGAATATAGCTCAATGATACCAGGTGCACTTAGTACACTCAATCAGATCAGTACGAAGTAATGCATGAATGCAATAGAAACGGATAGTTGGGGTAGCTTATGCCGTAAGATAAAATGTTTCTATGTGTGGATAAAATAGAAAATTGTTTAGTTAAATGAAAACGTCGATAAGACAAACATACTGGAGGCCGTTGTCTCCGGACAACATCATGCCCCACCCGCGTAATTAGAACAGGGACTGTACTGCTAGATCCCGTTGGAAAAGTAAAAAGAATGAGGTCTGCTCCTTTCGCATGGACACTGATCTGGAGAATTTTAACTACATGTGGCCGGCCTCAGTACGACTGACCTAAACAGATAGTGTCATGGACTACGTTCAAGCTGTTGAACTTATGTAGACGTATGCGCATAGAATGTGGTGACCTGAAATGTCCCCGAAATTTTGATAGGTCGCCTGTGTCTTTAGAAGAGAGCGGTGCACTTCTGGTTGCTAGCCATCGCAGTGAGCGCATCTGCAGTGGAATGCAAGTGAACATTGATCACAAGAATCAATCGTATTCTTTTGGACAAAACCAGCTCAGAGGTGAAGTTGGTGACTCATAACCAGTCTACTACCCACCCTTCACAAATCTTAAGAGTGCTACGATAATGATAGATGGACACTAGTCGTAAAGAAACGAATTTACCCGTAAATTACGTGAGTTGACCGCTTGGTATGTTGGCTGCATTGGACAGACACACAAGACGTAAAACCTGTACATTCAGCCTATCAGTTGGCATAAAGGATGACTGAAGACTGTATGTTAACATAGTCATCTCCCGACCAGCATTCCACGCACGCACGCGAAGATTGTCCCCAATAACGCGGTATGAGGACCTGTTCACGGTTGTCTGGCTTGCCAGGACAGCACACGGAAGTTCAAGTTGCTTTGTCGAAAACTGAGCCCTGTCAAGCATCAACGCTAACAACTTCATTTTGCCAATGGCCCCCCGAGACGTAAACTTTACCGATATTTGGTGAACAGAGGTCACTGCTTGACACTCTGTTCCTAAGCCTCCAGTTGGTCAAACGTGAGGTCGACAACTTGATCACGGATTTGGGCATCGTCAATCGGGAATGGGAATGGTTACAACTAAGAGCGTTCACAGAGGTCCAGATCGAATGCTTGGTCTTCCAATTGGGCCTCTAGTTCGCCCAGGATGCCGTTATCCATATGCACAACACACAACGAAAAGTTAGACTACCAACACACCGATTCGAAACTGGACACTGGTCGAGAAGTGCAGTTGGATGGTGTTCCGTTAATCTAACATAGCCAGATAATCGTAATTGTTCCCAGTAACAGGGACTGAGCGTATTATTCTCGCGTCCATTGTCCCGTTGGAGAATCGGGATGAAGAAAGCAGGGATAAGTCATGGGTCTGGAAGAATTTAATAGACAGTTTTCCATTGGTTTACTAGAAACCACGAGAAGCGTATGTCATTGTTTAGACATCCGTCAAATGAATGAATCAAAAAAGCCAGTAACATATCGGGTAGAGATCGCTCTTAGGGGTAAGACTTGGTCATTCCGATCACTGGGATATTGGGGCTATGGTCAGTGATTATTGCTGAAAACAGATCACAGGAGCTGGTTTCGTTCATACTTCTTCATCCTTGTATCAGATACAGTTATCCGAACAACACCCAGAGGCCATCTGTTGATAACTTTACCCTTAGTCTATCATACCTGATGAAACCTGGGCAAATCATTGCCTCAACAAAGGTTTCAGATGGGAGTGAAACTGGCAAAACCGAACAATTTACCTACTTCGGGTGCCATTACAGTGACACAGGAACGACCGAGGTTCGACTCAGACTAGACCGCTATCCGTGGTGTAGCTGCCTTCAGTTAGTTGATCACATGGTGAGCACTCTGAGCTGCTGCAAGAACGCTTAACTAATATTATGGGCGATGCTATCGCGTCGATGAAAAGGTTCCCGATGTTAACTTTCGCATCCAAAATCCCGCTCCTAACCTTAATTATCTGGATCTAGGGAGAGCGCGGGAGATCAACACGCATTGGGCATCTAGTTCGCAGTGAGATAATGGCTCTAGTTGAAAGTAACTTGCAACCCATCTTGAAGGTGCTTGTTCCATAGTGATATTGCTGCGTGTTCGCCCAAAAAATAGGATAATTTTGGATCAAGTTGGGACATTTTCGTATGCGTACTTCGAGTGACATTGTTTTAAAACGAAGAAGAAACTAGTCTGTGCAACTTGTATAGGTGGACCATCATGTATGATTTGCATTTTGGAAGTTTTCAATTGTGGCCCATCAGAAACTATCGATTTAAGCCTTTTGTAGCCGGCTGCTTTCAATGGTCTTTTACCGTGCGCTCACTGCCAATCGGTAATTCGCTGCGCCAAGATTTAATATCGCCTCTGTTGCGCAAAACGCTAGAATGGTTTGCACTGGAAATTTAAAACCTTTCTCTGCAAAAAGCGTGACACGTTCACGGCGCCAAAAATGTCTCCGAAAACAAACAAAAACTCACCCGCATAGGCGCGCTTCTCCAAGCAGATTACAACGTCCTTGCATGTCTTACACCACAGTTTGCTATAATTGAAGACAAAGTCCACCGCGTTCTTGTCTCGTCTCGACAGAGATTTATCCACTTCTGAGACTCCGTGCCCTGAATGTGCAAGTAGGTTGGGGGAACAGAGTAGAATTTCCACTTAGGAAAAGGACGTGTATTGCACATTGCTGAGTAGTCTTCATGATGCACTGTGAAAGCATATAGCTCATTATTCAACTCATATTTGTTCACGGTAGGATCATTTAGGATTTTTACGGTATACAAATGATTTATAAAGAGCTCACTAAAGATATACAACGATGAGAAGGAAAAGTGAATTCCACATTACTGTAAGGCTCTGGCGTGAGTTAGATCACAGTAAAACTAGGTAATAACACTGAGAATCGCTGACACCATTTGAACTTTGTAATAATCTTCGAGATTGCGGGACTGGACATCCTGCCAGAAAATTCAGAGTTTAACCAGAATATGTGGGTTGGATCGCATTATCAACACTGATCCCGGTGCTGGCGAGCTCGTAGACGATACTTGTAACTAGTTAAAATAGTGGCCAGGATAATTAGTAACGAGTAATTATTAATTAACAGTAGCTGTGGATTTTGTGTACAACAGCGAATGAAGCTTTAGGGCCCCATGGTTGAACTTCGTAAAATTACAGAATGATTCGCGGAATAAAGTTGTGTGTTAACAGATCGGTATTTGAAAACAGCCTGTTCCAAGTGAGAACAGATCGCTTACTTCGAGGAATATTCATGATGGGATGTATAGCCAGCAAGCACTCGGTTTTTGTCACGTATGTTAAACTTGAACAGATAAACAGGAGTAATCTAAACCGCGTGACTAGGATATCAGGGAAACTACTACCGAGGAATATGGTGAAATCATGGTAAGTAACAATAGCGTAGTACGTAAAATGAGATATAAAAACAAAAGCGTTGTATACTGAAGAACCTGGCCAACCCTCTTCCGTAGTAAATGAACTGACACGCAGAAATAAAATTATTGCAATATGCACTTTAGGGAACAGACATACGCTCAGTGGAACAAGAATGAAAAATGAAAGCATAGAACACTCGGCATGTCTTCCGGTGGTCGTTACTTTAGATGAGAATGCGTTACTTTAAAATACTGTTTATCAAAACTGAAATCAAATGGTTCAGCGGAGTGCGGGTTGAATGCTCATCGAACTTACGAGTGGAGATTAACAGTCTTTAGACCGATAGCTACAACGCTCGTAAATATCCTTGGACACGCTATATATACTACCGTGTCCAAAAATAAAGCGAACTTTCGCCATAACGTCTTTATTTCTCACTGTACAACATTTCAAGCACTTTCCCCTGCAAAGTAATCCCCTCTACTGGCAGTGCACCTTTCTCAACAGTGCTTACATTTTCGGAAAGTTGCTTGGAACGCATTTTCTGGGGTGGCTGAGAGGTTTTTTGTCGTATTGTCCTTAAACTCCTCTAGGTTTTGGAAACAACCCCTTTCAGCATGATTTTAAAGAAAGGAAACAGGAACAGGTCTGCTGGGGCTAGGTCCGGATGATACGATGGATGGAGCAGAGTGGGAATTTGAAGTTTTGCTAGATAGCTGCGGATAGCGAGCGATTCGTGAGCCAGAGCATTGTCATAATACAACAACTAACACCACACTGACACGACGCATCTCAGGTTTGTTACCCAAATGTGGATAGCATGATCCTAACTGTTATTTACTTCGTCAGCAACTATTCGAACAGTTTGACAACAATTTCTATGGGTCACACACGAACCCTCCCGGTATGGTAATCGTCTATTGATATTGAATGTCGCTCAAATTTTGGGTCCACACCGACCGACATCCTACGGCGGTTCAAACGCTTAAACTACTCATCACTGCGTGAGACATAAACCCCTACAACGTGTAATTGCTTGATCAACTGAAATGTTTCTGTAAGTGTTTTAACAAATTCAGAGCAAGAATCCATACACCCACAATGTTCTTCGAGATCTTACATTGATCCCTTGAGACTGATCCGAGGATCAGCTTGCGCAAGGGCTCACTTCAGTGGCTGCTGTTCCCCATCTGATAGTCAGGGCGAAACGCGGCAAATGACAATTTGTTGTCTATGCGCTGCTGCGTTCGCGCAGTATCCGTAGCGCGCTACCTCTGCTGGTTGGTTCGCTATTAAAAAAGTCCGCTTTTACGCTGAACACTATATATATATATATATATATATATATATATATATATATATATATATATATATATATATATATATATATATATATATTATATATATATATATATATATATATATATATATATATATATATATATATATGGGCCGTATGTCACTGCGGCCTTCATAGGACCGCTACAGGACGCCTGTACCTACAGAGAGACCATGGGTGGCTTGTGCTGCACCACACACAGATCCAGCTGTACTCCGTATATCCCTTGTAACGCCGTCGAAATAAGACTGGGAGACCTGTGCATGGGTGGCACATTTCATAATCGGAGCCGGTCCACACTCCTACAACGTATATGGCAGTAGCATTCATGCTTAAGGGAGAAAGCATGCAGACCAGACATACACAAGGCGGTGACTGGGCAGTAGTCCGCTCCACGCTGGATGTATGGAACAACACTTCGAGCCTAGCATGGCCACAAGGACCGTGCAGCCCGTCCCCTCCAACAACGACCAACTGTCTCCTGGAGCCAGTATAGACGAGGTGCTGGGTAATAGACAGGTAGGCACCTTGTCAAGATGCACATCAAGCGCAGCCACACCGGGGATGTCAAACAACAACCAACCCCTGAAATGCAAGCAACTCAACAAACAGGTACACTTAAAGACCAACAGTAACGATGATGTGGTGTAGGTACCACATCAGCCGCCTTAGTGTTCTAAGTTGGTAAATCGAACGGAAGCTTAGATAACAGAGTGCAACAAAAATATGTATTTTCTATAACAGAAATGCCAATGTCTCTACCTTCTATAACCACTTCACTGATTGTAGAAATGTTTCGACGGTACCTAGCACGTCGGGTTACATTGTTATAAGCAAATGATTATTTTCAGTAATGTCAAGGCTACGTCGTACGATGTGTATGTAAATATACTGAATCGAAATGTATACAGCATGCATCTATGAGGCGAATAGGTTTAAAACATCACTGCCACACTAGCCACTAACTACTGACTGCAGTTTAGCACTGGGAAATGATGACTTCGCCGAGATCATCGCTTGTATGATCCAGCGCCTTCACGATGCAGAAACCAGCAGAAGTCACCCATCATAAAAGGCGTGTACTTGCCATTGTAGCGCTGTTCCATGACTGAAGTGTCATGGTGAACGCGTTCACCTTGCTCATCGCTAACAGATTCCAAGTTCTCATGGAAAAAGTCAAGGCGTTAATGCAAAAAAGTGCATCTTGACTGACATTCGAGCACCAACATCCCGATGGTCCGCAATGAGGTTTCTTGTGATGTCTTTGTAGTTCTCTGCCTTTGTTCTGCCCAAAAGTTATGTACACACTGCCTTGAATGATCTCCACGCTTCTAAATCAAATGAAATCAACTGGCATTCGACAACACTGTCTGTCATTATCCGGCGAATATCAGACCCAGCAAGTAGCCTTTCTTTGAGCCTCGCCTCACTGATCTTCGGAACTACTTGGTTCAGATACTGGAAAGAGAAAATCATCTTGCTTGTGGGCTTTAACGGAGGTTTAAAGCAAACCAAGCTTAATGTGTAGGGGTGATACATAGTTATGATCAGGTTGCACAATAAGTGTATGCTTTACACTCATTTCCCTCGCAGCGTACACCGTCCTCTCTGGCCACTTTCCTGTTGTGTAGTGCTGTTGAGTTACTCTGCTGTCCCATAAGCAGAAGAAACAGCAATAGTGTGCGATGTATCCTTGGATACCCAGTAGGTGTCCAATGAATTTGAAGTCAGCACAGATGCTCCAACAGTACTTCTCGTAGTTCAGTGCAGCTAGTATCGGTTGCATACTTGTGTAAGTCTCTTTCATAATAGTGGCACGCAACAGAGGCACTGTTGGGTCCACATTTCCATTGCGGAGCAGTATGGCCTTAAGACAACTCTTGCACGACTCAATGAATAAACGCCATTTATCACTGCTATGCCTCAAACCAAACTGTTTCAACAGTCCTTCCACATCGGAACAGCAACAAAGGGTTTCATTCGTGTCCTAGAAACCAGACAAGTTAACACTAGACCTGCTGTATACAGCAACATTAGTGTTTGCCACAAATAAGTGCCACTGCTGCTGCTGACATTCCAACAGTTCGACCTTGTCTTTAGGCAAGCACAGGTCGCGTACCAAGTCATTCAGCTCTGATTGTTCAATAAGATGTGGGTTGAAAAAATCAGTAATGTTTTCACAGATGTAGGAATCAGGGAAAGTTGAGGATGCAGAATCACACACATCATCAGTGACATGTTCACTAGAGGCATTGGAATGCGTAAGGTGAAATCATGAGAAACAGGTCGAATAACTGATGGTAGATCGGCGTAATAAATTTTGGCCTTGTTTCATCTGGAGATTCCAATGTCACTGTTTAGGCAGAAGTGGCAGTCTGTTGTATGATCCTTCGGCTCCCTCCACACCAGGCGGATTGCAAAAGGCCTCTGGTCTTTCCCATTGAAGCAGTGCGTCAAATGAAGATTGCACGACACATAAACAATATGCGGTGCCCAATTCTTATCTTGATCTCCGTTTCATCCAGAAATAGAGGTAGTAGAAAGACTTCAGTAGAGAAGACGTGAATTTGCACTGTGACTTTGTAGTAAACTGGGATCTTTTCCAGTTAAGCCTCGCCACTAATGCAAAAGAGCACGCACAAAAAGTTAAGCCCCGCCACTAAGGCAAAAAGGGTACACCTGAGAAGTCAAGCCCCATCAATAGTGCAGAAAGGGCACTCGTGAAAAGTTGAGCCCCGCCACTGTTTGCCAGCTCCAGTGTACGTAATGCATGTGAACGGGCCACATAAAAACACTCCTTATCCGCTTCTAAGGTCATTTTTGTCCAAAATGTTTCTACGTTCGCACGTAAAACCTGACATGAACTTCCTGACGCTTTCCACGGTCGTTCATGACAAGGAAACAGCAATACGTTTTTTTCCAAAGCCATGGAGTGATTCATCATCAACGTTTATGCAGACGAGGACATCAAATGACATTTTCAACTGTTTCTGACAGGTGTAGGTGTGATGCCCGACAGTGTCGGCAAGAAATCGGTCTTCGAAAGGGAACTTGGCTGGAGCGGTCTAGGATGGATTTCAGCACAATAATCCTATACATTTATAGCTGGTCCAAAAATCTGACAACTATCAAATTCTGCTCAGAGGAGTTATCTATTGGCCACGCGACCGCTGTCGACTGGAAGAACTTTCTGCGTGAAATTTGCGCCTGGCAGTTTTTGCAGACTCCAACGATTGTCGGCGGCCCAGGTCTACATGTCGAGATCGATGAAACCCTAATATCACGTCGTAAAAACCATGCAGGGCGAGTCCTTCCCCAGCAGTGGATTTTCGGAGGGATTTGCCGGGAGACTAAAGAAGTGTTCTTGTATGCAGTGCCAGATCGAACTGCGGCCACTCTGCCGGACACAATCCATGCATGCATCGCTCCCGGCTCAATTATTATTTCCGATTTGTGGGCATCATACCAAGGCATTGAATCGATGATTGGCATGAGTTATACTCATCGAACGGTTAATCATACCGAAAACTTTGTGGATCCAACGACTGGAGCTCACACATAAACCATCGAGTCTCTCTGGCACATTTACAAGACGCAGAATAAGCGCCAATGCGGCACACACCGATCTTTAGTGGACAGCTACCTGTGTGAGTTCGTTTGGAGGCAAAGACACCGAAAAACGGACCTTTTCATGCAAATTTTTAATGACTTGTCTCAATTTCTCTCTCTACAATAGAGAGTAAAAGTTCAAGTTCCATATCCTCCCTTTTCCTAATCTTTTTTGGGTGGCGGGGCTTAACTGGCAAAGATCCGTAAATTGTCTACGGACGTAACAAAAATGATTTCGGTCAATGACACGGCAGCTTCGTTCAGCCACGATTAAGCTTTTAATTGAAGAAACACTGCTCTCAATCCACTTTCAGTATAAGATGGATACCATGGCTAAGAGGAATTCTTTTCCACGATTAGAGGAAGCGAATGGACCAATCACAGGCGAACATTCGATGCATGGAACGAATTGCTTAGCTGAAATGAAAAATTAAAATTAAAAAAGCCAGACATGATGGAACCATTTGGTTTGCTTATTCGTAATCAGCTCACTTGATGCTATTAGAAACATTCTCTCATTTTTGTCATAAAAATGATGGGGTACAGTGTAATCAGTTGCCTCGTCGCATTTTGGACGATGGCCCCACGCGGTAACATTGGCGGCTTAACAAACCCGATTGGCTCAGACAATCGCTGTCGCATTTGTTACAGGACTATGCGCTCGACGTCGATGGCCCTAGAATCCAACGGTATCTCTCACTTCCGTAACGGGCGTTTATCCTCCATCTATATATATATATATATATATATATATATATATATATATATCACACTAGCAACGGTATGTAGAATGGACATAGAGCTATGTAAAGTCATGGGTGAATGTGCATAATAAGTACAAAGATAAAGAGCAATACGGAAAAAAGTTTTTGTCATTCACACACGCCCTTTTCTCCTTTTCTATCATTTTAATGATAACGGCCTTGATAAGTAAAATCAATGCAGATTTTTATGCGAATGTCCCATTATGCCCAATTTCATGCCATGTCATTAAGAATCTCCACGCAGCGGTGTTCTTCATCTTTGTTTTCCCAACCCAGAAGATGTACGGGGTCAACAATAGCTAGATTGGAAGTTGGTCCCTTGACGTTTCTTTGCCATGAGGTAGGTTGGGTATTGCGCGATTTCTTCCAGTGCGGTCTTGCGTCAGCGAATAGAGTGCACCGTGGTAAACGCTCGCATAGCCTGTGTAGTAGGTGACACAGTCATCTCATCTGGCGCAACAGTATTAGCCTGTGGACAGGAAGGTCCGATGTCTTACCTAATTGTTTCCAACAATGTTCAGACCACACGGGAGATATCCGTTGCAGATAACAGTTGTCAAAAACCGAAATCCGAAATGTCATTTACGCGAATCGGCTAAGACCCACTCCCATAAAACAGGACTGCACCAGCGTAGGCATTGTAGATCCTGCGCTTTATCGAGAGTGATGCGCCACGACGACGCCACAGATAGATCAACGAATGCTGATCGGGCTTTACCAATACCGATCAAAACCACTTTACTGATGCTGCCATCAGAAAGACGCAGCTTCCAACGTAGATGAAGTTATCTAGTTATTCCAGCTGCATGCTATCAAGAAAATACACGGGGTAGGTGGATGCGAATTCTGGAGTAGGACTTGGCATTTCGAGCAGTCGAATGTAATGCAATAAACACATTGTATATTCTCGTTTTTGGCGAAACAGCACTGCGATGAGATGTTCAGGTAAATAAAGCATTTCGTAGTTCACCGACAAGGAAAGATCATAAATATACAACGGAAATGTAAATCGCTTTTTAACTTTTGATAGGGCATCAAAGTTGCCTGTTGCTTCAGTGTTAACTGATGTTGCACAGGGTGTCGGGTGTGGTTGGTTTCCTGAGAATACCAATATGGAAATGTATAAAGCAGGTGTTACTTTTTTTAACACATTTGGTGACTGATTTGTTCATGGCTATTTGGCAGTGTCGTATTCTGGTAGTGGGATTCATATGAAGTCGGAGCAAGAGGAGCACCTATAATAAATAAACGTAACTTAAACTGCAATGCAAGTAGTATCTTCAGTCAACAAGCGGTTTACGAGGACCAGCATGATCTGTAGGTCGTCATCTAGGAATTCAATATCATCATAGTAATCCAAGTTAGTCGCGCGATTGCCTGGAAGAAGCTCTACGCTAGAACTTTGAAACCTTCCAAAGCATTTAATATTACATCCTCAATCGCAACGTTGAGGAAAACGAGGGACATGGGGCATCCCTGCCGCACACCGCTAGTGACGGCAAAAGTGGAGAGAGCTTAGTGTAATCCTTCGCACTTCCAGAGACATTATTGCATAAAATCGAAGTATAGAGGTACACTTTTTGGGTACCCTATTCTTTTACAGATAACACCATATAGCAGGCCGATCGGCCAAGTCGAACGCAGCTAGGATCTCCGAAAGAGCAACGATGGTAAGCAAACGGTAAGGAAGACGCTGCTTGTAGATTTGGCGGAGTGTACGCATGTGATCCATACACCCTCGACAGGGGCGGAAACCAGCCTGTTCCTCAAGCGAGTGCATTTCTTGAATGGATGTCAACCTGCGAAGTAGAATGGATGTTAACAGTTTGGAGGCCAGGGATACTAAGCCTATGGCTTTGTGGTTGGCGCTTACGGTGCGGGCACTGTTGTTAAAGATAGGTAGGATAATCGGCTCGCCCCAAGATGGTGGAAGCTTTTCCTTATACGAAATCTTGCAGAAAGTACTGTTAACTGGTAGACAATTGCCTAGATATGGTGCTTGAAACAGCTCCAAAGGAAGTCCTTCTGAGCCAGCAGCCTTGAGTCACCTCAAGTGAAGAAACTCAAAATACGTCTTCGCTTCGGGGGTTTGTTTATCGGGGCGCTCCAAGGCGGGCAATTAGGTTCATTTATTAGGCAGCCTGCAGGATGAAGCCGACTGATTTGGGAGTGGAGATGCTAAACCCAGCGGTCCATGTGCTAACGATTTTTTGCTTGGTGATCCACCAAACACCCAGCTAGCCCCACTGACGCCAGGTCTTCTGTGGTTAGTGGTCCGAAGTATCTGGAAACGCTTGCGCAAGTTACCACGGTGAGCTGTTTTTTCCATCCCTGAAGCACGCTGAAACCATCAAGTTTCGCGATCGTTACGTAGGTTTTGTTGGAGTTGTTTGTTGAGCTTATGGCGCAATTCACTTCTGCTTGAATTAGCTGAGATAGCTCGGTGGCGCTCAAACAATCCCAAAGAGCGAGCAGAGATCCATTCTCGCAGGGGACACCTAGCGATTCTGCAGTATGCTTGACCAAAAAGAAGTAACGTCTTCTGCAAGCAACTCTGGTGAAGTTCGGTGTCTGTAGGTGGAACACTAGCGAACGCATCTGATAAGGAGGATTGACAGGCCAGCTGAATGGAGAAGTTGGTTAGCCTGATGTACGGTGCCTTAATTCCGAGGAACCACCAAAGCGCATGCAGGTGTCCGTGTGGACCTGTGCGTGATATGCGTCAAGGTAGGTGAACCAAATCGATCTGGGATCCGCACACTGCCCCACCATCTGAGGTTCATTGCAATGTGATCAATTTGTGACCACACTTGTGTTGGTAATGGGAGAAGCCAAGTGGCTGAACGTCACCTCGTATACCTGAAGCTCGCACTCGAGAGACAGAGCTGGTTATCCCACACAACATGAGAAGTTTATCGCCGTTGTCAGAGCGACCCTCATCAAAAGCGTGACGGCCATGAAGATGCCGTTCGCATGGCAGCAGGCAACCGACCGTGCATTGAAGTCGCCGGAAAGGACGAAAATATCGGATTTTTGGGTTTTATTCAAAAGCTGTTGAAGTCCGCAATGTAAATCATCCTTGACTGCTGCATAACTGCAGTTCGTTGAAGCGTAGCCTGGAAACATAAACTGATTGCGTCTCTCTGTAAGATGCCTATTGCTCCTGCATAAGCCTTAAGGTAGAACCGCACGTAATCGGCGATCGATTGGGAAGCAATCGGGTAGTGAGGCCTCAGTTCGGTTACTCAATGCGATGCCTACATTAATCAAGCCAGTTTCATCTGCTTCTAGGTCACCAAGCAATACAGGGAATATTTTCAAAGCGGTCGAAGGTCCTTAGGCTCACGTGATCCGTTCCGAGGAAAACGCAATCACTAGCCTCACCAGGGAAGGGCTAGAGTGGTCACGAAATCCGTTTGCTTACACAGATTCGGCTTCAGCCGCCGAATTGCTGCCGCCTCCGCAGCAGCAGGGGACGTCAACTTTACAACGGTGCTGGTGTCCTGTCATCGAGTCTCGAAAAGGCAACAATCATCGGTAGCGAAGAACTCCAGGGTACATCCTATCTCGGCCTGTTTTCTGGTGTGCATAATGGTTGTAACTTTGAGGGCTATTTGTCGAAATGGAGATCGTGGCCGAAGGAGGGCCACTGGTAAGACTCGATTGACTTGGCGAGACGGTAATTGGAAGTATATTCAAAGGAATTCTTATTGAAGTTAGCAGTGGCGTGTGATTGAGGTGCGTAAGGAATGATTGGCTCAGCAGCGAAAGTGAAAGAGGTAATAGTAGTTACGGGACCCATGGACCTGTCAGCAAGTGAGGTACTACGCGGTTGCTCAAGTCGAGGTAGGGAGTTGTCGTAGAGGACACCACGCTCCTACTCGCAAGGCGGTGGAGCGAATACAGGAAATTACGCCCATTGGGAGCCGGTGACCGGTTACTCAGTTCAGACGACTTCCATTTGGACGCTTGCCAAACAGGGGCCCAATTTTTCCCACATTTTCAGCCTCAACTTGCCGGAATACATACATATATATACATATACATATATATATATATATATATATATATATATATATATATATATATATATATATATATATACATAAATATACGGTGGCGATTTGACGGTACCTCACCGGATGTAACAACGCCACTGAATCACAAGTGCGTTTAGCGTTCGCTTAGTCACAACTAAACAGGCGGTCAAATGGTGTAATGTAACTGCGCTATCCATCTCCATACCTTGCAATTCTGTTTAAGGTTTCCTTCACTCGGTTCTCAAGAAGTAAGCATTCGTAACAGACTTGGCTCACTTACAGGAAGTTGGAACCTTGGACATTTTGACCTTTGTACGCTGCAACTGTCCATTTGTTTGATTGTAAATTCACATTAATCAATCTTTCCCACGGAATTGTGCGCTAAGATAACCTTGGATTCATTCGAAATGCACGTTGGACGCAACTGCTCTTGCTGTTCTCCAATTTCCCATTTCGGGCTTGCTTTGCATCTCCCTACTTAGGCTGCTATCTGAGTAGCTGCCCGTAAGTTCCCACTGTCAGTTACATAAATTGCATCGCAATGGTGAAACAAATGGTCTAAAAGTGCGAATGTAGAATGGTATAATTATGCAGAAGGCCTCTTGTATGATGCAAAAGTTTAGTAAGTTTAACATCAAATTCCCATGGTAAATTTATGTTCGACAACTTTCTATGGTCGTTTTTGCCCATTTTGAAAATGTAAGCTTACTCTTGCGATGTATGGCATTTTAGTTGAAGATGGAACCTGTACAGGTATCAAAGAAAGTAACCCAGCACTTCGCAAGAGGAAAGCTCCACGAACACACCGGGATACCGGAGCGACATAAAGTTTTGCTTCCGCGGAGGCCAGTACAGGCCATGCGTATGGGTCCTCCGGTAGACCATTCTTCCTGCAGTCGTTCCACCAGTAGATAAAACTGGCCAATAGCTCATGCCGGAGTAATGAAATACATTACTGTGACCCAACTGACATAAACCATTTACCCCGCCGTGGAACTTGAACCGTTAAAATTCCATAGCTGATAACTGCTTTTATCCTTGAAGACTTTCTCGGTGTTTATCGCCTGTACTGCGGTCAATATCGGAGACAAAGACTACCGCATAATGGGAATGATTTTTTAGCATGGTCCGTGAGGTGAATCATGTGCGGCGCACAGACAAAAGTCCTGAATTGGCGCGATTCGATAGGGATGACCTTATAAGAATGTGCGGTCGATAAGCCATATGCTAATGTAACGAGTGACGTTTGTTATTCCACAACAAACCGAATCCGAACACTGTTCGCTACCAATCCTCCGAAAGGTTTCTTTCGTTCTTAGGTCAAGCAAGAATTCTCTGTCCGGTTGTTTCGTAACTTACTAACCATACGTCGCTTATCCAGTGAAATATAATCCATATGATTGGGTAACTCATTTTGGAAAATTAGTTATTCCCCGCACCCGTATGCATCTGCGTGATCATTCTGACGCACGTAGGTAGTTCCGCCTTTGGTAGATTGGGTTTGCATTGTGTCACAACTGGACATAGGCTTAGGTAAATCGTCCTAATTTATGTCGTAGTAGTGTCACACTCAGTCTGAGCATATAGTGCTAATTAGTCCTTCAATTGGAAAGTAAGATATGAAGAATGAGACAAAGGAGTGTATGCATAGAAGGGATTCCGCTGAACAGAATGAGAGCGAGTGTGAGGCGTATGTGAAATCACACCAGTTCATGGCTTTCATTATGTCACCGTTTATACTCCAATTAAGTACGAGTTCAGCAACTGACAGGAACTAGTAGAGCGAAAATCGGGAAAGCCGTCCATCTGAACTTCTGATAAAACCTACAGAATCCATGCAAAGACCAGACATGAGTTTATCTGAAAAAGCAAACCTACCGCCGATCACACAGGAGCATCAATTTGGCCATCAATTTGGCGGTACGTTCGGACGAGGAATGGGACGTAGCTTGGTCAAAGCAAACTGCTGACGGTGTATCATTATCCTATCAAAAAACAAACAACGGCCGAGCTCACATTGGTTAGCATTCACCCACACCTGAACAATGTTGCCGCCTCTGGGCTGCTATAGACTAAGAAACTATTCCATTGCTGAAGGTTTCTAGATAAGCTGGCCGAGTTGAAAGATGGCCAAATTTCTAAACCATGCGAGATCATTGGGGTCATGGAGACATGCTTACACGCTGGAATGACGGACGGCAAAGTCTCACTGTCAATTATGCCACTCATCCGAAAAGACAGCATTACAAAAGGGTGAGAGTTTATTCTGTTTTACCGAAGTAAGTTATAGTGCGAGGCCTTGGGCGATTCAGACTCACAGTTCCCGATTCTCTTTGGTGCCGCCTGTAGTTAAAACGCAGGGAAACATGCCTTTTAATTTTGGGGTACCGCCCCCAAACTCTACAAACTCGAAATGAACTACCACCTTGCGACAGCTTTGAGATGCAACCTAAAAGGAAAACACGTTCACATCTTTTACATAATTGATTTCAACATATATTGTTTGGAAATTCATGCTATGATCGGAAATTAATTCAAAACGTATCTGCAAGCGTTCGATAGCAGTACTCCACCTAGCAATCAGATCATTTTGCCCACTCTTTTCAGAACAGGTGACAGACCATCTGAGCTGGATCCTGTGTTCACCAATGAGGAACATATGATTGATGTACTGGTTGTAGACTGCCCTATCGGAAATCAGCAGTTTCGGCTTCATCTTCTGTGCGGAATATCGTTACGAGAACTCTGTGAGGGTGCGTACCATTACACGCTACGACCGCTTAGCCCAGCTCGTCGGTGCCACAACCTGGTCGTTCCTCGTTTGGCTAGTAGTTGTCAGCGAATTCAATAAACTGGTTACGAATGCTATAAAGATTAGGCTGCAATGATTCTAAAACAGTTGTGTAAGGAACAGAACTCAGAATTGGATGTTAGTACGTTACGCAGCATGGCGAACGTATAAATTAACCCTAAGGTCAGGTAGTTGGGACAATAACGTATCCCAACGTAACCCCTGTACTCAACCGCTCAGAGTAAGCAAAGCAACATTTGAGCGGAAGATGGCAAACGCTTTCAGCACTAACTCCAAACTGCCGTACAAGAATATGAATAGCCTTTGCACTGGAATGCAGGGAATCCCTCCATTACAGATGGCTAATGGTACAACACGAATTGCTATATCAGTGACAAACGTGTTACGGACGTAGTCTGTTCCCACATTTCAGTTCGTCTTACAAGCAGGCGATTGTGCAACTTTTGTTGCTTAACCGCCGGGACTAAACTATATATATTTTACCACGAAAGCTGCCTTGCAAAGGCTCCCCACATGTTGATTCCACACAGTATCTCTGTTATTCCTATACTCTCCAAAGTCATGAATTCCATCGTTGCTGATCCGTTGATGTGCTGTATGGAACACTGCAACATCATTGACATCGAGCAACACGGCTTTCATCGACTGCGATCGTGCACGACGAATTTATTAATCACACGGAGTACTTGGACCGCGTCAGCTGAAGTTGGAGTGGAAGTTGATGTGATCTATTTGGATTTGTCAAAGGCCTTCGATGGTCTTGATCATCGGATACTCTTTTCCAAACTCCAATAGTTGGCATCGGTTACCCTCCCTTGGGCTGGATCACCAACATTCTTCTTCAACGACTATTTATGGTCGGAGTCCGGAGCCCCTTATCTGACCCCATACAAGTCGAGTGTGATGTGTCTCAGGGCTCTGTTCTAGGGCCACGATTGTTTTTCATGACCTTGCACAAGCAATCGCTATTGTTTGTTGTTAACATCCAGATATGACGCAGTAGTCAGACGAATGCCGATCAGACTTTGCCTTAGAGGGACATAGAGGTGGTACATCAATGGTCAACCCAAAATCTGTTGCAGTTCAACGTGAGTAAACGCAAGATAGTCTCCGTACGATCTCAGAGTACCTACTCCCACAGGCTAGGAACACAAGCACGGCAGCAATGTGCTGTCGGACTCGACTTAGGCGTACTGATTTAGGATAACGTGGATTGTTCCAGGTAATCCGAAAATTCATCGAAAATGATACGCAACACAGCGGTCTGTTGTGAACGGCGTTCGGAGAAACACAGCTTTAGTTTCCGACAGAGACTCAATGTGTATATTCTCACCTATGTCGAATAAGCACTTCAAACCTACCTCAATATACCAATAGCGCAATATACCATCCGGAAAGGCCGAAACGTTCGGAAGTATTCAGCGGGCTGTACTGATTATCACCAGTTGACCTGATATTCGCCTACATGATTTTATGCTATCCAGATAATGTGTGTCCCTCTTTACTGCAACACAACAGCAACACAAACATGGGAGGCTACCTCTTGAATATAGCAGAACAGTACAGCCGCCTAGGAGGCGGTAGAAATTGCATTTCAATTCGCCTGTGTCACCCGTGAAACAATCTCCCCCAATCGACCGTTTCTGCAACTGTATTACCTATATTTCAAAGGCGGTTGGATGAAGCACTCAGTCACTTACATTTTGTTACGTGTTTTTCCCCAACCAGGAATTATGCCTATACGGATAATCTCATGCCGCATCGGTCGTCGTGCAAGGGCCTTAGGAAAAGAGTCGCTTTATCTGCTGAATACGGCGGGGTGGATAAACGAAAACATACTACCGCGGACGACTCCCTTCTTTCTTCCCCAGCAATACTCCCCCGTCTCCATTTCACCTAACTCATTACATTCTCCACACGACAGATTACCCGGGGCAATCGTGTGTCTTAGCACAAAGCGTTCAACATTGGTTGCTGGAACACACGCACATTACTCGACCGGAGTACGTGTGAGCGACCCGAGCGCTGGTCCTGATGGCACTAGCACGCGCTACGGGATTGACGTCGCCGCACGCAGTGAGACTTGGCACGTTGACCAAAGCAAGATGCATGAGGCTGGCGCTGGTTACACGTTCTACTGTGTGTGAAATACCACAATAGTACCAGGTGAAGATGGGATCGACTTTGCATCATCCGACCGCTCATGACTGATGACCCTACGCTTACGTCTTGGAAGAGACAAGTTTGCAACTTTTGTTGGCACGTGTTGTCCCACGTGCGCTCCTGATGATGTGAAGGATCGGTTTTACACTCAGTTGTGCTCCGTGACACGGAGTGTGCCGGGAGCAACCTACTGGGTGCTTTCAACTCGTGTGTCGGGCGTGATACCTTGTGTGGGCAGATATAATCGGACCGTGTGTTATCGACACAGCAAATGGGAGCGGAAACCGGCTGCTCTCACTGTATGCCACTCACGGTCTGACGATGCCGAGGAGACAGTTTGCGCTGGGTGCACGTGACACAGATGTTTTGACGCACCAGCGGAGTGGTCGCTCCACCCGCTCGGTTGTCATCGTACTCCGGAGTAACATGTGTGGAGTGCACATGGCATGTGTACTGTGTGGAGCTGAGTGTGGCACTGACCACAAGATGGTATTGACCAAATTGTCATGGGTGTTCGTAATTCAATGTATTGCTTACCTGCTGCAAACCGGCGCAGTTTTAATATACTTTTCCCTAGGTACTATTGACAAGTAAGTGGATAGAAGTTGAGAGGACCATGGCTACCGGTCTTGGCGATGTCGAATCCATCATCTCAGTGAGTGGTATGTGGAACCGTATCCGTGAACACGTGACGGTTACTGGTGAGCAAACGATCGGTCGCGTAAACTGTAAGCGGCCCGATTAGTTTGATGACAACAATGCAACCATTGGTGCATTGGTGTTGGCGAAGAATGCAACGTTCGCCGCACATGTGGAAGACCCTGCTAACAGTGAGGAGAGTCATTTTCACAGACTTGGATGGTGATTGACTCGAGTGCTGCCTGGCACCAAGAATGCATGGTGGACGGAGAAGGCGAAGCAGATGGTATGATACACAGAATGCCACCAACAACAGGGATTCTTTGACTAATTGCAGCCGCAGTGGACGCTGGTGGATGTCACTTTATAAATAATGCAGATCTGGCGAACGAAATTTGTTTGTCCCTTAAACAACCGTGAAAGATCGACTGGTGCTAGACAGCCTCCCGCTTGACAGTCGCTCACTCGCACGCTTGACAGTCACACAGATAGTTTGACATTTGTGACTGTCTCGTCACGTGATGGTGTTGGACACATGCACGACAGTCGTTCAGAGTTAGACCGCTCACCATTCCTGACTATGTCCTTTCACGTGCTTGGCTTCATAATATATTTAGCTTTTGCATCCCGGTTGCTCAGGTTTGTCAGTTTTCAATACAGCTCGTCCAGCGCTGTTGTGTTCTTGCTTCCCGTTTGGAGTGGGTTCTGTTACAGTCAGACGTTATCATAGACTGGCGACGGTTTGTGAACCATGACGATCCCTTTGGGATTTTTTCAAGTAACATTGTCCAGACTGAAAGCACAGGTTGAGGCATCACAGCAACGTTTAATTAAAAAATTAACAACACGACGTTTGTTACAGTCAGCATCTACGGATTCAAGGGTTTCCAATGCAGACAAGCTGGCGCCCAGTATGGAAGAATTTCATTCCCAGCCGGACGATGACCTCATTTTCGAAGCTTGGTTTCGCCGCTATGAAGACTTGTTACAAATTGATGGGCGTGAGCTAGGCGATGCATCTCAAGGGCGTCTCATTTTGAGGAACTTGGGTGCACAAGTGTATGCAAACTATTCTAATTACCTTCTACCCAAGAATCTACGCGATATATCATTGGACGACACTGTGAAACACTTGAACAGGATTTTCGGTCCTAAAACTTCACTTTTCAACACAGGTTTCTGATGTGTTCAAGTTGTTAAACACCATGAGAATGATTTTGTGACTTATGTAGCTGTTGTCAACAGAGAGCGTTATGGTTTTCAGCTTAACACACTTACAAGTGATTAGTTTAAAACGCTTCTTTTTGTTTGTGGTTTAAGTTCTCCAAAAATGCAGAGATTCGTACACGTTTATTATCTCGGTTGGAGTTCAATCCAGAAGTCTCACTACAGGAGCTGGTACAGGAATGTAAACGTATGTTGGCAATGAAGCAAGACACTGAAATGATCCAGCGGCATAACGAGTCTTGTGTGGTGGATGTTCATACTATTTCTACACGCCCCAAGCCATCGCACAATTCTGTACATCACTCCGATTTTGCACGCCGAGTCCGTCCGTCCTGTGCCTGTTGACATGGTGATCAGTGGCACTCCGCTCGATTTTATGAATTTAGAGGATATAGTTGCAAGCGTTGTGGGGATATGGGACCAAAGGGAAGCAGATCTTTGCAGGGAGCCTCTAGAAGACCGTCACGAACCTTCTGCAAAACTCCAAGTTTTCAACGTTGCATTTCAAATGTACTGTTTACAACCACTACCCCGAACTATCAGTCACTGCGAAAGTATGTTACGATTGTGATAAACGGTGCTTCTGTCAGGTTTCAACTGGATATGGCTTTTCATATCACAATAATCTCTGAGTCGACATGGAGCAAGCGCTGTAAACCCGCATGTGTTCAAACTTCCCACCTTGCTGACGACGCCGCCGGGTCGGAAGTACCCTTGCTTGGACAGTACATTCTGTGTTTGCACTTCGCAATTCACATGCTAATGTTGTTCGTTACGTTACATGTTATGGACATTCCAACTTGCCAGGCATTGCTTGGATAAACAAATTTAGTTTATGCAACATACCTTTGAAGAGTATTTGTGGTAATCCAGATAGTTTTTCACTGTGCCCCACCTATTTCCAGTGTTCGGTTGCACTTGTAACTTTTAAAGACATTGTAGAAGCCTTCTAACATTTTGCCTGTAAGTCCTCCAATGTTTTTGCTGAAGGTATTGGAATGTGTTCTAAGGTAAAAACTGTGGTGTATCCGTGTACCGGCGTACGTCCAGTACTTTGTCCCAAAAGACCAGTACCATACATTGCTGTTGGGGCAGTGGATGCCGAAAGTAGTCGACTTGAGTCCATGGGCGTCATTAGTTCTGTGAGATAATCAGCGTGGGCCGCTCCTATTGTAGTCATCAGAATGGCTAATGGCAGTTTGCATATTTGTGTTGACTTTTCTACAGAGTTAAATAACGCATTGGGAACGCATCAACGTCACTTAATTGTTCCCGAGGATTTATTCACAAATCTTACTGGAGGAAAGATCTTTCCTAAAATTGATCTTTCTGATGCATACTTGCAAATAGCGGTCCGGGAACGCTCAAAAGAACTACCCACTATTAATACTCATCGAGGCTTGTATCGTTACAATCAGGTATCTTTCGGAGTAAAATGTGCTTCAGTGATCTTTCAAGAAATGATGGACACCATGCTATCTGGATTACAGTGTGTCATGGCTCATTTGGATGACATACTAATTGTAAGATCCACCACTGAAGATCAATATACCCACCGAAACGAAGTATCCTACAGATTCATATAGCTTCTGTGTAATTCCAGAGAAGTGCGAGTTTAAGATGACCAGTATCACATACCTTGGTTCCGTTATCGACAGTTCCGGTCATCGGCCAGACACTAACAAAACAAATGCCATCCACTTAATGCCACACCCAACGAACAAAGCAACTTTGCAGTCTTTCTTGGGTCTAGTTAAATATGATCACAAATTTGTTCCTCAGATGCGCGAAATCCGGGCCACACTAACTGCACTTTTAGCGAACACGTCAGTGTGGCATTGGTCATTGCAGTGCCAGCAAGCCTTTGATGGTATTAAACACATATCGTCCTCTGATCTCCTTTTAACTCATTGCGACCCAGGATTACCAATACTTGTCACTGCTGATGCATCGCAAAACGGTATCGGTGGTGTCTTGCTGCACCAGTCCCCAAATGGACTACAAAAGATTGTGATGCATGTTTTCCGCGCGTTGACAACAGCAGAAAAGAACTACAGTCAAATAAAGAAAGACTAGCTCTCGCATTTGCGGTTAAGCAATTTCATAAGATGGTACATGGATGCAAATTTACTTTGTAGGCAGACCATAAATCTTTGCTATATATTTTTGCATCCAAACAAGGAATCCGTGTTCACACGGCAAACAGATTACAGCGTTGGGCAACCATCCTGTTAGCATGCGATTTCGATTTGCGTTTTAAAAGTACGTCTTCTCCTGGTCATGCTGACACATCATCCAGACTGACTGTCGACTGCAGGTCCAAAACACTAGATGAAGACATTGTTTTGTCCAGCATTACCTTAGACAAGGGTTGCAAACATCCGTACGCCCACTTCCAGTAACAGCGGACGCAGTCCGAGTAGAAAGAGCAAAAGTTCCCCTGTTACAAAGTATTATGGGTACCTTAGCACTGCTTGGTCTGCACACTCCTTGGAGAGCTATGGTGAACAGTTCCGTAAAAGGAAATTCACCTTAACCATCACTGATGATTAATTGATGTTAGCTGACCGAGTGGTGATTCTTAGCATTCTACAGAAGAAGGTTCTCAGTCAATTACATGAAGGTCACCCGGGAATCAGTCGTATGAAATCCATAGCCCGCAGCTATTCTTACTTGCGGTTCATGGACCAGGATATTGAGAAGGTGGTTCGTTCCTGTAACAGATGCGCTATGGCATCAATACTACCCGTCAAATGTGAGCTTCATTCTTGGCAAATGTCAAGTGGACCATGGTCTCGCATTAATACTGTTTTTGCCGGACCCTTGGAGGGTTTGCACTATCTGGTAATTGTCGATGTTTACTCAAAGTGGCCTGAAATTTTTCAAATGAGATACGCAACCACTTTCGCTGTTTAGTTGCACCTACGTCATCTTATCACAGAATTCGGTGTTCCCGAAACGATTGTTTCAGACAGTGGTTCCCAACTTACTTCGCAAGAATTTGCCAACTTTTGCAACTTACATGGCATAGAACACATGCGCACCCCAGCATACCTTCCACAGTCAAACGGTCAGGCTGAAAGGTTGTATCGATAGACTTAAGCGAGCATTGATTCAAATGCGGGAGAGGGAAATAACCAGGAAATCATCGACAAAATTTTGCCGATTTATCGTACGACGCCACGTCCAGCAGTACCCCAAAACGTCTCCATCCGAAGCTTTTCTCGGTAGGCGTGTCAGAATGGCCCTTGATGCTTTGAATCCATCGCTACACTAGTGGGAGCGCAATGTTCAAATGGAGTTGACTTTTAATCGCCATCACGGAGCACGCCCCCCGCATTTCGTGCCTGGTAATAATGTGTATGTAAAAAAAATTTTCGTGACGGAAGATCATGATGGATTCCTGGTCGTGTAGTTGAACAGGTTTCAAGTGTTTGTACGGAATACAACTGGATTGCATTATATGGAGTAGACATGTAAACCATATTAGGCTCCGTTTTGAAATGCAAGGGACGTCCCAAAAACAGGAAGTTTCAGTACCGTTTGACATTTTGGTGAATACGTGTCAAATTACCCCGTCGTAAGGACGTGTCATCCAAACAGAAAACTAACAACAGATCGAAGATACTTAAGACGAATCAGAGCGCCAGTGCAGTAACTCGAGGTGAACCCAAGATGTAAAGCATACCAATCAAACGTAGCGTGCTATTCAGTTTAGTTTAGAGGAGGGAGGTGTTAAACAGCCTCCCGCTTGACAGTCGTTCACAGCTAAATAGTTTGACATTCGTGACCGTCCTGTCACGTGATTGTGTTGGACACACGCACGACAGTCGTTCAGAGTTTGACCGCTCAACATTCCTGACTATGTCCTTTCAAGTACTTGGCTTATTTTATATTGAGCTTTTGCTACCCGGTTATTCAGGTTTGTCAGTTTTTCAATACAGCTCGTCCAGCGCTGTTGTGTTCTTGCTTCCCGATTGGGGTGGATGCTGTTATAATCAGACGTTATAATAATGGACTATGTTGCATGGGCTGCAACAGCAAGAGATGAAGATGTGTCTTGCGGACACACCTACACTGGTTGAGACGCAGAGAGCACTTGCTCAGCTGCGAAACGGCAACTGTGTCGAGTGTACGCCGCCTGAAGTACCGAAGCATGGCAGACCGGCGTTGGTAAATGCGTTGAACCGCTTGGTACACCGTGTGTGGATTGAGGAGGGAGTGCCGGAAGAGCTGAAGGATGCCCCTGTACTACCATTTTACAAGGGCAAAAGGAGCAAGCAATGTTGCACGATTTATCGTGGCATCAACTTGCTGGGTTGTGTGGGAATGATGCTCGCGCGAATCCTGTTCAATGGCCTCATTGCTCAGTTCGTTGAACTGAACGTGGCGGAAGAGTAAGGTAGATTCCGTTCGAGACGCAGCACGATCGATATGGTGTTTGCGGCTCGTCACATGCAGAAGAAATGCAGAGAACGACACCAGCCATTATATTCGTTGTTCGTTGACTTCAACAAGGCATTTGATACTGTGAACCGCGAGGTACTGTAGCTAGTGTTGGGTAAGTTCGGCTGTCCGAGTATGTTAGTATGCTTAATTGAATGCCTGCACAGTGGTATACAGAGAAGTGTACAGCTGAGTGGACGAACGTCGGGTGATTTTGCTGTTGTCTCTGGTGGGAAGCCATGCTATGTCTTAGCTCCTGTCCTGTTTAATATTTGGATGCATTCTATAATATATTGCACTTTTGATGATGTTTCTGATTCCGTTGTCTGTGTGGAACACCGTATAGTTGGTGAGTTGAGGAACATCTGTAGTTTCGAGGCGAGAACCCTAGTGTGTGAAACAACTATATGTACACTGCTGTTTGCACACAACGCGGAGGAGTTTCAGCGCATGACAACGGCTCTCGCTTTGACAGCGGCCAAATCCGGGCTCACCATCAACACAAGTAAGGCTGTTTTGTCTATTTCAGTCCACACCAATAATGAAACTCGCGGGCCTGTTGAAAATCCACATTGGCAACATTATTTTGGAAACCACTTCGAGATTTTGCTACCTTGAAAGCGTACTGTATGTCGACCTGCAGATGATGAGCGAGCTGCGTATCCACGTGCCGAAGACGGACGCCGCAGTTAGAAAGTTGCAATAACATGTGTGAAACAACCAGCAGCACAATGTTGGGACGAACCTGATGGTAAAACAGCTTATGGTACTGCCCGTTCTTATATATGGCAGCGACACGTGGACTATGTATCGGAAGCACCTCAGATATCCGGAGCGGTTTCATCAACAGTGTCTGCGACGGATTCTGCGCATCGGTTGGTGGGACAGGCACTGGTATGTATGCATTAGACTGCGTACGCCTATTTCCGCACCTGAGGTGACTGGGGCATATCAAGCGTATGAATTCGACGCAAATATCCAGACCGCTGTTGTATGGACAATTTAGCTAGGGTAGTGACACGTGGGAAAACCGAAGTTACGTTACCACGACATGATCAAGGTGAGTTTATCACGAAAAAACGTTGATTTTAGATATTGGGAATTAAAGGCAGTTGATCGTCGCGATTGGCGTGAGCTGATCAAGAAGGTGGGTGCCCAGATGCAGCAGAAAAGACTATCACATGCGAAGGAGAAACACCCGATCCGGAAGCGACAGACACCAAAGAAGCCGAACCCAACGATGTCAAACGCATGTTGCAATAGTACATGCAGTCGCGGGTGCCTGAGCCAAGTGGGTGTGGTAAGCCACCAGCGTGGCCAACATCCAAAAAGACGACCAGTCAGCTGATTATCTAAGCGAAGCCAACGCTGCGATTGGTCGGTGCACTGCGTCCGATTCCATTCGATTGAATAACCTAGGCGGTTGCTGTGAATGTTGACAACGTGCCCACCAGTTTACTACACACCACCTCGTTTATACCGGCTCCAGGAAACTGTGAATTGTTGTCGGGTGGACGGGGTACCCCGGCCTCGTGATGGTGCTACGCTCAATGAGTGGTTCTATCCAGTGTGAGGCGGACTAGGGTACAGCCACCACCTTGTGTAGGTCTGGTACGCATGATTCCTTACTTAGATAGACAGGAATACTGCTGCCATGTGGGTTGGCTTCGTTAAGGAAACATGGCTCTCACCCACAGTTCTTCCGGCCTTATTCTTTCAGCTTTACACTGGATATGTGGTGTGTAGATGGAGTTGTGTGTGGTACAGTGCAAGTTACCTATAGTTTCTCTGTAGGCGCAGGCGTCCTGTGACTGTCCCATGGAGTCCGCAGTAACCAGAAAATCCGGAACCGGATGCCGTCAACCATACACATGTTGTCTTTTGCAGGTAGGGTAATATCCCGCTGCCTCCATCGATGACTGTTATTCACAACCGATGAATGTTTTTGAAAGGCACACAGCCTTTGATAATACGTGACGCAAACTCCCCAATAATGTCAATGCCGAAGCTACTATAGCTAGTAAGATCAATCAGTTCTAATGATTAATTAGTGATATCTAGAACTGGTGTTTTGTTGGCCCAGCCCTGTAACGATACTTCGTGTTTTGAAGGTGTAAAAGACAACCAGACGAGCGGCTATAGGCGTCGACTTATTCGGCAGCAGTCGTAGAGCGATGGTTCAACCGGAGGCGAGGTACATGTCCGCATACACAGAGTTTGCCAGTTGGTCAAGCGGATGCATTTCCACTACCAAAGAGCGAGAAATTGTTTATGCTAAGTTCGACCGTTAAGTTGATGAAGAAGTAACACTGGTGAACCGCCGTTATCGTTAGGAACTCAGGAGACATCGCACCCGTTTAGCCTTAACTGCTCTTGAGAGTTGCAATACGTAGATTGCAGGATAGGAAGTAGTTTCCCTGTGACATCCTTCATTGACAGACAGTTGCATAAGCTGACGCGGATAAGGGTTTTGAAATCGGCTTTTTAGTCGCATGGACATCGAGGTTACAGAGTTCGACGAAGACTAAATGTGAAGAACGTGCTATGTTCCAAGCAGAGCTGCGCGTAGGTTGTGTGATAAGCAGACATTGGGGTGCGGAATGAAGGAGTACGGACCGGCATTAAAACAGTCGCGCCTCTCTGTTTTATTCTTCTATGCGTATACTGTAGTTACATGATGCAGAGCAAAATGTTCATATCGCCTACGTCTGTCCTGACCTCTTACGATTGTTCTTTGCTACAAAGGTTGCTAACTTTAAAAATTGGCGCAGCCAATAATTGTAGGCGGAGAGATGCCCAGTTGTTTGAATGCAAATAGAAAGGGAACTTCGTGGGTTCGAAAAATGCATTTGCTTCAATTCCGAAGAAATAAATACCTTGACACTACGGGAAGAATTTCTGTGCGGAATCACCAGCCCATACCAACTATTGCTCCATAGACTGAACAAGACTGCAGCAAATGTTGTACTGATGGGTCTAGCAAAAAAGACAGTAGACGCTCCGCAGAAGTACCTTCCACAAACCCGAAAACACGTAGCATGATTTTGCCATTTTGTGAAAAATACGACAGCTATCATGGTACACACCATTCACTCACAGAGACGAATTCTTCTAGGTTAAGACGAATTCCTATCGATTTCGTTGCACCTAGGGTCTGAATGTACACACACACCCAGGGCATTTTTCAGCCGGTTTATGGTTGAAAAATTCTATCCCTACTGTCCGCTTTCATAATACCCTCAAGTTATCCACTTGTATGAGTGACGTGATCACTCGTGTCACGTGCGATTCACCGCTGGTGATAAACAGGGTTTAAGTGCTAGACCGCTGTGTCCGAAGCTGTTGTCCGAAGCCAATCCAATCACCCAGTGCAAGCGGGATGCATTTTTCTTATGGCGTGTGGTTCCGCTATACACAACCAGTGGCCGTGTGCACAAAGCTTCGTTTCGTCATTAGTTATCGGCCAATGATGCTCCCAAACGAGTCTGAAGTGCATCGTGTGGTGGAGGCAGTTGCACCGCACACACGCATACAGACACCCACAGTGAGTGTGACACCGATTATTTGTATGTGTATGTGTGTGTGTATGTGTGTGATTGCCGTTTGTATATCCGAGGTTTAACTGAAGTGGGCAAGGAATCGTTCGGCCCGAATTGTATTGACCCCAAAGTCGGTATGGCACTCTTGAGCGCCATGTCGTAACGGCATCCCTCTGACTGACGAAAGGACGATTGAATTTGCGCTCCTTCGGGAAGCATACCCACCAGTTTGGGGTTTGGAAGCGGAATGGGTGGTGAGTGCTGGTCTAAGTCAGCCAAAACTTGACGCTAATTGCTCGACAGATATTTTCTGCTGTGGATTGCTAATAACACAAAACGAATGACAGGCAGAAGGAATCGTGAGCAAAATTGCGAACCAATTTCCCAGACCTTTACAGCCATTGTTTAGACGCGTTCCCAACATCGACATAACTTCGCGATCTGTTCTCAACCTGGGGGTAATTAACCCCAAAGGGGTAAAGTGGGATTTTACCGGAATAAGTATAAGTACGAGCACTGGGTCATCAATCTGTAGCCAAACAAAATTAATAACAAACTAATCTCTAACAAAATGTAATAAATAACCTAATCACTATTGGTTAGCCACCAATGGCTAATCATTATTGCTTTGTCAGTGAATTAGACAAGTTTAGGTAATAAATTTTCTTACCTAAAATACGAATACAAACCTGAAAAGCAGCGCAGCTAACTGGCACCTTTATCGACTCTCTCACCGATCATTGTTCTGTTGAATCGGACCATCGTTCGCCGGATCGAATAACACAGTTCAGTGCACATTAAGGTGGGTAAATAGATAAGCAGATCAGGTAAACGAGCGAAGGAATGTCGACAAGTTAGATGGGAGCAGATGGGTGAGTAGCGTTCAGGCCATATCGATCCAGAGTGGTGATGGGAAGTGGTCCTTCGGGATGCACTTAGGAGGGATATTTGAAATAATTGAGAGGCCACCGATAAACCTTCTTGTTTGGTCACACACCAAAGCAAGGAACCAAACGAACTTGGAGCACAACTTCGTAGGTGCGGTAGCCGAAACCGCCGCATGTATATCATAAATTGTTGGCGCTAAGCAACATCAACTGTCCCATTAATTTTTCAATTTCGTTTAATTCAAGAAACTGCTATATGCCTAAATAAGGGTGCTTATTCAGCTGTTACACCCACGCTTTCAGCATAGTAAACGAAAAAAACGGTAAGTACACAAGTAGAGTAATAAGTGGCATAAACAGCTGTAAGATTATGAGGTAAAGTTCTTTTTAAGCTCCAACACCACTGATGTCTGGTCGCATAAGAAACGTGCCTGTCATGGAACAACGGATGAGTGCTAAGCCCTTGTGCGGATCAAAATGTATCGATACTTTTGTTTGGTTGAGGAAGTGGAAATGCACTCAGAGAGCGCGGCATGATGAAGTGAGTGGCTTGTATCAATAAGTAGCCTTGAAGCAAGCCTTACGCGTGAATTTGTGTGAGTGAAGATAAGAATCTCAACAATGGTCGGCTTGAAAATTCCACTACACCGAGAGAATTGCGTCAGTGACCTGCCTAGGATTTTGAAGTACTTCCTTAGAAAACTAGGAAATATCACAGTGGTGGGCTAAATCTCAGACTTAAGTGGCAGGGGACAGAGAAGGATCGCAAACGAAGGGCGTAGAACGAAAGTCTCTTCACTTTTCTGAAAACATCATTAACATGGAGTGATCAGGAAAGAACAGGACTGAGTATTACTCCTAGCTACTTCGCTGACAATCTGTAGTGCAAATTCTCACCATCTATGTGAACTTCGGGGTATCCCATTAGAAGTTGTTGATAACCATGGCCTTTAATTGGGGGAGAAAATAACGTCATTGCATTTGGATGCAAAGATAAAACGCGAGCTCTGGACCATTATACAAGGCTGTCTAGATAGGCTTGTAATTTAGTTGATGAGGCTGTGGTCGGTTGTTGTATACCCAAGACTACCTTGTCTGCATATTTCAGCAATAACGCCCCGGCAAGCAAAGATGCGATGTAGGTGGAAAAGTGGTGTGAAGATAGTATGACCCCTTGAAGAACGTCAGTGTGTGTGTGTGGTGAGCGGCGCGGAAGTGTTAGCTCCAAGTAGAGTAAATTGGGCACTTCCAGTGAAGTAGTCTCTCAAAAGGTGGACACTAGAGAGTTGAATTCCAGTATCGTGCAGGTCACTCAAAAGATACTCACGGTTTACACTGCCGAAAGCGTTTTGTAATCGCGAAAACACATACGTACGGATTTGACCTTATTGTCTAGTGACGACAGCCATGAATGTACAAGATAGGCTAATGCATCTTAAGTAGACCTCAAAATACGAGAAGCAAACTGTAGCGGATCATCTGAATGAGTCTGAGACAACAACTTTTTAAGAATAATCCCGAGTATCTTCAAGTTTACCGAGGTGTAGACAATTGGTCGCTATTTATTTCATGCACAAAATGCGTAGGTCAGGAAGGGGCTGGCAGGGGAATCGGCGCACCCTTTGAGGATAACGGGTGATAATCCGTCGGGACCACTTGCTTTGTTGTAGTTTGGCTGTAGTAGTTTGTTGCACACTGTATTTCTGTAAGTGATAAGTATGGAGGTTGCGGAACGATCCAATCGTGAAGAAGAAGGGTGAGAGGCAGAGTTCGCATTGAAGCAACATACGTTTCGGTACAGTTCTTCCAGATCTGCATCTGGATTTCACACGCTGTTAGAGACACCACTTGGGTGTTTCAGCATGCGCCAACCATCCCGGCAGATAGTATTTCCCAGTATGGTCTGGACATATAGGTGGTTTAGATGGCGCAAGTCAGTTTTTATAGAAATAGAAAAAGATTTCACCGCAGCGTGGTCTTTCGTTATGAACACTTTCTCTTCGAGTCTACACAAACCTTTTAGCTATGGAAATGAAAACAGACCCTCGCGGATAAAAACGTTTTCCAGTGGACAGCAGGTATAATAGCAGAAGTTAATGTTAACTGGTTAACTGCTCGCAGTAATTAGATACATCGTTGTTAAAAAATCTACTAAAATCTGTGGAGGAAATCATTTCCTGGAGACGCCATATGTTCTCTGGTGCACATTGTCTTCTTTTAAGCCTGCGATCTTTACAACCAGTAATATCACTATGATTTACTTTGATTTACACGATGGGAGATAAGTTGATAGTTGAGAGGGTCAGACTTACCAATCGGTGCCTGATTGTACACAAAACGGCTTCACCTGGTAAACAAACATAAGGTTTGTAGTTGCTTCAAGTCTGGTGGGAGAGTCTACAACGTTCTGCAGTCCAAGGTCTGTGAGAAAGTGGTGTTAAATCTGTTAACATCAGCAAAGATGCAAAGAGAAGAACCAATGCGATAGATGACAGTTGAAGTGAACTGCTCGTTAAATTCCTCGGCCTCGGAGGCAGGGACAACTGGGGGCAATTTAGATATTTGCTAACAAATCGATTGGTAGCCAGTTAAACCTCTTGGTTTACATGTCAAAAGCAAACAGTTAATAGGTGGAGAGGAAAATCGAAACCACCTTTTGTTGACTAGCGCCGCACAGCCTTGACATAAATGATGACACCTCCGCTGCGGCTCTTGTATATAGTTGACCGGTCGATACGATGACAAATGAATCTTTCGATCATTACAACCTCATCGTCAATATCTTCATGGAGCCACATCTCTTGAACCTTAGTTAGGACAAGCTTCGGATATTCACCACAGCGAATTTTGCTTTTAATCTTCTCCAATTTCCTCATAACTGATCGGACACATGAGCTTATGTTTTTGCGTAGAGCAACCGTCCATCAATCACGATGCTTTTTGATAGAATTATTGTACTTCTTCTAGATCCGCTTCAGTTCCGAATTTATCTGCGCAAATGGAGCATTGCAGCTAAAGTGAATTATTGGACACAGAAGGAGTGGCCAAGACGTGAAACTTCGGAGGCTGGCATGTCAAACAGTGTGCGCAGTTCAATTGTCAGCAGAGGGACGCATAGTTCCTCCATTGCCTGTGAAAACAGTTTGTGAAGGCTTCGAGTACTGATGACGAATGTCTTCAGTACATGGTTTCACCTTTCCTACCTTCGTCTTTATTGAAGATTAAATGTGGTGTTGTTGTCGGTCCACGGATTCAAATGCTGGTGGCTGATGAGGATTTGTCTCAAAGATGAGTGCCAGAGAGATGAACACGTGGCAGTCAGTTGTAACATTTGTACATAAATAAATAATGGTATATTCCTCGATGATGCGAGGCACAGTCCAACTATGTTGCCTGCTCAATGGTTCAATGGTGTATGATGGTATAAAAAGCATAACTTTACAAGACCCACAGGATGGATATACAAAAGAAAATTAGAATCAAAATGTTCCAACGTGGAACGTAAAGTATCAGTGGTTAAATCATTGCACTTTAGCAAAGTGTTGCGTATCGTTTATCACTAAGCTGAAAATCTAAGAATCTTTAAAATGTCGTCATGTCTGGTGCTTTCGCCACATATTTTGGTAATGCATTCCAGCGCGAACAGATTCTAAGTGAGAAAAAATACTTTCTACAATTCAAACGGGAGTGTTGCGTCATTAGTTTCATGTGTTTGCCTCGGGTTTGTTTGTAAAGGGATAGAGTCAACAGTGATGTACATGGATGCTCGCTTTCGGTTAGTATCCGGTGTGTGACAGTAAGATCTCCGCGAATCCGTCGGTATTCTAATGAGAACACACCGAGCACGCACAGACGCAATTCGTAACTTTTACCGGATAATCCACGCGTTGCCTTTGTGGCTCTTCTTTGGGGCTGTTCCAATAGGCGGATGTCTCGTTTTAACCATGGACACCAGGCCTGAATTGCATATATTGCATGAGTTAATCAGCAATAGTACTAGCCATCGCTCAAAAGTGCCGAGAGCTCTCCTCAAAAGTCGCAAGTTCAAGTTCGCCACACTTGCTGCTTTCGAACATTGGAGCGAATTTCCAAGACTCTCTCACACTATTATACCTAAGTCGCGTTCGCTAGTCACGTGTTGCAGGACGTGTTGCCAAAAAGGTGTGTGTTGACGAAGCTGCTGCGCACCATCAGTAGGTGGCACTTTGCAGGGTTCAGTGGGAGCTGGTTCTTTTCGGCCCATTCGTTAATCCGGGTCAGATCTTCCCGGAGGTAGACACGGTCGGGTGCTGAGCGAATTGCTCTCCATATTTTAGCATCGCCTGCAAATATTTGCCTCGGAGATAGAATGTCTATTGGAAGTTCATTAATGTAGACTAAAAACAGTAGCGGGCCGAGGACGGATCCTTGTGATACACCACTGGAGACGCAAAGACTTTCAGAATAGGTGTCGGCTACTCTTACCTTGATTGCTCTGTCGTGTAAGTAGTCTTCTAACCAACAAAGCAGGGAACCGTTGATACCGTAGGCAGCAAGCTTTTGGAGGAGAAAGAAGTGATTGACCGTGTCGAATGCTTTAGAAAAATCCAGGTATATCACATCTATGGGCACACCTTCCTTAGCCGCCCTGGTCCATAAGTCTCGAGTAATCAGCAAATTGATGAGACATGATCGTCTGCGTCTGAAATTATGTTGGACATTAGAAATTATCTGTTGACTTTCAAAATATCGCGTCAGTTCATCTGCGATTACCGATTCCATCACTTTTGATAAAACAGGAAGGAGAGTAATAGGTCGGTAGTTGGCAGGATCTGATCGCTTACTTCCTTTGTATATTGGAGTGATAATTCCATTTTTCCACTCAGATGGGAATTTACGGGCGTTAAGCAGACCCTGAAAAAAGGTTGCTAGTGGGGCTGCTATGGTGGGAGCAAGGGTTTTTAGTACTTTTGTGGAGATCATGTTTCTTCCAGGGGCACTGTACTCTCGGAGAGACTGTAATTTGCCTGCAACAGCTGCTGGATTAAAGGTGACGCTGGATAAGCCAACAACATTTGTTGGGAGTTGATAGGGCAAAGGTTCCATGATATTTGTAGCTACCGAGCTAAACTGCGAGAGTAGAGCGTTTGCGGCATCCACAGCAGTAATTGTTAGGCCACTGGCCGTGCTGAGTGGTGGTATTCCGGGCTTAACCTTTCTTTTGTCATTCATAAGTCTTTCTTGGGGACAACAAATCAGACAATCGTGTGGAACTGGTTAGTGGAATGCTGTTGGTATGTCACCACCACCATCCTGTGTATAAGATGTACGTCAAGCTGCACTGCATGTACAGTCATCTTGTTGAATTCCCCGCAAATCTTGGGGCGCTAAGTGACGAACAAGGGGAACCACTTCATCAAGACTTGATGAGGATGGAAGAACGTCGTAAGGGAAGATGGGACGAACACCTGGTGACCCACTATTGTCAAAACGTCAAAGGTGACGGCACTAAGCATATGTATCGACAAAATACTAACCAACGCGGATTCTTACCCAGTTAGGGCGTCTAATGTATAAAATTTGTGCTTATCACATGCATAATCAAAAATTCCGGAGATAATTTTTGCAGCAATTAATAAATTTAAGTTAAATCGGGCCACCATGAAAATTCTCTCTTTTAAAAGACCTTAAAATCGATTTTAAAGTCTGAATCTTAAAAGGAAACACAAATATAAGATTTGAATTAAGCATGCGGAACTTATGTTAGAACCAGCTTTCCTTTCCTAGTAACAAAAAATGTTGGTGTGCAGTAATATTATCGATCGAAAAATACAAGGTAATTCGAGAATACCATGCAGCAGCTCCATTGATCAAAGATAATCTGCGCCGGTTCGACCTTAGTAACCGACCGGAATCGAGATTCGTTAACTGGCCTAGAAATAATACGGAGGTTTCAGTCGATTTTTACTGTAGTATCGTTCCTATGTTCCGCTGGACATACTCTCCTTTGCACATCCATTAGATTTTGACTTTAAACTGGAATTTGACAAAACGGAAAACTTTGTAGAGAGACAGAAGACAAATTACATAACAAACCATACTACGCCAGAGTAGCTGTGGAAACCCCACTGCTTCCTTGTGCGTGACTGACAAGAAGCAATTCATCATGTTCGATTAGCATTCGAGAGTATCTTCTGGTCTCAGTAACTTGTGGTTCCTAGCTGATGTAATGTTTTAAAAGAAACAGAGAATCAGAAATCCTGTAATAGGTAAATTGCAGTTATCCAGCTGTATTTTGGTCGAGAGTGATATACCGTGATCAGCGACAAAGTATGCACGAGGAATCTGGTCTGCACTTGTTAACTCTACCCATCAAAAGACCCTAAATGGATGCTTTACTGAAGTGATGGAGCTTACCATAGCAGTCCAAAAACGTTTTCCGTAAGCTTAAAGACTGCGGTGTTGATTGTAAACTCAAAGCAAACCTACGGGACACACTACTGACGTGTTTGTCAGACGCTTCTTAGTATCCTAGGCGAGGCAGACACTATGAGTACAGATGCAAAGCTTGAAAAACGACCGCATGCTAAATAACACATTTGAATGCAACTCAGCGCGTTTAAACTAAGTTGGTCAAACATCGAACTCAGACACACGTCGGTCACGCCTTTTCTTGACCGCCCAAGAGTTCACATCCAGCAGGCACGGTGCGGTAGTTGAACCGCCGTCTAACTCTTGCATACTGACACGCAAGCATTTGTACCACACGAATTCCGGTAGCCACCATGCTAGCTATCCTTTGTTTTGCTAATTTTATGTCGATGATAAGGTGCCGGTTTGGTTACCGTTGTGTACATGGGTGTAGATGTGACGAAATCCGATAATGACCACTTAGCATCCCTTAGGGCTCCCTGACAACTAGCGCACCTGCATAGCTTGGTAGCGTGGTTACATATCTCACATCGATCCTCCTTTATGACCCAAATCCAAACACGATGTTAGTGCTGACCACAACTGGGCCGATCTCCTAAGGTGACACATCGAAAATACCAAGCCAGTCGATACATTTAGGCAAGGCAAATTGCTACAAACTCACTGGTGAGTCGCATAAGTGCCGGACCCGAAAGAATTAAATGACGGGACAAGGTAGAGTACTCATTCGGTGAGTAATGATTAGCTTTTCAGCCACATTGATACGGCGCCAGATGGGGACTGGAAACGTGGGTGGAACTTTTCAAGGCATTATCCAGCTTGGAAGCAGATCCTAAGAAGAAGTTTCTGCGAAAAGTTAACTTAATTTATATAAGCGTTTGCCTATTGTTGTTGCAGTCAACCATACCATCTTTCTATTACATGTAATGCATCGATCACTTGGAAAACCCATTTGATAACCATCTTGAACAAATTCAACAACTGTTTTTCTTATGCGATCTCGCCATACGCATTGAACTGTGTTTTGTATTGTCAATACATATGACGTTTACTCACTTAAACGTGCACAGTGGTATACTCGAATGCACACCACCAATGTATTTGAGTGGAGAAGAGCCGGAAGCAAGATCAACGGATGGTCAAGCCGACGATCTTTATGCAGGAGCACACTTGGTTCACTTGTAAACAGTTTTCCTAGGTTATGCTACTGCGTGATCTCTGGTCATTCGTGATCTGTTGCTCTAAACACCACAGACACTCAAAAATTGTTTAACCCAATGGTTCCGGCGTGTGTCCCTCAGCGTTGAAAACACGAACATACAAATTCAATGCCCTGCTTGTTCCCTATACTTTTCTCCTCACTGAAATTGTCACACCCCACTCTTTCGTGGACCCAAGGCGCAGACAGTTCGCGCAGTACCTGTTGAGAGTGAAACAACCGAAGATGTTGTCTGTCAGTTTGCCTATGAACCACGATGGTACCAAGAGTCTGACATCGTAACCGCTGTACAAATTCCATTGGCCATACTCTCGAATAGTTCATCACGCTTACACGAGTCTGTCCAGCGTATTTCGGTTACAGATACAAAATAGTAGACCTTTTTGGTATCATTCCGGGACGCATGTTGTAAATATTTGCTATAAGAGCTTCAAGGAATTATTAGCAGGTTCGCGAGGCCACTGTCATTCCCCGTAGTTTATGGGTCTCCTTAGACTGACGAAAACCTTGGTGTTCAGGTAGGGACGGCATTTAGAAATCCGTATAACAGTGCAACATAGTCAGAAAGCTCCTCAATCAGATGATTCAAGTACTGTCTAGTGGTGAACATTAACGATCTATGTATAAGTTTATAACCAAGACGTTCCTTTCAAGCATCTGTACTTTCCTTTCCCTAATATGGATGGAAATATCCACACACGTCTGATAGCGGGGGTTTATTTCTGTTGAGTGCGAACGAAATACTGACCATCACTTCCAAATCAAGCGTTTTTTTTTTCTTGATAACATTCTTTCCGTTTGATCAATGCATGAGACATGCGAACGGTGACCACATTCCATGTTCATTCGATGCGAAGCACTACATGCAATATTAAGTCGCCCGTCATGCGCACACTTCGAAACAGCTAGCAAGCGTACACACACACGCACACACACGCACACACACACACACACACACACACACACACACACCAGAGTGCGAACACCACAACGTGACCCATTGCTTGCACGGTAGTACGTGTGCGATGGTCTTTTCAACCCATGAGGAACGCATGAGAATTAATTCGGTGAGGTAGAAGTACTAACCTTACCAATTTCCTGTGTGCGTATTATCTTAGGTTTAACACGATGGCCAGTCTTACGGAGTAGACAATGTTGAGGACACCGGCGAGCCATTTAAGGTGGTGAAGAACTCGCATGATTCTCCTGACGTTAGTCGCTTCCGTAAAGTGGTAACAGCTCTTATCAATCAGTGTTCCGTCCGAGTAGATGGAAAACCGGCAACTGTAATCGCTTGAGGGTCAGCGACTACAAGACATGTGCCAAAGTTAATGTTAGCATTGTACCTAGTGACAGCAAGTGGTCACTACAAAACATGAACAATCTATTAGTTTATGTGATCCCGAAGTATAAATTGATCAGTCCATTCAGTTGGATTGTGCCTTGCACCGTCGAAGAATAAAACGACTATTTATTTATTTATTTACTCGAAACGGATTAGAACCTACGTCAGTACGATTAGAGGGTAATATAGTGGCTAACTGGTAATCTACTCGTTATTGTACGTGACATCGTTCTTCAGAAACGATTCAAGCGGTTAATCTACTCCGTCAGATTCGTCAGTGTACATGATCTGTCTTATGTTCTACAGAAGGAAGATAAGTAAGGAAGCCGGGATATAACATGTTAAAAGATTTATTTGAAGAGACCAATTGAAGTCAAGTAGAGAATGCATTCATTATGAAACTGAACATTCTCTAGAATCGGTTCAATGGAACCACTTTTAGGCCTAGCTACAGATATACATGTTTATTACGTTCTGATGAGTTCACCTTCCTGGTATGCGTCGGACTGTTTTATGCATCAGGATGAAGCGATTGCTTTGTACCAAACGTCTCCGAAGGTCCGTGTGATGGTGGACAGTAGACGGTTATAAATGAGACGTTGCCCCCACAATATGACCGCGATAGCACAAGCCAAAAATCCGCGACTGAATTCACCGGGCTTTGCGCAACCGAAGTGTGATGCTGTCGCAGATGGCCCACGTACACGCATGTAATGGCGACTAGCCACACAGGCGACTGGAGCCGACAGAAAGTGAATTATGTACCTCCCACTTCTAGCTGATCAGCATTGTATGGCTAGTCGGATGATGGATAGCTGATACTATATGTCATGAAGCATGTTCATCAAAGACCCGGATACAGGAGACATGAGTGGAACAGAGCACGACGGACGAATGGTAGGCGCATACCAACAAACATAAGTAGACTGTGTGAGAAGTGACAGGGGAAAGTAACCAGCCAGCAAAGCTGCAACAGGGGAACATCAGTTGGAATTTTTGTACTCTAGGAACGTAGCCATGTTCCTTGAGTAACGGTTTTTCCGCTGTCAAGATTGCCCGTTGAATTTCGGTGGGCTGCACGATAGTCGATATCTCGACCACCACACAGAACAAAAACAAAAGATTTGTCTACCACTAAGATGAACCATGTAGAGGTTGCTATAATGTTCCAGACTATATCATTGAGCTAAGACATCAGTATCCAAAGTACACGTATCAAATGTGACGCCGAGCAAATAACTTACATATATTAAAGTTGGATCGTGGACACTAGACATTATTACGGCTAAACTGTGCTGCATAGTGGAGGGTCTCGATTTTACTCTCTAGCATACCTTCACTGCACGACGCGTTTCGTCCTGCTTCGGACTCATCTGACGAAGATAGCCTGAGCCGGGAGTGGAAACCGACGCATAGTGCTTAGCAGCTATCGCCGTGATCACTATGCCATTGAGATCCGAGAGTTGTGTATGACACATCGGGTTTTGAATCACGCGCCGTGTGTCTAGGATTACGACACGCAATCTCAGTCGTGGCCACGGTTAACTTTGATGCCAGTCTCTGCCAATACGGTCACTGGGACCGTCACCGAAGTGGGGGGGGGTTTCGGTGTGGCTCTCTCCTATCCCTGCACTTCACGACCGACGGTTTCGTCTTTGTTTAGACTCATCAGGAAGAGATAGCTGAGCTAGGGGTGGAACTCGGGACATAGTGCTTCGCGGATATCGCCATGATCACTAGGTCATTGACCTCGGCGAGCAGCGCAAGACATAGCGGTTAGAAGTTGGCTGTCGGACTTCTGAGCACCCGCCGTGTCTTGGATTTCCCCAAGCAATGTTTCTTTTGGCGTCTGTGGTATTTGAAGTCTACCTGTGCTGGACCACAGGCAGGTACTGCTGCGCCAATTGTCCATGGTAGAGAAGTGTAAAGCAAGCCAAACGGTAACGGGCCAACAGCGGACCATGGCATCTCCCCAAAAGTAGAAAAACGCTTGGGAACCGCAGCAGTATACGCGTGAGGAGTAGTGTTTGCCACGCAATCTCCAACCGAAAGCGACTAGAGGAGTGAAACTTTTGTTTGTCTGAATCGATGCAAATGGTTCATGCTCTTTGCCACAATAAACCATGTCATTCGCACTTCAGCGAGGCTTCCATCAGAGCTCTGTATCCCATTTGGTTAGGTAGGAGGTGCACTGCAATTGGAGACGGTTGGTACCCACTGTTGCATCTTGCATCTATGACGGCCTATTTCTTCTTAATACTTCTCAATGTGTAGAGCCAAATATTCTCAGTTGACCATCTATAGCGCATCTGTTCGATGCCGATTCATCAAAGACAACAGGCTTGAATAAAGAACCACTGTTACTGACATCAAAGGCTTCCGGCTGTCGAATTCCTCGTATAGTTAACGCATAATAGTTGAACATTGCTTTATCCAGCGTACACAGTTTTCAGATCCAAAGGAGCATAGGCGCCTGTTAGTTTTAGTCCTGATATCGCCACAAATGATTCGAAGCATCAGAGTCGCAGAGATACAGCTCCATCTGTTGAGACTCTGCCACAACACCGACCTCAGAGGTAACCGCGTGAACAGCACATTTGTCTAGTATACTGACGAAAGTACATTGCTCTTCGGGTTACTAAAACACGGAGCCCTCCGGAAACTGCAGCCGCCCCTCTAAATTAGGATATTTTTAGAAAAAGGCTGGGTTTTACTCTTAGCTCTCATGCACCGTTCTTCTGTTATATCCCTATTGATAGTATTTGCTTCGGCTACTCATACACATTTTTCACCCACCAACTGTGCATTTGTCACCAATCTCTGTTATCAGTTACCAGCCGATTGCTGTTCCCATGATTCGAGTCCCGATGGTTTCCTCGACGATCACATAACTCGCCAAGTGGACTTTCTTCGGCCTCGATCCACGTTCCGCCTGGCGTGCATCAATGTACGCACACTCATGTAGATCGTGCAGCAGGCTGATCCTGCGCAAGTTTGAACTTCTCTTCATCCATGTTTGACGTCCCCAAAATTCGATTGCAAGGTCTTAGGACTGTGACTGAGTTGAGATCTCCCACCGACCACGGAGCCATATTTCACCTATGTCTATCTGGTGACACAGAAGCAGCCGCGGCAGGTTTCGCTGGTATCGATGTCGCACTAAGTAGCAAAGTCGTAGTCGCACGGCTGGACTGATTCCAGACTAACAACCGGCTAGGGGTAGTTCGGCTTCGAAGATCGCGCAGGATCAACAGACCTTTCTCTTGCAGTCCACTAGCTGAAGTGTGTTTCTCACCTTCAGATATTTTGTCCTCATGATGATACAACAATGCAACCTATTTTCTTCCGTTGATTTCCATAGTTTTGTTTACCTGTCCGTCCATTCCTTAGACAGTTGATAACACATTCATAAGTTACCGAAGCTGCGCTACTGTGGATTACGTTAGTCAGACCCCTATACAGTATTTATATGTCATATTGACCCCAAGGATGTGGCACATGAGTGAGCGAACTTTGATTTTTCTCATGTTTTACGACACCTACCACTGCGTCCCATGTCGTTCTGTATGCTTGCATTCAAATCGTTACTACCGTCATTCAGCAACACATTTAACTAACTAGCGTTTAGATAGCATATCTTTTGCTGTTGAAGTTTTCACTCCGGCTATCCTACGGGATTTGTCAAGCCCCTGTTTCTATCCGTAATTTAGCGTCGTTCCTTCTTAAACTCAGATTCACCCTAAGTGGTTTGTGTGGAGTACACTGTTGAGAGCTCATTAAGACCGTAAACTGCATTTGACACTACAAATCAATCAATCCCATTACGGGATTAGAATGATGATTATCATTGTACACGAGTGCAACAACTTTGTACCTTAATTAGATGGTTTATGTGTCCCTACGATTAACTGAGCGTTCATGGATGCTACTTTCTGCAACTTCCATACTACACAAACCAGATTCGGCAAAACGTCGGAGCTAGTTCAACTCAGTCAACTGGTTCTCTTGCTTGAGATTTGGAATTAGAGGGTGCAGCCTCATGCCTTAGCCCCTTTTTTGCTGGTGTTCTTTATAAGGACACCTACAATGTGATCTAAGTATTAGTTTAATTGGGAAAAAACTTGGATTGGACAAAACTTTTTCAGAATAATAAGCATTATGATCTTTTCTGAATGTGCAGTAAAAATTAATAAAAATTTGGCCAATTCAAGACATTAGATCACATTTTAGAAAGTGTCCTTAAAAGCTCCAGTGGGAAATGGGTTAACGCGGAGTCCCTGTAGCCCACTGTCAAACTCGCGATGTCGTGCGGTCCGGTTTTTGAACCAAAGGCTTTGGTTGAGAGACACACTCGTTCTCCTATCTAGGCAACAGGATATAATCCTGTCCTCATACACGTATCAACGTTTTGGCAACGGGGTGGTGAAGAGCATATCGTAAAAATGCCAAGCAATGCGTCATGCTAAACACTCACAGTTTCTGCATTATGTGTTATCGCGTTCTGGCGGTTGTAGAAGTCAGAAAGATGCTAACGCTCAAGACACACGCTACTACATTACAGTGCAGTAGGCAGCGCAGCGCCGTGCAGTATACAGTTTAACGATAACGAGATTTTAATTATACAGATAGATCAACTCGGTGATCTGAGTATCCTAATAAGTAGATGGAAGAGCACGATCACCATAAAATACTGTTGAAGACTAAATCATCCAGATATCTTCGGGTTAACTACGAGTTAACACAACGAAATGCGTCTTTTCGCACTATGCGACAACTCTCGTCAGGCGTATTTTCCCAAAGCATTCAATTCAGCGGTTGTTTTTCGAAAACATGAACGAAGCTAACCGTACTGTTCGGGTTACCGATCATGAAAATTCGGAGTCAGAAAACAAAATTTAATCCGCTATGGAGTTACAGAAAATATATCCTTTTATCCTACCTGAACGTACCCTTCAATAACCACCAAACTTTTGTCAATGAAAAGTAACGCATAATTTAACAGAGACACTATCGGTAAACTGATTTTCTTCTTTTTCTTGTAGTTTACAACACGCACTAGCAGGGAACTAATGTAAAGGATTGCATCAGCCCCATCCATATTTGATTGTGTTGTCATGACCATACAATCAAACAAAAGCAAGAGTACAGACAGTCAGAAAGAGATAAAAAGCAAATTGGAAATATGTAATAGTTAGGGGGTTGAGTAATGTCTAGAGACAACAGTTTGAGCAGCGTATCATCACTAGTGTATCTACAGGGACGCATCAGGTAAGATGTGGGACAGCAAGAGTAACCACGCTCCAAGTACTATCCAGAAGGATGAGTAGCTCGAATAGGTCGGAGGCAATCGTACAGTCATTTTCAATTGAGTCCCATGTTCACCTTTCGTTCCCGTCCAATATATATATATATATATATATATATATATATATATGCTGTTGTTTGATATCCCCGTTGTGGCTGCGCTTGATGTGCATGTGGACAAGGTGCCTACCTGTCTATTACCCACTACGTCGTCCATACTGACTCCAGGAGACAGTTGGTCGTTGCTGGAGGGACGAGATGCACGGTCCTTATGACCGTGGTAGGCTCGAATAACGGTTCCATGCACTCAGTGTGGAGCGGACTACGGTCCAACCACCGCCTTGTGTGCGACTGATTCCCAACCACAGCGTGCTTGTGTTTGCCTGTGAAGGAGTGTGGGCCGGCTCCGTTGATGAAACGTGGCTCCAATCCACACGCCTCCCGGTCTTATTCCTTCGAGTTTACACTGGATATGGGGTGTGTGGTTGGAACTGTGGGTGGTGCAGCGCAAGCCACCCATGGTCCTTCGGTAGGCGCAGGCGTCCTGTGGCTGGCCACAGTGACAGGCAAACCCGAATCCGGATGCCGCCAACTATATAAACATATATATATATATATATATATATATATATATATCGCCACATGCTGAAGCGGATGTTACACTCATGACGCGTCCTCATCGCAATTGGGCTAAACTAACATACACTTAAGCTTGGTCTTTTTAAGCGGGATAAATTTCATTCCACTTTAGTTGGTTTGTTCTCTCTACCTAAATAATCTACTATAAACTGGCCAAGTTGTTTACGCTAGTTGTGGTTACCTTCGTTAAATTGATCGCGTTTGTGGCATTTTTTTACATACCTTGTGGACAATTTGTACTTGTCGCGGATTCAGTGCTAACCAACTTACCACATATGCTAATTTAGCGAAGCGTTATGTCGGCTTTGCCGTATGCTTCAGCAGATATATTTTATTTGATAATGTCATTTTAAGTGATTGGCTATTGTGGCTGAGCTTGTTATGAATGTTGACAAGGTGCCTACCGGTATATCACCCACCACATCGTCGATACAGCGTCCTAGAGACAGTTGGTCGTTGCTAGGGGGGACGGGGTGTGCGGTTCCGGTGGTCGTACTAGGCTTGAATAATGGTTCCATGCACCCAGTGTGGGGCGGACTACAGGCTAGCCACCGCGTTATGTGCACTTAATTCCCAAGTAGCTGGAGTCTGTACTAGTTGCTCATCCTCCTCCTCCTCCTTATCCTCATCATTATACACGTTAGCTAAATGTGTAAAACACCTCAGCTACTGTGCCGCAATACATAACAAGTTAATAAGAAAACAAATGCAACAGTTGCACGTCAGCTGAGCTACCAGTAACGGATGGCCATCGTACCGCAAAGCTACCAACCTTCTACTAGGCAACAAGAAAAAATGTTATGGAAACTTACATTATGCTACGAAATGAGATCGAGGTTGGTTTGCGAAGCTAAGAGGGATGGAGAGGGACAAGGAAAATTAGAGCAGGAACGCCACTGAGGTCGGCTCCTAGCCATGACAGTAAGTGTATCTAGCCAAACCTGTTCATTGTCTTTTGGATCCCAAACATGGAGCCGTGAGGCTTTAACAGAGGCTAGCTCTGAAGTGAGGGCCTTCATTCCTCTTGATCAAGTCATCGATTACTTACCCGTCCTCTTCTTCCATCCACACCCCCGGTGAGCAAACAACGCATGACGCGAAAACTAGTGGGTTGCAATGCGTAACACGTGGCCGAGCCATCGGAGCCTGGCGCGTGAAATGACGGTGCTGAGTGGTTCTGTTCCTTTTCCTGTGCAGTAAACAAGGTGTCGAACACGCTCGTTGCTCACGAGGTGTTCTTATCATATAGGAGCCAAACTTCGAACGCACCGAACGTCGAACGTAACCAGCCTCTTTATGTCGGCTGATCTAAGGGGTCAGGTTTCGCCACCGTACAGTAGGGTCGAACGTACTGCGGCATTGTTCACTCCACCCTTCAAAGTGAGAGCAATGTCGCGCCGACGCCATAAGTGGCGAAGGTTAACAAAAGCGCCCCGAGCTTTTGCTATACTACTTGAAGGAATGGTCTTAACAGTACTTCTGGTGGCCAAAGTTGCCTGTAGTCATGCCAAACTTGGATCGCCACTGATACCATTTCTGGCGCAGCCAAGGTAACGTGCAAAATATGCGGCCCGATGCCTTGGTAGTTTGTGGAGGCAACTAGACGGGTGACGGTAAAAGCCAGGTTTGGCATGTCATAAAGCGCTATGATGTACCTCAATTTTTCGATATTGTGCTTTTACCGTCCACTGTTATCGTCATGATTCAATTCTGGAAAGAGCATGAATAAGTTCCAGTTTCTTCATCTGATTTTGACTTGAGACGCTAGGGTTGGATTTCCACTTCTGTCTTTCCGCCCATGGCTTCTCAAGAAAAATGCGGGCTCTGACAGAAGAGTTCACTGGAATGTAGATTGCTAAGAGAACTTCTTCCAGGTCACGTGTGTTATCAAATGTTCGTCGCAGTAACAGAGGTTCCCGTACGTGTGGAGATGATGGATTTCTTGAAAGGCATGTAAGACTTGTTGGGAGAACTTTCACTCCGTGTGCGCAGGTTATTTCAGCCCAGCGATTTCGCTCCTCTGTTTATCTACCATTTAGCGATTCACCAGTGGGTTCTGGGACGTTTGAAGATATCAATTTCATAGTCTTTTAGTTGCGTAGTAAATGTTTGTTCTGCGGTTTCTTATGTACGGGGATTAGTTGTGTGGGAGTGATTATCTTGAAAAATGTGGCAGACTGGTCAAGGCTAGAGTAAAACTGTTTACACGCAATACCCTTAATCCCACTATTCTTAGGAGTGAAGCGTCGTTGCCCAGCTAATAACTGAGGTGATCGCGCAACTTGTGTATGGCTTTGCATGCGTTGCAGCATTTCGCGAGATTTTGAAGACCCTACAACCGGCCTGTCGTCATTGCTGTTTGTAATCAATAGTGTCTATTTTTCACTGAACTTTGTAGCATTTTAGATTGTGAGTTTAGGTCTTTTAACAGTTCTTGATTTGCTACTACGTAATAGATTAATCTGCAACTCAAGTTCAGCGATTTTCCCTCCCTATACCGCAATTAGTTCCTCTTGCTCCAGTGACGTAGCAGCCAACGTTTCGCTTCTCGTCGTAAGCGTTTGAATAATCCTAACTATGGGACTACTTGAACATGCGTCAGAGAGTCACAACTTACCTGTCGGTAGTCAGTTCACGTTTGTTGCGTAGTAGGAATTGGCACAGAATGAACATTTGACTCCTGCGATCATCTCTGTTGTCAGCTTGTCTGCGCTACGATTGACCTTGGGTTTGTTTTTAACTGGAGTTCCGGCGAAAAAAACTTTTCCGATTTATTATTAGGTGGCCTGTGTGCAATGTTAATAATGTCTACCAAAACTATCTTCTGTTAACTCCCACATGTCGCTTAAGTTAATTTTAGTTAACCGTTAACTTGTTCGCGTATGTGGCATTTTCTTAAAGTATACTTGTTGGCGTCTTAAACCTATCGCGGATTTATTGGCAACAAATTTATTTCAAATGCTCACCTAGTGAAGAGTTTTATTCAGCATATCTGTATACATTATTCGGTTTATTTTATTTGCTATCGTCATTTCAAGTCCTTGGTTTTTGGTTGATATTCCCGTTGTGGCTGCACTTGTTGTGCATGTTGACAAGGTGCCTACCTGTTTGTTACCCTCTAGCTCGTCTAATCTGGGTCCAGGAGACTGTGAATCGTTGATGGGGGAAACGGAATGAACTGTGCTTATGCCGTTCAAGGCTCGAAGTTTAGTTCCATGCACTCAGTGTGGAGCGGAATACGGTCCAGCCGCCGTCTTGTGTGTGCTCGATTCCCAAATACAGCGTGCATGTGGTTGTCTGTGAAGGAGTGTGGGCCGGCTCAGTTGAAGAAGCGTGGCTCCCATCCACATTCCTCCTTGTCTTATTTCTTCAGGTTATACACTAGATATGGAGTGTGTGGTTGGAACTGTGGGTGGTGCAGCGCAAGCCATTCATGGTCCCTCTGTAGGCACCGGCGTCCTGTGACTGTCGCTTTGGAGGCAGCAGTGACAGACAAATCCGGAACCGAATGCCGTTAACCATGACTTTTAGCTCATGCTAGTCACCCCGTTTGGGCTGCCTCAGTTGCAGTCTGGTCAGCCGGAGCTGTCCTCATGCCCGCAGGTTTAGTAGCGATGCGTCCTCGGCACACGGTCGGATAAAAATCACACAGGCTTTGTGCAGGAAAATGGACGCAAAAATACAGTCGTAAATGCGAGAGGACAAAAGTGAATGTAGCTACAATGGTGCACAGTACCATATCTTGTCTGGCATGCTTAGAGAAGCTCTGTCGAACGGTTCTTCAAAAGCATTGAAGAAACTCAAAAATGCAAGGTTTCAAGTGTTTATCCTAAGGAATCAACTACCGAAGACGTCGGTTGTGATGTACAAGCGCCTTGTTAGCCTTACTTTGCAAAGTTAGATGCTGTTGGATAGAGCTCGGTGAGCCGAATCGATTGAATGTACTTCCGAAGAGGTGGCACAAGAATGTGAGGGAATAAGTCCAAGTTAACCCAGAGCACAGGATTGCACGATTAGCACACACACGCTGACAAGGTCACAACCTAAGCATAACTGAATTACAGCTTATGTCTATCGACGGATAGCTTGGTTGGAATGAACATTATTTACAAAGGCAACAGTTAGTGATACATATTTGGTGAATTCTAGATAGACATAGCCGTGTGGGTGCATGGACGACAAGTTATCGGCAATGAATATACTCAAGTCTCAGTGAACCCAAGATCCGAGAAAGCGAACGACAACACCTGTAATTTTTTCAGAGAAGCAAAAATTATTCGACTTTTGTGAGTCGAAGTGTCAGCATTTTAAGCCGCTAGCAAGCCTATCAGTGTAGAAAACGTGTGTCGATGTTTTTAAGGCAACATCGGCAAGCCTTTTAAAACTATGCTCAAGCTGATCATTAAGTGTATGCACGATAAACGGCTGGAGAACTCAGAGCAACTATAGTGCTGACAGACACTGGTTGAGATAAAACCCTGGAGTCATATGCCACGGCCCACATGCATTGTTTCGGACAGATATTTGACAAGATTGTTTAGAGGATATCCTGTCTGATGGAATATGGTGGTGCATGTACCAGTCAGTCGTTTGGAACCGAATTCTTATTTTGAATTGGCCAAGTGGCAGAGAGTTAGCTAGAGCCATCAAGATCTTGAGTATTATACTGCAAACCGGTTTATCTATTAAAGTAACGGGACGGTATCAGTAGCTATTAGCGAAGTGCTTCAACTCAAGCCTTTATGCTCGTTGAGCATACTTGCTCATTAATCGAACACTAGGTTACAGTATGTATGTGGTGGAATGCGGTGTACAGTCCATGCTCTCATAGAAGCCACAGTGAAGTTCGGTGAACGGTGTTTTGTGGCTGGACCAAGCATAAACCGTTTCTAAAGCGCGGCAGAGATCGGTGTTCACCATCGGTCCGGAGAACTCCTCTACAAACCTGCTTGTTCGTATCGTCGTTAAGGAACTATAAATTTTCGCAGAATAAAATGAAGAACAAAGCTTAGGTGTAGCGGAACTACAGGTTAACCGTGTAGTTTGTAGTACCATCGCCAGTAAGTCTAATAAGAAGATCCGTAATAAACTGCCACATGCGAACATTTCGAACTCTCTGTTAGGGTCTTAATTCACGTTGAAAGAAAGTAGAGTCAGTTCCAGCGCCTGGACATTATCTTTGGCAGGGACAACTCAAATATTTCTCATTCATAACGCTACGTTGTACAGCCGGCTTTGTTGAGCTTGTGGATTCCGTACGCAAAGATAACTGGCAAAATAAGTGAAACTCGGGACGCAAGGGTTGCATCCAGCCCTCTTTGGACCCAGATCACCTGGTTGCGTGGGCAATTTTTATCACAAGGATAAGTCATTCCTTGTCGCGCTTTATATTACCATGTTAGTGAAGGCTTCTACTGGAATTCCCCACATCTTGGTTTTGAACTCCGGGTTCCAAATCTCCTTATCTGATGAGTTCGGTATAGTGATGAGGTAGAAGCAATGCGGGATCTATCTGATTTTCCATCGCATGCGCAATTTCTCAATAAACCTTCATTTTAAGCAAGCTTCGTTGCAGCAATTCAAAAATAGTAAATAGAAGTAGTATTTTCACAATGAGGAAATCTGAACTCCGTTTTATCCTTTATGTTTCCATTGACAAGATCTTGGGAAATTGACATCAAAAACTAGTTCGATGGAAATGCATCGGTTGTCTGTTTATAGACGAACGGTGCACTGACGTGTAGTGCTTGATACATACTGAAGTTGCTGAATAAATGATATGATGTTTTCCAAATGCTTAGACTTTTGAATGGGTCTCAACTCTCTCTCTCTCTCGAAGGCTGTACAATGTTCTTTCTGTGAAGGGTAGTTGCACGTTACACACCTGTCCTGATTTGTATGATGCACTGCGGAGGACCATTTCGTCAGTCGTCCTCTTTATTTGTTACCCACATCGGACTGGACTGACTGTCAGGCGCGTTTCCTATGGACTACCTCAAAGTAGTCCACGTCCCTTATGTTTGCATTCTGTGGCGCAAAAGAAAAAGGAGGCGGCGCTGCTACCGAGCTTGCTGTCACCAGCTACTGCCCCTGATACTTCTCCTGGAAAGAATAATCTTGTTGCTTCAATTTCATCTCCAGAACCGTTGTCCATTGATCGGCAGTTCAACGAATGTAAGGAAGACTTATACAGTGGTGGCGGGCCGCAGCGTTGCTCCGGTATCCGTGAACATGAATAATGGGAAGACGAAGAAGGTTGCCAAATCCAAGTCGAATCCGAACTCTTGTCAGTCCCGGTTGAAACATGTTATAGCCAAACTGAATCGGTTGCAGACCATGAGTAAGACAAGTCCTTATTCGCAAAAGTCGCACCACTTCAAGGGAAAGAGATCTCCCGTGCGGGAACGATGTCTGACCATCATAAGCGCCCTTGAGTGAAATAAGGAGTCCTCGGCTGAGTGGATGTTGGAGAACCAATCCTTTCTGAAGTGGGTGGTTTCTTTACTGTTCCATGCTTGGGAACAGGGAATGAACTTCGTTCCTGCCTTTAGTCTCGGCAGAAAGCAGGACGATTCCTCGAAAGTTCGCCCACCAAACTTGGTCTGCCATGAAGAAGAGGAAGGCCACTATATCCTAAAATGAAGCAGGCCATGGATAAACTACGAACTCGACAGGCAGATGCTGAAAGCAACCTACACATTGTGGATTTTAGTGTGGTACAAAGAATCCCAAGAACTCGGTGGAGACCAAGCTTTGTCTTTCCAGTACTTTGAGAACTAAGAGTAGATTGAGTGTGATAGCTGCTAACGTGCGTAGTTTAAGAAACAAACTGGATGAGATTTAACTCATTATCTTGAAGCATGTACCCGATTTGATGGTTAGCACAGCAACTTGGCTATCGTCAGATATTTCCGACTAGGCGGTACTTATGCCAGGATATCAAATTTTCCGGGTGGACCGTCCAGGAGAGAGAGGCGGTAGCTAGGTGGTTCTATACTGGAAGACAGATGTTAACCTTTACACAGTGGTTGCTATATGTGCTCTCGACGGGGATCGGAAATTCTTTGGTGCAGGCTTCAAGATGGCTATGGTCAGCTTATGGTTAGCGTTGTCTACAGCTCCACTGTGAGGTCAGGATCCCATCTTCTGGACTCCATGAGGATACCTGGTGAAGGTAAAGACAGCTTTCTTTAAGGTGACTTCAGTGCTCCTGCCATAGACTGGGACGCGATTCATCGTGATTCCTCTTGAGATACTTTTGATAAGGGTTTATTAGAAATATTCCCCGAATGTAACCTAACTCAACACGTTTTATCACCTACCCGATTTTCCAGGCCAGAAGCCGAAAAAACTCTTGACCTTGTGCTTACACCTGCCCTGTCAGATAGCTCCGCTCTAGCCACTCTTCTCTCTCGCAAAGTGCTCACTGTGTAGTCCCCTTTTGTGTACTCGACAGTTGGCTACCGATGTCCAGGGAGTACGTCGACGGAAGTGCTGGCGAGCTGACGCACTCTGCTTAAAATCGGCTGCATCCCTCATGGACTGGCACATCCCTTATTATTTGAATCTCGATGCTGCTTGGGACTTTCTGTGCTCCAAGATGATGTTTCTCCTTGATCAGGTTGTTCCAACTGTCACAAAACGACGCTTCGTCAAAAAACCCCATGGGTAGATCAGGAAATTAGATCGCGCGAACGGAGAATGTGAAAACGTTGGGACCGATTCAACTTTACCCAGGCAGCCCAAGTTTACTGTCATTACAAAGTGGTTAGAAATTTATGTGCTCTGAGAAAACCCGAGAAGCTAGAACTGTGTAAGAAGCACTCGGCAAATCAATCCGCGATTGATTAGGAAAAGACTTCGCCTACCTAAAAGGAAGCACCAAAGCTTCCAACGGTATATCAACCATGTATTCAAGCAAAGATGACATAATCCTTCATGCTGATATGGCTAAAGCTTCGCTTTCTCCCACTGTGTATTCGACGGAGGCACCGTTGTTTGGTGAGAATGTCCGCAGTCAACCCTCTCCTTTAGCGCAAATCGAAATTAACATCGACACAGTATTGAAACTACTACTCGTTTTGCATCCGAAGTTTTCGACGCGTCCTGACGGCTTACCCCCCTTATTCTTCAAGCAGGTGGTCGAGTTCATCGTAACACTTATTTGTAAACTATTTCGGAACTCACTTGAAGAAGATCTGCTCCTAATTACATGGAAGGCAACTACTGTGAAGCCAGTATACAAAGTTTGGAATCGTCAAGATTCCGTGAACTACCGCCGATTTGCTTGTCATCAATCATCTGTAAAATCATAAAAAGGATTTTAAAACGGGCCTTGCATCTTCACCTTGATAAATTGTACGTCATCTCTGCTGCTCAGCATGGAGTTCGGATGGCACACTGCTGTATTACCAATCTACTTGTTGTCCGAAAGAAGTGGGTGAAGTCAGTGGGTGCGGGTCATCGCGTTGCTGTTATTTTTGTCAATTTTTGCAAAGTTTTTGGTGGGGTTCCACAAAAATGACTCCTTTACAAGCTCTGGCAGGTTGGCATCGTTGGTAATCCTCTCGCCTGGATCGCTGATTTTTTAGCTGACCGTAATATGAAGGTAAAGGTTAACTATGTCGTCTTTGGCTCTGTTTTCAAGATCAGTGGGGTTCTACAGGGCCTGTTCTTGGTCCCGAACACTTCCCAATCTTCCTTAACGACCTCCCGGAGGTGCTTTAAGTTGACTGGTTTATTCATACGGAGATGTTAAACTGTGGTCGCACGTATACAGGCCTGAAGATACTGACAACTTGCAAATGACGCTCGATCTGCTGCACGATTGGCCTGCCTAATGGCAAATGTCTACCAATCGCGTTAAGTGTTATGTTCTCTTCATCGGTGCTCAAGAACCTTCCAGTGCCTATCACATTGATGATTTACTGCTGAAGAATGCGTAAAGTGAGGACGATTTGGTTGCAATTGTATCTCTAGACCTGTGGACAACTTAGGACACGTTGCGGAAGGTATCCTCTACCAACAGGACCTTTGGTGACATTCGAAATGCATTCTCCAAAATGATACCTGAGACCTTCGAGCTCCTGTTTTCCTCCCCCGTTCGTACAATACTGGAATACGAGTTACCTACCACCCACTCACTCACGAAGTTCAAGTGTTATTTGACCGAGGAGTTTCAGAGGCGCGGACCCAACTATCTGTCGGTGCATCGTGTTTTACCTCATCCCCTTCGTCTACAGTGTATGAACTTAGTTTCTCTAGACTACCATCGTCGTCGTTGGGAGCTGATTTTCTACTAAACGCATTTTAAGGGGCCATCTGGGTAAGGAGGTGTAGTAGTTCTTCCAACTCAACACGGGCTGTTCGACACAGTTGGGAACCTATTAAGCAGCGAAAGTACCATGTTCGGCCCGATGTCGCCTTTTTTTTACACTGGTTGTGAATGAGTGGAACAACTTCCCTGCATGCGTGGTAAGTGCCCAGACAGAGGAAGGTTTCAAAGAACGGTTAGCCAAACATATACTGATCATGCCTGGATTCCTATGTTGTCGCTGCCGCGGTAACAATCCCTCGGGGAACAGTTTAACAACGACACATCTCATTCAGCAAATTAATGGGAGGTGATGGGGCTGACACGGGTTTTCACTTCTGCTCTCTATAACGCTATGAAATCAATGAACATACAAAAAAGCGTTGAATAGACAATTCGGGGCTCAGCAGTGCACATTCCACTATCGGGGTGAGGGGATACATGAAGTGCGCATACTACTGGAATACGAGAGTAAATCACCGTGTGACAGCTAGTAACTTGGCAAGGACAGTCGCTGATCCATCTCCATAACGATGTGTTCTCAAGCACTGCCGATGAGTTCAGCGCTTTTCCGCACCAATAATGCTTGTCGAATTGAACGTAATTGTGACGAATCTCCATCGGAGCTCTTGAGATTGTCTAAGTTGACTTCGTGTCCCTTGTCTAGTACAATCGCCACTACCGTAGAATCTCTTCGTGGGGCCGGGTTCGTGCTCTTTCCTTGGCAGCCATGTTCTCCCATCCTGGTACACACAACTGTCGTGTTCTAGTCCAAGTATGCATACGCAAAGCATTGAAAATAATTTTATATTAGCTCTTGGTTGTAAAACTTGTAAGACAAACTTCTTCACATGCACCAGCGTCGGACGGTGCGCTTGACACTTTTACAGAACCGCACTTGTTTTCACCTCATTCCATCCTCTGCAGGAATTCAGCAGACAGTGCTCCCCTCAGACTTAGTTTGTCCAAAGCAACATCACGCTTCGAATGAGGTGATCAGTAGACAAAAACGATGCAAATGGTCGAGCAGCGAAGTGTTATTTCAGTGGTCAAAGAAAAACATTTGCGTACTATCCGATCTACAGTCGAAGCAATCCCAAACTGGCATACCTAGAAGAGAACCTGTGTGATGAATAACACGGTAGCAGACATCGAACTCAGAGCATTTCAACTAGAGTATCCTTTGTTGCTTATCCCCGTAGAAAACCGAACTCATTTGGGTAAGCATAATTGCATGGAACTGCAGTTTTCTATACTGATACCTAGACACTATAGTTGAGAATACTATGAAGCAGTATGTCACTCCCGTCATCTGAAGAGTAAGTCATGCAAGCCCTGTGGGAGCGATTTATTTGTATTGATTAACTCGGTCAAACTGTAGGCTGCCAAAGTCTCAAACCCATCGAACTAGCACTAAGATCATCGTTCAATCGACCGAAAAGCGGAGCTCTGCTCACCCAATCCACACATCGCTCAGACGGACTGCAGACGACGAAAATTCCGCGAAATTCTTTCGACCAATTAGCGCAGCTCCGGTCACTGTATTGCCTTGCACTTGTAATGAGCGGTTATAATCCCAATGACTAAACTTTGCCAGGGACCATTGTACGTTTACTTTTTGAATAGTAGTTGCATAGTGTTCCCCATTCACACTTGCTGATATGGCTAGGAGCCGACCTCAGTGACGGTCGTGTTGTGAGTTTCTTTGTCCCACCCCATCCCTCTTAGCCTCCCCCTCCAACCACGATCTCATTATTTAGCCTTATATAATTTTGCATAGTAATTTTTTTTGGTGCACAGCAGCCGGCTGATAGCTTACCGGAACGATGCCCATCCGTTACCGGTAGCTCAGCCAGCTTGCACCAGTTGCATTCTTTTTTTTCTCTCCTTTTTTCTGTGTATTGCGGCACAGTAGCTGAGGTGTTTGCCACCTCTAGCTAACGTGTATGATGATGATGATGATGCGTGTTCCCAATTTACTAGACCAAGACTGTCAAACTGTCTGGCCCAGTGTGAAGACTTTCAGTGTTCATATACATGAGGTTCTAAGAGGTCAACCAGCGATTACATAATGGGTCCTGTCGATCGGTGTCATCACAAGTCATGATTCTAATGCAGTGTTAGCTGGGTTCATACGTCTTTGAAGAAGAAAATCTAAGTCATTGTTTTGGCTGTAACTTTAATACGCAGACACTTGTATGGGACAATCTGTAGGCGACGTTGCGCGGGTAGTTACGAACTTATCGAAGATGAGCATCCCATTAGTCTGTTTGGAATGCCCTTGGTCTGGATGGTGAAAAACACGTGAATAAAGAAAATTGATAATGGTTAGAACCCACTTAGCTGTTAGACTGGAACAGAATTTGCTCGACGAACTCAGTGTGTGTAAAGTAATAACTGAGAAATAATGCCATACGCCTGTAATGCGCACCCCGTGGTTGCCTTACTATACAGCCCCATATTTTATGAACTTTGCAAGTAGAGAACGGTGCTCATACCTAAGTAAATAAATAAACTTTTATGGTCAACGTTCCGAGACATACATATATAGGCAAGATCAGGTGTGTACATACTTTGTACAACGTTCATCACAGGTGGATCAGAAAAATGGCATATCAAAGCAGATAATGACGATTGGTTTGAGAATAAAGAGATAATATACGGTGTTTTCTGAGTAGACATTATGTTCACTGACTTTTAACTGTGCTCTCACATATAAAGCAGCTTAATCACGGGAGATAGTATGATGGGGAAACATGCGCACAAAGTCTTATAAAACTTAGATCCTGTTCGTACGCTTGTCTTGTTGTTATTGAACAAGCAAACAGTTTGATCACGTTCTCTGTTGACAAAAACGTGCTGACGCGTGTTCGAAATTCATATTCACGAATACAGGCACGTATTCCGGGTGGTAGCTTGCTCCACACTCTAGTATACCTGTTGAGGAAAATGTTCTCAAAATTGGTGGTCCTAGACTTATGCTCCGCCACTGAATTCTGTTTGTTTCGTGTGTTTTAACCTATGGAATGCATTAATAACATGTTGCGATTGGAAACATGTGTATTTCTGTGGAAGATGTTGTGCTTCAGGCGCCGTAACTAGAGCGGATCAAGCTTGAGCTTATCATATCCTACAGAATACTCCAGGAGGCGCTTTGTGTATGCTTTCTCTACTTATTCTAGTGTAATACGATGGCGGTAGTTTGATTTGCCATACATATAACTTGGGAAGCCACCTCTGAAATAAAGCGGTGGCACAAAGGAGAAGCTGTTCATCTTTTAAGGTACAATAACAGCAACGGATCATCAACACCTTTCAGTGTGATCAGTACACATACTACTGTGCAGTTATGGGACGTGGTAGACTCTCAGTGGATGATGAAGAAGGGATCCAGATGGGTGTGCTTTGTTCTGATCCAATAGGCGGGTGTAGTTCAGGCGGCTCATGTGTGAGGAAGAACGGTTGTTAAAAAAGCAGTCCCTATTAATCAACAGTAGGGCAGAAGCAATATTAACCGTGTGTCACCCAAAGTAATTTTATCTTGCAATTTTGTTTTCCTTCTAAAAGCCGGGTTGTTTTCCATCCCCGTTTGACAAACGAGCGTTAAACGGTGTGTGTGTGTGTGTGTGTGTGTGTGTGTGTGCGTTTAGATACAACCTGTCCTCTAAATATGACAGTGGGATGACTTCAATAAAAGAACCTCTATTTATAGCGGTCCTATATATAGGACGTTGACTGATCACGCGTTAAACAGCATCTGGGAATTTTAAGTGCGGACACGGACGGCTGAACGAATGTGTGTGAATGTTATGCATTGACTTGCCTAGACATTACATTAAGCATAACCAAATCTCAATGTTGGCGGAAGTTGGGCGACAGATATAGTGCAGTCGAAGATGTTATGCAGAAAAACAGAAGTTAACTAAGGAAAAAGAGGAGATTTAGCGACAACAGAGCTATGTCCGTTACTTCGTTTTCAGTAGTGTTTGACAAAGAAGATCAAATTTTCGTAGCTGCCATGGCATGTGTTACATATTCTTGCTTAGAGCAGGGACTCACAAGAACAGAAAGGCAAATGCTGTGCATATGACTACTGTGCCTGTAAAGAAAGGTAACGTTACAAAACTCATTCCTGATTCGATGCTACGTTTGTGCGAGGAATGATTGATGGTATGTTACCGGAAAGTTCAATTGGGAAAGTTATAGAGCTTGTGTTAGTTTGTGTTGTACTATTTAACTGTGCCCTTTGAATTATAGCCCTTTGGTGTGTCGCCACAAATTTAGAGCCAAGGATTTCGCTTTACTTGCTGTACCTACTGCGCCTAAAAAGGTATTCTTGGAACTGCCCTTTAAAGGTGCCATTGCCTCTTTGAGGACCAGAAGAGGTCTAATTTCCGCCACAAAGAGCACTTTCTGTGCTGCTGCAGCTGTAATCATGGACCGAACTCATAAGCTACCTTTGCCTCCACTAGAGGAAACTCAGCCTATTGGCGCCAACTCCCAATGCGTATATCAATTCGTATGCAACTGCGGGGACGGTTAAATAGGCAGAACCAATAGAACACTGAGTTCCCGAATAAAGGAGCATGTACCAAAATGGGTTCAGTGCGGACTTATTCAACAAGCAAGCCCAACTCAGACTACATGTGTACGCAGGTGGCCAGCATCGTCGATCGGCGGGCACTTATTGACATCGGGTCACCGAACTGAGGTCAACAAGGCGTTTAGAATCCTGCTTCGCCATACTAATTCCCGGCTCCTCCGGTTTGTCGAGGTAATTGCAATTAATCGGATTAAGCCAGTGCTTTGTGTTCAAAAACAATTATCGGTCAACCTCAGGCTGCCCTGGTTGTAGAATAAAGACACCCCTTTTTCTCTCGTTTGTTTGTATGTATGTTCGTAGCCACAAACTGTTATATAAAATTACCGCTTATCGTTATCGGCACTGATGAGACGATACGAAATGCATGCGTCTGCCGAACTTCGTCTTCTAATTGTGCTTTCCAAGGATTTCTGGCACAAAGCACTGATGTGCACTGGTAAAGACTGAAGATGCTACTGACTGGACAATGGACGTCGGAATGTCGAGAGCCAGGAAGTACACCCATTATTCTCTGAGGTAGACGTAACCCTTTCAGAATGGGGTTAACAAGTTACTAGTTGAGATTGCGGCCCTTGTGTTGTAGATGTCTTTACGGAACTCTAATAGTTTGCTCCATATGGCCGCACTATGATTGAGGGCATTATGGTGCATCACGAAGGGTGGTGAAACGTGACGACTGGGGCAAATCTACCAGCAGGTCAACAACGTGGTGGGTTCTTAGCAAGGAGTAGCAAAACACTGCGCTATGTATTACAAATACGTATTGGAATGCTACCTTAATTAGTGAATTATTTTTAATGTAAGTATTTGGCTTGAAACATGTGTCAACCACTTCACCCACGCATCAGTCACATTGTAGTGCAAAGCATTTCTCAAACAGAGCTAGTACTATCCACTCTGACTGGATGTTTTGCCATACAGTTCTTTAGTGCGGAAATAGACCAACTATATAATCTGCTGTGATGTGTTCCACACATTTAACTGGCTGCGGCGGCCGTACGGAACATCGAAACACTCGGCGTTGATAAAAGTCTCCTTGATTACATTAGCCGAAATCAATATTTTCTTTGATCCGGTTTCAATTCATCTAGGTACCAAATTTAATTACCAATAACTAGCTTATCGGAGCGGGGACCTGGTGAACGAAAGATCAGATTTATGCAATGTTAAAACTCATTCCGTCTCAGCTTGGAATAAGCGGTAAATCTGTGGGCGGGAGCTTATCAGTGCACCGAAGAAAGTCAAAACCAACGGACGCATTAGTTGATTGCGAGGTTACTATTTTGTCTTTTGACAATGGCTACAGAATGAGACAAGAAAATGCATCTAAACCCAAAGGTAATACAATTTACACGCATTTAACATTAGTATGCCAGAATATATCCATCAAATAATGTCTCAGTTCAATTTTGGCATTCATACAGGCACGCCGTAAAAATTTCCCAGATGTTGGATGGCTCCATGAGAAGACACTGACCCACAGAAAACTTGTGTTTTACGGTGTGAAATAGTACCATTATTATTGCGTGCTGAGCGCACTCAAAAAAGTATAGCTCGAGCTCCAAGTTAAAGATAACGCTGGCTCAAGGAGGACAACCAAGTGCTAAATCTCTGCCATTCAAAGAACCCCCAGGGCCGTGGAAACTAGTGATCAATAGAACCCAACGAATATCGCTACCTTTAATAAGGGAATAATGAAGTAGTGACGGAAGCAAACGAAAGGAAGGACGGCAGAAAGAAGGAATCCATCGGCGCCAACTCACACTATTTGCCAGATGGGTGTGACTACAGAGGAATTTACATAGGCATAACCGGCAGGGCTTTGCATTCCATAGTGAAGCAGCATCTGTCAAATTGGGTCCATGGTGAGGTCAACCAACCCTCGCCATATATTCTGTGAACACGTAAACCACCGGCGTCATCACTGGGCAGGCATACTTCGGATTGACCCCGGCTCCAGGTTTCAGAGTATTTTTCGCCATCCAAATTCGCGTTTCTGCCGTTCACCGAGGCCGTGCCGATTAGTCAGTTAAGACCAGTTGCTGACCTTCGGTCACACTGGTCCTAAGACAATCGCTGCCGGTTGATCTGATTGGTTCTGTGACACCCCTTGAATAGTATATATATATATATATATGATTACTTTTATGGTGTTGATGTTGATGGCATCAACAGTACGCCGGTACTCAATACCGACGCTTTGCTGCAATACAACCACCACCAGTCGCGCATGGGCTAAGGATACCGCGAGGGTCACTCGGTCCCCTGCACAGACTGTAACCGATGAGACGAACTGTGCGTATCTACCATTGTTCGTCTTCTCAGAGGGTTACTCAAACTGCTGAAGGGAACTGACTGTTTTAACCATCGTCACTGTTCTGCTAATGAGCCTGCAATTACAGACATGGACTACAGTCACTGTCACAGCATTGTAGAATGAAGTTGCGCAGCTAAGCTTTCCTTTTTGATCATCTACACCTGTCAGAGCCATTGCACTATTCCTCTGAGAACTCTCCATTAAATGAATATGTAGATCCTAAATTTAACCACCGTCTGTCGCTCCTTTATCGTTACCGTTCTTTCTTCCCAGCACTACTTTTTCTCTTTGCTTTTCTTCTTTATCACTGTTGCCTACTTCTGGGCGGATATCCTGAGGTGACAGACTGAAACTTCATACCTCTCTAGTACATCCACGCAAGGCGAATTGCCACATAATCCCTGGCGCAGTTTAAGTGTGCTGGACTCATAATGGCTGCAGGAGAGAATGGGCTGTGTCGGGATAGCCTCGAAATATACAACTGTCGAAAGAAAATATTGATTAAACCATGACAGCAAAAATGCACACGACAGAGATAATCAAAGTCAACTTGCTGATGGCCTATTTGCTTGTAATGGTGGCAAAAATGTAGTGCCAAGGTGATGAGAGCCATTTGCGACCAAAAAACAATAAAGAATTAAACAAATAAATTAAATAATATAAGTTAAACGAGTCAAGCTAGTGAAGGTTATCTGCGTTAAAGCCCAACGGCACATAGCCATAGGAGACGTGGAAGTGCGGATGCAACCTCACGAGGGATTACGTCGCACAGAAGCAGGTCCCCAGGGGACGGTTCGACGGATGGCCGTATTTACTTGAACTGATGATAATCCTTACAAATATTCATATCATCAGCTCTTATTTGCACTAGTTTTAATCAATAACAAAATCTCAATAGTTTAGAGGAAACACCGTTACACCTAGATAATTTTCTTCACCATGTGATTACGTTGTAGAATATGTTCACGCCACGTATTCGGTCTGTATCTCGCAATGTCGAGAAATATACCACCAATATGCCACCAATCGAGGTAGCATGTAAGCTGCTAATGTGCCTGCTGAATATTTGTAAGTTGTAGGGGGATTTATTAGGCTTTGTGTATGTTCGTCGCAGTTATACACAGGCAGACAGTCACCACACATCCAGGAAAGCGCTAGACGGCCGTTTCGTCCTATTGGGACTCATCAGTAGCGCGCACCCGCCGAATCCTGCCGGATTCGTACCCATAGGGGTATGCTGCCGTCGCCCATGGCTCAGTGACGTAAGTTGCTGACTCGCAAGCGTAAAGTCATGGGTTCGAATCCGGCAGGATTCGGCAGGTGCGCGCTACTGGCGAGTCCCAATAGGACGAAACGGCCGTCTAGCGCTTTCCTGGATGTGTAGTGGCTGTCTGCCTGTGTCTAACTGCGACGAACGTGCACAAAATATACCATTTATCGAAGTGGAACTTCCCATCACCATCGGTTGCTTCTGATCTAGTCGTTGCAATAAACACGCAGAAGAATTGTGTTTTCCTCTTATGAACCTTTATAAAAGTCAGGACGTATGATCATTGCACCTGCATACCTCTTTGCGCATTGAAAAGGTGATCTAAAATATTCTACCGGTATGCAGACGGTGCAACACCAGCTATATGTATTAGTCAAAGTTCAGATTGGCCTAATAAACCGGGATGCCAAAACAGGTTTAACACGATAAAACGGTGTAGGTGTTGCAGAAAACGTCGTCGTTCACCCTCTTTAAACTGTGCAGCTGGAACACGTGCAGGTGACTTACCGAACTCAATTTCGAACTCCTTGAACCCTGGAACCTTGGACGCGGACTCTGATGGTTGGGTTTCACTGGAACTCGTGATGTTTGGTGTCCCAGTGGAATGAGCCATCACTGAATGACGGCCCTGATTCATGAAGGACGTTGAATGACGGAAGGAAGACTTGGTGGGCACAGAAATGAAAACAAACGTTGGGACGGGTAAGATGGGGGAGATAACTAGTTCAACAATGACGTTTCACCACATGAATTAAAGGTGCACACAGTGTGTGACGATAGGCAGGTGCATAATCGATGTGTTAGAAGGCGAAAAGCTTTGGATGTTACAAGGACCACACAGAGTAAGGAATGCAAGGCAAGCGGGCGTGGTTTCAACTCACGCTCAAACTCATTTTGTGGCTAAAGTAGTGAAACAAAAAGCAAAAAACATTTTATTATCCATGTTCGATTGCTTTTTATGGTGGACCTCAGGAATTAGATCCGAAGCTAAGTAATCTACGGAATTCTATGCAGGTGTCGTTGTTCTCCTTTTATATCTCACCAGCCATGCTGAATACTGAATACGGTATTATAGAGCAAGTAGAAATGGATTCTGCACAACTCGTTCGAAATATGGTGAAAAACGTTATAAAAGTTGTCAACCGTGAATATCGTTGTCGTTCTCATGTAATATTTAAAATATCTGAATTACGATATTTCAGGATTCACAAATGTGATATGTCATCGTAAGTGTGCAGTCGTTCTCTGAATCGAATAGTGGCAAAATACAAATCTAATAACGTTTTGAACTGTTGCACAGATGTTGCCTCAATCATATGTTCAGGTAAACTGTTCCAAATATTTACCACACTCCGTTCGAGGCACAATGGGTGGGGAACACATTTCACATCCGACACGACAAGTTTGTATCTGTGTCCGCGTGTGCTGCATGGTCCTCCTAAGTGTAGCATTGGCTTTAGCACTGGGAAGTCACAGAGATGTAGAATACGGTAGGTCATAATGAGGTCGACTTGCACCCGACGGTAGGACAAGGTGTAGAATCCTAGTTTCTCGCACTGGTCTTCATACCCCAAGCCACGTAAACTCGGGATGAGCCTGCTAGCAACGTGTTGGACCCGTTCGATCTTTTGTGCCTCGCCTCGGGTAATCGGAAAGTAGGCGGGCAAACCTTACTCTAGCATTGGTCTAATGATAGAAGAGAACAGGCGAGTGGCAACCTCTTCAGACCATGTGCCGAAGCTACGTTTGAGCGCCCAAAGCATGCGCAGTCCGTTACGACATAGCCTGTTCGTGTTGTCCAAGAACTTCAAATCGTAGCGTGAGAGTATACCTAGGTCTTTCACGGAGGGTGTGGGATATAGCGTTTGGCCATCAAGGGTGTAGGTTGGGCCGTTAGCACCCTTTCCCAGGCTCATAAATACAGACTTGGCTGGGTTGACCGGGAGAAGAACTTCTGCAGACCATGTGGATAGGTGGTTGAGGTCTTGCTGAAGTAGGCCACAGTCATCGGGAGCGTCAAGTCGTCTCCAAATCTTCATGTCGTCCGCAAACAAGGCACACGGCGACCGGAGAAGCTGCGGTAGATCATTGATGTGGATCAGGAACAGAGTGGGCCCCAGTACAGTGCGTTGAGGCATGCTATTTGTAGAGGGGTACCAGTCAGTTAGATGGTCGTTGACTTGTACCCTCTACTTTTGTCCAACAAGAAAGTCGCGGATCCACCGGTGCAGTGAGCCACCGACGCCACACATGCTGAGTTTGTGAAGGAGAACCTCATGACTGACCTTGTCGAACGCTTTACTGAAATCGATGAATATCACGTCGACGGATTTCCCTTTGTTAATTGCCTTCAACCACTCATGCGTCGTCACAAGCAGGTTCGTAATGCATGACCTTCCTTGCATAAAACCGTGCTGTGCGGGCATCAGGACCTCGTTTGACTGTAGCAACGGCAGCAATCCCTTCTTCACAATTTTCTCAGCAACCTTTGCCAATAAAGGTGTCAGACAAATTGGCATGTAATTGTCTACTTTGCTAGGGTCGCCGCCTTTCGGAATAGGGTTCACCACCGAACATTTCCAGTCAACCGACAACAAACCTTCGGACAACGACCTGTTGAAATGGTCAGTCACGACAGGAGATTGGATGGTTGAGTTGACTTGAGAACCAGTGGGTGAAGCCCATCAGGTCCGGCAGGTTTGGTGCCGTCAAGGTTGGCGAGTAGTTGAGCTACCTCTTCAACGCCGCAATGCAGACTATCGAGTTCGGTTAAAGCTGTACACGTCGAACTCGGAACAGACACCTGGTTATTCGCAAATACAGAAGCGAAGTGCGCCACAAACGCGGACGCACGCTCAGTGCTGGAGGTTAGGGGCTGTCCATCCGTGTCATCCAGCACTGGCCCATCACCTGCCGGCTTCAGGCGTCGCGTTAATTTTTCAAATCGTCTAAACTTAACTTGTTTCATTATCCAAATGACCAAACTCCATAAGTGAACGCGTTAAGCGAAAACACTATGTTGAACCGAAGCACATTAATTCCGATTTGTGTGCCAAAATGCCTCTGCGAGGTGTTACTCCGGCTCGCTAGTTGACCGATCCGTTGTTGTCAGTTGCAGGAGTGCACCTGATCGATTCCATAGCTCGAGTGTGCTGAACTACAACCTTGTTAACGTACTCCAATACGATCCATTTAGCCCAGCTTTTCTTAAGCCACCATGTTTTCTTTGATCCTGACGATGTTGATCGCGATCGCTAGCGCATTTTAGGAAGCTAACGTGTAAACAGGAGAAATTCCATTCTGTGACTTTTCGTGTTCATTCCAAAATTGTAGGATTCAAAGTAATAAAGTGCCGGAGTTACACCTGGTTGACCTATATGAACGATCGCAGTGTCGCAGTTCTTCGTCATAAAAGGTAGGTGGTTTATGCTTAGACAAACCATAGGCGGTCACTTCCAGCTAATTCTTAGTTAGATTTGTATACCCTTTTGTGATTTGGTAATAATATTTTGAGTAGTGCACTTCGATTTTTCGACAAAATGTTCGGGATTCTACTGAATCCCAAAAAGTTGTACTTGATAACGAGAGTAGTTTCCATTACTTTTGTAAGTTCCTTTGAACATTTTCAACAAAATATTATTAAAACTCAGGAAGCTGTCTACTGACTCAGACGGTATATTCCCTAAGCATATGTCATGCTTTGCTGCGGCGGAGAGGAAACACGCATGCCAAAGAGAATTCAGAATTCACAGAAAGTGCATTAGAATCAGATACCGTCAGATTAGTTGCTTAGTTCTATCTACAGCGTGCCGAATACTTTACTGGTCAGGTGTTGGTAAAACTACCCTACTTATTCGATGGGTCAGTTTATTTCGTTCCGTTATTCAACTGTAAACTTAGGTGAGCAAAATAATTGCATTGTTGAAGTTTGAATTGCTAGCGACAAGTTTTCGTTTGGTCGATGGACCAAGCTAGTTGGTGGTTTTCAGGTGTTCCACCAGCCCCTGCATTCGGCGGCATCCAGTAGAGTAAGTTTTGACGAAATAAACTTTGTATAAATTAATAAAGTGTGAGATTTAAGCTAAATTTTTGATTTTGCAGACCATTTGTTGCTTGAAGTCGTTGGTTACAGAGAAGTTTCCTCATGCTATTTGAAAGCCGCAAGTGAAGGAACCAGAACTCCCGCAGAAACTTCTCTACTGCTATCCTGATCTAGTACGTCTAAGTGAGGAACAATTAAAAGCCGCGTGGGTCGAGTTCGTTGTTATGAAGGTCGCAGCTGACTACCAATTGTAGTATATATATGTGGTTGGCGGCATCCGGTTTAAGATTTGCCTGTCACTATGGCCAGCCACAGGACACCCCCGCCTACAGAGGGACCATGGGTGGCTTGCGCTGCACCACCCACAGCTCCAAACACACACCCCATATTCAGTGTAAACCCGAAGGAATAAGACCGGGAGGCATGTGGATGGGAGCCACCTCTCATCAACGGAGCCGGTCTACACTCCTTCACAGGCAAACACAACCACGCTGTATTTGGGGAATCAGTCGCACAAAGGGCGATGGCTGGACCGTATTCCGCTCCACACTGGATGCATGGAACCACTCTTCGAGCCTAACACGGCCACAAGGACCGTGCACCCTGTCCTCTCCAGCAACGACCAACTGTCTCCTGGAGCCAGTATGGACGAGGTAGTGGGTAATAGATAGGTAGGCACCTTGTCAACATGCACATCAAGCGCAGCCGCACCGGGTATAGCAAGCAACAACCAATCACTTGAAATGACAAGATGAAACAAAGTAAATCGATTAATGCATAAAATACGGTGACATAACTCGTCACTAAATGAGTGTATAAAATAGCTTGGTTGCCAAAATATTCGCTATAGTTTCAAGACATCCGAGATTGATTTTCAAATGCAGCAAACGCGAAAATGTTATCGAAGTTAACTACAATTAACTTGAGTGACGTGTGAAAGTTAACAGAAGGTAGTTTACGTCGGCAATAATGAGACAATATGGCAAACCCACCACCTGAAATAAAGAGACTTAGCATGTAAGCAACCGGTTAGTAAATCGAATGCAGCGTACCTACAAATGATGTGCCGGTTCTGCTTACGCTCTTTGCAGGACCCGTTATCGCTTCGGTGGTAGTCCAGAGTGGCCTCGCTCATGGCTCACTAGGCCTGCCTGACTGAGGCACTCGCGACCGCATGTGCTACAGCACCATGCGCTCGATGTCGATGGAATACAACCCATCGGTGCTTGCCGCTTCTTCTCTGAATGCATGAGGTTTTTCACCCGCACTTCGGCAACTGCCTTCATGATCAGATCGCGCCATGCAAGTCGAGCAACGGGCTTCGATTCCCATGATAAGCAATCAAGATTAGAAGGTGAGAGGCTCATTTTGACCGTGTCCCGCTAACAAAGCTTCGGTTCCCCCACATGCTGCTTCCCCATACTCAGTTGATCAAATAATAGTTGTTTCGGTATCCGCGTAGAATCCATACACCTCACATGACCGAACGACCTCAGGTGTCTCAGCAAAAGTATGCAGTCAACTGCATAGATTCCACTTCGGCGCAACACTTCCGTGTCCACAACTCTGTCGCACCAACCGACGCGCAGAATCCGTCGTAAACATTGTTGATGGAACCGCTCGAGATATCGCACATCCCGCCGGTACATCGTCCACGTTTCACTGCCATATAGAAGAACGGACAGCACCATGGATTATATATATATATATATATATATATATATATATATATATATATATATATATAACATCATCCTTTTTCAAGCGGCATGTTTGCTTGCATAGATTCTCACACGGTCCGTGGGTCGTACGTTTGACACGTCTCATCTAGCCGGTGTTCGCCTGAGCTCAGCAATAGCGCAACCGCTATGTGTTCATCACTCTCAAATGCATTTAAGCACTCGCACTGTACATACCACATACCTGGAAGCCCATATGCGTATAACGATGAAGTCAAACGAAATAGTGTGGACTAGTATTCCTAAAAGTTAACAGTATAAAACGCCTGTATAGTTCAGGTGAGTAGGGAGGTTTTAATGACACAAGTTGACATTCATCATATCTAGGTTCATTCAGATAGGCATCAAACGCCCGGAAAAGCACGGTGCGGCCGTTTCATCTTTTTGGGAATCACTGGCAGTGCACCTTGAATCTAACCCCTATGGGATAAGAACCCGCAAATCAACTGTTATCAGTCTATCGTTAAAAACCCTGAGCTATGGGGACTGGCAACGACCGACATTGTTACTAACTGTGAAACAGCGTGGTTCACCTTTCACTGGTTCGTAGGTTACCACCGCACAGTGTCGGATTTGCGCCTCACACGAGACAGCGTGCACATTGAGGGTGATTTCAGAAAGGATTTTATACAGTTTCAAGTGCACCCTATAAGTCTTGTGTTTATATTGTCAACAGTTGGCCGTTCTTTGTTAGAGTTTGATATAAACACTTTTAACAACTAATGTAAATGATCTCTCCCCCTTGTAGAGCCGCATGCCGATTGTTGGTAAATATATGAATTTATTTATTTATAAATTGTGTTCAAAAATTTTGAGTTTGAAGTGAAAACACTGAGCTAGCTGGTTCATAATACGTTCCCTGATTTAGAGATTTGTTTGCAATTGAACCCAAGGCTGCTTACCGAATGTCTGTGCAACACGTAAGTATAAACAGTTTGGCATTACTGTCTACTCGACTATAATGGAACTGTATTTTATCAAAGTGATGTTGCATCCATTCCGGTATTTCAAACAGAAGTTTTCGAACCTCAAGACACCTACGCAACTGGTGTTCTCTATGAGATTGCCGTTAGATTCTAGCTTATCATTTAATCGACTTTATCAAAATAGTACCTTGAGATAAACTACAATTGGCCACTCCCCTACGATTCGTGCTACTGCTCTAATAACTAAACCGAACTGGCAACCAGCGTTTCATATTCAGAATGAAACCCAGTAAAAGGTACAGAACACCGTTTAATCGAATCTCCTTTCACCGATACGTGGTACTTGGTGGCATATTATGGCAGTTTTCGTGCGCGGTAGGTTTGATCATCATGTTCAGTATTCTCTTAGTATAAATTCCGGCTAAGAGGAACGCAAGGGACAAGTGACTTCTCCACTACGCTCGTACCAGCACTGTTGATACGCACTGGTTTGACGCTAATTTGTCGATCTACAACCATACATATTACGCTCCTGAGATGTATTACAGAAGCACAGTCAATTCTTCTACGTTGACAACCGACACAGTGTTTCGCGCGATACACGTTATTGTTCTGCAGTCATGGCAAAATTGGCCGTTTTCCCCTTCGTTCTGTGTGTGCCCTAAGGTGGACGGGCGTCGATGAATGACGGCCTTGTGGCTTACGTTCCAGCGATCTGGTGGAAATATCTGATACATACATGACAAGATTGAGGGTGGGCGGAATCGGTGGACATACGCGCAAGTGTGTTTTCTCCGGTATGTACGCCAGTAGATGGCCACATATATGGATACCGTTCGGCGCATTGATCGGCACAAGGCACGCACACTTAGGCACAACGTTCGCCACTGTTTAGACCAGTGGCAAGCTTTGAGCGTACGCATGCGGTTCACGCAACTTTCGTCCTTATTTCCACTTTTGATTAAGTCACTTACCGTCCGCCAGCGGCCAGCGTGAGAGGTCAGAACATCCATAGACGTCACAAAATCATTCCACAGAGTATGATGATCTGCATACGGTAATAAGCTGGGTGCCTGGGATCCAGGAGGCAGGTATTGTACCATTGCAATCCAGTCGATGGAGTGCTTATTTCTCTGTTTAAAGGTGCCCCTTATTTGTGCCAACTAGCTGAACAAGTGCATTAGGGTGGGATGCAGATAACAACGCAATCAACTCAACAACTACACCGAAACAACTTTTCCTGCAGCAAATAGAAATTGAGTGCTGCTCGCCCGCTCGGGCAGCACACGTATGCTAGCTACTCCAGCTAAAGTCCTCGTGATCGAAAGACAAGTTTCACTTCAATGGGAATCACGGTCAGCATTGAGATTGCATGGCGCAATCCATCCACACAACCTGTACTTCAAAATGAATGATGAATGCTGTATACTGAGAATAGAGAGCCAGAAGATGAAAATCTGTGTGTTGCTCCATCGTAGGTGGATCGGGCACAAGCGTGGAATTACGTCGCTGATTCCTGCGCGGTGGCAGCATATTACAGCTGCACTACATCTTATCCGGGTGCGACAATCTCCCTATACCTGTGGTCCGCAAAGTGGGCGTCAAGGAATCTCTTAAATTCCAACACCGAGTTTGTCTCGACTAGTGTCTCCGGCAATGTGTTCCAATATTTCTCCACTCGACACGTAGAGGGTAAGCGATACGCCGTAAATCCGGTACCACTAGTTTGTACCGGTTTCCGCGTGTACCGTTTGGTACGTCAACGTGCAGCAACGGCTTCAACATAGGAAAGTGTCCCAAGTGCAGTATTCGGTGCGTCATAGTGAGAGCAACTCGAAGCCGACGATATGACAGGGTATAAAGCCCTAGTCTCCTACATCGGTCCACATACGACACACCTCGTAAAAAGGGGGTGAGACGGGTAGCTACATGCTGGACCCGTTCCAGTCTCTGCACCTCACCTATTCTGATCGGACAATAGGTGAGCGAGCCGGCCTTATCATCGAAGAGTAAAGACGGGTAGCAATCTCTTCAGACCAAGTGCAGAAGTTGCGCCTAAGTGCACAAAGTAGGCGTAGTCCGTTTGCGCGCTATCTGTTCGTGTTGTCGACAGACTTCTGATCACGGCTTGAGAGTACGCCTAGATCTTTTACGGAACTGGTGGGATGCAACGGGTGGCCGGCCAGGGTGTACGCACGCCCATTGCCACCCCTCAACAGGCTCATAAACGAGAACTTGGCCGAGATGATTAATAGGTTAACTTCTGCAGATCACCGGGATAGGCGGCCGAGCTCGTGCTGAACTACGTCACAGATGTCGGGAGAATCATTAACTCACCAACTATTCAAGTCGTCTGCAAACAGTGCACAAGGCGACCGAAGAAGCTGAGGCGCTACGTTTATGTGTATCAGGGATGACACTGGCCCCAGTAGGGTGTTTTGGGGTACACTGCTAGTAGAGTATTACCAGTCCGTTAGGTGATCATCCGCTTGTACGCACCCTCTTCTCCCAATAAGGAAATCACTGAGTCACTAATGCAGTGCGTCAAAAACACAGCCCATCCACAGCTTGGAGAGTAGGACTTCATGGTTCACTTTATCGAAAGCTCTACGGAAATCAATAAACCACTGACTTCCCCCTGTTCAACGCTTGCAATCATTCCTGCCGAGTCAGTAGCAGGTTGGTGATGCACGAGCGGCCTTTGATGAATCCGTCCTGGCCAACGTTAGGAGATCTTTCGACTTCAGCAGCTGGAGAAGTCCCTTTTTCATAATCTTCTCAATCACCCTGGCCAAAACAGAGGTGGGAAAAATCGGCCGGTTTTTGTCCACATTGCGTGGGTCACCGCCTTTTGGAATCGGCTTCATTACCGAGTTTTTCCAGTCGCTCGGCAATGCACCCTCGGCCATCGATCCATTGAACAGGTCCGTCACTGGTGGTAAGATGATGGCAGATAAGGACTAAAATTAGCGGGTGAAGTCCATCGGGTTCGACAGGTTTCGTGCCGTCAAGACTGGCGAGTAGAATGCAGACATCTACACCGCAATCCAGACCCTCGAGTTCAGTAGAGGCTGCACACCTCGAGCTTGGCATAGGCGAATGCCCACTAGTAAATACAGTAGTGAAGTGCTCCGCCAATGCGGACGCAAATTCAGTGCTGGAGGTCAGAGGCTGTCCGTCAGTGCCCTCTAACACAGCTACGTCACTTGCGCGCCTCAAGCGCCGCTTCACACAAGTGAAAGCCTTGTGGGCCGTCCTGAGGCGTAGAATAGGGAGGCGGGGGGGGGGGGGGGGGGGCGAAGGGCGGTCCGCCCCGTGCGGCATATAACAGGGGCGGCATTTTTAGTACTTTTTATTGTTTGGTGCCAAACATAAAGGATAAAACATACGGATAAGGCGACGGTTGGGGATTTTAGTGTTACTCTTTGTATGCCCAACAACACCTTTGCGTCATTTGTTATACCTGTGCAAATGTTTTCCCAGTGATCCCCTCGCTTGTCCCGTTGTGGTCACTTTTGCCACATTTACCTGTGTCCCAAGCGATCACAAATTTCAGCGAAAACTAATGTGTACTTCGCCTGACCCGATTGTGTGGCCTACGCGTGCCTATTCTGGCCCCAGTCTGGGCGAAAATTGTATCACCGGCTCGGACGGCAAAAGTAATTGCTACACCACTGGGGCTGTCTGCGCTGAGGTTGAAGGCTTATTTTCGAATTGCGAACGGTTGCGCACACTTGTGCTATTACATAGATTTCGCTGCCTTTTGTACGCCTCATCGTCGTCGGCAGCGCCAGACAGGAGGAATTTATTCCACTATATATATATATATATATATCACCGTCGAGCCAATTAATCATACCCTCTGTCGAACCAATGTGGCTTCACTTGTCCAGCTTTCCGATACTTGAGCGTTACGAAATAAGCGCACAAGGATTGCACACCCTCTTTTATAACAGACTAACAGGCTTCAACAGAGGAATTCTACAGCAGCGAATAGTCTACTTCACTGGCGGCTCGATTTAGACCATTGAAGTTGGTTTTGCAATAACTGTAGGACGGCTCCGGCAGACGTAAGTAGGGCAGCCGTAGCTGTAGGCTGGCTAACATCATCGAGTGGTCACTAGCTGCCAGAGGCTCCATGATCTGAATTTCATATACACGTTTCTCGCAACTCGTTAGCAGTACTATCAGGCATGATGGTGCAGAATGCGGTGTAACGCGCGTCGGTTGGCAGACATGTTGTGCTGCTCCAGTTGCAAATATCATCTCCACGAACTGCGCCTCGATTTCACATTGCCCGGGGAGAAAGTAATTCTCAGGCCACCATATTAGAGGGCAGTTAGAATCGCTCATGGGCCGGAAGCGGGGCCGACTCCTGTAGTTTCTGACATGCGGCAACCAATTGAGACATCCACTTTATGGGCTGAGATAAGCCACACCCACGAGCAATTCACCCTGTCTCAGCCGGATCGAATACCATAGTTGCTCGCACAAGCCATCCGCGCTATGTTATGTGTTTAGCAGCCTCCCGCACAGTGAGGACCGAGTTTAAAACAGCGCTCCGATGGCTTGATAGCCTGTCGCGCCGGAAGCAGGAGTAACAACTGATGTGGATTTCCTGTGTAGTGACCTCAGGATTTAACCAGTTTCCAGCCAGTTTTAATACATCCGAACGACGAGTGGCAACGCATTGATATACATCGTCATGTTTATTCACTGAACTACAAACATGTGTGTAGGCTACGTTCAGGCCGAAGTAGGGACGGATCGGCATGCATGAAGCCTCATGGACCAGTTGACGCGAGTTCGGCGGACCCGAGGAACTACCCGACAAGGTGCAAGGTGGGGATTAGTTTTTCCACTATCTATCCGCCACTTCAACTCCATGCGAGTGGACTTTAGTTTCTCTCTGTCCGACAGATCCAAATCTGGACGAATGTAGATCTCTACACTTCTTAGCCTACCGAGGCGGGATAATATCAGCCTCAGACTCGTTTCATCAAGAAGCGTGACTTGCAAGGGCCGGGACTCCCCCTCCTCTCTTTCCAAGACGGGTGATTCGCCTCCCTCGTAATCCCTGTTCATTCACGTCTAGAAACCTATCAATTAGGATTTGCAGAAAATCCACATCGTGATCAAAACGAGCCTGAGGACTAAGACCCGTCTTCTCAGACGTGTGAAATATCCTGAGGTTACAACACCACTGATTGCTGACCGCTGTCCTCTTCTTTTCGCTTCGCTGCATTCTCTGTTGGTCTTTAGCGCCCACGCTGTCGCAAATCGGTATGTTAGTGTGCGTAGGACGCAACACAGGCACGCCAGCAGAGGCTCCAGCACCGGGTGGATATCACTGTGGAGAGACTACAGCCGGTGGGCAGGTGAGCTCCTTCGAACCTGGAGGTGGCTGGGTATTTACTTGCTTGGAAGAACCCACAAAGCTCATCCCTATGGAACGTTTCGCCCGTATGGTAGGCATGCGCGACTTCTCGGCTGTTTTGACTGTACAGTAGTTTGTTATTTCTAGAACAATATTTGGACAGTCATGCTGAATTTCACGCAGTAGTTTAAAATGCTCTAAAGACAAACTAGTAGACGAAAGGTGGAAATTCACATGACACATAAGGCAAGTAACAGTTTTGGCTCTGCGCGTGAGTATTTTATTACAAGTGCCACAGGGAGCCAGCTCCGTCATTACGGATAGCATAGCAGATGTGACGACCAAGTTGATAAGTTTAACGATAAGTACACGATACCAGACCACAGTAAAATATACGGGCCCGATACTAATAGACAAGAAGCACAAATAAGTATTTTAACAGTGAATGTCGCTATGTGTTCGAAAACAGTTGTCAGTGAGTTTGAGCCTACTCTGATAGTTCAAATTCGGAGCTATATATGATCTCGTTGACATTGTTGGGTGTTCATTTACATATCATTGCTGCATGTTTTTGTGATTGATAAGAATGCAGGAAATAATGTCTGTACCGAGTTTGACGCGTACCGCACCCGCTGAACTAGATAGTTGGATTGCAGCATTGAATATGTACGCAAGCTTCTGGCAAGTCTTGACGAGACGAAGCCTGCCGGGCCAGATGGAATCCACCCACTGCTCCACAACTCCTTATCGACCATCATCTCGCCTCTGTAAATGAGCTATACAACAGATCACTATCCACTGGAGTTTTACCGGGCGACTGGAAATGCTCAGTCGTAAAGACAATACCGAAAGGTGGTAACCCAAGCAAATTGGATAACTACCGGCCGACCTGCCTGACCGCTGTTTTGGCAAAGACGCTCAAGAAGATCTTAAAGAAGAGTCTTTTGCAGCTTCTCGAGTCGAAAAGCCTCTTGACCCCGCACAGCATGGTTTTGTGAAAGATCACTTGTGCATCACTAACCTACGGTTGACTAGGCACGAATGGTTACAAGCGCTGAATCAAAGCAAGTCGGTCGACGTCATTTACATTGACTTCAGTAAGGCTTTTGACAAGGTAAATCATGCAGTGCACCTCCACAGCCTGATGGTGTGTAGTGTTGACGGTTCGTTGCATCGATGAATCAAGAATTTCCGTGTTGATCGATAATGGAGGGTACAGGTCGACAACCATTTGACCGACTGGTATCCATCGAGCAGTGGTTTACTCCAAGGCACTATAATGGGGCCGATTTTGTTTCTGATCCATGTAAACGATGCGCCTCAGCTACTCCAATCACCATGTGTTGTTGTTGGTAGATAACTTGAAGGTGTGGACAGTAATCCGCACACTCAATGAATGTGAATTGCTTCAGCATGAATTCGACCGCCTCTTCACGTGGTCTGCAGAGGTCAACCCTCCAATCAACCCGGTCAAGTTGCCATTCATGAGGCTTGGTAAGTGTGAGCACAGTTGAACCTACGTGGTGGCAGGTCAAGTGTTGCATCCCACGCCTTTCGTGCGAGATCTCGGTGTACTCTGACTCTACGACCTAAAGTCGATGGACAACACGAATATGCTTTATCAAAACAGCCTTGGGATGCTTTGGGCACTCAGACGTAACTTCAGCACTTGGTCCTAACAGATTGCTGCTCGTCTCTTTGTCTCAATAATACGACTAATACTAAAGTATGGCTCTCCCGCGTATTGTCCTGTCACGCGGGGCGAGGTAGAAAAGTTTGAGCGAGTGCAGCGTGTGGCCACCAGGCTGATTCCTAACTTAGGCGGTGTGCCGTACGAAGACGGGTGTTAGAAACTAGGGCTTTCTGCCCTAGCTTATCGTCGATTGCGGGTTGACCTTATTATGACGCACCGAATATTACAACTGGGGGATTACCCCATGTTGCGACCGCTGCTTCATCTGTGCACCCCAAAGAATACACGAGGAGAGCGTTACAACATTGTAGTACCAGATTTGAAGCTGGTCGCTCACCAACTCTGTTGCGAACGGTGAGTGATGAATGTACGCAACAACCTGCCGCAGCAAGTACCGAGACAAAATCGGTGTCGGAATTAAAGAATTTCCTGGGTAAACACTTTGCCGACCTAAAATATCGCGAGCGCCCTCAAACAAAGCGGGTCTATTTCCCTGAGTGACACTGGATGCAGCTACACAGATACCTATACTCGCTGCTTCCAAGTTTTAATCAGTTATCAGTAATAATAAGACTAATACTAATAATAACAGTACTAATCATCGTCATCCTCATCAACAGAATCGAAAAATTGTTCTAACAGTAATTCATTTTATTGTGTGCGTAAGATGCTATCAAGTTGCCAAGGCGAAGACAGGAGGATGATAAGGGTTCCCAAACCAAGCTTTTGGTTCAACAATCTGAAAGCAAGGCAGCCGGGTTTTGGCGTTGGGTTACGAAGAGTACGTTTTACGGATTAAGAAGATACAACCCCTCGAGCTTGGAGGTCAGTAGACTGTGTGCATCTGACTTCTAATTATTGAGGAATCTGAATGCACATGAGCGTCACCTAGCAAAGCTCAATGCATTGTTGAGGTACACAACTCACCGCACCACTTTAGCAACCACCCTAGGCGTTAGTTTACAACCGAATTACTTAATTATTCCAAGCTCCGTAATTGTTTATTCATGTTTTACAACTGTCGTGAGCATTAGAGACGCAAGTGCGAGCCGATCATGTGTAATGCGTATACCCGTTTACAAATACACAGAGTACTTGCAAAAATGCTGCCGGTATCACTTGATAGGAATATCACGTAACTCATTGGGAGTATGCAATTATTCATATAACTGTGATCCTTCTATACATCCTGATACCAAACCAGCGTGCTATTTGTGTAGTAGTCTGGAGATTCCCCGGTTTGCCTGTGTAAAATTCAAACCAAAATTATTTCATTGTACACTTAGGCAACCGGTATGGTTTGTTGAACTGATTGCTGAGTTCGAATGCTTGACTTGCTCATCGCCATTTTTGCTTGGCGCTCAATTCGGTTGCCCAAGTGTAGTCATCACTGACAGGATCACACTTTGACTGATCCTTCAGCAAACTGCTCGACGTTCTTGGTTGTCAACATAACCGAACCACCGCATACCATCCCCCAACTAATAGGATGGTAGAAAGGTTCCACCGGCAACTCAGAGCCTCACTCTGTGCCCAATCTAGCACATCCTGGCACGAAGCACTTCCGCTAGTTTTCTTAGGCATAAGAAACACGATTAAAGCGGATTTGCACGCCACTCCATCGTCCCTAGTCTTTGGATGCGCACAACGCTTACCTGGTGAACTCGTCTCACCAAAAGCGTCAACAACCTTTGACTATGGCGACTACGCAGCTCGCCTATCTCATCACATGCGACAACTTCAGCCTGTGCAACCCAGAGCACATAGCTTGCGTACCAAAGTCGACGAAGGCTTAACTACTTGGACGCACGTATTCGTTCGCACTGACAGCGTACGCCGACCACTGCAACCTCCTTACTCTAGCCCTTACCGTGTCGTACGCAGAAGCGACAAGAGGTTTATCATTGACTACAATGGTAAAACTGAGACGATCAACGTCAATCGACTTAAGCCAGCATTCCTCGACAAGCCTGACTCTTCGGTGCAACAAGCATCTTCACAGCTCGCACCGCAACCTCAGACGAGTCAGTTGACTCCAGCAGAACTGACAACCTCAACCGACAGCACTCCTACTCGCCCTGCTATCGATCGACGCGGTACGAAACTCAAACCTGCAGTTCGATTTTCAGACTTCGTTAGCACTCACTATTTTACATACAACGTGCCGCTGAAATTTTCTGCTCTTACCAAACGTTTACGAAGATCCACAGAAAAATCAAACGTTTTGAAACTACCAAAAAAGAGCAAAATCTTTTGAAAACCTAAAAACAGCTTTGCACGTTTTTCGCTTTACACTCTTTTGTGTATAGCTATGCATTTATGCTGCTTTTTCATTTTGCTTTCCATATACACCGTCGGTTGGTTGCACCTCGGTTGCACTTTTCGCTGGATCTCCGCACGTCAACTGCAAGTGGTAAAACCTTCCTGGTCAATCACATACGTGAACTTAACTAACTGTCCCCCCACAAACATTTTTGACCGTTTCGACACCGCATGGAGGACACGGGTGGGAGCCCGCTAGGGTCCGATTGCATGGTTCACCCCCAGCAGCTGCATCAGGTTTCACAACCTGGTCTCGCAGAAGGCTGGCCCGCGACGGACAGTACTCACATAGATCGAAGGACTACTTACACAGTCCCTTCTGGTAGAGGGCTATGTAGCAGTCTGGAGATTCCACCGGTTTGCCTGTGTAAAATTCTAACCAAAATTATTTCCTTGTACACTTAGGCAACTGGTGTGGTTTGTTGAACTGAGTGCTGAGTTCGAATGCTTGACTTGCTCATCGCCATTTTTGCTTGGCACTCGTTTCGGTTGCAACTTGCGACTACCCTGTGTGCTGTACTTGCTCCGTTCCCCTAGCTAGAGCTTCCACGGTGTCGTTCCTTTATAGCTAGATAACAGGGAATCTTTTACTGTACCAATAAAAGTTACCCTGCAGCTCGATCTGTCTTCTGGAATCGCTTTCTAGGCTCCCGGTACAGGCGAACCACTAAATATGTGTTGTTCAGTATTATAGTAAGGTAAGAAAGTTCAATTTAGTGGCGTACATTTCCAGCCTAATGTTCTGCGTTTGTTGCGCCCAAGTAACTCTTGGTGAAGTGAATGGTACTATCCGTAACTTGGCTCCGCAGCTTGCACCACCTGTTCACATGCTATCCGATGGTACATCAACTGCCCTTATCGAATGATATCCTCGTGAATTTATGCGCATTGGAGCAGATGTAATTTGGTTGTTACCCGCTCGAAAACACCCAGTATCCATCCGGTTCCTCAGTAAACGGTCCTAGTGCTCGCATTTGATCAATATTCATTTGAATGTGAATTGAGTGTCACAATCAATTCACGCAACTGGTAGTCCGAAATATCCTTCCAATCAATGCGTACTGGAAACTAGCAATGTGCAAAGTGACAAGGGACAACCGCTTAATGAGCTAGGTGGGGTTTGTCGCAGAGGAAATTCTCTCCAGCCACAGTGTTTCAAGACGCGTTCTGAAATTATGACAAGTTTCACACTTCCGACATAAATCATTCATTGAAATGACAGTAAGTTGAATCACCACGAAAAGCCGAAAGCAAACACGTCGTCTTACGCCATTTGCTGTTGCCTTCAACAAGGCTTTACGCATGATACCGACTGGAGTGATTGATGACCAAAACTCCCGCTGCATTTGTAGGTCTACCATTTTAAGTTGTTACGATGGTGATGGTATGCGTGCGAAAGAGCACATGCGTGGAAGATCCCCAGTGATATTTCTCTCTCAACTTGGAACGGAAATGGTACACAGGTACTCAGTCCTCTTGGTTCACATCTCACGGTGCTGTGCCATCGCATTACGTAGACAAGGTACCCCGGTTGAGAGTCACGCGGACAGTGGTATGTTCACGTGTCTCTCCAAAGTGGGGTGTGTTGTGCGTGTGAGACAGCAGTCAGTTTACCCTTCATCTGCATGTAGTGAGATTTGCGTGAACCGGTCACGATGAGCCACGTTCCAATGGACCCCCTAGAGAACAATTCAAAAGATATTTATTGTCCAAATTTGATTAGAATCAGGGACCGAACTTAGGATATCTGAGAACATGCCACCAGCTGTTAGAGTCTACAAACAACAAAATCATACTGCTAATAGATATGCCGAACTTGCGTTAATAGCACACGCATAATCGCAAAATCTGATTTTCATAAACGTATTCATAAGGTGTGAGGGAAACTCAGTCAAACATCATGACGTAGTGGATGGTGGTGATTTTGTCAGCTGTCTAAACAGTGCCGTGAGAATCATTTCCTTCAACTGCCATTGTGTGTTTTCGCCTCAATCTATACAAACTGTGTGACCTGCAGAGGCGGCTTGTAGAGTATGGAGCTTAAGTAGGCACTCCGTAAACTGTGCGTCGGCTATCTTCACCAAATAAATACTGCAGAAATAACGTATGAACTGGTTTCTTGGCCATCTAGTTCAAGGTAAGCCATTCGAGGCAATGTACGCCTTACATACTCAGGTAAGAGAAATTTGACAGTTAACACTAAAACTGTGGATATACCGCAACATAGAATCAGTAGGAAAAATACAAGGTGACGTAAAAAAAGAGAAAAAGTACATTTCTAATCAAAAAAGCGGTCTCGCAATTGATGTACTATTGCTTTCGGTTCGGCTAGCAAGTGAGACAGATAGCGCAAGACGGAGTTGCGATACGATAAGGTACAAGGAAATAAAACATATGTTTTGACCGTATGGAAGGAATAGTTGTCGTACTGAGTAATACAGTGTGCATAGGGTGAGAGGGGTTGTTTCGAATCCAGGAAGTAAAAAGTTGTATCACGCCTCAAAACGATTTGCTAACGATAAGTCAACGAGTGTGTTTTTACTTATTCTAGGGCATCGGGGAATTAATTTCAGTGAGTAGACAAGAATAGTGCAGTCCTTTATATGAAGTCCAAGAAGAGTAAAAGGGGAACAGTATAACCGAAGGGACTGAACACATGCATTTGCAATCATTATAATTAGAGCACAGGGTAGGGAGAGCATTTTGAACCACGGAGGGTAGAAGGATGGTAGCAAAGTTTCAAGAATACCTCAACCAGACTAAACTGTATGGCGAGAAAAAACACCAAGATAAACATGAGACATTTTAGTCATTCATGACCAAAGGAGGAGAGGTATTTAGGATGAAACGCATTTTGTCGGGACAATGAAAGGAACGTGTGAGATCACAACCCTTGGAAAGTTTACGAGAGAGGGACCGATAGTTTGATCAAGTCAAGAGTTCGTCTGATCCTCGTTGGAGGCTCGCCAATGTCTCAGTTTGTGGGGCTATTTGCTGTGAGACGAAGTCATCCATATATTTACGTCAGATGAAACTGTATGTTACGGGTGAACAGTTAAGATAGAAGGAAAATAGAAGTGGTTAAATAGCTCGGTTCAAAGAGCCGCAATTGGCTGGGATCAACGAAGACCTACCACAAAGCTGTGTGAAAGGTGTTCGATTTGCAGAAGCTGCGCTACTATAACGTACTAATGGATGGGAAAGAAGTTGTAACGGAGAATTCAGACACTGAGCAAAAGTGATCATCAATCACCGGAGATTGATATTTAAAGGCTACGCCCCTTTCATGCAACAATATGCAAGGTTGCAGATGGATCGAAGCATCCGCGTCCGCAAAATGGTTGAGAAAATAAAACACTGTGTCCCCTAAGCCAAACACCCGCTCCGTTTTAGTTATCTTCTTACACGGTTATGCCAAACCCAAGAATGTTAAATCGCCACGAGAGGTTGGAGGATAAAAGACACAGAGAATTCTCCGTATGCCTTTTCTGTCTATCATTCAATCATCTTTTCCACCAGCGACACAACTAAACATCATCTTGCTCAAGCGGATGCAAATGAATACCCAACGGCTTCAACTTAGCAACCACAATCCATCCCCCTTATTTCATTTCCGCCCATCGTAATGAAGATGGACTTTACCGTGATGCGACGGTATGAGTGCCTCAGAGATTCATTGAGCTGTGCTGGATGGTACTTTTTTATTATCAGAGCCATTCATACCAGAGGGTCAGTGGTTAGTGGCCAGACAAACTCAGCCTCCTGATTCTCCAGGTTGGGGGTTGGAATGAGGGTGGCTCCTTATTCTTTAAAAAGGGACTCCTTGTAGCTCCCACCAAACCAGCTGCCTTGCGGTCAGGTTTTTGAACCAAAGGTTCTGGCTGAGAACCTTAGTCCTTCTCCAGCATAGGCCTGGGAAACCTGACAGGATCCTGCCCACACAATACAATGAATTTTACTTCAAACAGTTCCTGATACTTTGGCCGTCGCAGAGGGTAACAACGGCGCCCTAGCTGCTGCACGGAGCAAGGTGGATAGGGGGTTAGATGTTACCGCTCAAGCCTTCCCGTCTTCGTATTCACCATCTTATGCTTTTTCACCCTTATGGTTCCATTCAACTTCACTTTTATTTCCCCCAATTTTTGGCCTTTACCCAACATGCTTTGCTAGGCGTTTATCTTATAGTTTCAACTCACATGTAAACGCTGAGCTTCACTCCTATCCTGCCGACAAGCGCATGTTGAACAAATCAGTCCACCCCAGTTTATCGGGTTCCATTTGGAACCCTCGATCTTCCTTCAGATTGGGTCGCCTTAATGTACGCACATTGCTACAGATCGGTCAACAGGCAGCAGTTGCCGGAACATTAGGGACTCTGTCCATCGATATCTGTTGCTTATCGGAGACCCACCTGCAAAACTCGTGATATGTGCTCACCCTGCGATCCCTTTCAGGTGACATCAGCAGTATTTCTCATTCCTGCTATCTGGTGACGATGCAGCTTCGAGCACCTGTCAAGCTGGTGTTTGCATTGCCTTGAGTTCCCGGGCTGAAGCTGCTCTGGTTGATTGGATTCCAATCAGTAGCCTGATGTGTGCGGTCTGACTGGCTGGCTCGGTCAAAGCTTCGAAATCGCGCGGGATTAATAGGTGTCTAGTCATCATTGCTGCCTACGCGCCCACAAACTGCAGCGATGATTCGGTAAAGAACGACTTCTGCCGCCAACTAACCCAGCTCCTTCGCCACAGAAGAAGCACGGACACTGTTGTGCTGGCGGGGGTCTGAACGCACAAGTTTGAAAGTTGTTCACTGATGAAATGCATGTGGGAGTCAGCACGGTGTAGGCGCCCGTATTGATAACAGTGAGCGGTTACTTCATTTGGGTGCAGATGCCCACTTATTTCTTGCTAGCACTAACTTCCGACACATCACCCGCCGGAGGGTGACCAGTCGCCCACTAGCCTGGAACCAGCCTTGGACGCAGATCGATCACATTGCGATTAGTTACCGCTGAAGATGGGGGGTCCAGAACTGGCACTCGATTTGGAAGACTTGTGTGGACACCGATCATGCACTTATATGTGTTTGCTTGCGGGTGCCTTTTGGAGCACACCAACGACGACGCTGTGAACGCATTGACATCAGTCAACTAGCGAAGTCAGTTGTTGTGAATGCGTATCAAATTAAGCTGACATGCGGGTTGAGTAAACACTCACTGGAGACAATGGAAGGTCACTGGTCACATGTTCACCAGACCTTACTAGCAGCAGGCAAATCCGCATGTGGCAAGTCTTATAACCAACATGGATATTGGGTCACTTCGGAGTCTCTGGAACTTGTTGATACTCGCCGGCGTATTCCGGCTGGAAGAGAACACAATGAGACCTGTAGAAAACTCTGGGCAAAACGCCGTGCCAGCCTGAAGAAAGACCGCGAATCCTAGTGG